>CM057227.1:203169-803169 GCA_029891385.1 Erythroxylum novogranatense | reverse complement strand
GCTCTTATGCTCCTCTATCTTTTCTCTCTTGGAACCCTCCCAAAATCCTTAAGAAAGAAGTAGAAAATCAAAACTTCATTTTTCTCTCATCTTCCACCATAACCTAATTTCTCCACTCTTCTTCTTCTTCTTATTTCTCTTCTCCTTTTCTCTGGAAATTTCCAGCCACTTTCGTGGCTTTTAATATGCCAAAAACGACATCACCATTTGTGTTTCATTAATTAATGGTCAAATGACCAAATTGCCCTCCATTTAAAACTTAAAATTACACTTACTTGTGGTTTGATTCGCACTATCGATTTGAAGGAATTTGTCAAAACTTCCTTCTCGAGAAATGTTCCTCTCACTCATACGAATCCAACGCCACTGACCGCGCTCAATTCCGAGCACTACATCAAAAGTTATGTGCAAAACAATTCGGATATATCCATATTCTAACACATTTTTCATGTACGATTATTTCCGTCCAAAATTTCACATTCTTAATCCCGGAATTGAAACGCGATGTCTTCATAACAATTGTAGCCTTATGTCTCTAGTTTAATTCAAAATAAGAATCGTCTCATTTCGATTCCCAGCTCAAAAGTTATACTCAAATTACTCACAGGTGTTCTCAATCCAAAAATTAAACCCTAATCCGAACTTAAATTCAAAAATTAAAAGTCTTAGGGGCAAAATTGACATTTCATGTCTTCATATGATTTGTAGCCCCTTGTCTTATCTTTATTTCGCCTCAAGAATCGCTTCAATCGGATCTCTACAGATCCCGAATTTCACAAAACACTGAATCATGCTCGAAAATTTCCGATTTCACTTTGATTAAATTAATCACCATTAATTTAATCTCAAAAGTTCACAAATTTCTTATAAAATGAAATTCATTGTCTTAGGAATCCAACGCAAAAAGAATCAACTCAATCGGATGTCGGACGGAAAAGATATAGGCAAAATAGTGAGCAAAGGTCGGATTAAAACAAAGAAATCAAAATTTTAGAAGAAAGCAGGCTTGACGCAGACGGACGCCCTAACTCATGAGGCGAGACGCCGTCATGAGGCGAGACGCCCGCCGCTAGCGGCGAAGCGCCCGCCTCGCTAGAGCGAGTCGCGTCGCTCATGAGGCGAAGCGAACGCCCGCCTGCTAGGCGAGGCGTCGCCTAGCGAGAAGATATCTGGCGCCGCTTCATTAGAGCGAGCCGTCGCCTAGCGATGGCGCTAAAACTTTTCCTTTTTTTTTTTTTCCTCTAAACTCCCAAACTTCATAACTTTTAATCCCGAACTCCGATTTTGACAAACTTAGTCTCTATAGAAAGCTTGAGAGAAGCTCTAAATCTTCCGAGAAGAACATAAACTCAATTCAACTCCTACGGAGTCCATTTTCCATCAAAGATACTATTCTCTATACAAACTTGTAAAATCATAACTTAATTTTCCGAGATCGAAAAATTGCATACTTTATATCGAAATAAAGATCAAAACAAATCCTTCAATTTTCATGAAGAACATCAAAGCTCAATTAACCTCTAACTAGGTTAATTTCTCAGTCAAAGTTCCAACCAATATAAAAGTCAAACCCGATCAAACATAAACTTTGGTGATCATAACTTTCACCCCGATATCGAAAAATTACAAACTTTATGTCCACAAAATCTCTTAACATAACCTACAAGTTTCAGAAGACCATTTTATCAAATTTTGCTTCAAACAAAGTCAACTTTCAAAGGCCGTAAAGTCAACTATTACACAATTTTTTTCATATTTTCATACTTTTCTCTTTATTTCATGATCTTCAACTTAATTTCAATCAACTCATCCACTTGATCATAGTCAAATTGTCACTCAAGGTTCGGGGTCCAACATTTCTCCCCCTCTTAAAAGAATTTCGTCCTCGAAATTCATATTTACTTAACTTTCAAGTCACTCATTCCTGCATAAATTTCTTTCTAAACAATGATCATCAAGCACTTTCTTACTAATTTCTTTCCAAAACTCATAATCAATTTCTTTTTCATCAAATTTACTCTTCATACATATTCTCAATCTCTTCAACTTTTCACTTCCTTAAATCATATACCACTCATATCATATCAAAACACTATATCTATAACTCATTATTTCTTCATATATGGGCACAAATTAATGGTCCATTTCTTAAGGAACCCTAATATGGTTCAATCATCATTATGCCATCATTCTTTCATCTATATCAATTCATCACAATTTCTCAAGAAGTTCTAATCTTAATTTCCTCAACACGTTTCGAAAGTCAAACATATTCTGAACACTCAAATCAAACCAATTACATGAATTCGTCAAATAGTCATACATATCAATTTTCAAATTCCTAAAGGCAATCATACTTCTTTCATCAAAATCAAATAATCACCTAGCACACTCTCACAAATTCACTCTTATCTTTACAAACTCGTATCAATTCCTTATTCATACTCATACGCCCACGTAAGATCATATTACTGGGCTATGGCAAACTCGTATCAATTCCTTATTCATACTCATACGCCCAAGTAAGATCATATTACTGGGCTCTGATACCATAAATGTTGGGACCCGATCCGGGAACCGGATCCCAACCGAACCAACCTGACACTTTCACTTTATGCTCTGATACCATAAATGTTGGATCCCACTTGCGAGACCCAACTACATACACGGAACGGAAAACGAAGCAAACGGAAACGAAGTAAACGAAAATTTCGGATCGAAAACAAAATGCGGAAGCGAACAAAACCGAAAGTAGCGAAGCGGAAGCAAATACTAATCGAATATGAATCACAAAGCGGAAAAAGGAGACAGAAATTTCGGATCGAAATTGCGAAATGCGGAAGCGAACAAATCCGAAAGTAGCGAAGCGGAAGCAAATGCAAGCGGAAGCAAAAGCTAATCGAATCAAACGAACAGATTCAACCGAATCTAGCGGTTAAATAATCGAATCTAATCACAAAGCGGAACGAATAAGTTTAAAGCGGATCGAATCGAATGCAAATCGAATTCGGATAGAAAACAAAGTAAGCAAACAGATCAATGTAAATCAAACACTTTCCGACATCCGTGACTCAAGAAAGAACAGAAACCGAATCGCTGGGAATTCTAAGACGCTCCAAAATCCGTTATAATTTTTCTTTCTTTTCTTATTCTCATTCCTTATTCATTTCTTCTCTTACTCAAACACATTTAAAACATAACCAATGCATCCAATTTCCAAAATTACACTTTTATCCCAAATCTTATCGAAAATTCTAAGAAGATAACTACCGCCTTTATCCTAACCCAAAAATTCCGCAAAGCGTAATACACTTCTATAATCTCAACAGACCTTTAATCATCGGACACTCCCGTCCTAATCCCAACACCAGCAGTAAACACAAACCTAAAACTAATACTTCCATAATTCTCAAATCAATAAATACCAAACTCATAATTCAACTCATTTCCAAATTCATACATATATATTCCCAAATCAACCATACAATATGTTCTCAAATTCTCCATAATTTCCTATACAAATTTCACAAATCATTCACAATACTTAACTTTATACACAAATACACTTTTCCAAATTTATCTAAAGTCATAAACATATTCATACACAAGATCCAAATTTCTCAAAACCAACGATTCAAATGTCGAATCGACGCCTTGACATACGTCTTCACATCCTTTCATCCGATCTCCGCTCAAACACGGAGATGGGGATGAAAAGGGGGTGAGCTCGAAAGCTCGTGGATAACACATTTATAAACCGATACATAAGTCAAATCATTTTAATAATCTTTTTGCCAAAAAAGCTAATTTTTTTCAAACTTTATAATTTTTCAAACAATTTCCTCAAACCCATTTTTTTTTCATATTTTCAAACTTTTCATAATAATCTCACTTTTTCTCATTTTTCAAAACTTCTTGAATTTTTCATAAATATGAATGCGAACACATAAACAAATCAAAACATATTACACATCATAATGGTCCGGCTAGTCCAACAGAGCAGATCGCATGCCCCGCATAGCGGTCCTGCATCGTGAATGAAACGTACTACACTTTCCGCATCATGTCCAAGTAGCCGTGAAGGAGTCCGAATCGAGTCCGTACACTTAGCGGGCAGCACTGGAGAAGGCTATACACATAGAGACAAATACGACTCACCAAGGGACCTACCAAACCCACATAACACATAATCGAAAACGAAAAGTCAAATTGCCCGAAGGCACTTTCCAAAATCTTGATATTTTTCACACACGTGTCCTCACAGACATATTTTCATTCATAAATTCACAATCTTCAAGCAATACAATACACATAACACATTCTCAAAAAGTCAATAATGCACAACCATAGCAATTATTAAAACTTCATATATAATGATGCAAATTTTATTCAAAACTCATTTGGGACTCGTAATGCCAAACGATAACAAACTTTTATTTTCAAATATTTACAAAAAAAAAAACCTTAATTCATCAAAATCCAAATTTTTACTTTCTTTAATTTTTCAAAAGTTGCATATTGCTCACAAATCAAAATATAAATATGCTACCCACCTCGAATTATTGCTTAAACTTGATTTCAAGCTCCAATTGATCCTTGCTTCTTTCCTTCTTTCCAAAATACCAAAACCTAAACCATAATCATCCAAATTTCACATCGAAAATACTTAATTTTCACAATCAACTTAGGAATTCACCAATTCCATTTACATTCAAGTTATTTCAATCTCCAATTTTGAAAATCCCCAATTTTCAAAATTGGCCTAAACCAAGACACTAATTCAATCTCATAAAACATAATTTCTTCAAAATTAATCTCACAATTCCTCAATTCACATTAATTCCAAACTATTTAAATCCTCAATTTCAAAAATCCCCAAATCTTAAAATTG
Source organism: Erythroxylum novogranatense (assembly GCA_029891385.1). Lineage (NCBI taxonomy): Eukaryota > Viridiplantae > Streptophyta > Magnoliopsida > Malpighiales > Erythroxylaceae > Erythroxylum > Erythroxylum novogranatense. The sequence continues at coordinate 798,278 of CM057227.1, read as the reverse complement.
GCCTAAACCAATTTATCCCAAATTCAATACCATAAAATACCAATTCTTCAAAATTGATTTCATATATCATCAATTCATCATATTTCCTATAATTCTACACCAAAATATCTCAAAATTCTCAATCATAAAATTTAGCCTAAACCTTAATCAATTTTTCATCCAAAATTAAACCCAGCCTAAAGCATATATTTCAAAATTAACTCCACAATCCACAAACTCATCTTATATGACATAATTCTAAACCGAAAATTAATCAAAATCTCAAAGTAGAAAAATTTCTCTTACCTCTTTCTCATCCAAATTCGAATTTTTTTGGCTTAAAAGGAAGCTCTTATGCTCCTCTATCTTTTTCTCTCTTGGAACCCTCCCAAAATCCTTAAGAAAGAAGTAGAAAAATCAAAACTTCATTTTCTCTCTCATCTTCCACCATAACCGAATTTCTCCACTCTTCTTCTTCTTCTTATTTCTCTTCTCCTTTTCTCTGGAAATTTCCAGCCACTTTCGTGGCTTTTAATATGCCAAAAACGACATCACCATTTGTGTTTCATTAATTAATGGTCAAATGACCAAATTGCCCTCCATTTAAAACTTAAAATTACACTTACTTGCGGTTTGATTCGCACTATCGATTTGAAGGAATTTGTCAAAACTTCCTTCTCGAGAAATGTTCCTCTCACTCATACGAATCCAACGCCACTGACCGCGCTCAATTCCGAGCACTACATCAAAAGTTATGTGCAAAACAATTCGGATATATCCATATTCTAACACATTTTTCATGTACGATTATTTCCGTCCAAAATTTCACATTCTTAATCCCGGAATTGAAACGCGATGTCTTCATAACAATTGTAGCCTTATGTCTCTAGTTTAATTCAAAACAAGAATCGTCTCATTTCGATTCCCAGATCAAAAGTTATACTCAAATTACTCACAGGTGTTCTCAATCCAAAAATTAAACCCTAATCCGAACTTAAATTCAAAAATTAAAAGTCTTAGGGGCAAATTGACATTTCATGTCTTCATATGATTTGTAGCCCTTGTCTTATCTTTATTTCGCCTCAAGAATCGCTTCAATCGGATCTCTACAGATCCCGAATTTCACAAAACACTGAATCATGCTCGAAAATTTCCCGACTCACTTTGATTAAATTAATCACCATTAATTTAATCTCAAAAGTTCACAAATTTCTTATAAAATGAAATTCATTGTCTTAGGAATCCAACGCAAAAGAATCAACTCAATCGGATGTCGGACGGAAAAGATATAGGCAAAATAGTGAGCAAAGGTCGGATTAAAACAAAGAAATCAAAAATTTTAGAAGCAAAAGGCCGGACGCAGACGGACGCTCTAACTCATGAGGGCGAGACGCCGTCATGAGGCGACGCCGTCATGAGGCGAGACGCCCGCTCGCTAGGGCGAGGCGTCGCCTAGCGAGGAGATACGGGCGCCCGCCGCTAGGCGAGCTGTCAGCCTAGCGAGGCGCTAAAACTTTTCTTCTTCTTTTTTTTTTTTTTTCCCTCTAAACTCCCAAACTTCATAACTTTTAATCCCGAACTCCGATTTTGACAAACTTAGTCTCTATAGAAAGCTTGAGAGAAGCTCTAAATCTTCCGAGAAGAACATAAAACTCAATTCAACTCCTACGGGAGTCCATTTTCCGGTCAAAGATACTATTCTCTATACAAACTTGTAAAAATCATAACTTAATTTTCCGAGATCGAAAAATTGCATACTTTATATCGAAATAAAGATCAAAACAAATCCTTCAATTTTCATGAAGAACATCAAAGCTCAATTAACCTCTAACTAGGTTAATTTCTCAGTCAAAGTTCCAACCAATATAAAAGTCAAACCCGATCAAACATAAACTTTGACTGATCATAACTTTCACTCCCGATATCGAAAAATTACAAACTTTATGTCCACAAAAATCTCTTAACATAACCTACAAGTTTCCAGAAGACCATTTTATCAAATTTTGCTTCAAACAAAAGTCAACTTTCAAAGGCCAGAAAGTCAACTATTACACAATTTTTTTCATATTTTCATACTTTCTCTCTTTATTTCATGATCTTCAACTTAATTTCAATCAACTCATCCACTTGATCATAGTCAAATTGTCACTCAAGGTTCGGGGTCCAACACCCAGCTCTGATACCATGAAGATAAATGAGGCTTCGTGAGCCTAGATGAATTGTATTAACAGTATATATAGGAATACAGGATACAGAATATGCTTAAGGAATAAACCTATTCTAGATATGTATAAAAGGCTATAATTAAGGGATACATAAATATGTACACTGACAGTGGCTATGATTAAGAGATACTGAAATATATACACTAACAACTACTATAACTATTTTGATCTAGTTTCAGTAGCTTACATACTTCTGTTTTAAACTTGCTATTGCTACCTTCTTGAATATGTTTTTAAACAATTTTATAGTAGCAACTTTCTCATATTTTCAACTTGTATGTTGTTATCTTTTGAACAATTTTTTAAACCTCTTTCAAACCTGTTTTAAACATTTTATAGCAGCATATCTACAGCTATTTTTAAACCTTTCTTTTAAACCATAATCAAAATGTCCTCTAGAAGCATTGCTTTAAATCCTCCAGAAGTCTTCAATGGTGAAAACTATTAATGTGGTTAGTAAAAATGCAGTCTTATTTGGAGGCATTTGATCTTTGGGAAGTTGTAACCGAAGATAGACCGGTGCCTCCTTTATCCAGAGATCCCACCATGGCTCAAATTAAGTTCAACGGTGAAGAAAAAGCAAAAAAATCCAAAGCCAAGACACTCATTCAAAATTATGTAGGATATTTTGTTTTCTATAGGATCATAGTTTGCAAGACAACAAAGGAAGCTTGGGATAGATTGAAAGAAGAGTATCAAGGAAGTGACAGAACTTAACAAATGCAAGTGCTGAATTTGAAGAGGGATTTGAAGAGAGATTTTGAGTTTCTAAACATGAAAGAGGATGAAATAATTACCAGGTATTCCGATCGTATTTCTTTAATTGTTAACAACATCAGATTGCTTGGAGAAGATTTTCCTGACAAGAGGATTGTAGAAAAAGTTCTTGTAACTCTTCCGAAGATATTTGAATCCAAAATATCATCTCTTGAAGAGTCCAAGAATCTCAGCAAGATATCATTAGCTAAGATAATGAGTGCTCTTCAAGCACAAGAGCAAAAAAGAACAGTTAGGCAAGATAAAATTACCGAGTGTGCATTTCATATGCAGAGCCAACAAGTTGGAATCGGGAAGAAGAATTTTAACAACAAGAACAAGAGCAATAGCTGCGAATTCCTAGCTTGTGCACACTGCAGTAAGACTACTCATCACACCCAAAACCAAAGTCCTGCAATAAAGCGGAGTCTGAGTGTAGTAAGACTAATCATCTTGAAAAATATTGTTGGTAGAGGCCTAATGCAATGTGTGGTAAATGCAAATAACTTGGGCACATTACCAAGGTTTGCAAATTCAAGAACAAAGATTGTCAATCTCAACAAGCACAGATGGTAGATGGAGTTTACACACAGGAGGAGCAACTTTTGTAGCTTCTTGCTTGTCAAACAAGGTCTCCTCTAATGAATGACTCATTGACAGTAGACGCACACACCACATGTGTCATAATGCTGCCATGTTCAGAAATCTTAATGAATCCTATAAATCTAGGGTGAAGTTGGGCAAAAGCCAATGCTAACAAAAAGTTTGAAGCTTTGAAGAATTTGTTACCAAAATGCCAAGGAGGAATGTTAGTGTGCTGGCATTTCGGTTCCACCTTTTTAGTTCAGATTTTTTTCCTTTATTTCTGCAGTAATGTAGTTGCTTGATTTCCCGAACTTAGTGACGATTAGTAGCATGATTTTCTCAATTAATTTTATCCACCACGTGAAAGTTATTTCCTTTGTCACTAAATTCTACAGTTTGAATGAATAAAATACCTCATGTCTTTCAAATTTCAATCTTTGCTATCATATTTTCTTTCTCGTATAGCTGGTATTTTTCAACTTACTATAGCAACTATGTCTTTCTATTTGTAGAACACCTGGAACGGCCACTTTGTTGAACTAAATTGTCTTGTGCAACCTGAATTGTTAAAGATGGTAGAAGAGTTGGCTGTGTTGGTGAAAATTAAGAAGAAGAAGAAGCTGAGAGGGAAGCAGAAGGAATTTAGATGCAAATGGAAGCTAAAAATGATGATGCTTGACATAATTCAAAAGTGCATGAATCAGAAAAATGAAGAACAAACTCAGATGAAGGGAATTCAATGCATGAAGGAAGATAATGAGAAGAAAGAAGCAGCCTTGATGAATTCGGATTATGCATAATGAAGAAGAGAAAGACAGAAAGTGCAGCAGAATGAAGACTAAAGAAAAGAAGAAATGCAGAGGAAGGAAGTGCAGAGTCATCCAGAAGTTCCAAGAAGATTAATTAACAAATTAAGTTAATTAAGAGGCATGAAGCTGAAGCACAATCGGATTTGGTGCATTAGTTTTGTTCCTTGAAGAATCAAGCAACAACTGAAGAACTCAGATTTAATTCTTCATTACAGACAAGAGATTCACTTTTGTGTCTTGCCAAATGAAGGAGTTTTTGTCCTATGCTATCGATTATGCCTTAGTTTTGTACTACTGACAAGTGTTAAGTGTGTGTCTTTGTCGGGTTTCAATTGTGAAAAGAACAAAAGGAAGTTTCAGAAAGTTACTTTTATGTTTATGCCTTATGTTTGTGCTAAAATAGGAAAGTTTGTACTAGCCTAGTTTTTACACATTAGACTATGCTTTTGTTTCCTAGTCCTTAGATGATTCAGAAGTGGAGAGAGCAAGAATAAAAGCTCATCTTCGTCATTTTAAAACCAGAGAGTGAACTCCATTTTAAAATACAAAGTTTCAGAAGCATTTTCATTTTTCTGTCCCTTTAAGTTTCATAGCAGTAGTAGTAGTTTATGTTTTCAGTAGTGCAGATACACACACAAATTACACCCATACACAAAACCAAGAAGTTGAACCAGAAGTTTATTTTCGGTATAGAGGCAATACACTGTTTTTCAAATATAAACCCTAACCATAAATACACAGATCCATGAGAAATAACTACACACATCATATACTCAGTCTACAAGCTGAAACTGAAGAGAAGTTTAAAGAAATACAACGATTTACAGCAAATTTACCTTTGTGTTGATGCGCATAACTCATCCATTTCCATGCTCAGAGATGAACAGAGGAGGCCCCATCTTGAATCTTCAAGGAGCAACTTTCCCAACAAGAAAGAAGAGAAAACAAGAAACATAGCCAGCAGAAAGGAGAAAGGAAGAAGCTTACCTCGATCTCCTTCCATCGTGTCTCAAGATCACCTTGGCCTCCACTTCTAACTCCACCGTCCACCTCATTGTGGTAAGGAGAAGATTAAGGGTTAATCACTGCTTTGTTAAAGGTTGGACCGGTCAATTAATCCAAAGCCCACACCCACAGTGGTATCAGAGCATCCTTGGTTCACCTAGCCGGACCAAAGCAAACAATGGCGTGTATGAATCCTATGATGAATTTCTGTAATGTTCAAGCAACAATACCAGTGTTAGTAGGAGAAAACTATAAAGCATGGGCTCTTAGAGTGGAGGATTGTCTTAGAATCAAGGATTGTTGGAATGTGGTGATTGATGGAGTAGTTGAAGATATTGAAGTCGCTACACAAGTCGATTTGACAAGATTAAATCAAGATAGAGAAAGAGACTTTAGAGCACTTGTATTTTTGAGGTCAGAGTTAGTGAAACCATTTTGCCGAGGCATGCTAGTTGTAGAAGTGCTAAGGAGTGTGGGATACACTTAAATGGAGCATGTAGGTTCATTTCAAACATTAAAGGCCGAGGAAGCAAGCTATTGTGAGAAGCTTTGAAAATTTTACAATGAAGGATGAGGAAAGTGTGTCCACAGCCTAAGGCTAGATTCTTGAGTCTAGGCAAGAAATGAAAGAATTTGGTGAGAATACCAAGACTGAAAGACTGGTGGACAAATTTTCGAGTAGACTACCATCGAGGTTTGAGGCAAGCATTGCCCCTGTGGAATGGCAAGACACAAATGACCTGTGTTCATTACATTGGAGCAGGTCTTTAATGTCTTGGAGCTACATGAGGAGAGACATGGGAATAGAAGAGAAGGGAGGAGTTTGCTCTAAAAGTCGAGAGATTTAAGACACCGAAAACCCTCCTAGTTATACCCAAACCAAGTTTCAAATTGAATCAAAACCGCACAATTCCAAACTCACCAAAACTCACCCAATCTGATTCATAACAATTCAGTCCCTCACCAAATCAATGCCTACACTCAACAACAGCCATATCCAAATCACTTGAACCCTCAAACACCAAACCCTTCCCAAATGCCTTACCCAAATCTCCAAAATTCCAACCAATGTCCTGCTGGAAACAATGACATCCGAATGCAAGGTGGTGAAAGAATGAGTAGATGGGGCATGTTTGTTAATTGCAAATTCTGTGGAAGAAACAACCATTCAGTTGAGGAATGCTATTGGAATGCCAATGTAGAATGCAATTTCTGTAGGAAAAGGGGACACTCAAGGAGAGTATGCTATGAAAAATGGTTGAAAGAGCAGCAAAATCCACAAAGCAGTATCTTTGGGAAGCCACCTCCAATCCATCCACTACACAGACCAAATACTTCAACAAGCATGCTGTCAACTCACATACAACCATATCAGCACCTATCTAACCCTCAAATGCATCAAGCACACTTCATTGAAAAACCTGAAATCTTTCAAATACCACCAGTCCAATCCTATACAGCAACAGTACCAATACCTCAACAACAACTTTTCCAGCCTCACTTGACTCAACATACCTTGATCCCTCAACCTTATGCTTACCACCCTCAAATGACCCAACCTAACCAATCTCAATCAAGCCTGATCTATCCGAATCCCCAAACAATCCAACCAACCTTACCTAACCAATCAAACCAACACCTACAAGCTACAAACCCAATGGCTGAATCTGTACCATTTTCCCAAATCCAAACACACATAAATTCCCAACCCAATACATCAACCATGACAAGCACCCAACCTGGACCCTCACAAACCGAAAATCAAACCAAGAAAACCATACCCGAAGAGAGTGTATTTGTGGCAGAAATTTGCCAAGACTTGGAAGTAAAACCAGCAGACAAGGCTTGTGATACTGAAGTGATGATTGGGAAAAGAAGTGAATGGTTGATAGATAGTGGCTGCTCTAATCATATGACAAAGAAGAAAGAAGCATTTGTAAAGAGAAATGAGGAGTTAGTCTGTGGTTAAGATAGGAAATGGGGAGATTTTACCTATAAGTTGGAAAGGGACGAAGAATTTGGAAACAAAGGCTGGAAAAACTACACTTGAAGAGGTATATTACATACCGAGCTAGACCGTAATCTCATTAGTGTTGGCCACCAGGAGAAGAAGTATAGAGTCCATTTTGAAGAAGAAACATGCAAGATTTTCAATGCAAAGGAGACTTAATTCACACTGTTCCCATGGTGAATAGAGTTTTCAAACTAAAGATGTCGAATTTGAAGGTGCATTTGCAAAGAACATCCATGAATGAAATTACACAATTGTGGCATAAGAGGTATGGGCATGTTAATCTTGATTATATAATTGAAATGCAAAAGAAGGAGCTGGTCTTAGGCTTACCTCAATTAAGTTCTAAGTGAAAGGGTATGTGAACCTTGTGCCAAAGGGAAGAGTCACCTCACCCTTCCCATCAAGTGATTGGAGAGCAACAGAAAAACTCCAACTTGTGCACACCGATGTTTGTGGACCAATGAGAACACAATCATGGAGGAAGTAAGTATTATGTAGAGTTTATAGATGATGCATCCAGGTACTCTTGGATATACTTTATGAAGAGCAAAGATCAAGTGTTTGGCATGTTTAAAGTATGGAGGGCAGAAGCTGAAAGTCAGAGTGGGAATAGAGTGAGATGCTTGAGGAGTGATAGAGGAGGAGAATACACTTCAACTGAGATGAAGAATTACCTTGAAAAAGAAGGGATTTTTCATCAGTTTTCTGTTGCTTATTCACCACAGCAAAATGGAGTTTCGGAAAGGAAGAATAGGAGTATAATGGAAATGGCAAGATCAATGATGTGTGGGATGAAAGTACCTAGGAAATTATGGATCAAGCTTGTTCAGAAAGAAGATACTTGCAAAAGCAGATTGAAAACTAGAGCATTGGATGGGAAGACTCCATTTGAGGCTTGGTTTGGAGTTAAACCAAAGGTGCAACACTTGAGAGTCTTTGGTTGTATAGCCTATGTACACATTCCTGAGGTTAAAAGAACCAAGTTGGATGAAAAGGCATTTAAAGGAGTCATGATGGGATATAGTGGAGACTCAAAAGGGCATGTAATTCTTAATCCAAGAATGTAAAAGATATCGATCTCAAGAGATGTGAAATTTGATGAGTATGAAGGATGGAAATGGGCGAAAACAGTTGGCATGGATTCTGGAAGAGTGAAGCTTAAATTTCCATTGAATGCAGCTGATCATGAAGAAACAGCAGCAGAGGATGAAGATAGAAACAACAATTCAGATGATGATGGATCTCAGGAGGAGTTACCACCCACGGATTCACCAAATCCGAAGTTTATGAGAGTGATGGAGGTCGAGGAGCACTTGTTAACTCCAGAAATTGGAAGGATGAGTTCAGATTCATATGAGGGATCATCAAGCTCAAACAAAGGCTCACAAAAGAAGGGACTTGGCATCTATTTATAGAAACACTAACCCTATTTTGATTTCGTGCACAGGAAGTCAAGATGAAGAACATGATGCAAAGATTAATAATAATTGAATCACTTTGAATGTTAGTTCGTAACCGAAACATACAAGCAAGCAATCAAGCATGAAGTATGGAGGAGAGCAATGGATGAAGAAATCAAAGCAATCAAGACAATGAAACATGGATATTGATGGATCTACCTTCATTTGAAACAAAAGTAGTTGATTCAAAGTGGATTTTCAAGGAGAAGCTCAATCCGGATGGCTCAATCAACAAGTACAAGGCCGACTAGTTGTGAGAGGATATAAGCAAGAATATGGGGTAGATTACATCAAACTTATGCTCCAGCTTGCAAGATTGGACACGGTGAGGATGCTTTTGGCATTGGTCGCAAGCAAAGGGTGGATAATTCATCAAATGGATGTTAAGAATGCATTCTTAAATGGGATGCTTTGAATGAGGATGTGTACTTGAAGCAACCAGAAGGTTATGAGAAGAAAGGAAAGAGAAAGTAGGTGTACAAGCTTGTAAAAGCTTTATATGGGCTGAAACAAGCTCCAAGAGCTTGGTACTCAAGAATCAACACTTACTTGGTGAAAAATGGCTTTGAGAGGAGCAAAAGTGAAGCAACCTTATATGTCAAGACTAAGGTTGAAGGTAAATTGATTTGTTCATTGTATGTTGATGATTTGATGATTGTAGGGACTAATGACAAGCTTGTGAGTGAATTCAAAGACTCCATGAAATCATAATTTCAAATGACTGATTTGGGAAAGATGAGATACTTCTTGGGTTTGGAAATTCAACAAAGGGATGAAGGCATCTTCATTCATCAAAAGAAGTATGTCGAGGAGTTGCTAGATAAGTTTGGATTGAAGGATAGTAGTGGAATGAGCACACCAATGGAGCATCAATTGAAGCTAGAGGCAACTAAACCAGGTGAAAATTTTGATGAAACCTACTATAGAAGCATAATAGGTTCATTAATGTACTTAAGTGCCTCTAGACCCGATATTGCATGTGTTTGTAAATATGTTAGTCGCCACAATCACAATCCATCAAGATATCATGCTTTGTATGCTAGAAGAGTATTGAGATATGTTAAGAATTCGGTTGATCATGGCATATGGTATGGAAGGAAGGAAATGTGGAATCAGATGTCTTTAGTGATGCAAGCTATCTTTGGAAATGATGATTGCAAGAGTAGGAGTGGATATTGTTGTAGCTTGGGAATGGAGTGTTTGCATGGAGCTCAAGAAAGCGTAAGATAGTTGCACAAATCCATCATTGAATTTGAGTATGTGGTCATAACATGGCGCCAAGCAAACTCAATGGATGAAAAGATTTTGATAGATGTTGGTGAATTGGAAGACAAATGTGTGACTATATATTGTGATTCGAGTTCAGCCATAGCCATAGCTGAAAACCCTTCTGATCACATGAGAACTAAACATATGAGAGTTAAGTATCACTATGTTAGAGAGCTGATTGAAGAGAAGGAAATTAAACTAGCATTCGTCGATCTAACTTCCAACTCATTGATGTTTTCACTAAGGCATTACCAAGATGAAAGTTTGAATCATTTAAGAAGATGATTGGTGTTCAGCTCCACAAGACAAAGGAGGAGTCGTTGAACTAAATTGTCTTGCAACCTGAATTGTTAAAGATGGTAGAAGAGTTGGTGTTGGTGAAAATTAAGAAGAAGAAGAAGTGAGAGGGAAGCGTATGAATTTAGATGCAAATGGAAGCTAAAATGATGATGCTTGACATAATTCAAAAGTGCATGAATCGAAAAATGAAGAACAAACTCGATGAAGGGAATTCAATGCATGAAGGAAGATAATGAGAAGAAAGAAGAAATTTGATGAATTCGGATTATGCATAATGAAGAAGAGAAAGACAGAAGTGCAAGCAGAATGAAGACTAAAGAAAAGAAGAAATGCAGAGGAAGGAAGTGCAGAGTCATCCGAAGTTCCAAGAAGATTAATTAACAAATTAAGTTAATTAAGAGGCATGAAGTCAAGCACAATCGGATTTGGTGCATTAGTTTTGTTCCTCAAGAATCAAGCAACAATCAAGAACTCAGATTTAATTCTTCATTATGCATAAGAGATTCACTTTGTGTCTTGCCAAATGAAGGAGTTTTTGTCCTATGCTATCGATTATGCCTTAGTTTTGTACTATGTTAAGTGTTAAGTGTGTGTCTTTGTCGGTTTCAATGTGAAAAGAACAAAAGGAAGTTTCGTAAAGTTACTTTTATGTTTATGCCTTATGTTTGTGTTAAAATAGGAAAGTTTGTACTAACCTAGTTTTACACGCTAGACTATGCTTTTGTTTCCTAGTCCTTAGATGATTCGTAGTGGAGAGAGCAAGAATAAAGCTCATCTTCGCATTTTAAAACCGAGAGTGAACTCCATTTTAAAATACAAAGTTTCAGAAGCATTTTCATTTTTCTGTCCCTTTAAGTTTCATAGCAGTAGTAGTAGTTTATGTTTTCAGTAGTGCAGATACACACACAAATTACACCCATACACAAAACCAAGAAGTTGAACCAGAAGTTTATTTTCGGTATAGAGGCAATACACTGTTTTTCAAATATAAACCCTAACCATAAATACACAGATCCATGAGAAGCAACTACACACATCATATACTCAGTCTACAAGCTGAAACTGAAGAGAAGTTTAAAGAAATACAACGATTTACAGCAAATTTACCTTTGTGTTGATGCAGACAACTCATCCATTTCCATGCTCGTAGACTGAACAGAGGAGGCCCCATCTTCGAATCTTCAAGGGAGCAACTTTCCCAGTCAGCAAAGAAGAGAAAACAAGAAACATAGCCAGCAAAAAGGAGAAAGGAAGAAGCTTACCTCAGATCTCCTTCCATCGTGTCTCAAGATCACCTTCAGTCTCCAGCTTCTAACTCCAGCCGTCCACCTCATTGTGGTAAGGAGAAGATTAAGGGTTAATCACTGTTTTGTTAAAGGTTGGACCGGGTCAGTTAATCCAAAGCCCACAGCCCACACACTTGTCCTGAGAATCTATAGTTTACAACACCTCGGATTCGAGCGTTTGTCTCAAAGTTTTACAGCCAAGTTAATAAAAGTGTCGTCTTCTTTGGAAAGCATAATTCTTATCACCTGCATAAGAATCATAACCCAGAAAAACAAAATATAACCATCTCAAGTTTGTTGATCAAATATATCACTTTTATAGGCTTTTCTGCGTAAGGAAACAGTAGAAAACAACGAAACAAGTCCCTGTCAATGCAGTCAGGTTTGTCTTCTTCGGTGCTGCATATGCAATACTTATATTTCTTTCCTTTCTTTATAAATTCTACCATTTATCTTGGGCTGCCCACAGGAGATTCAAGAAACCTGAAGACTACAATGGAAGTGACTAACAGGTACGTTGTAATAAAGGCTCATGTGGATGGTCCACCAAAGGAGAGCCACTTTGAGATTAAGTCTGAGGTCATTTCTCTGGAGCTGGAGGCAGGGTCTGAGGACACTATAGTGAAAAACCTCTATGTATCAATCGACCCTTATCAGATAAACCGCATGAAGAGTTACAGCTCTTCTCAGAGCTCCATTAATTTGGCAGCTCCAGTAAATCCTGGTGAGGTAAGTCACTTATACATGTTCTGAACCAAAAAGTTGTGTTCTTCTGAAGGAAGTGATTTGAATTGGGTATCATTAACAGGGTATTGACACTTATGGAGTCGCAAAAGTTGTGGCTTCTGGGAATCCTGAATTCCAGAAGGATGACTTGGTTGCGGGGCTCGTAAGCTGGGGAGAGTATACTGTTATAAAACCAGGTGGTTTATTAAAGAAGTTGGACCCTATGGGATTTCCACTATCATACCATGTTGGCACTCTAGGTAATAAAAGCTTTGTATCAGACTAGCAGGTCCTACACCGTTCTTAATCTTGAAGAAAGTTATACAACACATCTTATATACTGTTGAAAGCTGTAGCTGTTTTTGTTTTCTGGGGTTGTAGCTTTCAGTGGCCTGACGGCCTATGCAGGGTTCTTCCAAGTGTGCAAACCCAAAAAGGGTGAGAAGGTTTTTGTGTCTGCTGCTTCTGGATCAGTTGGACATTTAGTTGGACAGTATGCGAAACTGCTTGGTTGCTATGTGGTTGGCTGTGCCGGAACTGATGAAAAGGTCGGTTTTGGGTTCCAGTTGGTGTATTGTTCTAAATTTCAGCATAAAAGATTTCAGTTTGAGTGTATGGTTTGTGTCGCGGCATGGAAATCGTAGGTTGCTTTGCTGAAGGAGAAGCTTGGTTTTGATCATGCATTCAACTACAAGGAAGAAACTGATCTGAAGGCAACACTGAAAAGGTTAGTCTGCCTTTCTCTGATGAATTGTATGCAGTTCTTAATCAATCAACTTACTCCTGGTTTTTATTTGTTTTCAGTTATTTCCCTGAAGGAATTGATATATATTTTGACAATGTGGGTGCTGAAATGCAAGAAGCAGCTGTTTCCAATATGAGTCTTTTTGGCAGAATAGCAGTTTGCGGTGTGATTTCTGAGTACACCAATACAGGGCGAAAGGCTTCTCCTGATATGATAGACGTAGTGTACAAAAGAATCAAAATTCAGGGTTTCTTGGCAAGTGACTTTCTGAATATATTCACAGAATTCTTGTCAACAACTTGTGATCATCTTCTTACTGGCAAGATGAAGCCCCTCGAAGACATCTCAGATGGACTGGAGAGCATTCCCTTAGCATTTGTGGGACTTTTTTATGGTCAGAACATTGGGAAGAAGATAGTTAAGATTGCAGATGAGTGACAGAGAAAGAATTTGTTGCATTTGATCACCGATTACTACCAAGAAACCATGAAACTGCTGTTGCTTTGTTCTTGGAAAATAACAAACTCGATCCGTAATTATCGCATGTTATCAGTAGCTATTAACAGCTTTAGATAATATCGGATACTGAACTATCATTTTGTTACATCGATAGTCAAACATCAACTCATCTAACCAATCTAGACATAAAATCTTTTTAACTATTTTATAATTAAACTGTTGACAAAAGAACCAAATACTCAGAATGTTGTTCTACTTGATTTAACATCTTTTACTGACCATTTGCAGTCTCTGGGTTCTTAACTGGCTTCTGAATGTGATTCTTCCAGCATATCAGATCGCTGAGAGTTAGCCATTTAGTTAAGAACATCCGGCAACCATCAACAGATCTAATTTGATTTGATCATCAGCCTGACTCCGCAAGTTGAGATTGGAACTTTCCAAGCCAACAATCTATTTATTTATGAGTATAAACTTGATTGCCATACGGTGTCATCCGGAACAGAACTTTCTGCTATTGTATTCATCTGGATCTTCCCCTTCCCCGTTCTTACAGTCCCATAAACAAAGGCTCAGAATGAGCTGCAAACTAATTGGCAAGGGAGTTTTTGTATACTATTGTGAAGAGAGTAATACACTGTACTGAACTAGATTGCCTATTCGGCTACTGATCTACAAAAATTACTGTGCATATCATGCAAGTCCTGATTCTACTCCTCTCATTTCCATTCACATTTTACTCCTTTTCATTTCCATGCCCTCCATCCATAGCGTCATCAGTCTTCTGTTCAATTTGAGCAGTCGATCACTTGGTCCTTAACTGCATTATGATTACACTTGATATCAAATGCAGTGGCTCTTGTCAAAATCTTCCGCTGACAAAAGGCTGCTGATTAGATTCTTGAGCCTTTCAGCACCTGGACCAGGTTTAAGATCAGTCGTATTTGCTATCATATGTGATGGGGTGGTTAAGCTTATGTTCCCTTCTTTACCGAACCATCCACCTGGAACAAATCCATCAGCGGAGCGGCCCAATATCTCTGAATCAATTTTATCTAGAACTGGATCATTCTTGGAAAATTTCCTTGCAAATGGTGCATTACTGTCAAGCATTCTTGGATAGTCGTCAACAGTAAGGAAGTGAGGATGTTGCTTTGGAGGGTTGTCCCAGGATATGAAATGAAGGTCATGGTTGACAGTGGTGTTGCGAAACTCCTTTGCATTGCAGATCACAGTGTGGAAATATCCCTCAGGTGAAGACAGAAAATTAGCATAATACATGAGGACTATCCTTGGGAGGTTGTCCCATCCCCAAAGACAATATTCCACAAAAGGGCGAGAGAGCATCATCCAAGCCGAACCTGCAGAAACTTGCGGTTAAATTTCAAGATAACGGCTAACAGGAACATCACATCTCCAACCAAATTTTGGAATTCAAATAGCAAGGTCAAATTCTTTCAATAGAGCAAGTTCTATGGCAATATGAAGTCATGGTAACTAGATTGCAGTGGTGTATACAGAAGCAAGAAGTGATTAATAAGACGTAACTCATAAGTAACAAGAAAGGGTCAAGAAACCAAGAACAGGAAACTGATTGCCCAATGAATGATCCAGAGACCATCATACTTATCAATAACACAACATGGTAATTTGGTTTAGTTACAACATATCATCAACTAATTACTACATAATCTTCATTCAGATATAATTTTTTTCATGTTCTAGTTCCTCTAGTGCCTTTTCTGAGGAATTTGAAAGGTTGAAGATTGATCAGGCTTACAGTCCAAGAAGCACCTCAAGCTGGCTTTTAGGAAACTATCATCTTACCAGTAAATAGCTTATACTGTGATGGCACACTCCTTTTCTCTGAGACCCAGAACACATCTGACTTTTGCAGGCTATACAACCCGGGATCAATTATGACAGGTTTTGCTCTTTGATATCTGCATTGCAAAGTTGTTCATGACTTGTGATTCACAAGCAACTAAACTGGTTAAACGAAATCTTATGAAAATGAAAGGCCCCTTACTCCTTCCAACCAATATCACTGGTATGCTCAATGAAGTTGAGGTTTCTTTCAATGGTAGACAATGTAAAGAGCAGATCTGTAGCATTGAAACGCGGAGAATAACAAATTAAAGCCATCAGAAATTAGTTTTGGTGCATGAATATTTGATTCACTCGAAATATGCTTATTGTAACCAAAACCAGTAACCCACATAGATCCTCTGTTAAAATTTGACGTATGCAATTATGCAACAAAAACTGAAAACTGGGAACAACTTAGCAACCCTTGAAGTCCCGTTTTCTCAGAGTATATGCAAATCACACCGACAAAACCAAAATCACTTGAACTAGGAGTTTTCTCAACTCCAACATAAGCAAAATCAGTAATAACGCAGTTCCTAGTCCCCATATGGACTCCATTCAGAAACAGCTGCTCTTATGCAAAATTAAGATTGAAAACTGGTTTCAATTTATAACCAAAATCAAATTCGTTTAACTAGACCATCAAAACCAAAACGACTTGACACTGGATTCAAAACAATGCTCAGCAAAGGAAAGCACCAATAATACCAGAGGCATACCATCTTGAGTCACCAAGGGATAATCCGAAGCACTCAAATTTATAAACCAATCCCAATCTCCACCATCCCTGAGCAAAATCGCCGCCGCATGAAGGGTATTACTGACCATAGTAGGACCTCTATAAGTCACCAAATTAGACCTCACAGTTACTTTCACATTCCCAACCTCCTGAAACAGCTTTTCACCTCTTACCCAACTTGCAAGCTCCAACCTTTCCTCTGCTGTAGCCTCCAAGTCCAAATGCAACACATACTGATTCCGTGGATGGTACAACGCTTTCAATGATCTCTTCAAACTCGCTCCATCCCCAGCAGACCCAGATATTAAATATGCAAGACGAGGTATTGGAGACGTTAAAGTTGGAAGCTTTGGCAACTTTGATTCCACAAAGTTTGGAACTTCACGGTGGATATGCTTTTTCTTGCCATATCTGTGGGAATATACAAAATGGGCAGGAGAAGAAGATGATGATGATGATATAGTGACGAGGATTAGTAAAGTAGAGAACACGAGGGAAGATATCAACAACAAGAACCATTTCTGCTTCTTCTGTTGCAATTTGTTGTTGGTTTCCATTGGTAACCGCACTGCACGCAGTCACACACTGTTTCTTGTTGTGCAGAGCGAGTGAAAGAGAGGAATATATTTTAGGGTGTCGGTATAGAATGTGAGCTAGGGATCTGTACCGCTCACCACCACAGATGGTTTCACGGAATCTAATGAAAGCTTAGTGTGTAATGTAAATGGAGGAGATGTACTAAATAATTGCTAAAAATGCTTTTGTCAGTGGGTCTCTGTGTGGGGGCTCCCCGGTAGGAAAAAAGGCAAGAAAGACTTTTACATGGACTTTTGTCCAGTCTTTGCTTAAGAGCTAGAGGTGACATTCCATTCCCATGAACTGTTCAGAGTTAGAGGAAAATTGTGTGTTCTTTCTTCCAGATTGAACCCAATAAGAGAAAAAAGTTGTGAAATTGGACACAAACAAACTGCTTGGAACAAGCATAATCAGTGAGGCACAACTGGTAAGATGGCATTTTGGTCCTGAACTTGACATCCACGTTTTGAAATCCGGACCAGACCGGCCGGTCCGACCGGTGACCGGCCGGTGGTCCGGTCCGGTTCATGGCCCAAAACCGGTATGCAATCGAACCGGTATGAACCGGTAATTGACCGGTTTTGACCGGTCGGACCGGTCCGGTTGAATTGGGTTCAACAATTTTTATTTATTTTTATTTATTTTTATTTTTTATTTTTTTTTTTTTTATTTTTATTTTTATTTTTATTTTTATTTTTATTTTTATATATTTTTTGAATTTTTAATATTTTTAATATTATATATAATTAAATATAATTATCAGATAATTATTGCGTCACACCGGTTCAACCGGTGATTGAACCGGTCAAACCGGTCAAACCGATAATCAATAAGACTACCGATTCGATGACCGGTCCGAATTTGAGAACATTGCTTGACATGAACACACAAGTTTAATACCAAAACAGCATATCTTACCAGTAAAAAGAACAAGGAATTTCTTTCTGTAATCAAAAGGGGTCTAATAAGTAGTAAGGTGCTTTTTAGTTTTTTCCTCTGACCTCTGGTGGCAATTTAATCATACTTGCTTTCTTTAAAGACATATAAACAAATCTGTTCTCAGAAGATCTTGAGCATAATTCCAAGCACTTTGAAGCAAAACTTTTATGGGCTTATCACCCAAAAAGTGACTTGATTGGAGGAGGCATATGCCACTACCGTTGGTGGGTTGTACAAGATGATCATCTTGGCAGGCATCATCAAAGATTAGTGCTTTTGGGCAGGGTTAGTTAGGTGCCAAACACTTATTGGTGGTGTGTCAGTAGGTGGTGGCACTGGGAGGCAAATATTGAAAATTTTAATAATAATTAGTTCGAATTAATTAATTAATTTTTATTTTTTGTTAGAAGGAATGACAGTGAATGTTTATCTTTAGAATGAATGGGAAAAATGGCGAATTCATACGTCAAAAGTGACAATTAAGAAAAAACCAATGTTTTAAAACTTAGAAAGGATATAAAAATTTAAGATTTAAAAGTTCAATTAGCAGTGAACTGTTATAAAATCGATATATAATAAAATAAAAGTAAGTTTTATAAGAATAAGTAAAATAAAATATTTTATTGAAATAAAATACATCAATGTCTATTATTATATAATGAACTAATAATAAATAAATATGAGTATAATATAAAACTTAAAATAATAATAAAAATCAAATTTGTATTTTGAAGGAGGTTGTATCTCATCATCTTCAAAAGCTCTAAATTCTCTAACGTTATTTAAAGATTCAGTAAACTATGCTTTCATCTAAAGTATTTACATCAACTTCTTCTATTGCATTAAAATAAATTACTTAATTAGTAATATATGAAATTAATCTCAAATGTAAACTTGTAATATAATATACTTTTAATTTAAATATGATCAAAATAAGATATGAATTGACCATCAATAGATGTTCTTAATTTATTAATTGTGACAAATACATTTTCTTTATAAGTCATCTTTTCAAATTCATTATAATCAAGATTAAAGCGATCTTTCTTCTTCTTCAATCAAAAATTAGTATGTTCAATACATTCAATATCAACTAGACCATATGTTATCTTCTTATTAAGCGTTTTGGATACATAATAAAGAAATTATAAAGTCAAAATAAAAATAAAATTATTAAAATAAAAACAAAACTGTAAAATACTGCTCGTCATTTTCAAATTGTAAGTAACATAAACAAGGTTATTAAGTTTTAATGTTACAAACGGTTCCATTTCTTTGTATAAGTATGTTTAAAAATACTTCAATTACATTCACAATTTGATACAGAAGTTGTTTAACTAAGTAACCTAATAGCGAGTTTTCTTAATATTAAAGCACTGTCACCGAATAATTGTTAAGTCAAACCAGACTTCATGTATTAAATAATTTTGATGATAAACAAAGAGAAATATACAAATGAAAAGTAGATGGATGCATAAGAAGAAAAAGCGGAAGAAAAAATGTAGGAAGGAAAAGCAGCGGAAGAAAAATGAAGGAAGGAAAAGGTATTTTTAAGAAAAGCGAAGGAAGGAAAAAGATGTAAGAATAATGACGGAAGAAAAATGAAGGAAGGAAAAGCAGACGGAAGAATATCGACGATACAAAAATCGACGGTAGCTTTAAGAGAAAAGCGCATTTATACAAGTATCGATGTAAGAAAGAAACATCGCTTAAGATTCTGAGTTAAACCTGAATAACCGTTTCTTTAAAGATTCAAGAAGCGATATTCAAGAAACAGTTGAAGATCCGATTATAAATAAGAGTCGAGATTGAAGTAAAATGACTTTTGAAAAAAGTGAATGAAACTCGAGTATTCAAACATCGACTATCTCGAGAAAAATTGTGAACTATTTTTCGAGTGTACATTGTTAAGAGCAACTCTTTTGTAAAAGCTCTTTATTAGTTTTTCATTTTGAAAAGTGTTATGGTAGCTCAAGAGGCTAAGAGTAAAGAATACTTGTTGTTAAGAGACCAAGAGGCTCATCAAAGAATACTTGTAAACAGTTCGGAGATAGTGAAATCTCGTAAGGATATCTCGAGGATCGGACGTAGCCCACGGTTTAGGGTGAACCAGATAAATTGTCGTGTTTCTCTCTAACTCTTACTTTACTTAAATCGTAGTTCTCATTATTATCAAAGGTTTTCAAACTAGTCAAGAATTGATTTAAGATAAGTTTTCCAAAGAACAAGCAATTGTTATTCAAGGATTAACGAAAAGTTTATCACAATTCAACCCCCTTCTTGTGTATCTTGATCATATTATTACTCAATATATTAACGTGTGATTTACTTCAATTGGTATCGAGCGAGGTGTTCAAGAATCACTCTAATAAAGTGTGAACTAAAGAAAATGGTGGAATCACACACGATATTGCCGAAGGAGCCTCACCACCGGACCTCCAAAGATTCAATGGTGAAGACTACCACTATTGGAAGGATCGGATGAGATTGTTTATCGAGTCTACTCACATCGACCTTTGGGACATCATCGAGAATGGACCATACACACTGAAGATGATGATAAAATCCAATTCCACGAGAAAGATGGACTACCGAAAGCGTAAAGCAAGATTTCAACTAAACTCCAAAGCGAAATTTTTCTTGAGTTGTCATCGAGCGAAGCGAGTATGACAAAGTTCATGGATGTGATAACGCCAAAGAAATGTGGGATACATTATCAATTGCACATGAAGGAACAAATCAAGTCAAGGAGTCCAAGATAAGTATTTTGGTCCATCAAGACGAAGTTATTCAAGATGAAAGAAGAAGAGACCATTGATCAAATGTTTGGAAGATTCCAAACAATTGTTAATGGACTAAAAGCTCTTGGAAGAACGTACAACAGTCAAGACCATGTTCGAAAGATTTTGAGGAGTCTGCCCAAAAGATGGAGACCCAAAGTAACTGTTGTACAAGAAGCCAAAGACTTAAGCGTACTGAAGCTTGATGAATTGCTTGGATCGTTGAAGATACACGAAGTAGAGCTTGATGCGGAAGATAAGCCCAAGAAAGAGAAGTCCATAGCGCTCAAAGCAAGTCAAAAGAATCACAAAATCCAGAAGAAGAAAACAAAGAGGAACACATCAAAGGCTTTAAAGATTGAAGAAGCAAAGGATGATGATTCCAGTAAGTCAGAATCTGAATCAAGTGATGAAGACGATGAGCTATCTTTCATTTCAAGAAAGATAAGAAGAATGTGGAAAAAGAAGTCCAAAGGAAATTCAACATTTAGAAAGAACAATGCAAAGACGATGAAAAGTCGATAAAGCATCCGTTACATGTTATGAATGCAAGAAGCGGGACATTACAAGTCCGAGTGTCCAATGTTGAAAAGACAACCCAAAAGGAGTAGGGATAACAAGAAAAGCATGATGGCAACGTGGGAAGATCTCGACTCATCGTAATCGATACAAGTTCGAAGCGTCGTAACATGCTAACATTTGTCCGGTAGTCAAGAAGAAAGTGATGAGGAGGTAACTTCTAGCTATAATGATATACAAGATGCATACTCGTAATTGTTAGAGGATTCTCATGCTATTCGAAACAAAGACAAGCTGTTGAAGAAGAAATATGTGAAAACCTCAAACATACTCATGAGATAGAGTGAGAATATAAGTTTGAGAAAGCAATTTGAGGAATTGAATAACAACAAAGTTGTAGATAGATCCGAAGAGATTAATCAATTGAAATCGAGAATTAATAATCTCTCAATTGATCTAGCTAAATTTGAGATAGTACAAAAAGATGAATGAAATGATAGGAAAATACGTATATCCGAGGGATAAAACTGGATTAGGTTTACTAAAAATAAGCCCTGAATTACGTAAAATCAATTGCTCAAAAGATAAGAAAAGATATCAATCAGTTTTTAAAGGTCATCAACGCTTTCATTATACACCTTATTATCATTCATTACATCATACTAACCCTAAAGGACCCAAGAGAACTGGGTACCTAAAATAAGATAATATCTCCTACTGTAAATCCTTCTTTGGAAGAACCAAAGAAGCACCATTGGTATTTGGACAGTGGATGCTCGCGTCACATGACGGGAAACAAGTCTATGTTCCTAGATCTTCAGTACAAGAAAGGAGGATCAGTAACTTTTGGAGACAACCAGCAGGGAAAGATAATCGGGTTTGGTAAGATTGGTAAGAATTCCCATGCATGCATTAACAACGTACTACTAGTTGATGGTTTAAAGCATAACTTGATAAGTATTAGTCAATTATGTGATTCTGGTTTTGAAGTTACTTTCAATCAAAAATTTTGTGAAGTCAGAAACAAAGATGGTTCCATCTTCTTTTCAGCCAAAAGACGAAACAATCTTTACAAAATTGATTTAGACGATTTTCAGTCTCAAAATATTTCATGTTTTTTATCTACTGAAGATGAAAGACTGATCTGGCATAAAAAACTAGGTCATGTCAGTTTTAAACATATTTCAAAACTTTTGAAACATGATTTGGTAAAAGGTTTGCCACAAATTGCTTTTGACAAAGATTTCTTTTGTGAAAGTTGTCGAAGGGAAACAAGTTAAAACCTCATTCTCTTCAAAACATTTCGTAACGTCATCTAGACCACTTGAGTTGTTACATATGGACTTATTTGGTCCAACAAGAACAATAAGCCTTGGTGGAAAGAAGTATGGACTTGTAATTATTGATGATTTTACAAGGTTTTGTTGGATACTTTTTCTATCACATAAAGATGAGTCTTTCAAGTGCTTTAGAAACCTTTCCATGAGGTTACAAAATGAAAAAGGAATGTCTATAGCCAGCATAAGGAGTGATCATGGTGGAGAATTGAAAATGAGAAGTTTAGAGTATTCTCGAAGAAAATGGAATTTTCCATAACTTCTCGCCCTAAGGGCTCGCATGAGAATGGAGTTGTTGATAGGAAGAATAGGACGATTCAAGAGATGGCAAGAACAATGTCAGGCGAGATGAATCTTCCTAAATACTTCAAGCGGAAGTCATCAATACAAAGATGCTACATTCGAATAGAGTGTTCTTTGCGACCAATGTCAAGAAAACTCCCTATGAGTTGTGGAATGGAAGGAGACCAAACATTTCTTATTTCCATCCTTTCTACTGCAAGTGCACTAGTCGAACACAAAGGAAGCTCGACAAATTTGATGCAAAGACATTTTCAGAATTTTTCTAGGCTATTCTCTCACTTCAAAGGCATTTAGAATCTTCAACCTCACCTCAAAGACTGTTGAAGAAACTATTCATGTTAAGTTCGATGATAGCTCCCAACCCAATAAGGAAGAGGAATCAAGAAGATGATGTTGTTCTGATGCCTTTGACGCGAAGGTAAGGAAGTATCTTCATCGAAACACCTCATGATGAAAAGATGACATTTCTAAGAATTTTGAGTTAAAGAAAGATTGGAGATACAAAAGCTTTCATCCCAAATAGTCAATTATTGGAGAAACCTCGGAAGGTGTAAGAACAAGGTCCAAGTTCGTAAGAGAAGCCAACATGGCATTTATATCCAAGTAGAACCTAAGAAGATTGATGAAGCTCTAAAAGATGAAGCATGGATATTAGCTATGTAAGAGGAGTTGAATCAATTCAAGAGGAATAAAGTCCGTCCTTAGTTCCTAAACCCGAAAAGAAATCCATTATTGGTACTAGATGGATATTCAAGAATAAGCTAGACGAATCGGGAAAAGTAAGTCGCAATAAGGCAAGATTAATAGCACAAGGCTATAATCGCAGGAAGGAATAGACTACAATGAGACATATGCTCCAAGAGCAAGACTTGAAGCAATAAGGATACCGCTTGCATATGCTGCTTGCCATGACATAAAGCTTTTTCAGATGGATGTAAAAGTGCATTTCGAACGGTTTTATAGATGAAGAAGTCTATGTCAAGCAACCTCCTGGATTTGAGGATATAAAGTATCCAGATCATGTCTATAGACTTCATAAAGCCTTATATGGATGAAACAGCCCCTAGAGCATGGTATGATCGTTCGAGCTCATTTCTTATAGGAAATGGATTTACTAGAGGTAAAGTAGACAAAACTCTTTTAGGAAGAACTTGAATAAAGATTTTATTATTGTGCAAATCTATGTTGATGATATTATTTTGGAGCAACCTCAAAAGGTTATGCATGAGCTTTGAAAATATGATGAAAATGAATTTGAGATGAGCATGATGGGTGAGTTAAAATTCTTTCTTGGATTGCAAGTAAAGCAAACTAAGGATAAGATTTTATCCATCAACAAAATATGTCAAAGAATTGTTGTCTAAGTTTGATATGTGCAAGTGTTAAAAGTATGACTACACCGATGCATCCTTCAAACTTGTTGTCGAAAGACGAAAGTGGTAAGAAGGTGGATCAAACCCTATTTAGAGGATGATTGGTTCTTTGCTTTATCTTACAGCAAGTAGACCGACATTCTATTCAGTGTATGCTTGTGTGCAAGGTTTCAGTCGATCCTAGAGAATCTCATTACATCTGTCAGAAACGAATTTTGAGATATCTCGCAGGTACTACTAATCTTTGCTTAATGTATGAGAAAGGTAAAGATTTCAGGTTGAATGGATATTGCGACGCGGACTATGCCGGTGATAGGATCGAAAGGAAGAGCACGAGTGGTGGTTGTCACTTCCTCGACCAAACTCGGTGTCATGGTCAAGCAAGAGACAAAGCTCGATTGCATTATCAACTGCCGAAGCTGAATATATGTCTGCCGTAAGTTGTTGTTCACAATTGTTGTGGATCAAGTATCAATTGGAGGACTACTCAATAAAAGAGGAAGAGATTCCAATATACTGTGACAACACTAGCGCCATCAGCTTGTCAAAGAATCCAATTCAACATTCAAGGGTGAAGCACATAGAAGTCAGACATCATTTCTTGGGAGATTACGTTCGTAAGAAAGTCGTACCACAATTCGTGGAAACGAAATATCGGTGGGCGGATATCTTCACAAAACCACTAAGTGAAGATCGCTTAAAGAAATCGACGCAACCTCAATATGGTGATGTTAATGCACCATTCATACGCTTTTCAGAAAGAAGAAACAGACAGACGGAGGAGTTAACGGACCATTCATCTGTTTTTTTATAAAGACAAGACAGATAGATGGCAGAGTTAACAGATTGATCATCTGATTTTTCAAAAAGAAAAGACAATGAAACGGTGGAGTTAAACGGCGTTGACGGTTTCAGACTTAAAACTTCTTTCACAAGGAAAAGTTTTAGAGGGAAAAAGGCTGTCAGATCATCGAGAAGTACAATCGTTCTAGAATTTGCAATAAAATCCCTAAAACTGACTTTTGGGATTCCTACCAAATTCAGAAATTGCTAGTTCTCTGAAATCTCTCTGAAAAATCTTCAAGCAAGTTCCTATTCAACAGAATCAGCAAGATGTATGTCAAGCCTATTTTGTGAGTTGATCCAGGATCAGGATGGGGAAGATTGGTAAACTTCGAAGAACTAAGAAAAGAACAGATGGATATAGAGCCGGAGATAATGGCGGCAGAATGGAGAAACTTCTTTCAAATACGAGATGAAGTCTATCTCCAAGAAGTTTATGAGTTCTGGAAAAATACTAAATCAGTAGATGATACAATCGTGTCATATGTAGACACACACTCTGTTATTGTAACAAAGGAGTTCTTGGAGAAAGTTCTTGAATGTCCAATGGATGGAGTTCAACCCACTAATATGGTGAAATGGATGACAAAGCTCAAGATGAACGAAGATGAAGTTAGTCGTCAACTCTATGGACACAATAACCCAACTGAAAGGAGAGCCTTTTGGCTGGTACCAAAGGCAAGGGTATTGTTCACGATTCTATGTGACTGTATCTTACCGAGAATAGGTTCAAGACATCAGGTCACTACCCTGGATGAACAATGCATCTTTCATCTTCTAAATCATCACCCAATAGATTTACCATATTTGATTTTTCAAAAACATGGTAAAATCTATAAAGGATACAAACACCTGTCCTTATGGGATGCTGTTGACAAGAGTGTTCAAAGAATCTGGCATCAGATTGGAAAGGGGAATCAGACAGAAGATAGCTGTCAAAAGCTATATAGATTCAACAACTGTTGCTAAAATGGGTCTGAGATTTCCAGACAGAAAAGGAGCAGAAGCACCAAGGAAAGCAACAACTGAGGGGGAGCCTATACCGAAGAAATCCTCTATGAAGGAGAGAAGATCATACTCTCAGGAATCAAAGTCAAGAAGTGTTCGATTTTTTGAATCAGGAGACTTGAAGCGTAAAGGGGAACCTCTGGTGAGTGACATTCCTAAGCAAGCAAGAAGGTCACCCAGAACAGAAACTGTGCGATAGAAAGAAGCCAGTCCATCCAGAGATTCAAGCCAATCAAAGCATTATGAACGACAGAGATCAAAAGCTACAAAATCACTATCATCAATCCTTGAGAAAGATTCAGAAACTCAGTCTCAAGGAATTGGAGGAAAAAGGAAAGAAGAAGAACCTCAAAAGAAGAAAGCACAATCCAAGAGGTCACCAAGGTTAAAGAAAATGAGTGCGAGAAAAGAAGAAAGTCCAACAACAGAGACAAAGTCTAAGAAGGCAAGGCAAGAAGAGACTGTTGTTGACACTACAGAAAAGTCTGCTGCAAGTGCTGTTAGTGCTGTTGATGCTGCTGAAGTTAATATGGAAGCTGCTACTGAAGCAATTGTGGAAACTGTTACGGGTAATATTAAGGATTCTCACAAAGTTCTTAATAATCCAATTTTTGAAGAAGTAGTTCCTACTACTTTTCAGTCTACACTTGTCCACAAACAAGTTGCTACTCATGTTATGGGTAAGAAGGCTACTCAAAAAGTTGTGAGTGTGATGACTAATGTTCCATCCAAGTATTTAACTGTTCAAAGAGAAAGTTGGGAACACAGATTGGTTGTAATAGAGGAGAAGAAGACCAAGTCTGTCATCATCCGAGACAAACCAAAGAGATATGTGAAAGCCTTCTTCAAATCAATTGAATATGATAATGGTATTTTACATCTGTTGGATAGGGGTTACAAAAATTTCTATGATCAACTGAAGAGAGTTGGAAGAGAACCATATCCACCAGAGCCATTTGGAGAGCGTCTCACTTCTTATCCTATATTGAGCGAAAGACAAGAATCAAGGTGGTACCGATCTTCAACCACCAAATTTTGTTGAACTCAAGTATGAGAAGTGAAGCTAAAAGTTCAACTAGAGCCAACAGGATGACATGACTTCGATCAAATTCAAGAGGCAAGAAATTGATTGATGAAGCATGTGAAGAGAAAAGAGTGGAAATTTATCTGCGATATCAAGATCCGTGACCAAGCCTAACTAAGGCTACAGCAGAGGATCCACAGGAGGGACTATCGGAAGGGTCAGATTGTTCATTTCGATTGGCAACTCGAATGTTGTTATACTATTTTACGTAACATTCTGCTAAATCGACCTTTATGGAGATCACCTCAATTACTGAAGCTATGCCATGGTTCGGAAGCACTTATCAACGATACATGATTCCTATGATCTTGATATTCATGAACAAGTCAGATTTGTTCCTCCACCTCTCCTACAAATCATTGAAACAAATGTCTTTAATAAGGAAGCTTATACAACAACGGTGGCTATCGTTGAAAAGCAAGTTGTTGAGATGAATCCTCGATCGCAGATGAATCATCGACTTTAAAGAAGCATGTTCGTAAACTTGATAAGGATATGAAGAAGATTAAGAAGATGCTGAAAAAGTTGGTGAAGCAGATTGGGAAATAATTTTTTTTATCAATAACAAATAGGGGGAGAAGGGAGAAGGAAGAAATTAGCTGGAAGGATAAAGCAGAACTTATTTTTTTATCTCAATACTTCTGTATAATTGATACTTTTCATATTTCTCTAATTCACAAGTATTTGTTATCATCAAAAAGGGGGAGAATGTTAAGTCAAACCAGACTTCACGTATTAAATAATTTTGATGATAAACAAAGAGAAATATACAAATGAAAAGTAGATGGATGCATAAGAAGAAAAAGCGGAAGAAAAACAGAAGGAAGGAAAAGCAGACGGAAGAAAAACAGAAGGAAGGAAAAGTAGACGGAAGAAAAACAGAAGGAAGGAAAAGCAGACGGAAGAAAAACTGAAGGAAGGAAAAGGCATTTAAGAAAAATGAAGGAAGGAAAAGCGAGCGGAAGAAAAATAGAAGGAAGGAAAAGCGAGACGGAAGAAAAATGAAGGAAGGAAAACAGACGGAAGAATAATGACTAAGAAAAATGAAGGAAGGAAAAACAGACGGAAGAATATCGACGATACAAAAATCGAGGCGGAAGCTTTACGAAGAGAAAAGGCGATACAAGTATCGATGAAGAAAGAAACATCGCTTAAGGCGATTCTGAGTTAAACTGAATAACCGTTTCTTTAAAGATTCAAGAAGCAGATATTCAAGAAACAGTTGAAGATCTGATTATAAATAAGAATTGAGATTGAAGTAAAAATGACTTTTGAAAAAAAGTGAATGAAACTCTGAGTATTCAAACATCTGACTATCTGAGAAAAATTGTGAACTATTTTTCGAGTGTACATTGTTAAGAGCAACTCTTTTGTAAAAAGCTCTTTATTAGTTTTTCATTTTGAAAAGTGTTACGTGTAGCCCAAGAGGCTAAGAGTAAAAGAATACTTGTTGTTAAGAGACCAAGAGGCTCGGTCAAAGAATACTTGTAAACAGTTCGGAGATAGTGAAATCTCGGAAGGATATCTCGAGGATCGGACGTAGCCCACGGTTTAGGGTGAACCAGATAAATTGTCGTGTTTTCTCTCTAACTCTTACTTTACTTAAATCGTAGTTCTCATTATTATCAAAGGTTTTCAAACTAGTCAAGAATTGATTTAAGATAAGTTTTACGAAAAGAACAAGCAATTGTTATCAAGGGATTAACGAAAAGTTTATCACAATTCAACCCCCCCTTCTTGTGTATCTTGATCATATTATTACTCAATATATTAACGTGTGATTTACTTCAATAATCACCACCACTCATCTATATTTAAAATTAATAGTTATGATAAAATATATATTATTAATAAGTAAATAATGAATTAAAATTATAAAACTTACCCGACTGCTTTTTTTTAATCATAAGTTCTCTCTTTACTGATGATCTAACAAAACTCTCTAAACCTTCAC
Source organism: Erythroxylum novogranatense (assembly GCA_029891385.1). Lineage (NCBI taxonomy): Eukaryota > Viridiplantae > Streptophyta > Magnoliopsida > Malpighiales > Erythroxylaceae > Erythroxylum > Erythroxylum novogranatense. Next base: position 769,336 of record CM057227.1, on the reverse strand, counting down.
TATACAATTTAATTTTATTTATCGCTTGTGATTGCTCTTCAACAGAGAAAACATCTTTACATTCAATCACATTAAACAAACCACATATAATATTAATTGTAAGTGCTTCTCCACTTTATAAGCATTAAGGATTGAGAAAATAAGCTGCTAAGTGGATCTTTTGAATAAGATGCTTATCCCATTGTCGATCAATAATATCTATATAAGACTCGTACAATTTCTTCTTCCCTTTAAAAATTTATAATTATTTTGTGAGCTTTGTAAATATCATCATATATGTACCCCAAAAATGGCTTCTCATCTGAGTCAACAATCCTCAACAACCTTATAAGCGAAACTAGAATCTTCACAATGATCAATTAAGCATCCCAAAATTTATTATCTAGAATAATAGCAAAAACTTCTTTTCCTTTTTCACTCTTTGATAACTTATGACTTGAAAAGTATTTACTCGTCACTAAATTTTAAAGTAGTTGCTTATGTTTATAAACACTTTTCAAAGTAATAAATGTAGTTACAAACTTGATAGCAGCGGGACACACGATCTCAACCCAATCTTCTTGCTATCTTAACCAAGACAAAAATGTGACATGATTATACAAAAAATTTGTGATTTTAGATGCGCGTGAAGCAAGATTAGAAATATGGTCCATACCATCAATATCTTTTAAAATAAGATTTATACAATGAGCAGCATATAGAGACTAATAAATATACACATACTTTGATTATAATAAGTACCCAATTGGTACATAATTAGTTGTATTATCTGTAACAAAAAGCAAAACATTCTTTGGTCTAACTCATTCGACAATTTCAGAGAATGATTCAGATAAAGCATTAGCAATTTTTACCATGTCAGAAGCATTAACAGACTTGATAAAAGTTGTTCCTATATTATAATAAACCAAGAAATTAATAAAGATTTGTTTGTCTTTGATAAGTCCACTCATATGCTATAATGGTGCATCCTGTTGATTCCTAACTAGATTTATATGTATCCACAATTAACTGACATTTCTTTTTTAAATATTAAAGCAAAAGTACACGAATCTTATAATAAGATAGTACCTTAAATCCTATACTTATTGCTGTTGTAGCATCAATTGCTTCTTAAAAAATATGGTGAATTTAAAGGAATGCGTGAATTATAGAACTATGTAGCCCATGCTCTTTTACATTGCAAAACAATATCCTTATCAACCATAAAACTTTTTAGACTAGGTTGAGAACCAGGAGTAGTTCTTAGAGAAAGATAAGAATCTATGTCAATAGTAACTTTTCTTTTTTCCTTTATCTAATATTTGTGGTATTTCATCATCTCTAAAGATATATTATAGGCCTCTTTATTTTCTTTTTTCTTTTTTACTTGTTGCTGTAAATATTTTACAATCATATCACGTACATCAAGTGGTATTTTTTTTACAAAAAGCAATGTTACCATTAACACCAGCAAAATGTTCTTTCATTCTAAAAATTTTGCTATAAATATTTTACAATCATATCACTTACATCAAGTGGTATTTTTTTACAAAAAGCAATGTTACCATTAACACCAGCAAAATGTTTTTTCATTCTAAAAATTCCTCCCCCTTTAAATATGCTACTGCAAAACATACAGTTATATTGGATATTCCCATCAGATGCTTGAGAAGAAGAAAAATAATTTCGTGCTGGATCGGACTTACCACGAGTAGAGGATGATTTCATATTCTCCATTATGATTCAACTTAAAATTATATAAATAATAATAACAATTAGGTATACTATTGTCAAGGCAAAAGTATATAGCTTAAATAATTCTCATTATCAATTCTAATAAAGAAGACCAAGAGCAGCATAATGGATACACAAAAAACCAGCAAATGTTACTCACTTATTAAACTTTGCTCCAGCAATTGCTCCACTTCAAATAACCTAATCGAAATATTGCTAGTTTTCAATTTTGGAATTTAGATCAATAAATTGAATAGTTGAAAGAGTATATATAATCCAAATATCAAAACTAGAAATTGATATTAAATAGAGTTCTAAATATTACAAAAAAACTTAAAACAAGTATTTCTAATTGTTACATAAAACTAATTACTACCTTATCCCTATCCCCTTATCTACAGGACAAATTGGAACTCTATAGCAACTTGACAACTAAATCACCATTTCACTCCAAAACTCATTCATCGAATCTTGAATTTTTTATTCCTCTTAAACTTGGCAACAAAATGATTCACAAGCCTGTTATCGAAGTCCTCAATACCAAGATGAATGTCACCAGTTGCGGCTTTGACCTAAAAAAATCTCCTCCTCATTCATCAATAGATAAACATCAAAAGTTCTTCCACCTAAATCAAAGATTAACACATTTTGCTCTACTTTCCTTGACACTTTTTTATCCAAATCATACGCAATAGTAGTAACTGTAGGTATAATTACAAATTATGGGCATTCTTGTTTCTTTGAAATGTACTTATTACCTGCATTGCAGTATCCACATAGTGTTAAGAGATTTGGGTGTTTGAGCCTGGACTATAGTGATAGCAAAGAGGGTGATTCCAATGTTGCGATGAGTAGAATATGTAATCCCCTTGGATTACTTCCCAATTTGATACCAATTGTGTAACATCCTATGTTAGGGGCTAGAACTCTGGAATAGTGTATATGAGAGTAAAGAGAGAAATTATAAGTGCATCTCATGCATCATATGGCATAGCATGCGAATACTTGTTTTTAGCTCATTAAAATAATTGTACATGCATTCATTGACATTTTTCAGGTATCATTGATTTATAAATGAGATTAAAATGTGAATTGCGGATTATTTGTATTGCAAATTTATTTAGAGAGCATTATTATTCTTTTGGAATTTTTGGTAAATTTTAGAAAATTTTCAAAAATTTAGGATAATTTGGCCTAGGAAAAATATGAAAATAAGAGATAAATAGACCAATTATAGTGTGACATATAGCAATCTTGTTTGGGTGACAAGTGTATTACATGCAATAGTGATATGTGGAGAAATCTTATACATACACTGTAACAACCCACTCCTGCATGACCCGAACCCCACATCTATGGTGATATCCAAGTCCGTGCCCCGCGAGGGTGGCGTGCTACATCACTCAGTCAAAACTTAGTATAAATTTTTCTTTTTTTTGTTTTTTTAACACATACACACACATTATAATTTATGCGGAAAACAATTTACATGAACAATTCAATGGCCTCGTGGCCCTTTTCATAAATATAATTTATATCAGTCAGTTGACTTTACAATTTGACCTAATCATTAATACAAAATTCAGAAAAATAAAATACACTAATGCAGACGCGAACTGATCATGACCACTTATCTACTTCATTAACTAGCAGATATCATACGCCCGTTGTCTAACGGGGTATTCTTCTGAGTCCTGAAAAATAATTGCAAGTTTTGAATGAGTTTTGCGAACTCAGTGAGAAACCATCATCGATGGTTCACTCAATTCTTGCAACACATCGTTCCATATAACATATATTCACATTGTTGCATATTTAATCACATTGTATAATTTCACTTGAACATAGACCATTTATACATTTTACACGGTTAGACATACATAACCAATTGAATTCACAAACACCCATAATTCACATTTAGAAATACCACAGAAGCATAAGGCAGTTAGCGTTTCGCTCAATCAAAGAGACTGAAATCAAATACATATGACATGCGCATGTGACACATTTCTTTTTTATTTCGATGTTGTGACCGAGCGCCTGAACCACTACAAGAAAAATGTGGATTAGCGACGGAATAATTACCGTTGGCAATTAGCGACGGAAAGCATATTTCCATTGCTAAAATTGAGTGATTTAGCGACGGTACTACTATTCGTCGCCAAATTTGGAGGGAATTCATCGCGGCAAAATGAACAACGGAAATTAGCGACGAAAAAATATGGTCGTTGGTAATCACTACAATTTAGCAACGAAAAATTAGCGACGGAAAATATAACGTTGGTAATTAGCGACGGAATGCGTATTTTCGTCGCTAAAATTGAGTGATTTAGCGACGGTATTATTATTCGTCGCTAAATTTGAAGGGAATTCGTTGCAACAAAATTAGCAACGGAATTTAGCGACGGAAAAATTCCATTGCTAAATATGGAGTGAGTTTTTGGCGGAATAAAAAATTTTGAGTTTATCTACGGAGTGATTTAGCGACGGAAATTTCGTTCCGTCGGTAAAAAGGCGGGAATTTTTGGCGGAATTAAAATTTTTTAGTTTACCTACGGACAATTCCGTAGGTAAATTCCGTCGAGAAATATGATTTAGCGACGGAAGTTTTCGTTCCGTCGGTAAAAAGGCTGGAATTTTTGGCGGAATTAAAATTTTTGAATTTACCTACGGACATTTCCGTCGGTAATTCCGTCGGTAAATTTTTTATAAATTCTGACATCTCCCTCCCACTTATGTATCCTTCTTCCTTTCTTCTTCTTCCTTCTCCCTGTGTCTCCTCTTCGGTTTTCTTGGAGCTCATGTCTCTATTGTGGACTTCTTTTCTGCTCGTTGGCGTTGTCTTCTCCAACCATTGTCATCATGTCCCTCTGTGGAGGTATTTTTGCAACTACTGTTGTGTTTTTTCATATATTAGATGAAAGTTAATTTGAGTGTTTATTACTTTCATTTATTTGTATATTTTGTTATTGGAAAATAACTTTAAGGTATAAATATTAGTGATAGAAGAGACAAGACGTAATTTTAGTTGTGATATTGAGATAAATTTCTGATACATGTAAGATGTTTGATGAAATGTTTTTTCTTTAAAAAAATAATTTCAGTTCTTTATTTTCGGATCTTTTTTAGTATGAATTTCATTATTTGAATTCTTTTACTTGAAATAATGAAGTTATCTTCAAGGTAGCTTTTACAAAAACTAAACATTTTGCAGGTATATTTTAAAAAATTGTTTTCAGCAAATTTACCGATGGAAAAAAAATTCCGTTGGTAAAATATTGGATTTAGCGACGGAAATTTTTTCCGTCCCTAATTACCGACGGAAAGTCAATTCCGTTGGTAATTTTCGACTAAAATTTTTATTTTATACCGTCGGTAATTAGTAGATAAATTCTGACGGAATAATTTACATCGGTAATTAGTAGATAAATTAACGACGGAATAATTTCTGTCGGTAATTCCGTAGATAAATTTACAGAAGGAATAATTTCCGTCGGTAAATTTACCTACGACTGTATCTCTGACGACTTTTTTTGTCAGTAAATTCCGTTGCTAAATAAGGTTACCGACGGAATATATCCATATTCCGTCGGTAATTTCCGTCCCTAAATTTCATTTTTCTTGTAGTGAACTGTCCCAATATGGGTACATTAATCGTTGAGCCAGAGGCTCTGAAACCGTCTCAATAAGAGCACATTAATCGTTGAGCCAGAGGCTCTGAAACTGTCCCAATAAGGGTACATTAATCGGTGAGCTTGGGACTCTGAAGCACTGTGGGCTCGAGGCCCAATTATGTTGAGCTTTAAGCTCTCGGTGGCTGCTTCGGTCACAATTGTCAATTACCGATCATACATTATGTATAGAATGCATATGTCAAAAATAAAGCAGACCAACATCATAGTCTATCCCAAATTAACACATTCACATAAATGGTTCACACTCAATCACATTCAATTATATAGCAAGTAGGGCACTCCTATGTCAGTATCTCCCAGTACATCGGGCACCTTCGGCCTGGAATCCGTCATAAACAAACGCAAACCCACAATTATTCTCCATAGTGCTATAAGTGCAAAATTATAAACAATCAATAATCAAGAAACCATCTAGGTTACTCATCTTTGCTTCCGAAGCTAAAACCTAGAAGTCTTGGCAAAGTCTGTGAATTGACATTCCAAATGCGTCTATAAAATAGTCCAAATATCCAACATTACCAAATTGACAATCAGAAACATTTAACAATGCACATGTAGCAATTAAATATGTACAATGCATGTTCGTGACATTTTCAGCACTATTGCACAATTTCCTGTCACCAAATTTTTCTCTAAAAATTATAAACCCATTGACACCGAAATCACTCAATGTGTACCTCTATAGGTCCAATTATAAATAAAATACGAATCAGAAAATTTATTTCCCGGACCCCTCACTTCGACCTAACCGATCCCTGTCAATTTCAGCTCTAAAAATTTTCAATTCTAAAAATAAATGAAATTAAATATTTTTCGAATCCGATGCCTCAAAAATCAGGTCAATTGGACGTCGAACGGAAAAGTAATTGACCAAAGAAACAATTAGGTCACATAATCACAAATAATCAAATAATAATTAAATAAATAAATAAAGAAAAAAAACATATATGCACAGTTGCCCTCGCGAGGATGCGCGAGGACGCTGTGACGTCCTCGCCCTCGCGGGGGCGAGACGTCGCTCTCGAGAGGTATGAGTCTCTGCAATTGTTTTTTTTTTCTCTAAAATTTTCTCAAAATCCTTTTTAAACCTTCCCTCTTTCCATAATTCATAACTTTTAACACAGACATTGAAAAATCACAAACTTAGTCTCATTGGAAAGATCATGAAAAATCCTACGAGTTTCATGAAGAGTGAAAAGTCCAATTTCACTTCTAAGGGTGTCAAAAATGCACTCAAAACTTCTGTCAAACTACAAAATTGCCACAATAGAGCAACATTTTTCCAAAAATCATAACTTTTCATCCTCTTTGTCAAAAATTCCACATTTTACATCAATAAAAAGAGCAAAACAAATGCTACATCTTTTATGAACAAACTAAAAGCCAATTTCATCATTAAACAACTCAATTTCTCAATCAAAGCTTAAGCCTATCCAAATCATTCTCAATAGAAACTCAATCTTTAAAAATTCATAACTTTCCAACCCATTATCGAAAAATTACATAAAATATAGCAACAAAAAGCTTAGACAATGTAATACAATTCTCAAGAAGGAATTAGCACCCAATTTCATCTCTAACTAGATTAAAATCTCCCATTACTGTGGCTGTCCAAGAAAACAGCATTTAACCTAAACCATAACAAAACTTTACAAATTTATGTCTAACAATACATACATCCAAAATTCACACAAAATAATTCATTAGAAAGCTACAACAATCCTCTACAACTTTACAGAAGGTTACTTAAGTCAATTTCACCACTAAAAGTCCCAAATAAATACCAGAACATAAATAGCACAAAACCTGTTCACTTAGAGCATTGCACACAAAAACACAATTTGGACTGAATTACCATTTGAACATTAACAGACCATAACTTTCAATCTACACATCAAATAAGTTCATACTTAGTGGCGTTAGAAAGATAACACAAAAATCTTCAATTTTCATGAAGACCAAAGTAGCAAATTCAATCAAATTCAATCCTAAAAAAATCATCAAAGTTTCAGGTCACAAGGTTCGGATACTGTTCACACAGCACCTACTAATTCACTTTGCATGCCAAAATTAAAATCCTTAAGGTCAGAATTGGACAAAACTTCCTTCATATGAAATCTAGCCATACTTCTTAATTTTAATTCAAAACAAACCTCAGATCAATTAGACAACCATATCAAAAGTTATGAGCCAAAATCTGAAACCTACACAAAGTCACATTTTCCATATTTCCTCCCTACCTCAACTCTTTTCATTTCATCACTTTACCTACATCAATATGCATCCATTTGGACCTCTAATTCACCATAAATTCATCATAAAAATTAATTGAGTAATCCATCACAATTTGGCTGTAACAACATACCCAATTTCCTTACTACATTTCCATTCATCTAACATCATACTAACCAATCCAAAACACTTAAAGCCAATATAAGATTAATCTAAAACATGTTAAGTCATTCATCCTCACACAAATATACACTTATACCCCTACAATTAACATACAACTTCATGCAAGTGATGCACAAGATGTCATCATTATTGCTTCTAACTACAAAATTAAAGAACATATACACAAAGACTTACCAAAACAAGCTTCAAATCCTTAATTCTTCAATCACCTCACCAAATCCTATACCTCCTCCCGCACCATACGATCATCACTCCTCACCACAACAATCATCACCATCTCAAAGCTTAAGTGTGGATTTATGTGTGAGGAGAAGGAAAGCAAGCAAATAAATAAGAAAGGTGGTAGAAGGACCAACGAAAATGGGAGAAGAGGAGACCTACGGATGAGAGAAGAAAGAAAGCTATTAAAACACCTTTTACTCTTTCTCCTAAAAAAATCTCGTGGAAGCTCTCCCAAGCACAAGATATTTATATAAACAAATGAGAAAAATGACTAAGTAGGCAAGTGACATGTGTCACTTGCCACTTGTCCTGGTTTTAAATACTTTTCGGGTCCTTTTTCCAAATATTATCTAATTTCTACGCCAAATTCCAATGGCACAACATTCATAATTCCTCAAATTATATGTCAAGTTTTCAAGTGCTATTGGACAGTTATTTTCAGTATCGAAAATCAGTCAGTCTGCCATTTGACAATTTTTTTCGGCCCGGCCATTGTTCCCGAAAAATTCTAGAAAAATTCCTAAAATTCCACATAAATGTAAAACACACCAACAGCTATTCCAATTCAATTTTTCATGCACAAATAACATATTTGACACAATAAACACATATGTCGGGAAATGTCAAAAATGCATGTACAATCATGTGCATTTACAAATATTACACTTTATGCATATATGAAGGTCATATTACTCGTGAACATATCGAGACTAGTGTACTTACTCATAACCTGTCCCAATTGACCAATTTACCCTTCCCATCGGTGATGGGATGTTACATACACGTGGTTATGTTTAGGCTAAAACAGAAATTACTATAGCTATTGGTGTTTTCTTCACTATTGTTCTTCACTGTATACCTCAACACCAAAATTCTTTCTTTTCATCCATCATCAATTCAACTAATTGCTTCTGGTTGTGTATTTGGCTTTGGATTATGATATCAAAGTAAGAACTTCAATCCGAATCTTGCATTGTTACTCTTTATTTCGTTATTTCCCATCCACCGAAAGTGTTATGGGTTTTGTAAAGGATTTTTGTCGATGATGTTTTAGTGTGTAGAAATGGATACATGCATAGTTCAGTGATAATTAGTAGGGATTGAAAAGATGCAAAAAGTGTGAAAATGTAGAAAAAGAGTGAAAGTGCAGAAGAAATGAAAATGCAGTAGTGAGAGAAAACAGAACAGAAAATGTAGTAGTGAGAAAAAGCATAATATGATGAAATACGTATATGATTTCTACTTTGATGTTTGTGTTTAATCTTGAAATTTGAGATGTCTTGATAGTGAGCTGAATGTAAATGGAAGTAGAATATGTGGGAGAGTATAAGTTAGAAATAAATGGTGTCTAGAAATAATGGATTATGTAGTAGAAGAGAGGAAGTAGAAGGCGATGGTTTGCGTGAATGATTTTGGTTTTTAAAGTGTGAATATGAATTAGAGTATTTTTACTGAATATCCTTTGTTCTTTTTATTATAACTTTTTTTTCGAACATCCAAATGATATAAGACATAAACTAATAGACTCATAACATATTGTTCTTCATCTCCATGAAAATCTAGAGCCATCTGAATTCATTTGGGAAAGATTTGATTAATTTATTTAGGACGAAAATGAGGAAGTCTGCTGGAATATTTTCATTAAATATGCTTCGGCATTTTGATTATATCTTGATCTGTACATTTCCAAATGAGTTGATTCTTAATTAAGATTAAACTAGAGACATATTACTACAACTTTCTTGAAGAAGTCAAAATCTAATTCTATCTCTAAGAATTTCAAATTTTGGCTTGAAACTGAGTCTTGGCTTAGGCTATAACACTACCCATGATAGAAATCATATCCTGTTATTATCAAATAAATTGTATCGATGTAGGAAAAATAAGATAAAGATGTCTTCACAAAATTATAACTTATTCTCTTAGCTTTCAATTGGTATAAATTTTGTAATGTTTGATATTGGAATTGAGAGATATGGGTTGTATAACTTTGAATGCATGATTATGCACAAACCAAAATTTCAAATGTACTCAGTCTGTAGTATTTTAAGCATAACTTATAGAATAAGGAACTAAATTGTATGATCTTATTGCCATTAGAAACTTAAGGCAAAGGGGAGCAATTGGCTATAGAAAGTGTTACAGAAATACACCATTTTCCTTATCCTATTGATCATGTAAAGTAGACCAAAAAATCTGTGTTGATAAGAAAGCTAGAATAGCAAATGAGTGTATGAATTTCGACACATTTAGAGTACAATTGATCTTTGCATTGGTTTATTATAAAAGTATACCCAGGCCTATGTCATTGAACATGCATGTTCTATGATACATTAATAAAAATGCAAATTCAGTTACATGAACAATATGCTAACATGAAATTGTATTTGATTTCATATAGAAGAGCTAGTAGAGAAACTACTTTCAAATATTGCTAGAACTTTAAGGGAATAAGCAAAAAGGGAGTAATTGCGAGTAACCTAAGATGGTCTCACCTTGACTTGTTTTGTTTATTACTGAATTGAATTTGATATTGATAAATGTGTACTGAATTATGAACATGAAATATCCAAGGAGTTTTGATGCATGATTAAAACATTGGAAGTGTTACTTGAATGTGAATGAGATTGACTACATGATTCTCAACTTGAATGTTTCATGCCAGACTTAGTCCGATGATTATTGTGAACAAGAACATGAATGCAACTGCAATTGATCAAATGTGATGATTGAAATTGAGGAATGCATTTCATTCTAATGTATGAAATATAAAGATAGTTGTGACTGATGTCGCTAGTGAAAAAAGCTTAAAGCTAACATTCATGATTAGAGCCTAAGGCTCAATGTGTACAAAGAACCATGTATCCCCAACAGATAAAGGATAGTATGAAAGAGATCGGTATTTATAACAGATACGGGACAATGAAAAAGGCACTTAATCACAACAATGAAATAAATGAAATCAAGTCTCATAATATTGCATACACTTATGATCCAAATAAATTGAATGATTGCAATGTTTTGAGAACTTTGTGTATGAAATATGTGATAATTTGTCAATGTGTATGTTCTGCAAAATTGTACTAAAATGTTTCAATTTTGTTTTTGAAATATGATAAATGTGATTAGGTGTTATGTGATATTACTTAACAAAAATCAAGTTGATGTGAATTACATGAAAACATGATTTGTTGTGTGTTGTATGATAAGAGTGAACCATCAAGGATGATTGCTCTGCAGAGTTTGCAAAACTCACCAAAATTGCAACGTTGATAATTTCAGGTTCAAGATAGAGCAACATTGTTGCTAAGACTGTATTTTGGTACAAGTTATGGTTCAAATGTTGGTGAGCTGGGGATTGAAGATTAGTTTTTAGTTTTTGGTTTATTTCCTCATTTATGTAGGTAAACTGAATTGTGAGCTTTGATAGGTTGACATTGTAAAATATGGATGATGGTTAATGTTATAGTGTGAATTACAGTTTGAGAAATGAAATGAGCAAAATTTTAGTTTTTAGACAATGTGTTATTTATGATTTTTTTAACGATATCATGTGATACAATGAGGGTGAGATAGTTAACACGCCACTTCTTTCGGACATGTGCACGTGTGACTATAGGGCGCACGTATGTGTATCAGACGGAAGTGAGGTGTTACAAATTGCCCATCTGGTAACACCAAGGCCATAGGCAAAAACTTGGCACATGACATGCTGATAAAATCACGTCAAATCTGTAGATTCGAATGTCCTAAGATATCGAGTGATTATAATCCCGATTAGGAATAAAATTTCACAGCTCACAGCATTTAGTATGTTGGATCCCGCATTCGGAACCCAACTACTTATCCATATTCCCTCAATACGTACACATGATTCCTTATGAACTCTTATAACCCGTTACCGAATATCCAATCTCTAATCTGAAAAATCCCGATATAATTTTTTTTTTCTTATTCATCTTAACTCCATTTTCATACTTAAAAACTTAGCTCGGTTCTTTAGAAGGTCCAAAATTGCTTTCTAGCTACTTACCAAATGAATAGTGAGTTTATTGACCAAATGAATAGTGAAATGCCAATTTCCGATTCTCATAACTCCTTACTCCTAACTCCGAACATCGCATACTATACCTCATTGGAAAGGTAAAAAGGTAATCTACAACTATTATGAAGGTAGTAAAAGCCAGATCAGTCATTAGGAGAGGTAAAAACACACTTGAAGTTTCAGCTAAAATGAAAAACCAATGGAACAGTGTTTTTGCAGCATGAACGAGAATCATCAACACTCCCAACCCCATAACTTTTTATTCCTAAATCCAATAGCTGTAAATCATACCTCATTTTAAAGACAGAAAGATAATCTACATTTTTCATGAAGAAAGCAAAAACCAGATCAGCCTCTACGAGGGTGAAAAATGCCTCTAAAGATTCTGCAAAAATGCAGAATGAACAGTAATCCGAATATAGAAATCTGAAAATTTTCAAGCCCTATAACTTCTTCATTTTAAGTCCGAAAATAATCCATTTTATACCGTTTTCAAGATCTTAACATGCTCTACAGTTTTCTAGAAGACTTCCAAAGTGAATTCCCTCACTAAGAGGGTCTAAACCTTAAGCGAAGTTGCTGCCCAAATTTAGGATGACTCAATGGTGAGAGGCGTCCACATAAAGTGGAATAAAACCTTGAGGTCATGGGTTCGAGCCGTGGCTCACCCATGACCAAAGAGGACAATACTGATTAAGGTTGGATGCGGCGGTATAAAGCGCAAACACTCACCGCAGTATAACCTGCAAACACCTACGGGTGGGGGATGAGGTCCAACATAGTACCCCGTGAACATGAACTTTCTAGCTAAATAAGTTTGTAATTGTTATAAAACCGAAACTAAAATGTAAGAATATTTGGGAGAGGAGAATTCTTCTTATGAAAAAATGGTGTATCTTACATCAAGTTAACCCTTCTATTTATAGTACATTTTAACCACCTAATACACATGTGACCACCTACTCCATATATGTTATTGTGTTAGGTAAAACCTAACCAATAACTATCTACCTCATTCTTGTGTTAGGTAAAACCTAACCAATAACCATCTACCTCATTCTTGTGTTAGGTAAAACCTAACCAATAACTATCTACTTCAAACCAGTCCATATGTACACTAACTATAAAATGGTGCATCTACAATTAGTGATACACCATATTATTTATATCTTTTATAACACTCCCCCTTGGTGTGCCATATAATTGTCTCTTCTCTGGCCTTTAAACACATTTGGTGTTGCCTCGTTAAAAACCTTATCAGGAAAAACCCAGTGGGATAAAAATCATGATAAGGGAAAAAGAGTGCAACTGCGTAAGCTCCCCCTCATTGAACACAATGAGCTCTTCCTCATAAATTTCTTAGATGTCGCATTCCAATCTCATGGACATGCTTCCTGAAAGGTGTAGTAGGAAGTGCCTTTGTGAAAAGATCCGCAGCATTGTTGCTTGATTGAATATACTGGATGTTGATTTCTTTGCTCTTGTCGAGATCTTGGGTGAATTGGAAAAATTTCGGAGGGATATGTTTGGTTCTATCACTTTTGATATAACCCTCCTTAATTTGAGCGATACATGCTGCATTGTCTTCAAATATGATTGTTGGTTCTTTGTTGGTCGATAAGCCACAAGTTGTTAAAATGTGGTGCGTCATTGACCTTAACCATACACATTCTCGGCTTGCTTCATGAAGTGCAATGATTTCAAACATGATTTGAAGAGTAGCCAACAAGTGTTTGTTTATGTGAACGCCAAGAAATTGCAGTGCCTCCATACGTAAATACATAACCAGTTTGGGATCTGGCTTTATGCGGATCTGATAAGTAACCTGCATCTGCATAACCAACCAAAACTTGTTTTGCATTTTTAGTGTAAAATAATCCCAAATCAATTGTACCTCGAAGATAACGGAATAAATGTTTAATTCCATTCCAGTGCCTTTTCGTAGGAGATGAACTAAATCTTGCTAGTAGATTAACAACAAAAGCTATATTAGATCTAGTACAATTAGCAAGATACATAAGAGCTCCTATCGCACTTAGATATGACGTTTCAGAATTAAGAACTTCTTCGTTTTCTTCGCAAGGGCGAAATGGATCCTTCTCAACATTAAGCGATCTACCAACCATTGGTGTACTTAATGGAGTTGCTTTATCCATATTAAAACGCCTCAATACCTTTTCTGTATATGTCGATTGATGCACAAAGATTCCGCTTGGTCTATGTTCAATTTGCAGACCAAGACAATATTTAGTTTTTCCAAGATCTTTCATTTCAAATTCCTTCTTTAAATACATCACTGTTTCTTGGATTTCTTTAGCAGTACCAATGATATTCAAATCGTCAACATAGACAGCGATAATCACATATCCGGATGTTTTCTTTATAAAAACGCAAGGGCAAATAGGACTATTTACATATCCTTTCTTTAATAGATACTCGCTTAGACGATTGTACCACATGCGTCCAGATTGCTTTAGTCCATATAAAGATCTTTGCAATTTGATCGAATACATTTCATTTGGTTGTGATTTTAATGCTGTAGGAATTTTGAATCCTTCAGGGATTTTCATGTAAATATCACTATGAAGTGATCCGTACAGGTAAGCTATAACAACATCCATAAGACGCATTTCCAGTTTCTGAAAAACTGTTAAGCTGATTAAATATCTAAACGTAATTGTATCCATAACAGGAGAGTATATTTGTTCATAGTCAATTCCGAGTCTTTGAGAAAAACCTTGTGCAACAAGTCGAGCTTTGTATCTCACAATCTCATTTTTCTCATTTCGTTTTCGAACAAAAACCCATTTGTAACCTACAGGCTTTACACTTTGGGGTGTAAGGACAATAGGTCCAAACACATTACGCTTGTTAAGAGAATTTAATTCAGCTTCAATAGCATCTTTCCATTTAACCCAATCATGTCTATTTTGACATTCAACGATAGATCTTGGTTCGGGATCTTCATTTTCATTGAGGATATCACATGCTATAGCATAAGAAAATATTTCATCAATCTCTTTCATATCATTCCGGTTCCATAATTCTTTTGTGTGAATATAATTAATTGCGATTTCTTGATTAATGTCAGTTTGTGTCTCTTCTGGGACACTATCCTCATCTTGTGTTTCTAGAGGAACACTTTTATCTATCTTGGGGTCATTAATCACATTTGCTCCTTTTCTTTTTTGAGGATTTTTATCTTTGGAACCGATTGGTCTACCACGCTTCATGCGTGTCGTAGATTAATGAGTGATCATGTTCTCGATTGTCCTTTTGGGATTTCAATCGGCAGGAGCATTTACTGGTGGTATAAATGATTTAGTCACTCTTTTGTATCTCGTGAAAGCATCCGTAATTGATTTGCAATTCTTTGCAAATACACAATTCTTTGCACTTCATTTCGCATTGTTTTGTGCGTTGATCAAGATACAATAATGATGGTTCGCACTATGTAATTTCTTTCATCATTATTTATTATCTCCCCTAATGTCGGAAAGTATTTTCATCAAATGACAATCAGAAAAGCGTCTTTGTAAACATATCACCCGTTTGAGGTTCAAGATATCTAATAATAGATTTACTTTCATAGCCGACATATATCCCCAATCTTCTTTGAGGTCCCATTTTACTACGTTGTGGTGGTGCAATAGCATATATATCGCATGACCAAAAATTCTCAAATGGGAGATATTTGGCTCTTGACCAAATGCAAGTTGTAGTGGGGAGTATGTATGATATGCACTTGGTCGGATGCGAATTAATGCCTCAGCATGTAAAATTGCATGACCCCATACGGAAATTGAAAGCTTTGTTATCATCATCAATGGTCTAGCAATAAGTCAAGGCGTTTAATTAAAGATTCAGCTAAACCATTTTGAGTATGCACATGAGCAACAGGATGCTCGACCATAATCCCGATTGACATACAATAGTCATTGAAAGTTTGGGATGTGAATTCACCAAGATTATCGAGTCGACTTTCTTTATTATGCAGTCAGGAAATTGTGCTCGTAATTCAATAATTTGTGCAAGAAATCTTGAAAATGCCATATTACGAGTTGATAGTAGACAAATGTGAGACCATCTGCTGGAGGCATCTATCAATACCATAAAATATCGAAATGGTCCACATGGTGGATGAATGGGTCCACATATATCACCTTGAATACGTGCAAGAAAAGCAGGTGATTCAAATTTTATTTTAGCTGGTGATGGCCTTATGATTAGTTTTCCAAGAGAACAAGATGTACATGGACTCTTATTTATTTTAGTAATCATTTTGTTACTCAATGGATATCCATGTGTATTCTCAATTATTTTTCGCACCATTGTTGATCCTGGATGACCCAGACGATCATGCCAAATAGAGATTATTGAAGGATCAATGTGTTTTGCTTTAACTACCATATTAGATTCCATCACATTTATATATGTATAATGCAATCCAGTAGGGAGCATTGGTAGTTTTTCCAATATGTTTATCTTTCCTGATTTACAGGTTGTAAGATACATATATTTTATATTTCCCTCAGTTGCAGACTGAGTATTATATTGATGAGAATATATATCATTAAAACTCAACAAATTTCTTTTAGACTTTGGCGCAAATAAGACATCATGTATTGTGAACTTTGTGCCATTTGGTAATGTGAAATTTGCCTTGCCAATTCCTTCAATCAAGTCTATAGGACCTGATATTGTGTTCACAATTGTTTTTGTTGGTTTTAATTCTGAAAAGAACCTCTTATCTTTCGTGATAGTGTGCGTTGTGCCACTATCCGGTATGCATAAATTATCATTATTTTCGCTCCTCTTACAGTAAGCGATCCATATCAAAACTTCGCATAAAATAAATAATCTAATGAGAAAATTGCAAGAATAAAGAGAAAAGATGTTATGTTAACTTAAAACAATATCGTAATTGAAACTAGTAACATAACAAGCAATTGAAACCGAGTGACATAATAAGCATAATAATACTTAAAACAAACATAAGTACGTTATTTTAATTTCCATTACTATCGCCACCAACAATGCCCCGATCCACAAAATCATCAAGAAATCCAAGCATTCAGATATGTAGAGTCATCGAAGGATTATGATTCTCAATGAAATCAAAATCAAAAGTACCAAAGTCAGTTGAATCACCTAAAGGGTGTTGTTCAGTAAAATTCACTTCCTTTTCTTTCCCTTTTAAGGATGCTTTATATAACTGACATAGATGTTCAGGAGCTCGACAAACTTTAGCCCAATGTCCTTTTGTACCACATCTAAGGTAAGAATCTCCTGAAGTCCTATAAGAACTTCCATGAACATCATTAATATGGTGCTTGTTATTGTGGTGGCTCGTATTTCTTTGAAGAGAGTTATATGGATAACTTCCTCGGCCACGTCCACGACTACGGCCACGAATGTAGTTACAACCACGGCCACGACCGCGACTACAACTAGGCCCATGATGATTTTTTCTTTCATTTCGAATTGCAATATTTGCTTTTGGAAATGCTGCTGCGCCAGTAGGGCGGGATTGATGATTTTTCATCAAAAGTTCATTATTCTTCTCGGCTACAAGGAGGCATGAAATCAGGTCAGAGTATTTTTTAAATCCACGCACTCAATATTGTTGTTGCAATGTTACATTTGCTGCGTGGAAGGTAGAGTATGTTTTTTCTAACATATCTTCCTCAGTGATTGTTTGCCCACAAAATTGTAGTTGTGAGACAATTCTAAACATAGCTGAGTTATACTCATTGACCTTTTTAAAATCTTGGAAGCGTAAAACGCTCCATTCATCACGAGAAGCCGGAAGTAAAACTTCCTTTTGATGGTCATATCTTTCTTGTAAATTTTTCCACAAATGACTTGGATCTTTAATTGTGAGGTATTCTATTTTTAATCCCTCATCAAGATGACAACGAATGAAGATCATCGGTTTGGCTTTATCTTGTTTTGATGTTGTATTATTTTCTTTAATGGTATCTAAAAGATCCATTGATTCAAGATGCATTTCGACATCAATCATCCACGGCACATAATTATTGCCCGCAACATCAAGAGCAGCGAACTCAATTTTGGCAAGATTGGACATGTTGACAACTATTATACAATAGAGAGAAATAATTAAGACAGTTATTCAAAGAGATATTACATTAAATAAAATTACATGCTCTGTTCAAATGCTATGCCAAGAAGCAACATAGGGATCATAATACATGGTATTACTGAGAGAAAATATATGCGAGCTGAATTATCTAGCTCTACACTAAGAATGAAACAAAGATATATAATGATTATAATTATACAAAAAAATGAAATAGCAGACAACATTTGAAAAAAAAATTTTGTAAGAAATTTGAGGTAAGAGATAGGGATGAAGTAAATTATGAAGGAGCAGTATCTATTTATAGAATTTTTTTTAACCGTTACCTAGCCGTATATATATAGCCGTTATACATTTTTTATTTTTTTATTTTAAACATCGATAATGTATATTATACAATAAATTACGATTTAGAGGTGGTAATAATTTTCATTATTTAAAGAAGGTAAAAAATGAGTCGCCTATAATTTGTTTTAATCATATCATAAGTAGAATTAATGTTGATAAAAAGAAGAACTTTATTTTAACAACATCGTAACTAGGATAAATAAACGAAAGAACTTACGTTTGTTTGATGTACGTAAACCGAAGAACGTTTGTACGATGTAGGTAGACGGAAGAACCTTACGATTGCTTGATGTTGATAAGCCGAATTTTAGAAATGAGAGCTTCGTGCTGATAACGTGTTATAAAATCGAAACTAAAATGTAAGAATATTTGGGAGAGGAGAATTCTTCTTATGAAAAAATGGTGTATCTTACATCAAGTTAACCCTTCTATTTATAATACATTTTAACCACCTAATACACATGTGACCAAATACTCTATATATGTTATTGTGTTAGGTAAAACCTAACCAATAACCATCTACCTCATTCTTGTGTTAGGTAAAACCTAACCAATAACCATCTACCTCATTCTTGTGTTAGGTAAAACCTAACCAATAACTACCTACTTCATTCTTGTATTAGGTAAAACCAAACCAGTCCATATGTACACTAACTATAAAATGGTGCATCTATAATTAGTGGTACACCATATTATTTATATCTTTTATAACAGTAATAATATTAATCAAACTCACATTTGTCTTCTTAGTCCTAGAGTCCAGACTGCTGCACCGGTGCTTTTTCCAGATTTCAAGCTTCTTTTAGTGTTCCTATTGGCCTCGATTAAGTCATGAATGGTCAAAACACCCTTGTCATCAACACTGGGCCCCTTTGCCACACCTGATTCACTGTCCCTTTAACAACTAAATTTGTCGAAACCTTAATCTTTGCGAACAGCCTCATGACTCTACTTTTCTCCTCCATGCTCGTCTCCCACAACAATGAATCCTAATGTTTCGAGATTGTCCACTTGTTTTTGCTCTCAATCCTTCATCTTCTGTGTACGCAAAAAGAAGAGACCTATGACGATAGATACACAGAAAAACTCTAATGTTGAGGAAATAGAAAAGAAGAAGTCTTTTGTCTTTGTTATGGGTTTCGTTTTCCTAAAGTTAGAATAAATAGGTTTTGTAGGTTTTTCGATAACAGGTTCGCTGAAAACTGGCCAGTTCTCAAATAAATCAGTCGGTTTTTATACACAAAGGTTATTAATTGAAACTGAATCGAACAACTAGCCGGTTCAAACTGTTTTTTGTCCGTCCGATCTGTTCTTTAAAACCTTGGGAAAAAACATCCATTGCAAGCAAATTAACCAAAGAAATTGGATTTGGTTTGTACTATTTAAGATATGGGCCTAAGCCCATTTAAATTATTATATGAAAATTTCAATACTTTGTATTAAAAATTAAGAATTTATTTATTTATTGTTATAACTTATTAATTCAAAATTGTCATTTGATGTAACTTTATAACTAAATACTCAACTGATAGAGATTCCATGAGTACTTTGTATTATGTTAATATCAATAAAGTTCCTAATCACTTGTGAGGTTAAATTTGGGAATGGATACAATAATTCAAAAATTCACACTTTCCAAATATTTTATTTAAAGGGTTGGGAAGTCAAAGTTAATTGATGGAATCAATTTGAAAGGGTAGGGCTCCATCGAGTCTGGATTCTCTGTCCAATTTTATGGTATTTTATTTTGTCCAATAAACCTCAGCCATTTATTTATGTAGGTTCTGAGTGGGTCCTATATAAATAAACGCAGGACCCACATAAATAAATGACTGAGATTTATTGGATAGAATATGACATCATAAAATTGGTCAAAAGATACTGTCCCGGCTCCATCTCTTGGACCCACTTTTAAGCCTTTCACATTTTATGTTTTGAAGTACAAAGAACAAATATTTTAAAAAATCAAGTTGAATTAAAAAATTGGAGTTAAATTAAAAAAATTGAATTGATTGGGATTTTATTTAATAAAAAATTTAATTCAAAAGTGTGTGTGTGTGTATATATATATATATATATGTCAAGTTCAATTTAATTTAAAACATTTAAAGTTATAATTTTATAAATAAATTTGAACTTTTAGATGTGAAATTTATTTATTTAGACTAAACGGAGTTTAATTTAGAGTTTAAACGATAAAAAAATCAACGACTTAGGTGGATTCAATCACAAAATTGATCAATTTATTAATTAATGAATCAATTTTTAAATTAATAAATTGATAAGCTAAAATAAATAAATTAATTTTCATTTAACAATATTTTTAATTAAATTTTAAATTCTCTAATGGGTAAGGACAATCTCTTTCAATATATTTTAAATTATTTAATTTTATTTAATTTTTAGTTAATTTTATGACATATTGAACCATCAATTTTTGTTTCACAAATTTAATTTTTTAAAATATTGGTTTAATTCTGGATTTTAGATTTGAATCCGCCGCCCTGAAAAGAGGAAAAGATTATCTGTCCAATATTACTCTGTCTTATTCTGTCTCATAGAATTTCAACCATTTATTTTGCGGGACTCACGCGGGACTCATGCGGGACTCACATAAATGAATGACTGAGATTTATTGGACAAAATAAGACACTATAATATTAAACAGAAGATTTGGACTCTTGAGAAGAGTACCTTGTGCGACTTTAGCATAATTCATCTTTGTAGAATTAGTGGGAAAACTTGATTGATGAACTCTTGAATTGTTTCAAGAATAGAAAATGAATATGATTATGTTATCTAATATAAGTCTTCTCTTGATGGTTTAGGCAAAATTTGAGGGAAAACAGAGAAAAATCCAAACTTAGATTATTTCTGATGTACATAGATACTGAAGAAAACTCAGAAGAAGCACATGCAAGTGTCCTAACAGTTCCTTTCTGCTAATGATTCATTAACTACAGTCTCCATCTGAACAGAAGGTTTAGCATTTCTTGGCTTATACCAATATGCAAATATAAGGTATACAATGAAGTTTATGACACCAAGAACTGCCAGAAGTCCATAGAAACAATCTAGCCTGCCATTGTTGATGTTGTCTGCTAGCCATCCATGGCCAACTTCGGTTCCAGTCACCTTCTTCACCACCATGACTAAGAAGCTACTGACAAAGAACCCCATAGACAAGGTCGTGAGGAAGAGACCTGTGCTCATGGTCTTCATACTTTTTGGTGACTGTGTTATGAAGAAATCAAGCTGACCTGTGTAGATAAATGCTTCACCAGATCCTACCAGGAAAAACTGGGGTATTAACAAGAACGCACTTAATGGCAGTGTCGTTGTTGCAGAGCTTCCGGCCACCTCCTTGGCCACCGTCCAACGTTTTCTTTCTGATATTGCGGCGGCTACCATTCCAAAGGTTGATAGGACAAGTCCAATGGCTATTCTCTGCAAGCTACTGAAACCTGTTGCAACATATATTATTGTGTTATCTTCCTGTATATTACTGAATCTTGTTCAGGATTTAGATTTAGATGATCTTTAAAATTTTGATTCTTTACCTTGTTGACCTTTCCATTTCTTCCAAAAGGGCATAATGAAACGATCATAAACTGCCAAGGTGATCAGTATAGCTGCTACGAAGAAAACAGTTAGAGATCCTGCCGGAATTTGGAACTTTCCGATTGATCTATTCATGGTAGATGCTTGCTCTACAGAGAAAGTGATCAACTGAGCATATGTTGTCCAGAACAGTATGGTTGTGGCCCATATTGGAAGCAGTCTCACCATCATTTTCACTTCCTCCACTCTTGTCACGGAGCACAGCTTCCATGGGTTTGCAACTGAGCCATTGTTGTCAAGATCTCCTTGAGCAACAATGGCTGCTTTGTCCAATACACTGTAATTGGAGAAGAAAATGAAAACACTAAGTGTCATTTCTTGTTCAGTGATGTTTAGCTTTTTTGTCCTATATGAAGACTTACTGGAATTGGTCTGTGTGATGGATCCTTGAGCTCTCTGGTTTATCTTCAAACAATAAGCTAACATCATAAGGAACGTGCATTTTTCTTTTTCTCCAAGCAGCAACGACTACTTGCAGAATGTGAACTATCGGGCTTCCCATGCTCTTCTTGTATCTGTACCTTTTAGTCCCAGAGAGGAAAGTCACAACGGCTATTACCATGGAAGCAGTGCAGATTCCATAGGCCCAGCTTCGACCAACCTCATCTTGTATGTAGACAAGCACCGTAACAGCCGTTAAAGTTCCTAAGCTGATGAAGAAGAAGAACCTGTTGAAGAAATAAGCCATTTGAGACTTCTCCTCCTCGTCTGTCTCGTCGAACTGATCTGTTCCAAAACCTGACACACTCGATTTCAGGCCACCAGTTCCTAGCGCAATCAGATACAAAGCCGCGTACAAAATTCCTAACTGGGTTCCATCTGCTTGAATGCAACTTTTACTGGTGTGACAAGGAGGTGGACGTAGCTGTGGAAGCTTCGTTATCGTAGCTAGCATTCCAGTACCCTGAAAAGTAATAATCTTATCACTGAAAATGATCCTCGGGAACAATATAATGATAAATCAGAAGCAACCCGTCAGAGTTTCAATAATTTCGGAACTCACCAGTACTTGTATCACGGTGAATATAGCAATAGTCTTGTATCTTCCCAGGAAAGAGTCTGCAAGGAAGCCTCCAAGCAAACACAAGAGAAACGAGGTGCCCATGAAATCTGTTACTCTATTAGCTGAAGTTGCACTAGGTAGATGCATCACTCCAATCAGATATGTCACCAAGTTAACTGCTATTCCCATCGTAGAGAGCCTCTCCACAATTTCGATTCCTGACAATAACATTCATCAGCAGATGAGTCAACAATATCAACCTGGTTTAGGAAGTGAAGAAACCAAATGTTTGATAATTCCTTGTAAAAACTCAAAAATGGAGTATTGTTATTGTGAGAAATAAGAAAGGTGGGAAATGGGGTGTCGTCACAGCTTCACATGCATAACTGATCGAACCTGTCACACAATATTTACCATATCCCACCAGCTCCAAGCATGACATGACTGTGATCATGCTCTGGTGGATATCGTTCACTTTCTTCCCTACCTCATACCTTCCATTCCAACCAAAAAACAGGATTTTTATTAATAACAAGAAGCATGGATTGCCTGTTGATTAGTAAACACCTTAATCTTATTGCGTGGTAGTGTTAAATATGGTGACATTTAAAACATGTGAAATAACAAATATAGAGAAATGGTGACATTTAAATCTTGTCGAGTATCTAACAAATATAGAGAAAACTGAATGCTTGAGGTTTGAAATAAAGTGAACATACCTAGAATAAGAGCAGCTGGCACCCAACCACCAGTTCTTGATTTATCAGCAGGAAAGCCTTTGAAGTCCACAGCATCTGAAACAGTGTTACAAATCTTTCCATCCTGATGGATAGAGACAATCAGTAAAAACTTGAAACTGCTGTCATAAAGAAGCATAAACATGTTACAAAGATGTATATATCTGAAACACAAAGAATGTTATGTCCTAACCATTCTTCACGAGAAGGTCGAGCTTATGATCACTATGAAAACAATGGACGTAGCTTTCTCTCTGTTGTTTCTCCAACTAAGACAGGCGATATGTGGATGCTTTCGAGACTTGAGAACGTGCCCTTTTTATAGGCAAACAGTCTCTAAAAAATTTGACTTAAATAGTGACACTCCACTAAAAAATTGAGACACATCCCAAGTGTTGTTGTTCATGATGATAATGCTTTGAGAATTATCCCATTCTCAGTGAATTGCAAAGTTCTGGGACTGTAAAAACATGTTTTTGGTTATTAAGATGAGATGTTTATAGAAAAAATGATGCTGATTGATGAAGGAGGCTGGTTTAAGAGTAGGAGAAAGTGAAATAAAAGGATCTAGAACGTACAATCAGACCAATATAAGATTAATTTCAGTATCAATTTTATTGCTTTTGTGGAAGAATGGATAGGTTTTGATCTTGAACCACAATATCCTGGTTGGCTGCAACATTTTAGTGCTTCTGCTACCCCACAAAGCCCAAAAAAAAAAAAAAGCTTTGATCTTCATCTATTAGCTATCTTCCTGTGTGTTGTCTATAAGAATAGAAGAAATCGACATTTACAGGTTGAGTGTTTCACTAATCAATCAAAAGTTTGGTTTGATCTTACCTGCAATGAAACTGTCAATTTCCATGAAAAGGGAAAAGAAAATAAGAGTTTGAAGATCAAAGAACTCCAGTCACAGCAACGTAGAAAAAGTCTTCAATTATTGTTTTTGTTGGCAGGTTTCAATCAATTGGAAGGTGAGTAACAAACATACACCAGAGTCTTTAATAAAGCAAAAATGGTTTTTGTATTTGACTCCATTAAAGTTGGTAGATTTAGCTTTATATATACATACAATGAATAAGACTAGACATTTAACAGGATAAAGAGACATGATGAATTCTATGTACATATGTACAACCTTAATTCATAGTAGAATGTATTATGAGATTTCCCAGAAGGAGTTAATCATGTCTCGAAGTCGTTACAACAGGAAAATGGCAGGCATCAATAATGCAGCAATAGGGAAATAGACTTGACCATACTTTGGTGTTAAAATCATACTGCGTAGGGTCATAAGAGTTGACAAACAACACTCATCACAGAAACTAATCCAGGTGATCAATCATGGAAGTGGGTTTGTCCCATATTTGGTCTAGATCATCTGCAGATGAACTAAACCATTTTGAAGTTAAAATGATAGCAACCCAGTTATTAGGGTAAACATGCAACGTGAGAAATGGTCCCCACTTCACAATGTTTGTATAACAGTCCCAATATAACAACAACACCCCCATAACCAGACAATCCTCCATGGGTCCTCCCTTCTTTCCTTCCTAGGTCCTTTTGACTTGGACACTCGTGCATGTACTTATTAAATAATAATGTTTATATTGTCCAACCACTTTCATTGAGTGCTGAGAATGGAAAAATCTGTTTGGCCAGTACTTTACCCCTTACAAGCTGATCCATTGCGAGTGGGGATTAGTCTGGGAGTGGATGACTTAAAGGCGCCTTCTCATAAGTCGAAACCTTCCTAAGACACCTCATGAGCTTAAAAAAAAATAAAAAATGTTGACTTTCTGACTTGCAAGGCATTTTGATGCCATTTTCACTAAGCTTGTAACTAAATAATTTGTAACTTTCACACCCAAGAGTCTTCATCAACTTCTGTATCTGTAACCTACCCTTAGTAATATGGTGCATATACTGCAATAGTTGGTGCTGAAATTGATAAATTGGAGAGATCAGACGTATCAGTATCACGATGCTCTTAATTATAATCAGCCTATGGAGCACTAAATTTCGAATTGTAGATTCAAAAACAGTATTATTTTGCCTGCCAACCCCACTAACCTGTAATTGTTTCTCTTCCATTTTTTTTTCTACATTTGTTATTGCAGGATCATTCTTCAGTCTTCTGACATCTTCTGAATGGCAAGCAATCACTGAAAATTTTGGTTTCATTTGGTCAAAGACTTTCTCCAATAATGTAACTTGCAAATAATAATCCACTAATGGAGTTAGAATACTACTAACATTGTTTGTTGCTGTAAAGTTGTGGCTGGTGGACTTGCAAAGCTCAGAGATATGTGAAGAATCCAAACACGGAAACAAAGAATATGCTTTTTGGTCCACAAACAAAAGAAAGAGATTACATGCAAAAACAAATTAGATTTCAAAAAAGATCCCACTTTGAAAAGTGATTTAGGCTTTTTAAATTTATAATCTTGACATTAAATAATGCCTCCACAAAACGTGTAAGTCATGCCATGTCTCTCGCTCAATCTCATATATGTTCAGAAAGCTTGTGACAAGCTTTTAAAACACGATCTGCTTGTTTCTACAATAATGGGCTCCTTTTTAAAAAAGATAAAATAAAAGAAGAAGAAAGGAAGTATTCAAATGTGCCTATTGAACACTTTTCATGTGTCGTTTTAACGAGAGTTTGTATGACTAAGCTAATCACAAACTTTATAAATCAAGTTTTGGATCATAACATATAATAATGTGTGTTGCTATATTAGAAAGGCATAATATATGATTAAGTTTTAAATTGTTTTATTGATACAATAATTAGTAATTTTGAGATCAATCATCAACAATTTATTTATTTTAATTTCAAGTCAATCTTATTAATTAAAGTATTTTATTCGATCTTGTTCTTTTTGTTTTCATAGTGAAATAAACTGAAAACAAAAAAACTGAACTCTTGTATAGTATCTAACAAATATAGAGAAAACTGAAAGCTTGAGGTTTGAAATAAAGTGAACATACCTAGGATAAGAGCAGCAGGCACCCAACCACCAGATCTTGATTTATCAGCAGGAAAGCCTTTGTTGTCCACAGCATCTGGAACAGCGGTACAAATCTTCCCATCTTGAGGGATAGAGACATTCAGTAACAACTTGAAATTGCTGTAAGATTTTTTAAAAAATTACCTAACCATCCTACTGTTCATGTTATGGTCCATTTAATGTATTAACCCTTAACACACATGCACACATTAACGCCCATACCTTAGACGTTGCCTCCTTTATGATGGACAGAGGTGATGAACGGTTTAAAAACAAGTTTGGGTCCTTATTCTTCATTCACGCTATTTTTACACCACCGGTAAGACTAATGCAATTAAGATTTTCCTATCAAGACAATGCTTTGAAGATCTTATAAATGAACAAGATAAAGACGGAAACACTCCTTTTCATTTGGCAGCTCTTGAAAGTCATCATGAAGTTCTATTGGTTCTAACAAACGATCCAAGAGTTGATAAAGGAGCTACGAACAAGGCCGGGTTGACGGCATTTGACATTATCAAGTCAAACACACAACTTAAACAGCATAAAAAGGCACAAATTATATGGAAAATGAAAGCTCACGGTGTTCTACAGAGCCTGAAACAGGCAGTCAAAACAGAAACCACTAAAGTCCAGGCTATAGAGCAACCATGGCAGCAAGTTCAGCAGCAACTAACACCTGGGAAAGAGACTTCAAGCAGTATAATCGGTGAGGAAGGAGATAATCTGAAGATTAAAACCCTCCAAGCAGAAGCAGAACCTTTGATTCTCAAACATTTGAAGGACATGGCCACTACTAACTTACTAGTCGCAACTTTTGTTGCAACTGTCACCTTCATAGCAGCTCCCTTGGTACCTGGTGGATACAAGACTGATGAGGAAGGCTCTCTAACCCAAAAAGTAGGTTTTGGCGTGTTCTGCAAACGAGACCGTGGACATCAGGTAGAGTGTTCTTCTTCCCTTTTACATTTTCTACAGTATATGGGGTTAGGACAGACTCGCCTTGACCTCACCAGAGAATCCACCGAATCAGGTATGTCCCACTACGCTCTTCCCTCTAGTTATTTCGTTGTGTCCATTTGTGCCAGTACGTGTTGTGTTTTAAGTGTAGAGTTGTTAGCTACGCATGTTACTGGTTTTATTTATGGTTGGGATAACGTAGTTTTCAGTTCTTAGTCACGATGTCGGCTCTTTCCATTTAAACACGTGTTTCCCTGGCTCTTGGTGGCTGTTCTTGGCCACGATCGTCTAGTAAACTGGGTTGGGAGTCTCATCCTTCCCTGTGAGCAACGCCAGTTATGGGAAATAGCTTCGGAAGTGGCTTCCGCCCTGTCTCCGTTTGTCATGCAGGCAGCGCATAGGCGACGATAGTCACAAAGAGCTGCGTGCACGGCGTCCGATACACTTACCTACACGATGAGTAGGGTTCTCCTGCCACTTCTGTATCATACCGCTAACTTTCTCGAGCCTCCTGATTTTATGTCGTTGTACTTTAGTTATTATCAGCCTTTTTCAGCTGCTACCTGTTGGTATCGCCTTTTAGCCTGATGCTAAGTCCATTACCTCTCTTTCCATACTGGGTAAAGCCTCCTCTTTTAAAATCTCACCTTCCGTCTACATTGATCACTCTCTCTGACATTGCCTTGTATTACAGTATCTCTTCTTTTTGCCAGTATTACTTATTTTTAACCATATAGTAATATTAGTTTCGTAATTCGTACTCCTATTTATCTTTTATTTACTCCACTGTTTTTTTTTTTGGGCTTCCCCCTTTCTAGTCGCAAGCTGTTGTTTAGTATAGGAATTTCTTTTTCCTTTGATATTTTATTTTAGTTACTTGTTTGGTGTCGATGACCACTTTGTTATATCGAGCGTCCTGACAAATATGGTAAGACTTCTGCTGTCCTGATGAGATCTGGTAAGAATTATGCTTATAAGTCTCCTACTTGTTGAAATTTTTTTTCACACTTTGGTTATTATTATTATTATTCTTATTATACTATATTTTATTATTATTCTTATTATACTATATTTTATTTTCAATATTTTTCTTACTATTAGTGGTTTAGTAACTTTTTTTTTACTGTTGTAAATGTTTTTTTTTTCTGTGTCCTGCATCATTTTTTTTCATGTCACATTTACATGTGGGTCTACCAGAAACAGTCTCTCTAATATGTAGGGGTAAGGCTGCGTACTATTGACCTCCCCAGACCCTGCTTCACTGCGGGATTTCAGACTGAGTGCGATAATGATGATGATGATGGTTACGTGAAGAGCAAGAGGATAGAAGATTCAAACACAGAGACAAGAGGATCATTGGTGGTCAATGGCTAGAGGTATTTATTTCCATCAAGCTTCTGTTGTTGTATATTTGTATACGGTTTGGTTCAGCCGGATTCTGGCGGAACTGTACGTTGCCGTTTGGATCCATGAAGTTGGCTGCTTTTTGTAGAAGCTTCAACGTAAAGATCCCTCTGTTATGATGAAATCATACCTTATATATGGGATGAATGCTAGGGCTAGGTTTTTACGTAGACTTCTACTTCTGTATGGAAGGTTTTCTCCAGCTAATGGGTCATGGATGTGTGGATCGGGCCCGGATTAACCAATGGGTGTGAGACCCATCTTTGAGAGACCGACTGATCGGTCTGTGGATTGTTGTGATTGGGTTCGGGCCCAATTAGACCGACCCGGCGACGGTTAATATGTATGTATCTTTACGTAATGTTTTGTATGAGACGCATGCCATGTTGCTATTATTAGTAAATATATAAAACTAATTAAGTTAGCATCACACAATAGCTTAAGCTATTGTGGTGAAACGATCACTTAACATGGTATCGGAACCTTTGTGACCAAGTAGTTGTGAGTTCAAATCCTACCACCTATCAATTATTCAGCACAAGGTAGAGTGAGCCTGTGCAAGTTTCAAGCCCAAAGGGCTTTTACTTAGGGGGTGTGTTAGTAAATATATAAAATTAATTAAGTTAGTCTCATACAACTGCTTAGGCTATTGTGGTGAAACGGTCACTTAATAGCTATATTATTTTTCATTTAGTATCAGAGCTTCAGTCCATATCTCTGTCTTGCTTTATAAACCGATGAAAATAACGTCTCCATTATACCCTTGTTATGGTTGATTTCCTGTTGGAAAACATGTTTATGAGTTTGTTGAATTTTTCGACGTTTGTACATGCTGGACACGTGAGAGTTGTGTTTTTTTGCTCCATGGAGCACTCGACGATGACAATACTGTGTAGGGAGGAAGGGACGATGATGGCTATACATGAGGCTTCAGACATTGCCATTTACGGAGTGTTGCATGGTCGAGTTTGCTATGTCTCGTGCACGTCACCTGATCGTCCTCATCCCATCTCCGACCTTCCTACAATTTTTGGTGCCTTTTGTGTGCCAAAGTGATTGGGGCTCTGTCAGGTTGCAGCCGAGTCACACCCAATCCGACTGGAGGTTGAAGATGTCCTCGCGACTTTTTTTTAAATATTTATTAATATTAATATTAATTATGTTAATATTAATAATTAGTTGGGTTAATTTAGAATTAACCCATTATGTTATGATTTTAATTATAAAATCATTTTTGGCATTAATATTTTATGAAAATATTAATTTTAGTTATATATGTCTTATGTTAGAATTTGAGTTTTGACATGCATATTATAATTTTTAATTTTGCACAAATTACATGTAATTAATTGAAAATTTTGTGTGTATAAATTTATGATCATTATACATGAAAAATTAGATTAAATAATTTGTGCATTATTATTTGATTTATTTCCATTATTTATTAAGCGATGCAAATGTTTGGGCTTTAATTTAAAGCTTAAGATAATGTTAGTGATCATATGATTTTATTTAATTGGGAGTAGCCACAACATCTCAAATTAATTACAATTATATATTTAGTTTTAAGACCACATTAAATCATTAATTGTAGTTAATCATCGTGATATGATAAAATCTACCTCTGTGAATTTTGTTATATTTGTGTGATTAATTAGGATTAAATATGGGGTTATATTTCTTAATTTACCCATAGGAATTAAGAAAAGGAACATAATTCAATAGTTTTGTCATAAAGTTTTAAATGAATCTAATTGAGTAGAACTTTAGCCCATAGGCAAGTCTTATGTCACTAGATTCATCTATTAAATGCATGATTTACATTAGTAAACCATGAACTATTATTGGTCTCGAAATATATAATTTTATTTCTCAATTTGCAGTTACCCAGATAGTTAATATTTCTGACATTAAGTGTGATATTCTCGAATTGAGAGGTGACAACTATAAGGTGTGGAAGGAGAACATTCTGCTTCATTTGGGCTAGATGGATATAGACCATGTTATTAGGAAGAACGAACCATCGAGTATGATTAAGACCAACACTCTAGAAACTGTTGCTCTTTATGAAAAGTGGGAGAGATCTAATCGTCTCTTCGTGATGTTCATAAAGACCAAGATATCTGCTAGTATTCGTAGTTCTGTCGAACAGTATAGTAATGTTAGAGATATATTAAAGGCCATTGATGAGCAATTCACTACATCTGATAAGGCCCTTGCCAGCACTTTGCTTATGCAGTTGTCATCTTTGAGGCTCACTGGGATAAAGGGCATATGTGATCACGTCATACGTATGAGAGATATAGCAGCTCAGCTGAAAGCATTGGAGGTTGCTATATCGGAATCTTTCCTAGTGCATTACATTATGTGCATTATACCTCAACAATACGGTCCTTTCAAGATCTCTTATAACACACATAAGGACAAGTGGTCAATCAATGAACTGTTGACCATGTGTGTGCAAGAAAAGAAGAGGTTATTGATAGAAGAGGGTGAAAGGGTCAATTTGACTATTTCAGGAAAGAAGAGGCAGAACGATACCAAAAATAAGGGAAAAGACAAAGTTGCTCCTTAATTCGATATAAAAAAGCCGTCAAAGTGTTTCTTCTGCAAGAAAAGGAGGCACATGAAGAAAGACTGCGCCAAATTTAAAGACTGGCTCAAGAAAGATACTCAAATTTCATTTGTTTGTTAGGAATATAACATAGTTAATGTTAATCATAACACATGGTAGATTGATTTCAGTTCTACAATCCATGTTTTAAATACCTTACACGGTATGCAAAACCTAAGGAGGCTAGTGGGAAGTGAACAATTCATCTATTCAAGAAGCAAGATGAGTTCATATGTGGAAGCCATCGGCAATTACAATTTGGTTCTGAGCAATGGCTTTATTTTATGCTTGGAGAGACCTTTTATGTTCCAAATTTCTTTAGAAATTTGATTTATGTATCAAGAATTTTACCTTTTGGTTTTT
Organism: Erythroxylum novogranatense; assembly: GCA_029891385.1. Lineage (NCBI taxonomy): Eukaryota > Viridiplantae > Streptophyta > Magnoliopsida > Malpighiales > Erythroxylaceae > Erythroxylum > Erythroxylum novogranatense. Next base: position 737,076 of record CM057227.1, on the reverse strand, counting down.
CCTTTAACTTTTCATATTCTGTTTTCAGTTTATGTAATGGATCTAAGGTTATTGGTTATGGTACATTATATGATGGTCTTTATTCCATTCGGTTACAAAATGATGATGCCTATAATTCGATGCATGTCATTACCGGATTGAAACGATGTGTTATAAATGAAGAATCCTCTTTATTATGGCACCGTAGATTAGGACACATCTCCATTGAGAGAATTAAGAGATTAGTAAATGAAGGAGTACTTAGTTCTTTAAATTTTGCTGACTTTGAGACTTGCGTGGATTGCATTAAGGGTAAGCAAATTGACAAGTCTAAAGGGGTGCTAAGAGGAGTACAAACCTATTAAAAATCATACATACAGATATTTGTTGTCCAGATATAGACTTAAATAGTCCGAAATACTTTATCACCTGCATAGATGACTATTTGCGATATATGTATCTCTATTTACTTCGTTCTAAGGACAAAGCTTTGGATGTCTTTAAAATGTTTAAGACTGAAGGGGAGAATCAATATGAAAAACTGATTAAAATCATGAAATTAGATAGAGGTGGAGAGTACCATGGTAGATACACTGAAAGTGGACAAGCACTTGGTCCTTTTGCAAAGTTTCTTCAAGAACATGAGATTGTTGCTCAGTACACCATGCCTAGTTCTTTGGATCATAATGGTGTGACAGAAAGAAGAAACTGAACCTTAATGGACATGATGAGAAGTATGAGGAGTAATACAAAACTTCCTCAATTCTTGTGGATTGAAGCTCTAAATATGGTAGTGTATATATTAAACTGGATTCTAACCAAGGCTATTTCAAAGACACCTTTTGAGCTATTTAAGGGTTAGAAACTAAGTCTAAGGCATATACGCGTTTAAGGATGCCCGTCTGAAGTGAGAATTTACAACCTATAGGAGAAGAAGCTAGACCTAAGGACCATTAGTGGATATTTCATTGGATATGTTGAAAGGTCTAAGTGGTATAGATTCTATTGTCCATCTCATAGCACTAGAATTGCGGAATCAAGAAATGGAAAATTTCTTGAGAATGACTTGATCAGTGAGAGCAGTCATTTTCCAGACATAGTTTCTGAAAGCGGCCATTATGAAGCTCAACCCTCTAGTTTTAGTGATATATTGATTGTCTTTCACACCCCTCAAGTTCAAACGGGTGTGGGACAACCAGTTACTGAAGTTCCATAAGCTATTAATACTAATCCAGTAGATCAAGTTGTAAACGAGGAACAATCAGAAATTGTTAAGCAACCAATTGAACAATAGGTTGAGCAACAAGTTTATCGTGAGTATGATGATACAACATTGAGGAGATCTACTAGGGTTAGAAAGCCAGCAATACCTAGTGATTATATAGTGTATCTCTAAGAGTCAAATTACACCATTGGAGTCGAAAATAATCCTGAAACGTTTTCACAGGCCATGAGTTCTAAGGAATCGGACTTGTAGTACAATGCTATAAAGGATGAGATAGATTTTATGGCATCTAATAAAGTTTGGGATCTTGTTGAGTTGCCAAATGGTGTGAAAACCATTAGATGTAGATGGATATTTAAGACAAAGAAAGACTCACGAGGCAACATTGAGAGACATAAAGCAAGACGTGTTGCCAAAGGATTCACTCAAAGAGAAGGAATCGACTACAGGGAGACATTTTCTCCTGTATCTAAGAAAAATTTTCTTTGTGTAATCATGGCATTAGTAGCTCATTTTGATCTTGAGTTACATCAAATGGATATGAAAACGGTGTTCCTCAATGGTGAACTAGAGGAATAGGTTCATATGAAACAACCTGAAGGATTCTCCTCTACTGATGGTGAGCATTTAGTCTGCAAGCTTAATAAATTCATATATGGGTTAAAACAAACCTCCCGATAGTGGTATTTAAAATTTCATGAGATTATCACTTCATTCAGTTTTGAAAAGAATATAACCAGTGTTTATACCAGAAGGTCAGTGGGAGTAAGAATTGTTTTCTTGTGTTATATGTGGATGACATTTTACTTACAACTAATGATAAGGGTTTGATATATGAGGTGAAACAATTTCTCTCAAAGAATTTTGATATGAAAGATATGGGTGAGGCATCTTATATCATTTGCATCAAGATCTATTGTAACATCCCATCACCGATGGGAAGGATATTTTGGTCAATTGGGACGGGTTAGGCGTGTTTAAACATATCTCGGCATGCACATGCATCTTGTGGCCTCTATATTTATATGAATGGTAATTTTTGCATATGCATTCCTGACATTTCCCGGCTTATGTGATTAATGTGAAAAATGTGTTATTTGTGTGTGAAAAATGAATTAGAGTGGATTTTTGTGTGCTTTCCATTTTTAGGAACTTTTAGGAATTTTTCTGGAATTTTTAGGGAACAATGTCCGGACTGGAAAAATTTACAAGGGACAGACTGATTGGATTTTCGGTACTGAAAAAGACTGTCTAATGGCACTGGAAATTTAGGTACATGATTTTAGGAATTATGAATTGTGAGCCATTAGCATTTGGAGAGAAATTGGAGTGAAATTTGGAATCGGAATAAAAATCAGGACAAGTGGCAAGTGACACTTGTCACTTGCCTAGGGATGTCTTATTATAATAGTATAATATTAATCTAAGTGATTCAAGCTTCCACGACTCTCTCCTTGAATCATTTAAAAACAAATCACTTTGAAAGCTTTATTTCCTCATTCACCCGTAGCTTCCTTCATTTCCTTCCTCCTTTGAATTTTTCTTCTTCTCATCCCATACAAGAAGTTTTCCTTGGTTCCTTATTTGCTTCTCCTTTAGTCACACTCAAGACCAAACTCAAGCTTTGAATTTATGAGGATTGTGATGAGCCGTAGGTGTTGGTGAGGGGTGGAGAGTTAGAGTGATTTGAAGATTTAAGGAATTAAAGCTTGAAGGTTATTTAGGTGAGTACTTATGTTTATGTTCTTTAATTTGGTAGTAGAAGCATTTATTGTGATTACTTATGCATTGATTTCATAAAGATAGTGGTAGGATTGTTTGGGTATAAGTGTAAGTTGTGTGAGGATGAATGATGAATGTAAGTGTAATGGGTGTTGTATGAAAATTAGGATGGATTGAAGTGGATTTTGTGATTTAAGATGAGTGGAAACAAATGAAAATTTATTGTGTGGTTGCTACCATTTTTATGGCTAGGTGATTAAATGGATGACTTGATGAAATAGTGGCTGATTTTCTTGGCCAAATTGCATGCTAGTTGGAGTAGGATTGGAATTGGAATGATAGAAATTGGTTGAGTAGGAAATCTGGAAAATGTGACCTTGTGTAGGTTTCAGATTTTGGCTCATAACTTTTGATATGGTTGTCCAATTTAGTTGAGGTTTATTTTATATTAAACTTAAGAAGTATGGCTGGATTTCATATGAAGGAAGTTTTGTTCAATTCTAAACTTAAGGATTTTAATTTTAGTATGCAAAGTGAATTGTTAGGTGCTGTGTGAACAGTATCCGAACCTTGTGACCTGAAACTTTGATGGTTTTTTTTTATTGAATTTGCTACTTTGGTCTTCATGAAAGTTGAATATTTTTGTGTTGTCTTTCTAACTCCACTAAGTATGAATTTATTGGATGTGTAGATTGAAAGTTATGATCTGTTAATGTTCAAGTGGTAATTCAGCCTTTGGTGTGCAATGCTCTAAGTGTATAGGTCTTGTGCTTTTTGTGTTCTGCCATTTATTTGGGACTGTTAAGGGTGAAATTGGTTCAAGTGACATTCTTTAAAGTTGTAGAGGATTGTTGTATCTTTCTAATGAGGTATTTTTTTTTGTGAATTTTGGATGTAAGTATTGTTGGTTATAAATTTGTACAGTTTTGGTATAGTTTAGGTTAAATGTTGATTTCATGAACCCTAACAGGACAACCACCTTTGTGAGAGGATTTGACCTAGTTTGAATGAGAATTTGCTTTTAAGTCCTTATTGAGAATTGTATTATATTTTCTGAGCGTTTTATTGCTATACGGTATGTAATTTTTCGACAATGGGTTAGAAAGTTATGAATGTTGGAAGATTCTGTTACTGTGAGAATGAGACTTATATAGGCAGAAGCTTTGCTTGAGAATTTGAGTTGTTTAGAGGTTGATTTTGCTTCCAAGTTATTCATGAAACTTGTATAACATGTTTTGATCTTTTTTTTGACATAAATTTTGGAATTTTTGGCATAAGGAATGGAAAGATAGGATTTTTGTAGTAGAGTGTAGTTACTGTTCATATGGTAGTTTTACTGTTTCATTGGGCAGAACCTTTGTTTGTATTTTTGACCCTCTTATAGATTGAATTGGATTGGGGAGTCTTCTTGAAGATTGTAGAAAATGTTTATAGCTTTCTAATGGTATATAATGTACCTTATTTGAAGTTATGAGTAAAAAGTTATGAGGATTGGAAGAACACAGTTACTGTTCATATGGTCATTTATGGGCAGTAACTTTGAAGTAGTTTTTGGCACCCTTACAGGTGAGATTGGTTTGTGAGCCCTTCATGGAACTTGTAGGGTTTCTTATTACCTTTCCAATGAGATCTTGTTTGTAAATTTTGGATAAGTGTGTAAAAAGTTATGCATGTTAGAAATTCAGATGGTGAAGAGAGGGAAATAAGTGCAAACCCTCTTATCTTTTGTTTTATCCTAAAGCTTATTTTGCTTATATCTTCATCATCCGACCTTCGATTGACCTGGTTTTCGAGGCGTCGAATTTATAAGACAATGATCTACCTCTCTATGTGGAATTGTGGACTTTGTGGGATTTAATTGAGATTTAGGGATTGAATCCAAGTGAGAGAATTGAGTAAAGTTTGGCAATATCCGGACCTATAGAGATCCAAATTGAGTAATTCTGGTGTCTATAAGTTCCTAAGACATAGGGAAATCTTTTGTGATGTGAATTATGAGAAATGTCAGGAATGTCACGAACATGCATTGTACACATCTAAATTGCTACATGTGCATTATTTAATATTTCTAATTGTGCATTTGGTGACATGCGAATATTGTGATTATTATAGAGGCACAGTTGGAACGTAATCCCACGAACGTTGCCGAGACTTCCCGGCATTAGCTCGGAAGCTATTTGGTGAGTAACCTAGATGGTTTCTCGATTATTAATTGTTTATATTTTGCACTTATAACATTGTGGAGAATGATGGTGGGCTTTGTGTTTGTTTATGCTGGTTCCGGATTGAAGGTGTCCGAGATATTGGAAGAATATGACATAGAAGTGCTATATGTGATTTGGAATGTGATTAATTGTGAATTACTTGTGTGAATGTGGTAATTTGAGACCGAATATGATGTGAACTTTGCTTTATATTGCCATGTGCATTCCATGCGTAATGCATGATCAGTAATTGGCAGTTGTGACTGGAGCAGCCACCGAGAGCTTAAAGCTTAACGTATTTGGGCCTCGAGCTCACAGTACTTCAGAGCCTTAGGCTCAATGAATAATGCGTCCTTATTGGGACAGTTTAGGCGCTCGGTCATAACAATGTAATAAATTGGAAAAATGGTCACATAAGCATTACATATACACTTGACTGAATATCTGTGATTTGAGTGAAAAGCCAAAGGCTTTGTGTTCATGTAAATAATCATATGGTACATATGAATGAGTTATTATGCTATACTGTGATTTGTTTGACTATGCATGAATTAGGTGAACCATCGATGATGGTTCCTTACTGAGTTCACAAACTCACCCAAAATTGCAACTATTTTTCAGGAATTGAAGAGTACCCCGTTAGGCAACAGGGCGCACCCTTTTCGTAGGATATGTATCGGGATAACCTATGGGCGTCCCGGTATATGTCCTATGATAAGGGGGTGCTACATCTATAGTGAAAGATCTCGAGGCATTTTAGGTTTATCTCAAGAGACCTATGTCAACAAGGGTTTAGAGAGATTTTAGATGAAAGACTGTGTACTAAGTGTAGCACTCATAATTAAAGGTGATAGATTGTGCACCAAGTGTAATACCCATAGACAAGGGTGGGAGCACATGAAGAACATTCCATATGCTTCAACTATTGGAAGCTTTATGCATGCTCAGGTCTGCATCCGTCCTGACATTGCATATGTTGTTAGAATGTTAAGAAGATATCAAAGTAATTTAGGTATTGATCACTGGAAAGTTGCAAAGAAGGTTATGCGATATCTTCAGGGCACAAAGGACTTCATGCTTATGTACAGGCAAACTGAGAACTTGGAAGTAGTTGGATACTCCGATTCAGACTTTGCTGGTTGCATTGATTTAAGTGAAGTGAATCACACGTTAGTATACGATATACAAAATGCATATATAAGAAGGGGGAGGGGTTGAATTGTGTATTCGAATTTTTAGTACAATCCTCTTTTAAAAAAATTTGCTTTCTCAAAACGATTGACAAACAATATTATGAAGTATTTGTATCAATAATAAAACAAGATTTAAGAATTGAGAGTGAGAATCGACACAGTAATTTTATACTGGTTCACCCCAAACCGTGAGCTACGTCCAGTCCTCAGAATCCCTTATGAGATTTCACTATACTTCACAAAAGTACAAGTATTCTTTTCACCGAGCCTCTTCAGGTCTCTTACAACAAGTATTTTTTTCTCACCTAGACTCTTCAGGCTCTCAGCTTTTCTTCTTTCTTACAGAAAGATATTGCGAGCTTTGTTACAGAAAATATAGCTCTCGTGTTTCACACAAATATAGTATTTAGCTTTTGAAAATCACTAACTCTTTCAGTCTTCAACTTCGACTCATATTTATAGTCTTCATCTTCAACTGTTTCTTGATAACTACTTCTTTCTTCTGGTTTCTTGATCTTTAAAGAAATGGTTATTCAGTTGAGTTCTGTAACTAACTCAAACTGATTTGGTTCTTTGTTTTCGGTTCTTTCGTCTCATTTTCAGCTTCGCTTCGTCATATTTTTATTTGTTTCTGTCTCATTTTTATCTGCTTTCGCCTCATTTTGTTTTCGCCTCATTTTTTTTCCGTCTCATTTTTATCTTCCGTCTCATTTCTGTTTTCCGTCTCATTTCTTCCATCTCATTTCTATCTTTGAGTCTCATTTCCTTCCGTCTCATTATTCTTCCTTCTCATTTCTGTCTTCTGCTTCTCATTTCGCTTCCGTCTCATTTTGTTCTTCATCATTATTTGGTTTTTATCAAAATTAATCGTAAAGTCATTTTGACTTAACAATCTCCCCATTTTTTATGATAACAAATAATCATAGAAAAGTCATTCTCTTATCTTTCTTCTTTTATTATGTTCTTCTTTTCCTCCTTTCTTCCCCTATTTGTTATTGATAAAAAAGATCATAGGCGCAGATGCTTCAAAATTTCAGAAAACATTTCTCTCATCTCAATGCGAAGTGACTTGATATCTTGTCGAATATCCTCTACTTCTTTATGCAAGTCACCCATAGAAGCACACAGATAATCAACTTTCTCTTCAATATCTTCATCAAACTTCTATTGTACGACTTCAAAACTAACAGTCGTAGTATATGCATCTGAAGATATGACATCTGGTTCAATTATTGTAATGGTAGGAGGTTGAATAGATAGGTTAGGTTATGGAAGATCAAGATCATCAGGACCAGTTAGTCGTGGAATTTTTCTTCCAAATAGGTGTAGAACATCACCAAATGAAGACACAGTTGATAAGGATCTAATGTGCATAATGAGATGCACAAGGGACTCTACTGAGTAACTTCAGTCTCCAACTTTAATGGATCTGTACTACCCTTCTGAAAATATTCCACCTATCTAAAAAGAATCTTCAGTGGTTTGCTAACCACAATTGCTTCCTGATGCTATTGAAATGAAGTGAGAAACATAAGTTCCAATCTGTTGGGCTGTATGGCATGCTTCATCAATGTTTCTCACTTCAGCTTCGATCTGTTCTTTTGTCAGATCATTTATCCTTTTAGGATATAGTTTCTTCTTCCCTTTTTCCTCATTGTGAACAATGAAAGGTCGAGGTTGAATATCAGGCACAACCTTGATCACAGTTTTCCTTGTGATTTGGGAAAATAGTGTACTTCTGCTTTGTCATCTGTGTGGGGTATGGTAAAGTCTTTCTTAGACTTTACCATATAATGAAAAATAAGGAATGGTAGGTTGATAGGCTGACGATTTAGTAGATGAAATAAGCATTGTTCATCTAACATTATTACCATATGCCTTGATCTTGTTCTTGGTAGTACACAATGAAAAAGAAGTGAGTGTAATACCCTAGCCTTTGGAACAAGATTTTACGCCTTCTTCTCCTTTAGATCATTGCTTCCATATAATTGCGAATTGATCTGGGTTTCCTTCACGCTAGCTTGTGTCATCCATCTAGCTTTATTTGTGAGCTTTTCTCCATCAAATGGACACTCTGTGACCTTCTTAATCATCTTCATGGTTACAATAATCGACAATCTATCCACCAAAGATACAAGAGTATCGGCTACCACTTCCATATTCTTCTTGAATTCATAAACTTCATTCATGTAAACTGTCTCTCGAACTTGAAAGAAATTCCTCCATCCGGCTGCTACAATCTCCGGTTCAATATCCATCTTGTCCTGCTTTAGGGACTCAAAATCAACAAGTCTTCCACTTGTCATGGCTGTCTCCATTTTTTGTAGTTAACAACGAACTAAAAACAGAGAAATTTCTCAAGAGGTGAAGTCGGTTTCTGAGGTTGAAAGTGTGAGCAAGGAAAGTTTGAAATCCAAACAGAGTAATGAAAGGTTTTTGTTGAGGGTTCTTCAAAGGTCGATTGTCAGAGTATATCATGAGTGTTCTAGAATAGTTGGCGTTCTCAAGGCTATGAAAAACTTTCCCTTCAAAACTTTCTTCTAACGGACGTTACAGCTATAACTCACGGTTACGGTTACCGTTAACTCTTTCAACCTTTTCATCTGGGTCATGACGTGTCAGACGATTGATTACTTAACATCACCATGTTAAGGTTTCGTCTGATTTCTCTGAATCTTTCTTCACTTAATGGCTTAGTGAAGATGTCCACCCACTGATGGTTCATCTCAATAAACTAAAGACTCACGATCTTTCTCTGAACGTAGTCTCGCAGAAAATGGTGTCTGACTTCAATATGTTTAACTCTCGAATGTTGTATGGGATTCTTCGACAGATTGATGGCACTTGTGTTGTCACAATAGATTGAGATTTCTTTTTCTTATACTGCATAGTCCTCTAGCTCGTACTTAATCCACAATGTCTGTGAACAACAACTTGTGGCTGATATATACTCGGTTTCTGTAGTTGATAGAGCAATTGAGCTTTGCCTCTTACTTGACTACGAAACTAGGTTATTGCCAAGGAAGTTACATCCTCTAATCGTACTTTTTCTATCAATCCTATCTCCGGCATAATCCGCATCACAGTAGCCAATTAACCTGAAATCTTTACCTTTCTTATACATTAAGCAAATATTAGTAGTACCTGATAGATATCTCAAAATTCTTTTAACAGTAATGTAATGAGATTCTCTAGGATCTGCCTGAAATCTTGCACAAAAACAAACACTAAACAAGATGTCAGGTTTGCTTGCTGTAAGGTAAAATAAGGAACCAATAATCTCTCTATACAGAGTTTGATCAACCTTCTTGCTAGTTTCGTCCTTGGAAAAATGGTTTGAAGGATGCATTGGGGTTGACATTGGTTTTACGTTTCCCATATCATATTTTGTCAACAGTTCCTTCACATACTTCTGTTGATGAATAAAAATCTTTTCTTCGGTTTGCTTAACTTGCAACCCAAGAAAGAATTTTAATTCACTCATCATGCTCATCTCAAATTCATTTTTCATCAAAATTTCAAAATTAGTACATAACATTTCAAAGGTAGCACCAAAAATAATATCATCAACATAAATTTGAACAATAATAAAATCATTCTTTATGCACTTTCTAAATAAAGTTTAATCCACTTGACCTCTAGTGAACTTATCCTCAATAAGAAAAGAACTCAGACGATCATACCAAGCTCGAGGAGCTTGTTTCAAGCCATACAAAGCCTTATGAAGTCTATAGACATAATCCGGTTTCTTGACATCTTTGAAACCTGGAGGTTGCTTCACATAAACTTCTTCATCTATAAAGCCATTTAAAAAGGCACACTTCACGTCCATTTGAAATAGTTTTATATCGTGACAGACAGCATATGCAAGCAATATCCTAATAGCTTCTAGTCTTGCTACAGAAGCATAAGTCTCATTGTAGTCTATTCTTTCCTGCTGATTATAGCCTTGTGCTACTAATCTTGCTTTTTTACGGCTCACTCTTCCTGATTCGTCTAGCTTATTCTTAAAAACCCATCTGGTTCGTATGATGGAATTTTTCGGTGGTCTGGGAACTAAGGACCAAACTTTATTCCTAGTAAATTGGTTCAGCTCCTCTTGTATGGCTAAAATCCAAGCTTCATCTTGAAGAGCTTCATCAATTTTCTTAGGCTCTATTTCAGAAATAAATGCAATATTTGCTTCTTTTCTGAATTTGGATCTAGTCTGCACATCTTCTGAGGTCTCTTCTATAATCAACTCTTCTAGATGAGAACTTTTATATTTCCAATCTCTCTTCAAATCAACAGTCTCAGGAATATCTTCAACTTTGTCTAAGGAAGTTTCTGATGGTGATACTGCTTCACTATCAACCAAAGGTACTGATAGGGTTTCATTATTAGGATCATCTCTTCTACTTGGCTGAGAACTATCATCAAACTTGACATGAGTGGTTTCCTTAACAGTCTTAGAGGTAAGGTTGTAAACCCTATAGGCTTTCGATGATAGAGAATAGCCTAGAAAATTTCTAGAATAACTAGAGTCGAATTTATCCAGACTTTCTTTTGTATTCAATACAGAGCACTTGCAGCCAAATGGATGGAAGTAGGATATATTACGTTTCCTGCCATTCCATAACTCATATGGAGTTTTCTTCAACAAAGGTCGCAGAAGTTTTCTATTTTGAATATAACACGTTGTATTCACAGCTTCTGCTTAGAAGTATTTAGGAATATCCATCTCACACAGCATAGTCCTTGCCATTTCTTGAATCGTCCTATTCTTCCTTTCAATAACTCCATTTTAGTGTGGGGTTGCAAGGGCAGAGAAATTCTGGAAAATTTCATTCTCTTCACAAAACATTCTGAACTTCTCATTTTCAAATTCACCACCATGATCACTTCTAATACTAGCTATAGACTTTCCTTTCTCATTCTGTAACTTTTTTGATAGCACCTTAAAACACTTAAAAGACTTATCTTTATGTGATAAAAACAATATCCAACAAAATCTAGTGAAATCATTAACAACAACAAGACCATACCTCTTTCTGCCAAGACTCAATGTTCTAGTTGGACCAAATAAATCCATATGTAACAACTCTAGAGGTCTAGAAGAAGTTACAATATTTTTAGAAGAAAGCGTTGTTTTAACATGTTTTCCTTTTTGACAACTTTCACAAAAGAAATCCTTATTAAAACTTATTTTTGGTAAACCTCTTACCAAATCATGTTTAATCAACTTGAAAATATGTTTAAAACTGATATGACCTAGCTTTTTATGCCAAATCAAATTTTCTTGATCAGTTGATATAAAACAGGAAATATTTTAATTTTGAAAATCTTTTTAAATTGATTTTGTCTTTTGGCAAAAAAGAATATGGACCCATCCTTGTTTTTGACTTCACACGAATTTTGATTGAAAGACACTTCAAAACCAGAATCACATAATTGATTGACACTAATCAAATTGTGTTTTAAACTATCAACTAGCAACACATTATCAATGCATGCAAAGGAATCTTTACCGATTCCAATTATCTTGCCCTGCTGGTTATCTCCAAAAGTTACCGATCCTTCCTTCTTCTATTGAAGATCTAGGAACATAGACCTTCTTCCCGTCATGTGTCGCAAGCATCCACTGTCTAAGTACCAATGGTGCTGGCTGCTTTTTCCAAGGAAGGATATCTGCAAGTGGTATTATTTGTCTCTTAGGTACCTAGATTTTCTTGGGTCCTTTAGGGTTAGTTCGTGCACAATTCATAGTATGATGATGCAATTGATGACATTTCCGATAATGATTAGTTTGATGAAATTTCTTCCTAAAGGGAGTAGAAATCTTTTTATGCTGAGGATAGTTTTTTTTATCAAACCCTAATCCAGTTTTATCATTAGGGTGTCTATATTTTCCTAGCATATCATTCATTTTCTCGTACTCTCTGTAAATGTTGATAGATCAGCTAAAAGACTATTTATTCTCTGTTTCAACTGATTTATCTCTTCAGATCTATCTACCAAAACCTTTTTCTTCATCTCGTCTATTTGTTTCTTTAAGCAGACATTTTCCTCTTCTAATGCTTGCATGTTTTTCAAGTTTTCTACGTACCTTTTCTTAAGCAACTTATACTGCTTTAGAATTGCATGAGAATCTTCTAATAGTTATGAGTATGCATCTTGTAATTCATTAAATTTTGAGGTTACCTCCTCATCACTTTCTTCTTCGATTACCAGGCAAATATTTGCTTGCACCGATGCCTCTGAGTCAGTATCTGATTCAGACGAATCTAGATCTTCCCAGGATGTCATCATGCTTTTCTTGCCTTCTCTACTCTTTTTTGGCTTTCTCTTTAACAATGGACACTCGGACTTGTAATGTCCCGATTTATTACATTCATAGCATGTGAGGGATGTTTTCCCATTCTTCCCTTCATCTTTGCTATTCTTCTTAAAGTAGGATTCTTTGTTTCCTTTAGCCTTTTTTTCCACATGCGTCTGATCTTCCTTGAGATAAAGGATAGTTCATCATCTTATTCGCTTGAAGCATGATCTGAATTACTGGAATCGTTATCCTTGACTTTCTCAATCTTTAGTGCTTTCAATGATGAGCTCCTCTTCCTTTAATTCTTCCGATTCTTCTGTCCAGCCTTCAATGCTATGGATTTGTCCCATCTGGGTTTATCTTCTGCATCGAGTTCAACTTCATGTATCTTCAGAGATCCAAGTAATTCATCAAGCTTCAATATGCTTAAATCCTTGGCTTCTTGTACGGCTGTAACTTTTGGTCTCCATCTCTTTGGTAAACTTTTTAGGATCTTTCTAACGTGATCTTGATTGTCGTACGTTCTATCGAGAGCTTTAAGTCCATTGATGATAGTTTGAAATCTTCCAAATATTTGATCGATAGACTCTTCGTCCTTCATTTTGAAAAGCTCATACTGGTATACAAGAATGCTTATCTTGGACTCCTTTACTTGATTTGTGCCTTCATGTTCGATAGATAGCGTATCCCACATCTCCTTCGCAGCGTCGCATCCGTGAACTTTATCGTACTCACTTCTGCTTAGGGCACAATTTAAGAAAAAATTGGCCTTCGAATTTAGCTGGAATCTTGCTTTTTGTTCTCGCAGACCATTTGATTCGTGGAATGGCATTTCCTTCTTCATCTATCGGTGTATACGGTCCATTTTTTATTATCTCCCAAAGATCGATATGAATATATTCAATGAAGAGTCACATCCTGTCTTTCCAGTAATGTTAGTCTTCTCCATTAAACGCCGTAGGTCTAGTTATGGAGGCACCTTCAGCTATGTATATGTGTGACTCAGCCATGGATCTTTATCCACACTTTGTTACGGTGGTTCTTAGACACCAAACTCAGATACCAATTGAAGTGAATCACACGTTAGTATACTATATATAAAATTCACAAGAAAGGGGGGTTTAATTGTGTATTTGAATTTTTAGTACAATCCCCTTTTTAAAAAATTTGCTTTCTCAAAACGATTGACAAAAAGTATTATTAAGTATTTGTATCAACAATAGAAACAAGAGTTAAGAGTTGAGAGTTGAGAGTTAGAATCGACACAACAATTTTATACTGGTTCACCCCAAACTGTGGGCTACGTCCAGTCCTCAGAATCCCTTATGAGATTTCACTATACTTCACAAAAGTACAAGTATTCTTTTCACAGAGCCTCTTCAGGTCTCTTACAACAAGTATTCTTTTTCTGACTTAGCCTATTCAGGCTCTCAGCTTTTCTTCTTTGTTACAGAAAGATATTGCGATCTTTGTTACAGAAAATATAGCTATCGTGTTTCGCACAAATATAGTATTTATCTTTTGAAAATCACTAACTCTTTCAGTCTTCAACTTTGACTCATGTTTATAGTCTTCGTCTTCAACTGTTTCTTGATAACTGCTTATTTCTTCTTGTTTCTTGATCTTTAAAGAAACGGTTATTCAGTTGAGTTCTGTAACTAACTCAAACTGATTTGGTTCTTCTTCTTCAATTTTCTCGTCTCATTTTCGGATTCGCTTCGTCTTATTTTTATCTGCTTCCGTCTCGTTTTTATCTGCTTCCGTCTCATTTTTATCTGCTTCCGTCTCATTTTGCTTCCGTCTTATTTTTGTCTGCTTCCGTCTCATTTTTATCTTCCGTCTCATTTTCTTCTGTGTCATTTCTTTCGTCTCATTTCCTTCCATCTTATTTATGTCTTTGCGTCTCATTTCTTTCGTCTCATTTCTGTCTTCATCTCATTTCCTTCCATCTCATTTTTGTCTTTGCGTCTTATTTCCTTCCGTCTCATTATTCTTCCGTCTCATTTCTGTCTTCTGCTTCTCATTTCGCTCCCATCTCATTTTGTTCTTCATCATTATTTGGTTTTCATAAAAATTAATCATAAAGTCATTTTGACTTAACATTAAGGAAATCAACATCTGGCTATATTTTCATGTTAGCTGGTGGAGCTGTATCTTAGAGAAGTGTGCTACTTCCACTATGGAGGCTGAGTTCGTATCATGTTTTGAGGCCACCTCGCATGGTGTATGATTGAAGAGTTTCATATTTGGGCTTGGAGTTGCTGATTCAATTTCTAAGCCATTAAAGTTGTATTGTGACAACTTTGTTTTGGTCTTTAAGACTGAGAATAACAAGAGTGGAAGTCAAAGTAAGCATATCAACATTAAGTATTTAGCCATAAGAGAATATGTTAAGGAAAGGAAAGTTGTCATAGAGCACATTAGCACTGATTTGATGATTGTGGATCCTTTAACTAAACACATACCACCTAAGCAGTTTAAGGATCACGTAGTGCAAATGGGACTTGGTTCCATAATGTGATTTTTGTTGTACATTTGTTGCTTCAATGAAACTCTTATTCAGTTTGATATTTTTTTCATAAATTTTGTGCACACATATTTTGATTGATTTTAAGAAATGAAATTTAATTTGGACCTAGAGTAAACATATGGTTTATTCTTTAAGTTTATGACCAGTAATGAGAAATTTTATATATGTAATACATAAGATTTCTTAAAAAAATTACCTAACCATCCTACTATTCATGTTCTGGTCCATTTAATGTATTAACCCTTAACACTCATGCACACGTTAATGCCTATGCCTTAGACTTTGCCTCCTATGTGATGGACAGAGGTGATGAACGGTTTAAAAAACAAGTTTGGGTCCCTATCCTTCATTCACGCTATTTTTACACCATCGGTTACGTGAAGAGCAAGAGGATAGAAGATTCAAACATGGAGATAAGAGGATCATCGGTGGGCAATGACTGGAGGTATTTATTTCCATCAAGCTTTCTTTGAATTATATTTATATACGATTAATATGCATGTATCTTTACGTAATGTTTTGTATGAGATGCATGCCATGTTGCTATGTTGTTTTTCAACTGCATGTCATAAACAAGCATAAACAAGTTACAAAGATGTATATATATGAAACACAAACAATGTTATGTCCCAACTATGTAACACGTAGCGTAGACCTTATTATGTATCCTGGATCATTCATGAAAGGGTTTAAAATGAAGGAAATGTAGAATACCTAATTTCGGTTTCATCTGATGTTCTGAAGCAGTTTTTGAGGCTAAAATGAGCTCCAATCTCTCGAGACCTTCACGAAAAGTAATCATTGACACTCGGTTAATGCCTTTCTAAAGTTTTCTTAAGACGTAAGTTCTTTTAACAAGTCAAAGGATCTGTATGCTTACGAATTAGATAAGCAACTAAAGGAGATCTTAACTTTTATATGTTGCATCTAAATCGGACTTTCCTATCACAAGCTCGATATGGGTACGGTCCATACTAATCAAGATCTATTTTCCTCCCAGACTTTGACCCATTAATTTAGATCATTTATTGAGTCACTTAATTACCTTTGTTTGGATCAAATTACATAACTTAATCGATAAATTATTAAAAAACCAAAAAATACAATTAATAGTTATCCAATATTATGGGAAAAGACAAAATTATCCAACATTCCCCCTGGACAAGTATTAATTATGGTTTTGACTCAAGTTTAAAAATAGTTTAAAAATCGGTTAAGTCACGTTACTGTATTGGTACCAAATTTAAAAAATTAAAGCATTTGATCCAAAGGTAACGAAAATCCAACATTCCGTCCTGCAAGGCTTTCGATACCTAAAAATATCAAACACATGTGTCATATGCAACACAGGTTCAATATAATCACGAATATCTAATTGCTCAATAATATGAATGGAAAAATGGAGTGTGACAAACTATAATGATACCTGCATGATCTAAAATGTATCATCTTTATTTGTAGGTCTCGATTTCTTTAACTTTATGCTAAACTGCATGTGCTAAACTGTAGGAAAGAAATTATTATTTTCTCTCACTGAATGCTAAACAACATTAGAGAAAACTTGTTTTTTCTCTCACTGAGTGTTGAAAAGTATTAAAGAAAACCTTTATATTCTCCAACTGAATGTTAAACTGCAATAGAGAACCTTTATGGGATTAAAAACTTATATTTCCTATGCCATGTTAAATTTATGGATATCCATACTAAACTGTATGTGTCAAAATGACATAGGCTCAAGGTCAATCTTTAGATATGCCCAATGAACTTTAAAACGCTTAAGGTCAACACAAATCTTAAGGCTTTCATATGTATTGATGACTATACACAAGAATAGTTATTATTGAAGATAAAAAGATGATAATCTATATTAATAAATAATCATAATTTCATAATACATCAAAATGTATAAACTTTTAAGGAGCAAATACAATGATCCCTAACTACTGCTGCCTAAGGACTTTACTGGATATATGTCTAACAAACACTAGTGAGCGAAGTCCTTTAGTCAATGGATCAGCTAACATCTCCTCAGTCTCGATGTGCTCCACTTTAACGTCATCCTTCTGAATCAACTTCTATATGGTCAAGTACTTGACCTCCAAATGCTTAAACCCTGTGATATTCTTGTTGTTGTTACTGAACAACACTGCAACAAGATTATCACAATATAACCGAATGGATCTAGCTATCGAATCTACCACAGACAACTCAGAAATCAAGTTTTTGAGCCAAACTACCTTTTCAGTAGCTCTATAATATGCAACAAACCCTGCATGCATGATCGAGGAAGTTACTAGCATCTACTTAACACTCTTCCATGATACTGTACCATCTGCCAACATAAAATTATACCTCGATGTGAATTTACGATCATCTAGACACATAGCAAAACCAAAATTTGTATACCCTATAAAGTTTAAATTGTTGACTTTCCTATATGTTAACGTATAATCCTTGGTAACCTTTAGGTGTCTCAACATTCGCTTAACTGCATTCCAATGGTCCACTCCTGGGTTAGCCAGATATTGACTCAGTAGTCTGACAATAAATGTAATGTCTGGTCTAGTGTATACCTAGGCATATGTCAGGCTACCAAGTACCAACCACCCTAGAGTAAGGGACATGCCTCATAGCCTCTCGCTCAACTTCATTCTTTAGACATTGTGCCAAGATAGTCTCTCACCATGAGAGATAGGTGTTATAATAGATTTACATTCAACCATATTAAACCTTTGTAGCACTCACTCAATGTATACTCTTTGTGAGGGCTCAATGAGTGTTGAGATATATCTCGGTGAATCTACACACGGAGAATAAAAGATACTTCACCTAAATCCTTCATGTTAAAGTGTTTGGCCAAAAGTTGCTCTACCTTATTTAACATGGTCAAATTATTTGATGATAGCAAGATATCATCCACGTACAGTAATAGAAAAATAACTTTGCTCCCCTTAATCTTATGGTATATGCATCTTTCAACTTTCTTTTCCACAAATCCAAATGAGTTCAAAACCTCATCAAACTTTAGGTACCATTGTCTAGAAGCTTGTTTCAGATTGTATATTGATTTAGTCAACTTATAAACTTTTTGAGTTGCATCTTGATCCTGAAACCCTTCAAGTTGCTCCATATAGATCTCCTTATAAAGGTCACCATTTAGAAAAGTGGTCTTAACATCCATCTGATTTAGCTCCATATCATAATGAGCTACTATTGCCATAATCACTCTAAATGCATCCTTCAAAGATATAGGAGAGAAAGTAACATTAAAGTCAACTCCTTCTCTCTGAGTGAATCCCTTGGCAACCAAACGCACCTTAAACTGCTCAACTTGACCCTATATGTCCTTCTTGGTCTTAAATAGCCACATCCAACTGGCAGGTCTACAATATTGAGTTAGATTAACAAGCTCCCATACCTTATTATATTTCATATACTGCATCTCATCCTTTATCTCTTCCTATCATATATCCGTATGGGGTCCAGAAATGATTTTTGTAAAAGTGAATAGATCCACAACATGTCTTATATCATAATCTTGCTCACCTAAATAGACCATGTAATTTGGTGAGATAACATGTCATCTCTCTCTGATAGATTTACGTAACTACATAGGTTCTCGTACCTCAAAATCCTCTTCCTGAACAGGTATAGGTTCTTGTGCCTATATAGGCAGAGTACTTAGACCTACATCCACTGGACCTGACTGTATGAGAAGCGGATACAAAATAATCGTAGTATTTGTTCTGCTATCTCCTAGAGGATGTGAAGATCCTCCATCATTATAGATATCGTATTCCAAAAACTTAGTCGTCTGTGATTTCACTATTCTGACTCCTCCTTCTCTACAGTAAAATCTGTAGCTCTTAGATTCCAAATACCTGGCAAACGAACCATTTTCTTATCCTGTAACCCCATGTCTACCATAGTATTCCCCTTCCCTGTCAGATCTGACTATCTTTTTTTATTTTTCCAATTGGTTCTCAACCTCAGTCTTAAAGATCTTGAACTTATCAAGAACTTCAGACTTTTCCTTAAGCAAGAACATAGCCATAGCGGAAATAATCATCTATAAGCGCCAGAAAATATCTAGCATTACATAATGTGTTGGACCCTGAATTTTTTTTTATGATGTCGTTGAGCATGAATTGTATTCATTATGTGTTTATGCCTTAGTTTGATTAAATTGGGAGTATTAGTGGATAATTGAGATTTATTTGAGTTTAATGTGGTTTAAATAGGAATTAAAGGATAAGAGTGGTTGAGGGTATTTTGGGAATATTGTTTAGGTTGGATAGGTTAAGACTTGGCTTGGAGGGGTAAAATGGTCTTTACCCATCCCATTAGACTTAAGTGAAGGAGTTAGAAGAAAGAAAGGAAAGAAAGGAAGGAAGAGGAGAGGAGAAGAGAAGGAAGAGTGTCGTAGGAGGAAGAAGAGGAAGAAGAGAAAGAGGGTTTTAATCCTAGAAGATTTTCGACTGTTTGAAGCAAGTCTTGGTAAGTTTAACTTCATTTCTTCTTGTTTTGGTTGGATTAAACTATAGAATCGATTTGCATGAGTTAGAATCGGTGGTTTAGGGTTTTTCGGAAAATTTGGAGAAATCCTTGGGTTGATGAGTTTGTGACGGTTTTTAAGGTTTGAATGGGGTAGAAATGTAGCATGAGACTTGAATCAAGGTTTATGTGGGTTGTATTTTGAAAAAGGATAGGATTGAAGTTGGAAAATGCAGGAAAATCAGGTTCGGAGACGTTCTTCAGGCCCGCACGTCGCGACATGCGTATGAACACACCGCGACGTGCGACATTATTGTTCGCTGCGACGTGCGTGAAAGAGTACGTCGCGACGTGCGAGAAGGAGCACGCCGCGACGTGCGAGGAATTGGTGTACGTTGCGGTGCACACTTGCGTGCACGCCGCGGCGAGCGCGGGCGTTCGCTGCGGCGAGCCCCCTGTTTTCAGCAGCGATGAATTTTAATCTTTTGGGCATATCTTTTGGTGTAGATGTCCAATTGACTTGATTTTGGATTCCTTGTGATCTAGAAGAAAAGGGCTACAAGTTATATGAATAAAGGAAGTTCAGAATTTGCCTCTTAGATTCGGGAATTTGGGTTGGAAGTCGGATGTAGACTATTAGTGCTTTTACTTTTGCTTTGTTTTAAGCTTTTGAATATTTCCTTTGAATATTGTTTGAATGGGAACTTGGTTTGTTATAGGAAACCAAGCCGACCTGATCCAATCGCAAGAGGAAGGACAACAGTGAGTCTGATACTCAAGCGATATTAGGTGGGTAATATATTTATGGTTGTTGTATGTATGGGCAATATATATATGCTTGCTTGTATGTGTGTGACACTGCTTGTGTTGAATTATGAGAAATATTGCAAATGCATTGTGATCATATTTATGTACTGCCTTGATGGGCATTATGGCATTGTGTAAGAATGAAAAGAATGAAAAGTATGAAAGCTTTGATAAAATGTTTTGAGTATGAAATGAATTGTTATGTGCTTTGTTTGGGTGAGAGAGTAACGGATAGATAGTCACATGCACGTCGACGTATAGCCTTCTCCCGGTTGCCCGCTTGAGGCCACGAGATCCTTGAGAAATCGGACTCGTTTTGTTTACGGATAAACTTCGATTTATCCGGATCTTTTTACGGAACTCTCGAGCCATTTGTGTGCATTCATTATTGATTTGTTGGGCATGATGCATATTAATTGTTATATCGTGAAATCACATGACATATGAGTTTGATAATTGTAAATTGACAGATGTTGACTTGTTTATGCTTGTAATTATATATATATGCTTGGATGTGTGGCTCGTTACCAATGGCCATAAATGTATATGCCACTAAGCTTCGCAGCTCACCCCATTATCTCCCCTCCTCAGGTGCAGAACGAGACGATCGCTGATCTTGCAAGGCATTGGAAACTTCAAGCTAGTTAGGAGCTTTGTATTAAGTTAGTACTTTGGTTAGCCCGCCAAGCATATCATCATGGAGCATATTCATGTATTTTGAATTTAAACTTTATTTTGTATTATGCTATTTTGAGAATACTTGTTTGAAATTTCCTTCGGATTGTAATGGCATGAAGCCCTTTAGTTTATGGGGTGTTTAATTCATAGTTGGAATGATTGTGTGAATGTTATGTAAATGCATGTGCGAATCGAATTATGTATGAATGTTGGGATCGGGTCCAATATGTTAGGGAGCTCGTCGCTGGAGCAACCCGAGGGGCCACCTCGGGAATAGGGATCCGGGACCCGGGCCCAACACGCCTTTAATGTTGGGTCTGTGTTTTGCGTACCAGGGTAAACGGGTCCCGCATACCTTAAGTGTGCACGCGACCCAGGCACCTAGGCATTGGCCTATCGTACCCCATTATCCAGTATTGTCCACTTTGGTTGCGATTCGACCTCGCAACCTCACGGTTTTGTAGCGTTTAAACGCTGGCCTCTTACCATTGAACCAAGTTGGTTCAATGGTAAGAGGCGAGCGTTTAAACGCTACAAAACCGTGAGGTTACGAGGTCGAATCGCAACCAAAGCGGACAATACTGGATAATGGGGTATGCTAGGCCAATGCTTAGGTGCCTGGGTCGCGTGCTCACTTAGGATATGCGGGGCCCGTTTGCCCCGGTACGCAAAACACGAACCCAACATAATGTGACTGTATAGAGACCACTAATGTCTATATGTATGAGGTCCAATAAACCAAAAGTACGAATTTACCCCTTTTTCTTTATCTTAGTCAACTTACCCTTACAACAATGTTTCCAGATACATGTTTCCAAATCACTAAAGTCCAGAGGTGGGAGAATGTTATCCTTTATTAAGCTCTCAACCCTCCTTTTGGAAATGTGGCCAAGATGTTTATGCCACAACATCTACGATGTTTCTTTTTATGAAGGCTCTACTTCGAGTAATAGGTTTAGCAATATAAGAAGGGTCATACATTTTGTTAAGAGTAAGACACATTTTATATAATCCATAAGATAAGAAGGCAATTCCAATATGTCTTGTATTGATAGAAATATATATAACTGAAGTATCAAATACAAAATGATAGCCCTCTTTATCCAAAACTGATATAGAGATCAAGTTTTGTCTAAAAGATTGCATATAAAATTTGTCTCGTAAAACTAATACAAAACTCGTATCGAGGTTTAATCCTACATCTCCTACATATAAAATGCAACATCCCACTACCATAAGGTATATACCCAAACATCCATAGATATTCAAGTACATATCCTATGATAATGGTATGTTAGAGTAAAATAAAGCCAACTTACACATGGTATCATCTAACATACTTAAAAGTCACTAATTTTTTTTAAACTAAACATTTCATTCATTCATAAAGTTTACACTGTTTCCATTAAACAAATATTTAGAAACTTCATACATGTTCTAGCAAAACTACAAAATAAAAGCTAAAATAGTTCTAGTGTCAGTTGACAGACCTCTGAGCCATAACTTAATCCAAAAGAGTCCTTTAGTCATGTCTAAAGAATTAGGTCTCCTATCCCATACCTGAAAAGCCACGTTGCAATTTTTTGTAAGTTTTGCGAACTCAATGAGTGAAACATCATCGATGATTTCACCCAGGACATATACATAAATCACATAATTCGCAAATATTTATTCAGAACATGTATTTTACATGTGCATATGAGACTCCACATTCGTTATTATTGTTGTGACCGAGTGCCTTTTACATATAGAAACAAATACTGGCCCATTGGGCTTAGTCAGAATCATATATCACAGAGCATAGCTCTACGTGCAGAAACAGAAATCACGGAGTAAAGCTCTACGTGTAAATGCTTTCATTACTGGTAACTCCAATCATAATAAAGGAGCATGCATTTTATAAAATGCATCGACTACTGAATATGTCATATATGACATACAATCAAAAACTTATAATCATTGAACCTAAGTCCGATATTCAACTTTTGTTAAGAATTCACATGTCATACATAATTACACATCAAATGATAACACTTCCAATACATACCCAACTATTAAACTCCTCAGAATTCGAGTCTGGAATTCATAAACAAACCACAACAAGTCAATAATATTGGAAGTTTAAACAAATCAAATCAAATCAATCTTAGGAAAATCATCTAGGTTGACTCAAAGTACGCTTCACTATGCTATTGCCTGGATGGTCCAGCAATGTCTGACTGGTGTCCAATGAGTTCCTCTATATCATACAAAACACATCTACAAATATCACACTTTTGCACAAATGTATAAGTATTCCTTTATACACATCTACTTATATAAAATATGCTCACTGCATGCTCAATGATAATTCCGAGGAATCTTATCATCAAATCATTCAAATATCACAGTTCTCATTAATATCATTTGTAGTTATAATTTCGACCATAATAAAACAATGTGAAATCAATTACATAACTTAATTAACCACTTCAGATTTTTCTAACAACATACTTACAGGTCAACTTTGCATAATTAATCTGATAAGGTATATGACAAAATTAGGCAATACTTCCTTCTAGAACATTGTTCCCCCAATTCTTAAGTTTCCAATGATACCAAGTTCATTAAATTTGGGTCAGTATATTGAAAGTTATTCTCAAAAGATTTTAGACTGTTCTTAAGCTTCAGCAGAATTCTTATCTTAACTTCCAATCAGATTATAAAATTCTTAAAGGCAGAGTTAGAATTTAATCTCTCCAAAAAATTTGTAGCCTTAAGTATCTAATTTAATTCAAATTAAGAATCATCCCATTCAGAGCTCTACAGGACAAGATATAAGCAAAATACCGAAGTCTATTCAGTAAAATATTCCAGTTCATACTATTCCAACTAATTCCCTCACTTTGATTCAATCAATCTTTTTCAATTCAATTCAGAAAGCTAACAATTTTTATAAGAGGTAGAAAAATGTGTTAGGAATCTATTGGTTGAAGTCTCATGTCATTTGGAGGTCGGATGATAAAGTTATGACCAAAAGAAACAAAGGTATTCAGGGTAAGTCACTTCGGGCAAAGTTACCGTCGTGCTTAAGCACGAGGGTGACTTTTATCTCACCCATGCAAGGTCACTGTCATGCTTTTGTATGAGGGTGACTTCCCTCTTGCTACAAGACACCATTTGCTGCATGTTTTTGCAGAATTTTTCTCCCTCTCTTCTTCTTCTTCACCGAATTTCTCCAGATTAAACACAAAACTTAAATCCTCTAACTTATAAATCATGCATTTCTATACCTAAACAATCTCTAAACAATCAGATTCAAGTTTACACTTCTAAAGTCACAAATCCGAAACTCCAACTATTCTTCCTCTCTCCCTACTGTAAATTTTTCAAAAGCTAAATCTCACATCAATTAACTCAAATAACTTTCAAACAATTCTTCCAACTCATTTTTAGCTCATTAGTACACACAAAATTCCAAAAATCCAAGATTCACACTTAAACATCAAAATTTGACTCTCATACGTGTAACTTTCAATTTTCTACATTTTTTCCACATTCACAAATTCAATTCCTCTTCTAAGTCATTTAGCACATGTTTTCAACGAAACTCTACTGCTTTACCTTCTCATGCATGTATTCATCTCTAACACTAGTCATCATCAAAATCACGGTTCAACAAGGTTTCCAATGCATTTTTAACAACTCTGCATTTACACCAAAACTACTCAACTTTCTCAATTCATGCATGAACTCATTTTCAACCATCAAAATATCATTTATACAACACCCAAAAACAAACTTCAACACAAATTACTTGATGTTTGAGCAAAATTTCCAGTAGTGATATTGAAGAACAAGTTTTAGTGGATAAGTAAGGAAAACAGTTTAGAAACACAGTGTTCTTTCGGTGAAGAAAACAACAAAAGAAGGAAAGAAGGCTACAGACAATTTCCTTCTCAAAAACACTTGCTGCGTGTCCACTTTGCATGTATTACATTTTTCATCTTAATAAATTTGCCACATGTCACCACGCATACAAGCCATTTGTTACATATATATTGCCATGTGTTACACCATAATTGGCCCAAAATTAATATTTTTCTAAAATTCACCAAAAATTTCAAAATATCCTAAATAAACCAAAATTACCAAATCACATTTTAATCACATTTAATAACTCAATTATACCCGGAAAATGTCAATGAATGCATGTACAATCATATGAATATGCAAAGATGTGTATTTCATGTTTAGTTTATGCATGACGTGCATTTTCCTAATTTCTCAATACTTTCTCATAATTCATAATTCTAGTCTTAACATGGGTAATGGGATATTACTCAAAACATCCACCTCTTCATTATTGCCAACCATCAACTTCTCCTATTCTTTAGGGCCTGTTTGGTTGGATACTATGTGATATTACTTGACAAAAATCAAGTTGATGCGAATTACATGATAACATGATTTGTTGTGTGTTATATGACAAGAGTGAACCATCGGGGATGGTTACTCAGCTGAGTTCTTAGAACTCACCAAAATTACAACATTTACAATTTTAGTTTCAAGATAAAGCGATGACTTAGCTGCTAAGACTGCATTTTTGTACAAGTTATGGCTCAAAGATCGGTCAGTTGGGGACTCAAGATTAGTTTTTAGTTTTTGGTTTATTTTCTCATTTATGTAGCATAATTTGTAAACTGAACTGTGAGCATTGATACGTTGACATTGAAAAATATGGATGATGGTTAATGCTACAATGTGAATTACAGTTTGAGAAAAGAAATGAGGAAAATTTTGGTTTTCAGACAATGTGTTATTTATGGTTTCTCTTAAAATTCCATGTGATATAGTGAAGGTGAGATGGTTAACACGCCACTTCTGTCAGACATGTGTACGTGTGACCATAGGGTGCATGTACGTGTGTCGGATGGGAGTGGGGTGTTACAAATTGCCCATACAGTAACACCAAAGCCATAGGCAAAAACTTGGCACGTGACATGCAGATAAAACCACGTTGAATTTGCAGATTCGAATGTCCTAAGATATCGAGTGATTATAATCCTGATTGGGAACAGAATTCCCCAGCTCATAACATTTAGTGCCCCGTGAATCTGATGTAGACATAAATCGTCAATCATGAACTTTCTAACTAAATAAGTTTGTAATAATATCAATCAAACTCACATTTTTCTTCTTAGTCCTAGATTCCACATTGTCGTACCGGTGCTTTATCCAAATTTCAAATCCAAGCTTCTTTTCCCATTCCTATTGGCCCCGTTTAAGCCATGAACAGTCAGAACACCCTTGTCATCAACACTAGGCCCCCTTGCCACACTTGATTCACTGTCCCTTTAGTGACCAAATTTGCAGGAACCTTAATCTTCACGATCAACCTCATGACTCCGCTTTGCTCCTCCGTGCTTGTGTCCCACAACAATGAATCGTAATGTTTCGAGATTGTCCACCTGTTTCCCAATCCTTCGTCTTCTGTGTACACAAAAGAAGAGACTATGATGATGGATTCACAGATAAACACTAATGCTGAGGAAATAGAATAGACGAAGTCTTTCGTCTTTGCTATGGGTTTCATTTTCCTAAAGTGAGAATAAATAGGTTTCGTGGGTTTTTCGTTAACTGGTTCACTGAAAACTAGCCAGTTCTCAGATAAATCGATTGGTTTTTATACACAAAGTTTATTAATTGAAATCAAATCGAACAACTAGCCGGTTTAGACTATTTCTGATCCGTCTGGTCTATTTTTTAAAACCTTGGGAAAAACATACATTGCAGGCAAATTAACCAAAGAAATTGGATTTGGATTGTACTATTTAAGATATGGGCCTAAGCCCATTTAAATAATTATACGAAATTTTCAATACTTTGTTTTAAAAATTAAGAATTTATTTATTTATTGTTATCATTTATTAATTCATAATTGTCATTTGATGTAACTTTATAACTACATACTAAACTAATAGAGATTCCATGAGTACTTTGAATTATTTTAATATCAATAAAGTTCCTAATCAATTGTGAGGTTAAATTTGGGAATGGATACAATAATTCAAAAATTCACACTTTCCAAATAATTTACTTAAAGGGTTGGAAAGTCAAAGTTAATTGATGGAATCAATTTGAAAGAACGAATTTTTTATTTTTTATTTACTTAGAAGAACACAAAAGGCATATGAATGTGACGTCATATAGAGTACACGAATGCATCTTGGTCATTTGCTTTTACTTGTAATCAATAATTATAGAAAGGCGGTGTTTTCTTGAGAGAGAAAAGGTGGCGTTTTCTTATTATAGACGACGACACACAATGTTTGTGGCATTTCAGCTAGCGATTCTTTGAGCTTTCTTTGCATTTTGGGTGCGTTTTGCAGGAGGTCATGGCCTCCATGGACCCTGAGGGTCAGCCGACTAAGAAAGGTTGGACTCGGAAACGAGATGATGCACTTCCTCTTCCAAAATCGATGTATAGTGCAGCGGTTGCAGGGACTTTTGCTGTGGCTGATCCAGCTCTGATGCTACCTTGGACAAACGAGGCGCCTATCATTGTGGAAGAAGGGGATATTACCACTGAAGAGGGGGAGCGAGGCCCTCATTTATGGCTGTCCTAAGCCTTCAAAACTCGACTGGATCACCAATGGGAGCAGGCAGTGGTTGTCAAACTCCTGGGGAGACGGATAGGCTTTCGTACCCTCAGCAACCGACTCTAGGTTTTGTGGCATCCACGAGGTCCGATGAAGGTGGTGGATATGGACCATAATTTCTACCTCATTAAGTTTAAGGAAAAGGCCGATTATATCAAAGTTTTAACCAACGGCTCATGGGTGATTTTTGGACAAGTGTTGGTTGTCCAAAGATGGCTCCCGTCTTTCCGGCCGACGTAGGCGCCGGTCTCTCGCGAGGTGGTTTGGGTATGGTTTCCCAACCTCCCCATTGTTCTTTATCACCCCCAGATACTCCACACTTTAGGGAATATGGTGGGTAGCCTAGTGAAAATCGATGAAGCCACAAATACTGCCCAGCATGGAAGCTTTGCACGTCTGGCCGTCGAGCTTGACCTCAGCGTACCCCTTCGTTCCAATGTGGACTTGGATGGAGAGACTTTGAAGGTTGAATATGAGGGTCTTCCCTCGGTTTGTTATGGCTGTGGGTTCACCGGCCATGCAACTGGAGCATGTTCGAAGTTGGCATCTTCCTCGGCCCCCAACCAGGAACCATGCAAGGGGGATGAGTCTGTGGACACACGGCACCCATAGACAGGATCGGCAGCTACAGGGAACTCGACAGACGCGACCAACAACAAGCGCCCCTAGATCCCCGTCCACCGGAATGCGACCAAACTTACCCCGCAACACCTAGGCGGGTGCAGCAACCACCACCCACGAGCTGGAGGATCATCGCGCACGCCGCCATCTGCAGCTCCAGGAGGATCACGCCAGCACGTTCCAAACCGTGTGGGGACGAGCGGGGCAACGCATGTTCGTGGTGGCTCACGTTTCAACGTATTGGAGAATGTTGAGTAGCCTGTAGAAGACGTGACCCCTTCTCTAGTAACGTCTATTCCTTTTGTGTTTTCGGGCAGTGGACAACGTGTGGAGCTGGCAAATTTAGTCACAAAGGAACTTAACAGGGACGAGACTGACTCCATCCTAACTAAGGGTGATGCCATGTAACATCCCGTTACTGATAACAAGGGTATTTTGGTAATTCTGGGATAGACTGATAGGTTTCATTGCATTCACTGATTGAACATGTTACTGGCCTCTAATTATAGAGGAACTGGTTTCTTGTATATGCATTTATTCATAGGTACATGCATTCATGATTTTTCGGCATTTAATTGTGAGTATAAATTGATTGGATTGTGAACTGACTGGACTGACTGGATTGTAATTGATTGAGAATTAAGAGTAAATGGACTCGAATGATTGATTTAGAATAGCCTAAGAGTGACTGGTAATTGATAGTGATTTACAGAAAATTTTCTGGAAATTCGGGAGATAATACCAGATAGGAAATTTTGAGTGATGATCGATTGATCAGATATATCTTGAAAGAATTGTCCAATGGCTAAGGAAATATTAGGGTTATACTGTCAAGAAATTTAAATGTTGAGTCATTGAAATTTAGAGACTGAAATTTGGACTGAGTTGGAGACCCTTGTCTATAAATAGCTAAGTTGAGATTTGGGAAAGGAAGGCATTTCGTTTCTCCTTCTCTTCTTCCACGGTGGGTTCGATTTCTTCCTCATTGGTGAGTTTCATCGATTCTTCCTTATGTTTCCTTCTTATTGTGCTAGGCTAAGTGATTTATTGTGATTGTTGAAGGTTGAGAAGGATTTGGAGTGGATTAATCTTTGATTTTGAAGAATTTAGGGTTTACGGTGATTTGGGGCTTTGATCTGTGATTGGTAAGTTGTTAAGGCTTTATTGTTGTTATTAGTAGTTGTTTCTAGCAGTTATGGCATGTATTGGGATGGATTGAGTAGTTAGAGTCTTAATGGAGGTTTTAAATAGCATTAATGGTGGAAAAATCGATCGGAGAAGACGAAGAGTCATCGCACGCCGCGACCTGCGTGCGTGTCTCGCCGCGGCGAATATTTATTAGTTATGGCATGAAGCGTCAGCGAGATGCTTGCATGGCGTCAAATATTTGACGCTTGTGGCAGTATCTTAATCTCATGACGCCCAGAATCGGTCGTTCGCCATGGCGAGCGATTCTCACGCCTCGACGAGTGAACCTTTCTGCGCCGCGGCGAGACACTCTTGGCCGCGGCAAAGGGGACATCTTATTGGATGAATTTTTATTTATTGGGCATAACTTTTGATGTAGACTTCCGATTGAGGTGATTCCAGATTCATTGTGAACTAGGGAAAGAGGTCTACAATTGAGGATAATTATAAGAGTTAGAATTTAATTTAAGTGGTATTGATTTATAGAGATTAAGACCAATTATGGTTCCTATTGTGACCTAAGTATTGAATTGAGACAATTGGAGTTTTAATTGGGATTTTCAATAGAGGTTTTGACCTAATGGTTATGGAATTGCTATAGGGAATACGAATCGAGGAAAATTGACTGAATTTAGGATTGAATCAAATTAGGATTGATCCGATTGAATGACGAGTTAGAATTGGGCCAAAGAGTCCAAAATTGGGTTTTAGCACCGGAAATCGTGAACATGCATTGTACATCATTTTACTGAGACATATGCATTACTGAACTATTTAATTGAGCATTTAGTAATGGGACTGTATTTTACTGTTATAGAGGCGTCGTTGGATCGTCATTTCACGGACATTGCTGGAACTTCCAGGCAATAGCTCGAAAATTACAGGTGAGTAACCTAGTTGGTTTCTCAAATTCTTGACTGTTTAAATGCTCAACGTGAATTACTTGCCAAATATGAAACTGTATGATTATTGAAATATACATGATCGGATGGTATGCCTCTACTGTATTGGACTGTGAAATTGCATGATTACTGAAATGTACGTGATCAAATGACATATTTCTATCAGATCTTTGGATTGGATTCAGATCGGACTGAATTATCAGATATTATCGAGAATCACAATACTGGATTTTTATAGCCATACACTGAATTATTGAACACTGCATTGCACGCATAAATGCATGATCAGATAATGGACATGTGACCCAAGTGCTATTATCATCGAAAAGAGCCTCGAGCTCGAACTTCAGACGACCGACCCACGAGCTCGAGGGAGAAATCTCGACGCATCCCCCATCGAACACCGATCGAGCACTTGGGCACAATCTTGAATAAGCGGAAAGAGTCTCATATGCATTATATACATGGTGATTGAATTGCCAAATTGTGTGACGATTATTGAGCTGCGTGATGCCATGATTTCATGTAAATTGTGATGTGAATCTGTTTTATGCTATTGCAAATTATTCGACATCGTAAACTGTTATAGACTATTGTGAAATTGTTATATAATACTGTTAATCGAATATTACCGTGTCGTGCTGTACGCAATTTGCGTAATGCATGATTTGAGTGAACCATCGATGATGGTTTCTCACTGAGTTCGCAAACTCACCCAAAATTGCATCTAATTTTTCAGAATCGATAGAGTAGACCCCTAGCTCCGGAGATAGCCTTTTCCTACCGTGCGAGCGTTCTAGCAAGAGAAGCGATGGCACACAGGTCGGTCAGCTGGGTTGGATTTTGAGGATGACTTAGGATAGATGCTTGTATCAGTTTCCCTTTTGGTTTTGTTCAGGGGACTGATAGACTTGTCTATTCTGTTATTGGATGACTGTATGTGATTGATATTATGATTTTAAAATGTAGTGGTTTCTGATATCGTGTTGTGTTATGGTTTTAAATTATTGCGATGCCATGTGGATTATTAAGGGAAATGTTCTGGTGGTGCACCTTTATCGTAGGATACGTATCGGAGCGACCTTCGGGTTTTCCGATGTGTACCCTACGGTGAGGGGGTGCTACATTAAGTGGTATCAGAGCATGATTTGACATCTTTTGGGCATAGTGTATTGTTAGGCTTGAATCACTGTAAGAATAGCAGAATTGATCGGAATTTCTTGTCTGTTTTAAGTCATCCGTTCTTGGAGATCGAGTTGAACAACCAGCTGACCTGGAATCGGTAGGAGCTAGTAGGGAGTCTCCTGCGCCTCGTTCAGAGGAGTTGCTTCCTCGAGTTCCTGTGAGACGGGAACGGAGATATGATCTCATGCGTGGCGGGGCGTTGACTTTTGGTAGCAACCGACCTGCGGAGGCCGAGGATGGCTAGAGAGGACGAGAGAGTCCTCGATCGATGGGCTGTGACCGAATGAGCGTTTGACTATCGTTTCTTTCTTCTGAGGTCCTGCATATCGGTGGTGGAAGATCGTCCGGCAAGGTACCACGCCCCGCACATCGACATGGGATGATTTTACGAGGCGTTCAAGGACAATTTCATGCCCAAGATTTATCTAGAGATGAAGTTCTGGAGTTCTTAGAGGTGAGACAGAGGCGATTGACCGTGGCCGACTATGAGGTCTTGATTCAACGAGTTAGTGGTATATGCTTCTTCACTGGTAGCTTCTGAGGCTGACAAGTGTCGACGTTTTGAGGGCGGACTCAACCTAGAGATCCGTACCCTATTGGTTAGATCTGATATGGGTAATTTTATTGGTGAGGGTGCGGCGATGAGGATAGAGCATTCTTGACAACAGGTCGATCGAGACCGGTCGGGGACCATGCTTAAGAGATCCGATGATGACTGAGCAAGTCTTGGCAGAGGTTATAGCAAGCGTCAGAATAGGCCCTTCAGATCTGCAGGAGGGGCTAGACAGACTGGTAATGGGCGAGAGACGGTTTGCCTGGTGGTAGTAGTAGTGGTGTGGCGATGTCGAGTTTCGACGATCTGCTCCCTTGTGTGAGCATTGTGGCAAGAGACACAGTGGAGAGTGTCGATGGCTATCTGAAGCCTGCTTAAGGTGTGGTTCGATGGACCATCTAGTAAGGAACTGCCCAGAGACTGTGGGGGCCCAGTCTGCTATGACTGGAAGATCTGGTAACAATACCACGGTGCAGCAGAGCCGTGAAGGTGGGTCCGGATGGAGAGGCCGAGGCCGAGGTCGAGGTCGAGCAGAGGGATCAGCAGTGAGGTCAGAGGATCTGAGTAGCAGACAGCAGTCTCAGGCCAGGGTCTATGTCATGACTCGACAGGAGGCCCAGGACTTCCCGGATGCTATTGCGGGTATGCTTCTGATTTCTGGTTTCGAAGCATATGCATTGTTGGATCCTGGATCCACCCATTCTTTCATTGCACCGCATTTAGCATGTAGACTGCATGGGGATAGAGAGAGGTTACAGTATGGGTTAAAGGTGAGTACACCTCTAGGTAGTACAATTGTATAGGGAAGTAGATGTGATATTTGGGATGGACTGATTGACTACGCATAAGGGCTATTATGGACTGTTTCACTAGGGAGGTTGTGAGGCCATCTGGCTCACGTAATGGATACTGGAGTCGATCAGATGATTATAACTGAAGAATTTAGCAATGAAAAGATAGACTGGAAATAAATTTTAAATAAATGAAAAGTCGTTATTGGGAGACCTGAGTCTATTGGAAACTTAAGTGTGAGAGATAGATTTTGTTACTGAGAAAATATGCATTGTGTTATCATAAGGAATCCGACTGTGAAAGAGGATTTCTGAACTGTAAGGAGAATTTAGTCATGAAATTGAGGGGATTATTGGTTCACAAAATTTTTATGTAAATGTTTAGGAAGTACTAAGTTGATATGAGGAATACGGAGAAAATAGTGTAAAGGAATTTGTGGCAGAGTATGATAATTAGAAATTGAGGAATCATGAGAGAAATTTTCAATTCGAGTATTAACTGTATCATTGTAAATTCGGAGACTTTGTAATACTTATTGATGTGTCCCAATGAAGGTTATGATGCAATCTGTTGAAATGGTGTAAAGTAGTTTGCATAGGGATAAGTATAATCTTTTGGACTGTATTATAATTGATGACTGGAATGTATTGTGTGGATATTGTTCTGAAAGCTTGGAGATACTGGTTGGAATAGAAACATTTCAGATATGGCTATGAATAAGCAAATTGATAGCGATCAAGGTAATAGTGAAATTGAAGGAATTGAAAAAGGATTTTGCGGTTGAGGTTTTAAAATTTAGTTAGTGGTGCAGTATAGTGTATTGAATAGAAAATGCAATGGCAAAGGATCTTTATTTGGGCGTTAAGGATATTAAACCTAGTATAATATCGAGTGCAACTGTCGATCTATCAAGGAGGTAAAAAGGAATGTATCATTATTGGTTATGGGAATTAGGATCAAGTGTGTATAGAAAGGACCATAAAGCAAATTGGGGATTTAGAAATTGCAGACCTTATTGAGAAATTCAAATGGGATTCAACTTTTGAGGAAGCGATATTTATGATCGCATTGTGAAGTATGTGTTTACCCACCAAAGAAACCGTTAGAGAAATCTCTAGGAATCATCAAAGTGTTGTGTTTCCGCAAGAGTGTATAGAAAGAGTAATTGAAGATATAAAGTGTGGAATCGAATAGTTTTCGTGGGGATAACTAACTGACGTGACTGCTGAGGCAAAAGTGAGACCGATATTCGTAGAGTCCGTTGAGATTGGGGTATTATTATGATGTTACCATTCAAGCGATAAAGGTATAAGGAGTTGACCCTACATTAGAGTGAGCAAGGCTGATTATAGTTAAAGACTATGATTGATTTGAGTTAAAGATGATTACGAACTACAAGTGTTTTCTGATTTGAATTAAGAAAGCAAAGTGTTAAGGTTTGATAAATGTATATTTTGGTACCGAATGTGAGGAATTGCGAACAATTATAAGGAAATAAGTGAGAATCGAATAGAAAGGAGCGGATCAAGTCCCCTATCTTCCTGATCAATTGTATATGAAATTTCGAGGACGAAATTTTATTAGGAGGGGTGAATTGTAACATCCTTCTATCGATAACAAGGGTATTTTAGTAATTCAGGATAGGTCGATAGGTTTCATTGCATTCACTGATTGAGCATGTTACTGGCCTCTAATTATAGAGGAACTGTGTAACATCCCACCCCCTATTGGAAGGGTAAAATAGTAAAATTGGCATAAGGCGAGATTAATTGGGATGTATGAGTAGTGTCCATGCATCTTGATCTGGTGATCGATGAATTTGTGCACATGAAATTCGTACATGCATACATGATATTCGGTAATTGGGCCTAAACGGCATTTTATTGCGATTAACGTGGTTATTGGGTTTGAAAATTATTTTGAGCGCCTATCGGCGTTTTAGATTTTAAGGATTTTCAGAATTTTTCTCGAATTTTTGGAGAAAATTCTCGGGACCGCAAAATCATAGGTTAAATGGTCTAAATGTGTTTTTGTTGTGGAAAATGTGGTTTTCGTGTTTAAAAAATTATTTGGAGTGCACTATTATATGTTTTATAATTTTGGGTAATTTCATTAATTTTTAAAAAAATAATTCGGGGAAATTCCCGGACCGGATAAAAATTGCCAAATGGCGAACCGGTTGATTTTCTACTGTTATTTGGTATTAAACCCTTGCATATTTTGGTGGGACCCAAAAATGGACCCTTAAAGTTGGTAGGAACCGAAATTGTGGGTGTATAAATTGGATATTTATTGATTAAAGTGATTAAAGTATAAGAGTACTAAGTTGACTTTTCCTTTTAAACCTTAGACTAATCAAATTGTGCCAACACCTAGCCTTCATTTAATGCTCCTTGCTTCCTCCCACGGTTTTGCCTTGGTAAATGAATAAAAAGAGCAAATTGATGGTTTAATTCATCCTCATCCGAAATCACCTCCTCCCTTTTGGCTCTCTCCATCGATTTTGTTTCTTCTCCTCCTTTTCTTTAGCTAATTGTTGTCTCCCTCCTCCAACCTTAAGAGCCTTACATGCAAGCTCAACCCTCTTACCTCCCTTTGCAAGTGATGATGTCATGTATGAGTAGGAGAAACTAGGAAGTTGTGAGAGTTGGAGAATTGAGGATATGGGAGCTTTGACTAGGTAAGGTTTATGTTAAGTTTTTATTATGTATTTCATGAATCATGGTTATTAGATGCATCCAAGAGAGGTTGTTGTTTACTAATCATGAGTTATGATGGTTAAATGTTTTGAAAATGATAATTTGAATTAATGGGTATAAGGTTAGGTTGAATTATGAATTGAAAGTAGTATGTTAGAAGTGGTTTTAGTTTGATTAGTGATGGCATATTGATGATTGAGTTTACTTTGAAAGAAATAATTATGTGCTGCAAATTTTTGTGTATTAGCCCTAGAACATGTATAGATGGTATAATAACTGATTTGTGTTCATTTGGATGTTTAATGATGTGTTAATGGCATTGGAAATGATAGAACTAAGGTTAACACCAAATCTGGAAAATTTTGATTTTCACTGATTGTACTGCTGTTAGCATAACTAATTGTGTGGTTATGCAAATGAAGTGAGGTTTGTGGCCACTTAAACTTTGGGATGTTGGCTACAATTTTGTGTGAAATAGGTGTTGTCTAATTTTAACATTAAGAGGTTGAAATTTGGCATGGAAAATCACTATTAAGGTTCTGTGAACAGTAACCGAAATTATGACCTAAATGTTTTGCTAATTTTTCTAAATTAATTGAGAAGGATTTAGAGAAAATGGTCTAAATGAAAGTTGAAGTCTATTAAAGGATCTTTCCATTTCCACTGATCTTGCTATTTTAGAGGTGTATATTGAGAGATATGAACTGTTTTCTATGGACTGGTTTTGGGCATGTTGATGAAACCTAGCTTAAGTATCGACTTGTGAGTAACCTAGTTGGTTTCTCAGCCTTATGTGTTTATTAATTATATGCACTGATGCCATGAGGAGTTAAGGATGGATATTTGTGTGATTGTTTTTGATTGAT
Source organism: Erythroxylum novogranatense (assembly GCA_029891385.1). Taxonomy (NCBI): domain Eukaryota; kingdom Viridiplantae; phylum Streptophyta; class Magnoliopsida; order Malpighiales; family Erythroxylaceae; genus Erythroxylum; species Erythroxylum novogranatense. The sequence continues at coordinate 700,499 of CM057227.1, read as the reverse complement.
TTCGGACCATGGGTGTTCGAAATATTGGATTGTGATATTGAAGTGCCAATGTGAGCAAATGTATGAATGAATTAAATTGGAAATGGTTAATGAATTGAATTGTGAATGCATCAGTGAAAATAAATTGAATTGCATATGACTGAGATGTCGGACTAAAAGTCCGAAGACATAATGGAAAATGACTGATAGTGAAAATGATTGAGAATTGAAAATGAGACATGTGCATTCATGCACAGTAAATGATCAGATAATTGGCAGTTGTGACCGGAGCAGCCAACGAAATGTCGTGGTATCGCTTGCCCCCTGAGGTGGTGCATACCCTGAGGGCTCTCCCACGCAGTGCTCGGATACCACAGGCTCACTGTATCAGGGCTTCAAGCCCAACGAAACACTGTACTGAACCGAGCCTCGAGCTCGAGGGGAGTTAGTGCATACCCTGAGGGCTCTCCTACTCCCTAGATTACTGATCACTGATAGGCGCTCGGTCACAACAACGAAATAAAAATAGAAAAGTGTCACATGCGCATTGCATACGTATATGACTGACTGAAAAAAATGCAAATTATTTGCATATATTTGGAAAAATGTGAGTAAGGAAATTGCATGTGATATATGTAAATGCTCTTTGTGTCTTTATGTGTATATGATTTGTGAATGCATGAGTTGGGTGAACCATCGATGATGGTTTCTCATTGAGTTCATAAACTCACCCAACATTGCATCTATTTTCAAGAAATTGAAGAGTACCCGCTAGACAAGCGGGAGTATGGCTACCGCTAGCAAGTCGAGAATATCGGGTCGGGATCGATTGTCGTTCACATCGCATTAGCGTAGTGATTGATTGATGAGGCCCAATTGTTTAAGTGTGTCTGTAAATGTTCAAAAATGGCATTGGTCCCAGTTGGGACATGCATTTCTATATGTATATGAATGATTGAGCACTATTGAGTACTAGTTAATGACTGAGTTTGTGTCTTCATCGATAAATATGAATGAGTGCCCTTTTATCGATGTTATTTTCTTGAAAATGATTTCGAAATGTTGTAGGCACAATTTGTTTACCGTTTTCCGCGCACGCAACTGCTTTTGAAAGAAAAGAAAAAAAAATGTTTAACGGATTTTAAAAAAGTAGTGATTATTCTAGTACGCCACCCTTGCGGGTCACGGGCTCGGATATTACTGTAGATATCGGGTTCGGGTCTCGTCGGGAGTGGGGTGCTACATTAGGTGGTATCGAGCCGGTAGATGCGTAATGTATCAGGCACGATCAAAATATAGGTGCATGCATTTTAGTCGTGTCATTGCAGACCGTGGCAACTGATCCCTAGTTTGAGTCGCACGGGTAGAAATCCTACGTGTGCGTACGTGTCAAGTGATTAAGGGGGAGAAAAATGAGACGGTGTTACAGGGTGAATCCCTGAAAGTGTATAAACAATCCCGGATTAAAATGGCAATATTATGGTGACAGAAAACGAATATGTCTAGAACTTGGAGAGATCCACGGGAGGTATGAGAAGCATACTGGTTATGATATAATAGGCTTAAGTGAGATAAAAAGTCCAGGATAATAAAGTAATTAGAGCTCTGACTATATATGTGAATGCGATGAAATAGGAAACATTGGAACTGAGTAAAACGTAGATGGTTCGATTAGGCAGATATTGATTCACTGTATTGGTGTGAGACATCAGTAGATATCATAGAGAGATGATGATAGCGAGATTGTAATAAGGTCAATATGGTGAGATAAAAGTGTACAGATAAACTGAAATGAACTCGTGAAGCGGTTATGATCATGAACGCATTAGCTTGAAACAGAAATGGGTATGTGAATATTGTGCTTAGAGTTTGGAAACTAGTATCAAAGGATGGTAAGGGAAAAAAAGACAGACTGACAATTTTCTACTAATTGTATATAGGGAAATTTTAGATTTGGTTGAAAAGATATATATATAGACACAGAAATGGTAACTGGATGGGTAAATAGATAGTTGTATCAACAATTTTGTCGTGTTTTGGAGACTGTGAATGCTCTAGTATAGATTGTTGAGGATATTAAAGAAATACGAAGCAATAAGAAGATGAAATTGTATAAGCCAAGTGGACATGACCTTAAAAAGGTCAAGTTGACACATGAATGCTATGGGAATGAAACTAGAAAAAAAAAAATGAAACAATGATAGTGATATGGAAAGAGTTTTCACATTTAAGTCGATTTACCGTTGGGAGTACCAATTGGATAGTAAAGTTGATCATGGTTAATGAAATGTATGTGAAAGACACATGGAAATCATGGAGGAGATGATCAGTGAATGATTAAATACGTGCTTCTATGAGTGGTTATAAGTGTAAAGTCTATATTAGGTTAAAATAAGACATAGGAAGACTGAAAGTACCTTTATGAGAGGAAATGAGAAAGGATTATGGCAGCAGTTATTTATTTGAGGATTAGTATAAACGGAAAGGAATTTTGTGGAAGTCTATAGGTTACTAATTGGGTTCGAGATAAGATGAAATGAGTCCCGATGATATGTAGATTACTGAATAAGTATTAAAGAAAGTGTTTAGGTGACTGTCACATGGAACCTTAGTGCAAGGAATATTCTGATCTTTCAAATTATGCCATAAAATTGTTCTGATTGAGATAGTGCGTATAGTTAAGAATGACTGAAAAGAAATTAGAGACACTAATTGGCTGGTGAGACGATTATGAACAGTATAATGACGGTAGCAAGACTAATGGTCAAACGAAATGAAGAATCAAAAGTGAAATTGAGTCATGATTTAGACATAACAAGTGAAATATATTACTGGGGTTATCTGCACTATGTGTATGGAAATGTAAAGTATCCAACATGAGTGAAATTTTAATTTGAGGTAATCCTATTGCAATGTGAAGTGAATCGATCTCCATTTATGATGCAAAACTGTTGAGGAATCTAGATTTGAAACGAAGAATAAAAGAGTCGAATGCAAGTGAAATACTAAAATGAAATGGAAATTTTGGAGGTCCAAGTACGGATGACAAGGTATTAACATATGTTGATATGAATGATATGAAAACAATTGAAAAGAGAAAATGTATAGAGACAAGAAGTCCTAAAGGAAAAATGATAATGACGTGATGTAGTGTTACCTTTATAAAGGAATTGCAAAGACACTAAGTGTGGACTCAATAAAAAGGTAGGATGATGTATGGTAAAGTCAACAAGACCCTAATAGGGATTTATGCGAGGTAAGCAAATGGTAGTAACTGTGATTAGAGACAGAATGTGTTTGAAAGTGTTGAACAGTGAAAAGTAAAAAGAACTATATGAACAATTGAGAAATTTGATACTGATGATAAGCATATCCTTGGAGAGTGGGCAGTGTGTGATAACTGAAACAATTTGTTAAAATGGACGTTGATAAATGGGATTGGTGTTAGGATCGCAATTGTTTAAGACCTTGGTGACTTGAGATTCCTATAGGGATATATTGTGATAATTCAAGGAAAAAGTTGGATATAAATGCCTATTATACTGATAATTTTGAAATGCATGAGACAATAGTGAATCGACAATGCGAAATGAGCAGCACAATTACGACGACGAAGCTCAAATAGTGAGCGGAGAAAGATGCAATGAGCAGATCAATTCTGAGACATTGGGATTTTCAAAGAATGTCAAGTAGATTATGGGTAATTATGAAGTATTAAAAAAAGTCGAGATCAAGTGATCTTTGGATAGAAGTAAGAAAGGTTAAGAATGCGGTTACGGTGGTGAGTCTTATGAGGAGTTTGAATATGTGAATGACATTAGAAAGAAAACAATCATTCAAAGGAAAAGTTAAGGTACCCGATAAAAAGGTGCTAGAACAAGAAAGTGAACAGTCAAAGCTAAACATTCTAGTAATCATACGTAAAAAAGGAAATTGAATAATTGTGGGTATAAAAAGAAGTGATCATTGATTCAAGGGCTTATAGGAAAAATGCTTGATTATGATCGTGTTATAGAGTTCTGATTTACTGCAAAGATACACTGCTACACTGTACAATGCCTAACGGAAATCAAAGACCACAATGAGTTTGAGACTGTATTGAGTGAAACAAAGGAAAGTGACATAGGAAAACAGCATAGGTTAGCTAAAGTGGATCAGGATTGGATAAGTGAAACAGAGTAAAATGCATATCCGGGATAGAGTGCGTGAACACTATAAAGCGATGAATTGTCTAAGGAGACTTGAATTTGAACATAGAGTTAATGGCATATAACAAATGACGCATTAGGTACATTATTACTGATTATAGTGAAGTGGAGTTAAACGTCACTGTATTGGTACCAAAGGAATGTAAATCGTCCCTGATGAGATAAAGGAGATTAGGCTAAGTATCACCTTGAAAAATGGAGATACCAAAGAAATGGAGATGTACTCAATGGAATGCGAATTAGATTATATGGCACTGAAAAAAAAAGGTATTAGAGGGATAAAATGTGATAAGTGAATAGGTTCGGAAATACTGAACTGAGTCATAATATCGGAACTAAAGGTAGTGGCTATTCTAGAAATAGCAAGTGAGATAGGTAAGATAGCGAGAAAGCCACAGAGGAAACGGACTATCTTACTGCGATCTTTTAGTAACGGAAATAGTGAGTAACGTAGTGTATGGGAATTGTAGGAACATGTGATTACTGTCATACTGAACTGTAGACTGATAATTTCGAGGACGAAATTTTTATAAGGAGGGGGAGAATTGTAACATCTCACCCCCTACTGGAAGGGTAAAATAGTAAAATTGGCATAAGATGAGATTAATTGGGATGTATGAGTAGTGTCCATGCATACAGGTACTGGTGATCAATGAATTTGTGCACATGAAATTACTGTACATGCATACATGATATTCCCGGTAATTGGGCCTAAACGACATTTTATTGCGATTAACGTGGTTATTGGGTTTGAAAAATTATTTTGAGTGCGCCATTGAGCGTTTTAGATTTTAAGAGATTTTCAGGAATTTTTCTGGAATTTTCCAGAGAAAATTCCCGGACCGGCAAAATCACCGGTAAATGGTCTAAATGTGTTTTTGTTGTGGAAAATGTGGTTTTCGTGTTTAAAAAATTATTTGGAGTGCACAGTTATATGTTTTATAATTTTGGATAATTTCATTAATTTTAAAAAATAATTGGGAAATTCTTGATAGGATAAAATTGCCAAATGGTGAACAGGTTGATTTTCTCGTTATTTGGTATTAAACCCTTGCATATTTTGGTGGGACCCAAAAATGGACCCTTAAAGTTGGTAGGAACCGAAATTGTGGGTGTATAAATTGGATATTTATTGATTAAAGTGATTAAAGTATAAGAGTACTAAGTTGACTTTTCCTTTTAAACCTTAGACTAATCAAATTGTGCCAACACCTAGCCTTCATTTAATGCTCCTTGCTTCCTCCCACGGTTTTGCCTTGGTAAATGAATAAAAGAGCAAATTGATGGTTTAATTCATCCTCATCCAAATCACCTCCTCCCTTTTGGCTCTCCATCGATTTTGTTTCTTCTCCTCCTTTTCTTTAGCTAATTGTTGTCTCCCTCCTCCAACCTTAAGAGCCTTACATGCAAGCTCAACCCTCTTACCTCCCTTTGCAAGTGATGATGTCATGTATGAGTAGGAGAAACTAGGAAGTTGTGAGAGTTGGAGAATTGAGGATATGGGAGCTTTGACTAGGTAAGGTTTATGTTAAGTTTTTATTATGTATTTCATGAATCATGGTTATTAGATGCATCCAAGGGAGGTTGTTGTTTACTAATCATGAGTTATGATGGTTAAATGTTTTGAAAATGATAATTTGAATTAATGGGTATAAGGTTAGGTTGAATTATGAATTGAAAATAGTATGTTAGAAGTGGTTTTAGTTTGATTAGTGATGGCATATTGATGATTGAGTTTACTTTGAAAGAAAGAATTATGTGCTGCAAATTTTTGTGTATTAGCCCTAGCACATGTGTAGATGGTATAAGAACTGATTTGTGTTCATTTGGATGTTTAATGATGTGTTAATGGCATTGGAAATGATAGAACTAAGGTTAACACCAAATCTGGAAAATTTTGATTTTCACTGATTGTACTGCTGTTAGCATAACTAATTGTGTGGTTATGCAAATGAAGTGAGGTTTGTGGCCACTTAAACTTTGGGATGTTGGCTACAATTTTGTGTGAAATAGGTGTTGTCTAATTTTAACATTAAGAGGTTGAAATTTGGCATGGAAAATCACTGTTAAGGTTACTGTGAACAGTAACCGAAATTATGACCTAAATGTTTTGCTAATTTTTCTAAATTAATTGAGAAGGATTTAGAGAAAATGGTCTAAATGAAAGTTGAAGTCTATTAAAGGATATTTCCATTTCCACTGATCTTGTTATTTTTAGAGGTGTATATTGAGAGATATGAACTGTTTTCTATGGACTGGTTTTTGGGCATGTTGATGAAACCTAGCTTAAGTGTCTGACTTGTGAGTAACCTAGTTGGTTTCTCAGCCTTATGTGTTTATTAATTATATGCACTGATGCCATGAGGAGTTAAGGATGGATATTTGTGTGATTGTTTTTGATTGATTTCGGACCATGGGTGTTCGAAATATTGGATTGTGATATTGAAGTGCCAATGTGAGCAAATGTATGAATGAATTAAATTGGAAATGGTTAATGAATTGAATTGTGAATGCATCAGTGAAAATAAATTGAATTGCATATGACTGAGATGCCGGACTAAAAGTCCGAAGACATAATGGAAAATGACTGATAGTGAAAATGATTGAGAATTGAAAATGAGACATGTGCATTCATGCATAGAATAATCGAGATAATTGGCGATTATGACCGGAGCGACCAACGAAATGTCGTGGTATCGCTTGCTTCGAGGTGGTGCATACCCGAGGGCTCTCCCACGCAGTGCTCGGATACCACAGGCTCATCTTTGATCGGGGCTTCAAGCCCAACGAAACATCAGATCTTGAACCGAGCCTCGAGCTCGAGGGGAGTTAGTGCATACCCGAGGCTCTCCTACTCCCTAGATTCTTGATCAGCGATAGGCGCTCGGTCACAACAACGAAATGAAAATGGAAAAGTGTCACATGCACATTGCATACATATATGGTGACTGAAAAAAATGTAAATTATTTGCATATATTTGGAAAAATGTGAGTAAGGAAATTGCATGTGATATATGTAAATGCTCTTGTGTGCTATGTGTATATGATTTGTGAATGCATGAGTTGGGTGAACCATCGATGATGGTTTCTCATTGAGTTCGCAAACTCACCCAACATTGCATCTATTTTTCAGGAAATTGAAGAGTACCCCGCTAGACAAACGGGAGTATGGTTACCGCTAGCAAGTCAGAATATCGGGTCGGGATCAGTGTCGTTCACATCTGCATTAGCGTAGTGATTGATTCAGTAGGCCCAATTGTTTAAGTGTGTCTGTAAATGTTCAAAAATGGCATTGGTCCCAGCTGGGACATGCATTTCTATATGTATATGAATGATTGAGCACTATTGAGTACTAGTTAATGACTGAGTTTGTGTCTTCATCGATAAATATGAATGAGTGCCCTTCTTACTAATGTTATTTTACTGAAAATGATTTCGAAATGTTGTAGGCACAATTTGTTTACCGTTTTCCGCGCATGCAACTGCTTTTGAAAGAAAAGAAAAAAAATGTTTAACGGATTTTAAAAAAGTAGTGATTATTCTAAGACGCCACCTCGCGGGTCACGGGCTCGGATATTCTTTAGATATCGGGTTCGGGTCTCAAATCGGAGTGGTAAGCTTCAAGCCAGTTTCTTGTATATGCATTTATTCATAGGTACATGCATTCATGATTTTCCGGCATTTAATTGTGAGTATAAATTGATTGGATTGTGAACTGACTGGACTGACTGGATTGTAATTGATTGAGAATTAGGAGTAAATGGACTCGAATGACTGATTTAGAATAGCCTAAGAGTGACTGGTAATTGATAGTGGTTTATAGAAAATTTTCTGAAAATTCGGGAGATAATACCAGGACCGAAAATTTTGGAGTGACAGACTGATTGACTGTATAATACTGAAAGAATTGTCCAATGGCTAAGGAAATATTAGGGTTATACTATCAGGAAATTTAAATGTTGAGCCATTGAAATTTAGAGACTGAAATTTGGACTGAGTTGGAGACCCTTGTCTATAAATAGCTAAGTTGAGATTTGGAAAAGGAAGGCATTTCGCTTTCTCCTTCTCTTCTTCCACGGTGGGTTCGATTTCTTCCTCATTGATGAGTTTCATCGATTCTTCCTTATGTTTCCTTCTTATTGTGCTAGGCTAAGTGATTTATTGTGATTGTTGAAGGTTGAGAAGGATTTGGAGTGGATTAATCGTTGATTTTGAAGGATTTAGGGTTTACGGTGATTTGGGGCTTTGATTTGCGATTGGTAAGTTGTTAAGGCTTTATTGTTGTTATTAGTAGTTGTTTCTAGCAGTTATGACATGTATTGGGATGGATTGAGTAGTTAGAGTGTTAATGGAGGTTTTAAATAACATTAATGGTGGAAAAATCGATCAGAGAAGATGAAGAGTCGTCGCACGCCGCGACTTGTGTGCGCGTCTCGTCGTGGTGAATATTTATTAGTTCGCCGCCCATAGCAGCGAGGATGCTTGCGGCGTCAAATATTTGACGCCTTGGCAGTATGCTTAAATCTCATGGCGCGCCCAGATCGATGGATTCACGCATGGCGAGCGATTCTCACGCCGCGACGAGTGAACCTTTCTGCGCCGCGGCGAGACACTCTTGGCCGCGGCAAAGGGGACATCTTATTGGATGAATTTTTGTTTATTGGGCATAACTTTTGGTGTAGACTTCCGATTGAGGTGATTCCAGATTCATTGTGAACTAGGAAAAGAGGTCTACAATTGAGGATAATTATGAGAGTTAGAATTTAATTTAAGTGGTATTGATTTATAGATATTAAGACCAATTATGGTTCCTATTGTGACCTAAGTATTGAATTGAGACAATTGGAGTTTTAATTAGGATTTTCAATAGAAGTTTTGACCTAATGGTTATGGAATTGCTATAGGGAATACGAATTGAGGAAAATTGACTGAATTTAGGATTGAATCAAATTAGGATTGATTCGATTGAATGACGAGTTAGAATTGGGCCAAAGAGTCCAAAATTGGGTTTTAGCACCGAAAATCATGAACATGCATTGTACATCATTTCACTGAAACATATGCATTACTGAACTATTTAATTGAGCATTTAGTAATGAGATCAGTATTTACTATTATAGGCGCCGTTGGATCGTCATTCCACGGACATTCTTTGGAACTTCGAGCGAGTTCGGAAGTTCTGGTGAGTAACCTAGTTGGTTTCTCAAATTCTCGATTATTTAAATGCTCAACGTGAATTACTTGCCAAATGTGAAATCAGATGATTCTTGAAATATACATGATCGGATGGTATGCCTCTCTTGTATTGGATTTGTGAAATTGCATGATTCTTGAAATGTACGTGATCAAATGACATATTTCTATTGTCTTTGGATTGGATTATTGATTGGATGAATATCAGATATTATCGAGAATCACAATATCTTGGGCTTTTATAGCCATACTTTCAATTATTGAACCTTGCATTGCACGATAAATGCATGATCGGATAATGGACATGTGACCCAAGTGCTATTATCTTTGAAAAGAGCCTCGAGCTCGAACCTTTGTCTTGGCCAAGCCACGAGCCCGAGGGAGAAAATCACGATCGTCCCCACTAAACACCGATCGAGCACTTGGGCTGTCTTGAATAAGCGGAAAGAGTCTCATATGCATTATATACATGACTAATTGAATTGCCAAATTGTGTGACGATTACTGAACTGCGTGATGCCATGATTTACTGTAAATTGTGATGTGAACTGTTTTATGCTATTGCAAATTGTTATTGATACTGTAAACTGTTATAGATTATTGTGAAATTGTTATATAAGACTGTTAATCGAATATTACCGTGCCGTGCTGTACGCAATTTGAGTAATGCATGATTTGAGTGAACCATCGATGATGGTTTCTCACTGAGTTCGCAAACTCACCCAAAATTGCATCTAATTTTTCAGGATCGATAGAGTAGACCCTAGCTCCGGAGATAGCTTTTTCCTACCGTGCGAGCGTGCTAGCAGGAGAAGCGATGGCACACAGGTCGGTCAGCTGGGTTGGATTTTGAGGATGACTTAGGATAGATGCTTGCATCAGTTTCTTTTTTGGTTTTGTTCAGGGGACTGATAGACTTGTCTATTCTGTTATTGGATGACTGTATATGATTGATATTATGATTTTAAAATTTAGTAGTTTCTGATATCGTGTTGTGTTATGGTTTTAAATTATTGCGATGCCATGTGGATTATTAAGGGAAATGTTCTGGTGGTGCACCTTTATCGTGGGATACGTATCGGAGCGAGCTTCGGGTTTCCCGATGTGTACCCTACGGTGAGCGGGTGCTACATGCCAGCCCTTTTACAGCCCAGTCCAAAGGTAAAGGAGTAGGCCCACCACCTCCGACCTGCGTGGGAAGGGTCCCCACTGGTGACGAGCAGGTTCCGATGGCGAATCTAGTCCAGCTCCAACCTACGGCCACGGTCAAACATTTAGCGCTGGAACTCCGGTTGCACACTGAATTGGTATGCAACCAACTCATGGTTTCGACGCAGTCTCCAGAGGATGTCGAGCCCTCCCACCTGATGGAGGGCGTTGAGGCCTTCGGGAGCAGAGACGAGGCAGGGCACGCTGGTTCTAAATCCCCTCCCAACGTTCCTCCCGACTTAATCCCGGAAGCGAGTCCCCCGATAGAATTGCCGATCCAACCTCTAGATGAGGAGATGGGTCCGACCCCTCAGGATGTAGAAACTCAGGAAGCCCAGGATGGAGGCCCCAGCGGCGCCTTGTCTTAGGTTTCGTTACCTTCGATTCCTTATGTCAATTCTTCTCTGGAATTGTCAAGGAGCAGGAGGGTCGCATTTTCAGACCATTTTGCCTAACTACCTGAGTATGTATAAACCGAGCATTCTGGTCTTGATGGAAACCAGGATCAGTAAGGAGCACGTTAAGGCTGTCATTCTTTCGCTCGGGTTTTATTTTTCCTTTCACGTTGAGGCGAATGGGTTTTCGAGTGGCATTTGGCTTCTTTGGACGGAGGCTTACGATATTTCTGTTCTTCTGGCTCATTGGCAGTTTATCCATACCACCGTTACCTCGGCTCAGCAGGCCTCTCAGGCCCAGCTTTGGCCGCTCTTAACATGGTTGGGGGGATTCCGTACTAGGCCCTGGCTGGTGGGAGGAGATTTTAATGCCAAACTGGAAAGTTCGAATAAATAGGGTGGGACCTGTACCTCGAGAGTAGTTAACACTCGGTTCAAGGATTGGGTCCATCAGTGCGGGCTTCATGATTTGGGTTTTGTGGGCTTGAGATTTACTTGGAGACGAGGTACGGTTCATGCCCGTCTGGATAGAGTTTTTGGATCGACTTCTTGGCTTCCCAAGTATCCCCAATCGCTCAATCAACATCTCCCCTTCCTTGGTTCAGATCATCGACCTATGCTGTTTCAATTCCATCCGTTACTGTCCCAGTCGTCGTGACCCCCACCCTTCCGTTTCCAAAATGCCTGGGTCACTCATGCGATGTTTCCAGGTTTGGTGGCGCAGCATTGGCTTCCCATTGACGAGACTATGAGTAAATCTTTAATTCAGTTTTCTATCCATCTTCAGAATTGGCACACTCAGGTGTTTGGAAATATTATTCATCGTAAACGTCGCTTGATGGCCCGATTATGGGGCATTCAGCATGCTCTGTCAGACGATCCTGCTGACCCACTGTTGGACCTGGAAGACAAATTGAGCAGAGATCTTATGCAAGTCCTCAGTGAGAAGGAATTGTTTTAGCACCAGAAAGCCCGATGTCAATGGCTTTCGAAAGGGGATCGTAATACGAAGTACTACCACTCAGTCACCCTCTCTAAGCGTAAAAAGTTGTGGATTGTCTGTCTTACTAACTCTGTTGGCCATCGGATTACGGACCCGAATCTTCTAAGTCATCACGTCCATACCTTCTATGCCCAGCTCTTCACTGAGGCCGTTGAGGACTATATCCTGCTTTCTTACTCCGAGGTAGCCTCGACCTTTTGCCCGCTTAGATTCAGGGCCTCGAGATGCTAATACATGCCTATGAAATCAAGAGTACAATATTCACTATGAACCCGAACAAAGCCAGGGGGGTCGATGGGTTTAATGCGCTCTTTTTTCAGAATCAATGGCGGACTGTTGGTCCAGAAGTCGTGGCATTTATCCAAAAGATTTTCAATCAGGATCATTAAGAATTGGATCTGAATCAAACCCTTTTGATCCTTATTCCCAAAGTCCCGGTTCCCCTGCATGTTTCTCAGTTTCAACCTATTAGCCTGTGCACGGTTCTCTATAAGGCTATCGCTAAAGTTATCGTTAATAAGTTGAAACCCATATGCCTCAACTAGTCGTGGAGAACCAATGTAGCTTCATTTCTGGGCGGCGGATTACCGAAAACATTATCATTGCCCAAGAGGTGATACATTCTATATGGACAAAGATGGGCAGGAAAGGCTTTCTAGCCTTAAAAGTTGATCTGGAAAAAGCGTATGATAGACTGCGTTGGGCTTTTATTCAGGACACGCTTATCGCAGTTGGGCTTCCTGCGTCCCTCATCCGCATCATCATGAACTGTGTCACGACTATGTCTTTCCAAATGGCCTGGCAGGGCACAATTTCGAACCCCTTTCGCCCGTCTAAGGGTGTTCACCAAGGAGACCCGCTTTCTCTGTACCTATTTGTCCTCTGCATGGAGCGCCTTGGACACCTTATCTCACAGGGGGTGGTCTGTGGCAATTGGAAGCCCATCCATCTTAATCGGACGGGGCCTCCTATATCCCATCTTTTCTTTGTCGATGACTTGGTCCATTTTTCTGAGGCTGAGGAATCACAAACCCACGTGCTAGCCTGCACATTACAGACCTACTGTTTGGCCTCAGGACAGAAAGTCATCACCTAGAAGACTCAAATCTTTTTTAAGGTGACTCAGTCATGGTCTTCAGATTCGTTGTACGGATAATCTAGGTCGATATCTAGGGTTTCCTTTAATTCATGAGCATACTTTCAGGCACATCTTCCAACATATCCTAGATACGGCCCAAAACAAGCTTACAGGATGGAGTGCACAATCGCTTTCGCTCGTTGGCCGAGTTAATTTAGCCCGGTCGATCATCTCTGCCCTTCCTATTTTCACGATGCAAACGGTTCATCTCCCGTGTCAACTCTGTGATGATCTTGAAAAACTCATACGTGATTTTATCCGAGGTTCGACCCCCTCGCAGCGGAGACTCCACCTGGTGAACTGGGATTCTATATGCCAACCGAAGACTACCGGGGGATTGGGCATCAAACGCATCCGCCCTACCAATGACGCGTTACTTGCAAAATTAGGTTGGGCTTTTCTGACTAACCCCTCAACCCTTTGGGTTCGAGTTCTCCGAGGTAAATACCATCTGGATACCCATCATTTTCCCCAAACTATAGCTAGGTCACAGGCCTTCGTGGTTTGACGAGGCCTATCAACGGTCTGGCTGCTTGTTCGTCAGGGCAGTCGTTGGGTTTTGGGAATGGTCGTCGGATTTTATTCTGGCTCGATAACTAGGTAGCTGACTGGGGCCCATTTGTCCACCTGGCGACCATGGACATACCTGACTCTCTCCTGTACACCACAGTGGCCGACTTCACTAACCGGCAAGGCATATGACTCTGGCCCGAGTTCCAGCAGTATCTTCCTCCGACGATCTATTTAGACCTCGTTGCCATTTGGCCTATGGTCGAGGAAGGTATGGACGATAAATTAATTAGGTGGCCCACCATCTATGGGAGATTGGCGTCGGCGTCGACGTATACAGGAACACCCTGGTGTCGACCCGCCTCCCAAGCTATAGGAGATTATTTGGAAGTGGGCTGGTCCTCAGCAGATCCGGGCCTTCCTGTGGCTGTTGGCCCAATGAAAACTTCTGACAAACCGGCAACGAGATGTCCATCACCTCACTATAGATAGCAGATGCCATTATTGTGGGCAGGATGAGACCTCCTACATGTTTTACGTGATTGCCCACGAGTGCAATCTTTCTGGCTACAGTTTCCCCGGGAGGCGCTTAGTCGAGTCTTCTTCCAACAGGATGAGGGCTCTTAGGTCCTGTCCAACCTCCTCAACATGTCACCCTTCCACCAGGTCGAATGGTCTATTATCTATGGAGTAGCCTGTTGGTGCTTATGGAGCTGGCGAAACAAAAGTATACTCGAGCAAGACTTTGTTTGGCCAGAGGTTGGTACTCGAGTGGTATTGGGCCATATCGAGTGGATTTCTCGAGCTCGAAGCATGGAACAGTGTGTGTTCCCGGACCTCAACCGGCTTGTGGGAAGTCACGTGGGATGGACAAAGCCTATGGAGGGTTGGGTGAAATTGAATTCGGATGGTGCAGTTACGATCGACATTGATTGAGCTTCGACAGGTGGCTTAATTCGCGATCGATATGAGCAATGGTGTGGAGGGTTCCATCATCGTCTAGGAAGCTGTTCCCCACTAACTGCGGAACTCCAGAGGGTCCAGTCCGGTCTGTCTTTGGCTTGGTATTTGGGCTATCGACACTTTGTCGTGAAAATCGACTCGCTAGAGGTCATTAACATTCTTTCCCCATCCCAGTGTGTTCTGACAGAGGATTTTTTATTGGTTGCAGGTATCCGAGAGCTCTTATATCGGGATTGGGAGGTTGATCTTCAACATGTCGTGCGGGAGGGGAACCAGTGTGCCCACAGGCTTGCGGCTTGTGCAATTTTGTTACGTCCAGGCCTGCACATACTCCGGGAGCCTCCAATGGCCGTCCAAGAGCTTCTTCACCATAACACGCATGGGGTTTCGTACTTCCGACATATGAGCTAGTATGTTTTGTTCTTCTTTCCTTTGTAATAAAAAAATAATTATAGAAGAAGATAACTCCTTTTTAAGTCCACATCTAAAGGCACAAGCCTCTAGGGCTCCATAGACCACTTACAAGCCTTTCACATTTTATGTTTTGAATTACAATGAAAAAATATTTTAAAAAATCAAGTTGAATTCAAAGTGGAGTTAGATTAAAAAATTGAATTGAATTGGATTTTATTTAGTAAAAAATTTAATTCAACAGATATATATATATATATATATATATATATATATATATATATATATATATATATATATATATATATATATATATATATATATAAGTTCAATTTAATTTAAAATATGTAAAGTTATAATTTTATAAATAAATTTGAGCTTTTAGATGTGAAATTTATTTATTTAGACTAAATGGAGTTTAATTTAGAGTTTAAACCGATCATTAAAAAATCAAAAGATTAGGTAGTTTCAATCATAAAGTTGATCAATTTATTAATTAATGAATCAATTTTTAAATTAATAAATTGATAAGCTAAAATAAATCAATTAATTTTATTTAATAATATCTTTTAATTAAACTTTAAAATCTTTGATAGGTAAGGATAATCTCTTTCATTATATTTCAAATTATTTAATTTTATTTAATTTTAGTTAATTTTATGACGGATTGAACCGTCAATTTATTATCTCAAAATTTAATTTTTAAAATATTGGTTTAATTTTGAATTTTAGATTTGAGTCTGAATCCACCCTGAAAAGAGTACCTTGTGAGAATTTAGCAAAAATAATCTTTGTAGAATTAATGGAAAAACTTGATTGATGAACTCTTGAATTGTTTCAAGAATAGGAAGTGAATATGATTATGTTATTTAATATAAGTCTTCTCTTGATGGTTTAGGCAAAATTTGACGGACAACAAAGAAAAATCCAAACTTAAGATTATTTCTTATGTACATAGATACTGGAGAAAACTCAGAAGAAGCACATGCAAGTGTCCTAACAGTTCCTTTCTGCTGAAGATTCATTAACTATAGTCTCCATCTCAACAGAAGGTTTAGCATTTCTTGGCTTATACCAATATGCACATATAAGGTATACAATGAAGTTTATGACACCAAGAACTGCCAGAAGTCCATAGAAATAATCTAGCCTGCCATTGTCGATGTTGTCTGCTAGCCATCCATGGCCAACTTTGGTTCCAGTCACCTTCTTCACCACCATGACTAAGAAGCTACTGACAAAGAACCCCATAGACAAGGTCGTGAGGAAGAGACCTGTGCTGATGGTCTTCATACTTTTTGGTGATTGTGTTATGAAGAAATCAAGCTGAATGCTTCACCAGATCCTACCAGGAAAAACTGGGGTGTTAACAAGAACGCATTTAATGGCAGTGTTGTTGTTGCGGAGTTTCCGGCCACCTCCTTGGCCACCGTCCAACGTTTTCTTTCTGATATTGCGGCGGCTACCATTCCAAAGGTTGATAGGACAAGTCCAATGGCTATTCTCTGCAAGCTACTGAAACCTGTTGCAACATATATTATTGTGTTATCTTCCTGTATTTTAATGAATCTTGTTCAGGATTTAGATTTATATGATCTTTAAAATTTTGATTCTTTACCTTGTTGACCTTTCCATTTCTTCCAAAAGGGCATAATGAAACGGTCATAAACTGCCAAAGTTATCAGTATAGCTGCTACGAAGAAAACAGTTAGAGATCCTGCCGGAATTTGCAACTTTCGGATTGATCTGCTCATGGTGGATGCTTGCTCTACAGAGAATGTGATCAACTGAGCATATGTTGTCCAGAACAGTATGGTTGTGGCCCATATTGGAAGCAGTCTCACCATCATTTTCACTTCCTCCACTCTTGTCACCGAGCACAGCTTCCATGGGTTTGCAACTGAGCCATTGTTGTCAAGATCTCCTTGAGCAACAATGGCTGCTTTGTCCAATACACTGTAATTGGACAAGAAAATGAAAACACTAAGTGTCATTTCTTGTTCAGTGATGTTTAGCTTTTTTGTCCTATATGAAGACTTTCTGGAATTGGTCAGTTTAATGGATCCTTGAGCTCTCTGGTTTATCTTCAAACAATAAGCTAACATCATAAGGAACGTGCATTTTTCTTTTTCTCCAAGCAGCTACAACTACTTGCAGAATGTGAACTATCGGGCTTCCCATGCTCTTCTTGTATCTGTACCTTTTAGTCCCAGAGAGGAAAGTCACAACAGCTATTACCATGAAAGCAGTGCAGATTCCATAGGCCCAGCTTCGACCAACCTCATCTTGTAGACAAGCACCGTAACAGCCGTTAAAGTTCCTAAGCTGATGAAGAAGAAGAACCTGTTGAAGAAATAAGCCATTTGAGACTTCTCCTCCTCGTCTGTCGCTCGTCGAACTGATCTGTTCCAAAACCTGAAACACTCGATTTCAGGCCACCAGTTCCCAGTGCAATCAGATACAAAGCCGCGTACAAAATTCCTAACTGGGTTCCATCTGCTTGAATGCAACTTTTACTGGTGTGACAAGGAGGTGGACGTAGCTGTGGAAGCTTCGTTATCGTAGCTAGCATTCCAGTACCCTGAAAAGTAATAATCTTATCACTGAACATGATCCTCGGGAACAATATAATGATAAATCAGAAGCAACCCGTCAGAGTTTCAATAATTTCGGAACTCACCAGTACTTGTATCACGGTGAATATAGCAATAGTCTTGTATCTTCCCAGGAAAGAGTCTGCAAGGAAGCCTCCAAGCAAACACAAGAGAAACGAGGTGCCCATGAAATCTGTTACTCTATTAGCTGAAGTTGCACTAGGTAGATGCATCACTCCAATCAGATATGTCACCAAGTTAACTGCTATTCCCATCGTAGAGAGCCTCTCCACAATTTCGATTCCTGACAATAACATTCATCAGCAGATGAGTCAACAATATCAACCTGGTTTAGGAAGTGAAGAAACCAAATGTTTGATAATTCCTTGTAAAAACTCAGAAATGGAATATTGTTATTGTGAGAAATAAGAAAGGTGGGAAATGGGGTGTCGTCACAGCTTCACATGCATAACTGATCGAACCTGTCACACAATATTTACCATATCCCACCAGCTCCAAGCATGACATGACTGTGATCATGCTCTGGTGGATATCGTTCACTTTCTTCCCTACCTCATACCTTCCATTCCAACCAAAAAACAGGATTTTTATTAATAACAAGAAGCATGGATTGCCTGTTGATTAGTAAACACCTTAATCTTATTGCGTGGTAGTGTTAAATATGGTGACATTTAAAACATGTGAAATAACAAATATAGAGAAATGGTGACATTTAAATCTTGTCGAGTATCTAACAAATATAGAGAAAACTGAAAGCTTGAGGTTTGAAATAAAGTGAACATACCTAGAATAAGAGCAGCTGGCACCCAACCACCAGTTCTTGATTTATCAGCAGGAAAGCCTTTGTCGTCCACAGCATCTGAAACAGTGTTACAAATCTTTCCATCCTGAGGGATAGAGACAATCAGTAAAAACTTGAAACTGCTGTCATCAACAAGCATAAACATGTTACAAAGATGTATATATCTGAAACACAAAGAATGTTATGTCCTAACCATTCTTCACGAGAAGGGTCGAGCTTATGATGACTATGAAAACAATGGACGTGGTTTTCTCTCTGTTGTTTCTCCAACTAAGACAGGCGATATGGAGTCGAGATCGTCTGTCGCAGACAATCCTGTCTTACCCTATCGCAGACTAAAACAACACCGTTTTTGTTTAAAAATTTTAAACCACGCTTTATCTTGCTCAGTCAAACAAGTTCGCTGGGGCGAAGAGCTTGCTTGTTTTTTGTTTAATAATAAAACAAGCAAGCTCGCTGGGCCACCTCGCCCCAGCGAGCTTGCTTGTCTTATTAAATAATAAGACAAGCAAGCTCGCTGGGGCGAGGTGCTTGCTTTTTATTTTTTGTTTTAATTTTAATTAATTAATTTTATTTTAAATATAAATAATTTGAAGATAATTTAATAATATATATTTCGATTAACAGAATCATTAATAATATATATTATATAAACTTAAATATAAATAATTTTAATTTATTAAATTTTATTTTAATATCTTATATAATATTTATTAATAAATTATTAATTAAATACAATTAAACTTTTGTCTAAAACTTCATACAATTAATTAGTAATAATTAAATTACTAATTATTATTATTAAAATAATGTAAATAAATATGAAATTTTAGACAAAAGTTTAATTGTATTTAATTAATAATTTATTAATAAATATTATATAAGATATTAAAATAAAATTTAATAAATTAAAATTATTTATATTTAAGTTTATATAATATATATTATTAATGATTCTGTTAACGAAATATATATTATTAAATTATCTTCAAATTATTTATATTTAAAATAAAATTAATTAATTAAAATTAAATAAAAAATAAAAAGCAAGCTCGCTGGGGCGAGGTGCCCCAGCGAGCTTGCTTGTTTTATTATTAAACAAAAAACAAGACAAGCTCGCTCGCCCCAGCGAGCTTGTCCTGACTGAGCAACGTGGTTTAAAATTTTTAAGCAAAAAAGGCGTTGTTTTGGTGTGCGACAGGGTAAGACAGGATTGTCTGCGACAGAGGATCTCGACTCGCTTTCGAGACTTGAGAACGTGCACTTTTTTTAGGCAAACAGTCTACAAAAAATTTGACTTAAAAGTGACACTCCACTAAAAAATTGAGACACATCACAAGTATTGGCGTTCATGAAGATAATGCTTGGAGAATTATCCCCTTCTCAGCGAATTGGAAAGTTCTGGGACTTAAAAAACATGTTTTTGGTTATTAAGACGAGATATTTACTGAAAAAGATGATGCTGATTGATGAAGGAGGCTGGTTTAAGAGTAGGAGAAAGTGAAATAAAAGATCTAGAACATAGAATCAAACCAATATAAGATTAGTTTCAGTATCAATTGTTATTGCTTTTGTGGAAGAATGGATAGGTTTTGAGTTTGTGAACCACAGTATCCTGGTTGGCTGCAACATTTTATTGCTTCTACTACCCCACGGAGCCCAAAAAAAAAGAAAAAAAGCTTTGACCTTCATCTCTAGCCTATCTTCCTGTGTGCTGTCTATAAGAATCGAAGAAATCAACATTTACAGGTTGAGTAGCAACTGTCAATTTCCATGAAAAGGGAAGAAAAAAAGAGTTTGAGGATCAAAGAACGCCAGTCACAGCAACGTAGAAAAAGTCTTCAATAATTGTTTTTGTTGGCAGGTTTCAATCAATTGGAAAGCTAAGTAGCAAACATATACACCAGAGTCTTTAATAAAGCAAAACGGTTTTTGTATTTGACTCCATTAAAGTTGGTAGATTTTGCTTTCTATATACATACAATGAATAAGACTAGACATTTAAGAGGATAAAGAAGACAGGATGAATTCTATGTACACCCTTAATTATGTTGAATTATGTTGTTTTATGCAGCCTAGGCTGAAGGTTCTCAAGTTTTAAGGAAACTAGAGATGATGATTTTAGGTATAATTCAGAATTATATTGACCAAAGAAAAACTATAAGAAATTGTGTTTTTAGTTAAAGTAAAAGTTGTCATTAAAAGTAATAATATTTATCACTATTAGTAATAGTGATTAATATTTGAAGTCGTCACCTCTCGTCACAAATACCTCCGTCACTACTAAAATTGTGACTAATTTAAACAATAGTCATAGTTATACAAAACTTTTGTCACACTAATACTGACATTAAAATTTGTTAAATGTGTGACAAAATTATATGGTCACAATAACTTTAAATATTTATGATAAGTTTATCATCACAAATAATATGAAGTAGTGACGAAGTAAGTCATAACACAATTTCATTTTATTGTGACAAAATTGCTGACACTAAAGCCTATTAAATATGTGACAAAACTATAAGGTCACAACAATTGTATTTATTTATGACACGGTTTTGGACACAAATAATGTTAAATAGTGACAAATAAAGTTGAAACAATTATTCATAATATTGTGACAAAAGTTCCGAAACTAAAACAAATAGAATGCGTGACAACACTATATGGTCAAGGACGGAGCAACAATCACTGGTTCCAAAAAGTTTTGTAAAAAAATTTATTATTTTAAAATTTTGATCTTATAAAAAAATAAAATTTTGCTTCCATTAAAACTTTGCCCCCATTAAAAATAAAATTTTTTTCTTATTAAAATTTTGCCTACACTTAAAAAATTTGTCACAGTAATTTCATATATTTATGACAAATTTGTTGACACAAATAACATAAAAGCGATTCTGAATAAAGCCATAATAAGAGATTTTATTTTATTGTTACAATATTATCACCACTAAATTAATTATAAATATTGACAAAGTATTTGTCACTAATAATTTTTATATCAGCGCCCATTGCTTCTTGGTCACTAATATTTTAATAAAATGATGTCAACGTCATTTCGTCACAAAAACGAAAATTGGTTCTTGGAAAAAGTATTGTCACTAACTATGTTTATTATTATCACAAATGAAACTATCAATTCATCAATAAAATTACATTAGTGTAAAAGAAATTTGCATCGTTGTCCATATTGTGTAAAAGTTTTCGTCACAAGTATGAAAGTTATATATTACAATAATGTTGTCACTAAATACATAATATATGTTACAATAAATTTATCACTAATGTGTTTGTGTTTATGTAAATAATATAATTAAGTTTAACAATTTATTTACTTAATTGATATAAATTTTGCATTGGTGGCCATAAAATAGAAGTTGTCACAAATGATCTGATTTTTATTGCTAAGATATTATCGACAAGCAAATAAAAATTATTAGTATATATAAAATATATAAAAATAACCAAAATGTATAAAATTCTAATTTTCAATATATAAAATTAGAAATTTTAATATCTAAGAAAATTATTTATTACAATTATCTCAAACTACAACGTATTAATTTAAGATAAAACTCTAAGGTAAAATTTCTTGGCTATTCTTCGTGATGAAGTTCCTTTGTTGATTTGTTTCTTACAAAGTAAATAAAAAAAATTAGTTAATTAGTTTATAAAGCTATAAATTTAGTACTAACATTTATAATAATGATAAGAAACGATACTAACTATTAAAGATTTTATAAATTTATAAACATACATGAATAGTTGGGGTATTTGATGTTATGGCACCTGATGGATCTTCAATTAGGGTAGAAGAATTGACTAACAAAGTAGGAATTACTCCAGTATTTGCCAAATGTGCAAAAACAGTTGAAATTTGTTTCATTTCTGTGACTTGCTTCTCAATAACTGCATCCTGAGCTTGAATCTTCTCATTTTGAGCTTGAATCTTTTCATTTTGTGTTTTTGTGATTTCAGTAAGTCTTGCAACTTCATTGTCTAAATCACTTGCATGTTTCTTTTGACCTCGACTTGACTAAAATTTCACTTTTTTCTCAGGACTTAGATGTTATCCCTTTAATACCTAACCCGCGTGAATAACTTGACTTTCTTTCTAGGACAAGACTGAAATGCTCAATGAGTCGTAGAGGTGCAGACGAAATCTTTTCTTTATTTTTCTCTCCCTATTCTTGAAGCTTATTATGCATATTTATATAGAATTTGAAAATCTAGTAAAGTAATTTTTAAAATTCTTTTTTTTTAAATCTAATGTGATTATACTTTCATACCATTATTTCTTCTCCATTTGGAACATACCAAGTTCCATTTGGCTTCTGTCATGATACCTTCTAAACTTTAACAGCGTTAAGCCACTCATCAGAATCTTTATCTTTCTAAAAAAGAAAAAGAAAAGACAAATAAAATTAATGATCAATTGGAACTTATTTTTTAAGAAAAATATCATTATAATTTTAAGTAAATAAAATTTAACTTTACCATCCCATATGCAATTTGTACAATTGACTTTGTACCAGAAATTGATTTCATCTCTTGATTTCCCCTATTACTTGTGTTTCTTTCACTTTGTTCCTTTAAATTCATAAATGATTTGTTTTTAATAAAAGAAAACCACTAACAAAATAAATTAAAGTACTTCAATTTTAAAATTACCTTAAAATTTGGAGTCTCCCATTTATTCTCAATCAACCAATGCCAATCACCTTCCTCCACATCCTTTGGGCAATCTTTACTCTTGAGATAGCTTTTGTGCAAATGATAATGTTGATTTTTATATTGTGCATGCACTTGTTGC
This sequence comes from Erythroxylum novogranatense, assembly GCA_029891385.1. Classification (NCBI taxonomy): domain Eukaryota; kingdom Viridiplantae; phylum Streptophyta; class Magnoliopsida; order Malpighiales; family Erythroxylaceae; genus Erythroxylum; species Erythroxylum novogranatense. The sequence goes on along the minus strand of CM057227.1, from coordinate 677,257 downwards.
ATCACATAAGATTGCACCTGATTTGAGAAATTGAATTTACCCTAAAATTCATAAAAAATATATTTAGGAAAATTATGAAGCAAATTCAATGCAACAACAAAATTAAACTCTATTGCAATTAAAAAAAAGTGTCATGCCTTTAAAAATAACCACATTGCCTTCTTATCATCCTCAGAAATCTCTTTTCAACTAAAGACACGAAGTGGTGCAAGTTGTCGGATGCATATAGTAACTTTCAATTTAAAAAAGCTAGCATGCTTACCACATACCTTATAACATGGAGGAGGAAATTGAACATCAATGTGTTTTCCTTCAGCTTTCTTCTTGGTAAGTCTAGCATTAATTGTTAATCCTCGTCCACGTTTTTTAGAATTTACATTTCCTATTTAAAAAACTAAAATTAATATATATATATATATATATATTAAAAATTTAAATGTACAATGATATATTTTTGAAGATCACATTACCGGTACTAATAACTTGTCCTTCTAGGCTAGGTACATTGTTTGAAATTCCAATTGCAGCGCCAGACTGTTGATTAAGAGCCTCTATAACTTTTGACTCCTCTATCATACTAGGTTCATTTTGTTCATCATCTATATTTGATAAAGATCTACCATTGTTAACCATCTTGCAGTTTTGCATATAATTACCAATTTTAACCATCTTGCACTTTTAAAAATAAATACATATTAGTAACAAGTAATATAAGTACCTAAAACAAATTGTAAGAGAACATGTATTCTTCTGTAAGTTTCCTAGTATGCTATGACCATGTGTAATTTCATAGGGATAAAAATAATTAACAGATATTGAAATATTGAACAACTAATGGACAGATATTGAAAGTGCAACTTTCTTAACAGTGCAATTTCATAAGGATAAAAATAATGAACAGATGTTGAAAGCAGAAAATTTTGTGTACTTAAATAGTTACAACTATTTCATATTACAAAAAATGAACTAATAGATGCTGCAACTAGCAAGTGTAGAAAGATATGAACTAACAAACAACTAATGGACAGATATTGAAAGTGCAACTTTCTTAACAGTGCAATTTCATAGGGATAAAAATAATGGGCAGATATTGAAAGCAGAAAATTTTGTGTACTTAAATAGTTACAACTATTTCATATTACAAAAAAATGAACTAATAGATGCTGCAACTAGCAAGTGTAGAAAGATATGAACTAACAGACGATGCAACCTTCTAGCAAGTGTAGAAAGATATGTTCAAGTACTATTTGGGAAGAATAAAGGGATAGAGCAATTAAAATGAAACATATAGGCAATATAAGTTAGTTCCAAACCAATCTAAAGATTGTTCATTCTTCTTCATTTAACGATTATGTTGATGTGTAAATATTTTCAAGTACTATTTCAGTGCACGTGTAATGCTTGTCCAGGGAAGATTTTAAAGAAAAGAGGAGGGAATGGATACTATATGAAATAGCTACCAACAATTGAAGATAATGGCATAATTTTCATGAAGGCATGTAATCAGATTAATTGCAATGATACGGTATACTCACGAAATAAGGACAGAACTACACAATATTTTAACTGAGGAATTGGAATGAAGCAAAGTGGAGAGCTGCGCAAACTGTACCCAAAGATATGGGAAGCACCAAAACTGAGTGGACAAGTGCAAAGAATTTATTCACAGCGACTATTCACGATTCATATTCTTCCACCATCTTTACTCTTTGGTAATTACTAGAATTCCTTACATAAATTTAGCTGTTGTTATTAAATGTTTATAGTTTATGTTGGGAGGCACAAACACGCAGGAACACACCATGCAGCAGACGGCAACGCAAGCTAGAAGCATGAAGGCAACGCAAAAACGACGTAGCTGAGGAGAGGAGAAACGACGTAGCTGAGGAGAGGAGAAACGACGTAGCAACACGTGGATTCCTGATGCATATTGGACTAGAAAATGCAGGCATTTAGTCACGTGGTTCAGATATGTAGAGGTGGAACAAAAATTAAACACCGAACAAAGTGAGGGTGATTTGTCGAGCGAGCGAGCAGCGGAGCAGTGGAGGCAGCGTTAATTTCTCCTCTGATTCACGAAAATGCAGACGTTTGGTGAGGGTGTTGTGACAGAGACTGGGTTATTTATGGATGACAGTCACTACAACGGCATAAGGTATTTTTCCCCCTCCCTCTCTATGTACATATACATCGTCTTCTCCGTTTTGTCTGAGTTGGGTATTTAAGCTAACCGAGACTGAGTTATTCTTAGTTTGATTTGTTTCTGCGTGAAGAGTGTAACATCCCACCCTCAATTGGAAGGGTAGAATAGTAAATTGGCATATGATGGGCTAGATTGGGATTTCATGGGATTGCTCATGCATAATAGGATTGGTCCACAGTCATATTTGTGCACATGAAATTACTGTGCATGCATACATGATATTCTCGGTTTGTGTGCCTAAGATAATTTTATTGGGATTAACGTGGTTAATGGGATTGAAAAATTATTCTGAGTGCGCCATAAATTGTTTTCTATTTTACTGGAATTATAGGAATTTTTCTAGAATTTTCCGGAGAAAATTTCCGGACCGGAAAAAAAATCGCCAAGTGGCGAACCGGTTGAATTTCTACTGTTATTTGATCTTAAAACTCTTGCATATTTTGGTGGGACCCTAAAGTAGACCTTTAAACCATGTAGTAACCGAAATTGTGGGTGTATAAGTTGGATATTTATTGATTAAAGTATAATATTTGAAATCTTTTGACTTTTCTTCATTTCTCCATCAATTGCCAAGTGTCCAAAGGGATTTAATGCTTCCTTACCTTTTCAATTCGGTGATGTTGCCTATAAAAAGAATGAAAGAGCTCCTTAATTGCTTAAAAGCTCTTCTCATCCGAAAACTACTCATAGCCTCCATATCCATCGATCTTCTTCTTCTTTTTTTCATCTTCCTCCAAACACTCAAGAGTTCTCTTACTTGCCACTAAGCTATAGTCTTCCCATGATGATGAAATATACATGTATGGTGGTAGAAGAAGTGATTAGTGAAGGTAGGAAGTAAAGAAGTGAAAGGGATTCAAGGTTGGAAAAGCTAATAGGTAAGTTTTGTTGTTAAGCTTTCTTTATGATTTGATTTAGAAATTGAATGCCATGGTAGTTAGGAGTAATTAATGGGAGGTTTGGTACATTTATTATGATTATCGATGCCTTAGATTGATGACTAATATGGCTTGAATTAATGGGTGTTAGGTTAGGGTGAGTTATGAATTGATGAAGGAGTATGAATGAGTGTTTTTAACTTGATTTTGAATGCAAATGGATGATTGATTTCACCTAGAAATAAAGAATTGAGTGCTGCAAAATTTTGAGTATTAGTCCTAGTGAATGTATTAATGTTATAAGAACTAATTTGTGTTCATTTAGATGCTTAATGATGTGTTAAAGGCATTGGAAATGATAGAAACTAAGATTGGACCAAATCTGGAAATTTAGGGTTTTAATCGATTGTACTGTTTTGATCATAACTAATTGTGTAGGTGCACAAATGAGGTGAGGTTTGTGCCCAATGAAACTTTGGGATGTTGGCTTCAACTTTGTGTGAAATAGGTGATGTTAAATTGTAATGTTAGAAGGGTGAATCTTTGCATGGAAAGTTTCTGTTTGTAGGGTCTGTGAACAGTACCCGCATATATGACCTGATTACTTTGTTGATTTTTCTAAATTAATTGAGATGGAATTAGGGAAAATGGTCTTCATGAGAGTTGAAGCCTACATTATTATCTTTCCATTGCCACTGATCTTGCTTATTTTAGAGTTGTATATTGGGAGATATGAACTGATTTCTATTGATTGGTTTTATGCTTTTTGGAGAAACCTAGTAAAAGTGTTGATTTTGTGAGCTTGCTGTTTGGGAGCAATTTTAACAATTTATGTGGACTGAATTGGTGTGAGTGATCTTCTGAAAAGTTGTAGAGGAAGAAATTATCTTGAAAATGATATATGACATGTAATTTTTGAAGGTCAGATTTGGGAGTTATGATTTTGCAAAAACTGAACCTAAACTAGGTTGTGAATGGCTGATCATAACAGTATCTTCCATAACAGTTTTGAAATTGTTAGAAATCGAATTGGAGTTTGAGTTCTTCATGAAAATTGAAGTTTGAGATCTTAGCTTTTCAGGGATATAAGGTAGTGAATTTTGTGACTTTTTTGCTAAGAGATATGCTGTTTGGGTTATTCATGAAAGTTGTAGATAACATTGTGAACTTACTGAGAATATTTATTGTGTTATTTTTGACTGAGGAAATGAGTGGTTACTGAATTTACAATGTACTGCCCTGGTTTGATAGGTTTTGAGTGGGCAGTAGGTTTGATTGGATTTTGACACCCTTAGGGGTGAAATTGATTTTTATGGTCTTCATGAGAATGGTAGAACTTTTCATGATCTTTCCAACAAGCTATGGTTTGTATTTTTCGATTTGTGTGCAAGAGTTATGGGTGTTGGAAATTGGATTGGAAATAGGAAAAAATAGGAAAAGAAAGGAAGGATGTGAGCAGAACCTCGCGGATCGCTAGCGTGGCGCCTCGCCCATGAGGCGAGGTAGAGATGGTCCGGTCATGAGGCGACGCCTCGCCTACGGTGACGAAGTGAAGCGAGTCGGCCTCGCTAGAGCGACGCCACGCCCAAATGAGGCAAGAGATATATATATATATATATATATATATATATATATATATATATATATATATATATATATATATATATATATAATTATTTGGCATTAAGTGACCTAATTGTTTCTTTTGTCAATTTCTTTTTCGTCCGACGTCCGATTGATTTGATTCTTGAGGCATCGGTTTGTAGAACATTTATTTCATTTGTGAGAAATTGGGAATTTTGGACGGAAATTGACGTGACCACAGGTAACGGAGCCTTTAATCACTGTTTTGTTTAATTGGGGACCTATAGAGGTCCGAATTGCATGCCGTCGGCGCTTAATAGGTTTCTAATTTTTAGACGGATTATTATGATGGAAAAAAACGGGATTAGGGATGGGAATATCATAATCATGCATTGTGCACCTTCTAAGTATTACATATGCATTCTGAAATAGTTCTGATTGAACAATTGATAATATATGTATACTGTCACTGTTATAGAGTCACACTTGGAGCGTCGGTCCACCGACGTCACTGAGATGCCAGATTTTGGCTCAGAAATACAGGTGAGTAACCTAGTTGGTTCCTCAACCTTTATGTGTTTAATATTTTGCAATTTTGCCATGTGGAGATAATGGAGGGATTATGTGTGTTTGATTTTGACTGATTTTGGACCGTAGGTGTCTGAAATATGTGGAATGTGATATCGAAGTGCTATTTGTGTGTAACTATGCATGGGTGCTTCAATGGAATAATTTGTGAATATGAAATTTATTAGTGACTGAATTATCGGACCGAAGGTCCGAAGGAATGGGAATTGGTCTTTGAAATGTAAAATGTCGGTGAATGTGAATTGAAACATGTACATTGCATACATAAAAGTATGATCAGATAAAGGCAGTTGTGACCGGAGCGACCACCGTATCGGGGCATATCACGCCTAACGATATGAGAGCTTTCACTCAACGCACAGACCTCGGTCCAACGTATTGAGCCTCAGCTCGATGTACGAGGCTTCAAGCCCAATATTTTGAGCCACGGCTCAACGCAATGTGCCCATCATCGGGAGCGATTTGGCATGCAGTCACAACAATGAAATGAAAATGAAAAGTGTCACATGTGTATTGCATCTATAAATGATTGAATATAAATTGTATTAAAGGCTAAACGCCTTACATTTGAGAAATGTGATTGTATGTATTATTTAGTAAATTGATTGAATATGCATGAGTTGAGTGAACCATCGATGATGGTTTCTCACCGAGTTCATAAAACTCACCCAAAATTTGCAATTATTTTTCAGACTCGAAGAATACCCGTTAGCAACGGCGTATAACGTTGTTGGGTATTAAAGTCGAGAAGAGATCGGGATCGGTTTTAAATGCGCATTAGTGTCCAATAGAATTGTATTCCAAAATGACTAATTGTATGTGTAATGGGCCAATGTGGTTCATTTTGTACATAAAATGGTTATTGTAATTTATGGTTGACCATTTGTAATAATCAGAATCGATTGTATTAGCGAAAATGTTTATCTATGCACGTTGATGCAAATTGTCTCTTGTGTTCATGCATACGTGAGTGTAAATGAAAGAAAAGGAAATGGCTCGATGGAATGAATGTTTGAAGAAAAAATTATCTTGAGTTTCGACTGAGTGATGTAGCATGCCACCCTCGCGGGCACGGACTCGGATATCACCATTGATGTCAGGTTCGGGTCACGCGGGAATGAGGTGTTACAAAGAGGTTCTGAGAAAATTCCTAAACATGATTTGTTAGTAATTTTTTAGAGTTTTATCTGTCCAGATAATTGTGTTTTGTATTCCATGATTTGGGTTGTAAGTATGCATTCTTATTATTTGGGTTACTCTTAAGTTGTTTAAGTTCAAAAATTCGAAGTCTACATAACACCCATTAACCCATATGTTATAACAGAAATTCGAAGTTCACAAATGTAAATGTTATAAATAATATAGGTATTTTGTCTAAGTTAAGTTATGTAAAAGTTATAATTCTCTTTTCCTCCTCACAACTATATATATTATTGTTCTTTAGATAAACTTAAACTGCTAAAGTTGGTAAAAAAAAATTCAAACTTAAAGTTGCATTGAAATGGAGAAAGCTCACATATAGTGCAGCAAAATGCCAAAGAGACAAATCTCATGTTTAAAAGCTAAAATCAAATTAAATGACAAAAGAGTAATCTTGGGAGAATAGTTGAATGTAATGTTCACTGGCATAACAAATGAATTATCTTCATAGTTAGACATTCAAAATCACCAGCTCATTGATATTCATAACAATTACATGTGATTGAAGGTTAAATACCCATATATGCATCATAAAGCATATGAAATAATCAGAGTTTTTGCTCCATCCAACATTGAATGAGAAACCCAAGGCTGTATTTAACTTTAAGCACAACCTCTGTACTGGTTTTCATCAGAGCCACCAAAATTTCAACTAAGATTATTCTAGGCACTATCTGAAGGTTTGACAACAAAAATTTGTCCCTCCCCTCAATGATTGCTATCCATCAAAAGAAAACCTAAATTTGAGTTAGTTCAAAGGGCTGTATCTCTATTAACTATAAATAAAGTACCACCAGCACACGGCTTCAATCATGTTATGTATCAAGCTTACATGAACTGGTTGCACATAAACAAGCTGCTATCCAAGTCGTCCAACCATGACCTACAAAGAGACAATGTGAGAGGTAACTTCTATTGTCCAGTATCTGCCTATATATTAAAAATCTCTCATGCTTCCAATAATAGAAACTAAAATCTAATTGGAAAAACAAAAGAAGATATCCAAATAAATTTTCTTTTACTCACAGGCGGTGTATTTTGGGGTACATATATACATCCGGCTTGAGCAATGAGGATCTTGACCAAGTATATCTTAGGGTTTACATCCTGCTCCCCATGTGGCCAACAGTCTATGACAAGAAGGAAGCATAATGAGAACTACAATTGAATTAAAACAATATAAATTTCAATACTCTCATCTTTTGTCTACGGCATTACAACCTAAAAGTATAATAGGCTAGCATGGCTCTGTACGAAAGATCCTTATTTCATGATATCACTTTTGATTCCTGGTCCGAAAGCTCCTGGAAATGATATTGATGTATACTTAGAGTCGTTGATTGATGAGTTGAAATTCCTTTGGGAGATAGGTGTAGAGACATATGATGCATTTTTAGAGAGTGATTTTCAATTACAAGTAGCTCTATTATGGACCATAAATGATTTTCCAGCTTACAGTAATTTATCAAGATGGAACACCAAAGGCAAGTTAGCATGTCCTGTTTGCAATCTTGAAACATCTTTTCGCAGGCTTCAAAATGGAAGTAAAACATGCTATCTTTGTTAGGCCCTGAATTTTTTTAATGATGTCATTAAGCATAAATTGTGATAATTGAGTGATTATGCCTTAGTTTGATTAAATTGGGAACATTATTGGATGATTAAGGTTTAATTGTGGTTTAAATGAGAATTAAAGGGTAAAAAGTTATGAGGGTATTTTAGGAAGAGTAAAGAGGGGTAAGTTGGTATTTGTGTTTTCTTTAGGTTAAGGAAATAGAAAAGAAGAGAAGAACGAAGAAGAAAAGAAGAGGAAGAGGCCGACGGTGGAGAGGAAGAAGGGAAGAAAAGAGAGTTGTGATTTTTATGATTTCCGACGGATTTAAAGCTCATTCCGGGTAAGTTAGCTTCATTTCTTCTTGTTATGGTTGGATTTAAACCTAGAAATGTTGGATATGTCGCAGAATCGACGATTTAGAGTTTTTGGGTGAAAAGATGGGTAGATCCTTGGGTTGATGCATTTGTGCTTGATATTGAGTTGTTGATGGGTTAGAAATGTAGCTTGAGACTTGATCTAAGGCTTATGTGTGTTGCATTTGAGTTTGGGAAATAATGGAAGTCGAAAAATGCAGAAAACAGGGGTTCGGAGTCGCAGCTCCGACCCGCACGTCGCGACGTGAGCAAGAGCACGCCGCGGCGTGCGAAGTTTTGATGTCACGTCGCGTGCACCATGTGCACGTCGCGGCGCTGCGAACGAAGAGACGCAAGTCGCATGGCAAGACGGGTGTACTTGTGGCGTGAGGATGATTAGCACGCCATGGCAAGACACTTTTGCACGCCGGCATGGCGGCCCCGCCGCAATGAGCCCCCTGCTTCGAAAGTGATATTTTTACATTTTTGGGGATATCTTTTGGTGTAGATATCCAATTGAGGTGATTCTTGATCCGTTGTGATCTAGAAGTAAAGGATTACGAGTTGTATGAAGAAGGGAAGTTCGGAAATTGTTTCGAAGAGTTCGAGAATTTCGATGGGAGTCGGATGGAGACTTTTAGCGCTTTACTTTTTGCTTTTCGAGCTTTATTGAATATTTGCTATGGATATTAATTGTACGAAAACTTGGTTTATTATAGGGAACCAAGCTGATTTGACCCAATCGCAAAAGGAAGGACAGCAGTGAGTCTGATACTCAAGCGATACTAGGTGGGTAATATGTTTATGGTTATTGTGTGTATAGGCAAAATGCCTTGTGTGTGCTTACTTGTTCGTATAATATGACCTTGTTGGTACTGCATTATATGAGAATTATTAAATGTGCATTTTGATTATAATTATGCATGGATTGATAGGCCTTATGGCAATGGACAAGAATAAGAAATAAGAAAACTGTGAAACATGCTTTGAGCATGAATCGAATGGATTATGTGATTTGTTTGGGTAAGAGAGTTACGGATGGAGTCACGTGCAAGTTGACAGTAAAGCCTTCTCCCGGCTGCCCACTTGTGGCAACGAGATCCTTGAGAATTCGGACTCGGATAGTTTATGGATTTACCTTTGGTTTATCTGAATCGTTTACGGAACTCTCAAGCCAATTGTTTGCGCATACACGATCGATTTGTTGAGCATAACACATGACAGACATGTTGCATAATGATTGTTATGTTGAGAAATAGAAACTGCATGACCTATGTTTATATGAATGTGAATAAATTGATAAATTTTGATTTACTAGTAATATATGTATATTGCTTGATTGTGTGGCTCGTTGCCAATGGCTATAAACGTATATGCCACTGAGCTTCGCAGCTCACCCCATTACTCTCCCCTCCTCAGGTGCAGATCGAGACGATTGTCGACCTTGCAAGGCATCGGAAACTTCAAGCTAGTTAGAAGCCTTGTATTAAGATAGTACTATGGTTAGCCCACCAGCATTTCATCATAGAGCATACTTTTGTATTTTGAGATTCAATTTCATTTTGTATCATGTTATATTTCGAGAATACCTGTTGAATTGCTTCGAATGGCAATGACTAATGGTTTATGTTTTTGGGATGGTTAGTTCATGTTTAGAATGCATGTGTAGAATGTATGTCTATGCACGAGCATATGTATGTATTGTTATATGATTATATGAATCGAATATGTATTTGTATGGATGTTGGGATCGGGTCCGACGGTATTTGGGCGCCCGTCGCCGGCGCGACCCTAGGGGCCACCTCGGGAATGGACTTACGGGGCCCGAGCCCAACATGTTTGGTATCAGAGTGCCTAGGTTTAGGTGTCCTCGGCTTAGAATGCATAATAGGATTGTGTGATCGATGATTATTTGTTGCATTAATTGTTGATTGATTTCGTGACATGCATATCATGCATACATGTAGATTGCCATATAGCTAATCCTTAGTGTTTCCATTTGAAGGAGTACGATGCCACCTCATAGAAGGATACGAGGAATTATGCAAGGATCTGCTGCACCTGACTCTCCGACGAGAGAGGAGAGGATCGATGAGTCGAGAGCCCTGTGGAATCCGAGGCTTCTGTAGGGCTAGGTAGTGAGCCCATTCCTTCGCAGACGCAGGAGTCTCCGATCCCGCAGGAGCAAGTGCCTCCTTTGGATCCGAGGTTGTTCCAGGCCTTTACTTAGACATTTGTGCAGGCTATGGGCGGATGCCACTGACCTTCTACTTCACCCCATTCGGAAAGGCGGGCGATTTGATAGGCGAGGAAGTATGGGCGATTGATTTCTTTGGGACATCAGATCCCGAGGAAGCCGAGACATGGTTGCGGAAGACTGAGAGAGTGCTAAACCAGATGGAGTGTGAGGATGACGAGAGGGTCATCTATGCGGCGAGTTTGCTTCAGGGAGATGCTCTCCACTAGTGGGAGACTGTACCAGGGAGTCAGATGAGGCCAGTAGGGTTGGCATGGCAGGATTTCGTGGTTGCTTTCAGGAAGAAGTATCTGTCTGAGGTTTATATTCAGCAGATGCAGAGGGAGTTCCTCAGTTTGACTCAGAGGGATATGTCAGTGAGCGAGTATGAGCGTCAGTTTACACAGCTATCCCGGTATGCCTCTGATCTGATGTTGAGTGAAGCTACTAGATGTCGCAGGTTTGAGTCAGGATTGCACCTGGCCATCAGAGAGAAGGTGATTGTGCAGAACTTCTGTGATCTCCAGCAGCTGGTTGAGGCAGCTTTGAGGGTAGAGAATTGTTGGGCCTCGTTTTCAGAACCCAACCCTCTGGCGAAACATGAAACCTTAAACGTGGATATGACCTCGAAAAGGTCCTTTCATTGAGCCCTTAAAAGACATTATCAATTTAAACTCATTATTATTATTATTTTTTCTTCATAACATCCCAAAAATTGCTCACAATTTGCTCAAGGATGCTGTACAAGTCAGTCACTAAGCTTATACTCAATTCGCCTATTTGCAAACAGAATTTGAAAACCTTCAAATCAGGATTTCAATTTTACTTCTTCATATCAATCATAGCTCTAAATCTCTTGTTTAAGTTGAAGCAAGAATCACCTCAAACGGAGTTATACAACTCAAGATATCAACAAATTACCATAATGTGTTCATATTCGAAACAAGCCCTCCTATCCGACCTCTCACTTGCTTTTATTCAAACTTTCTCAAATAAACTCTAAATGATACAATTTTTCGTGGAGAGGTACCTAAATGTCTTAGGAATTCAATGCTTCAAGAATCGCCTCAATCCGAGGTCGGATGAGTGAGTTATGATCAAAACAATACAACATGTTCAAACCCTAAATCGATTTGAAACTCTTTTGGCGCAAACGCCATAACTTTCTATAAAAATATCCAAATGCCTTCGTTCTTGTGTCATTTGAAAGATAACATCAAGATCTACAACTCGTATTAGAGGCCTCAAAACGAGATTCGTCCTCAAAACTGGTTAAAAACACGATTTTCATAAGTGAACCCGAGGCTATCCGTTAAACGGACACAGACTGGCAAAACATTCCAATTTCACCCGAGACTGTCCGTTAAACGGACATCCATGTCCGTTTAACGGACACATACTGCCCTAACACTCCAAAACTCCTTCTAAAGCCTTTCCAAAGCTTCCAAACTCTATCCTAACCCCATATACATTCATAATCACCCCAAATTTATTCAACAACATCAAACAACATTGGAATTCAATTCCAATTCATTAAATCACATATATTCAACCCAATATCACCATGTTCTTCTAACATTAACAACCATTGGCAATCTCAACCAAAGATAACCACATACATCATATTCAAACTTTAAATAAACATAATCATACAACATAAACTTCTCAAGTCTTAACTCATCATCCATACCTAATTCACATTCCAATTCCCTAACCATTCAAATACCAATTTACATACATCAACTCCCAAACTTCAATCAACTAACTCACAAGACACACAAATTCCTATCATTCATTGTAGGCATCAAGTCCATACTTCTCATACAACATTATTTCTTCTAATGCTCATAACACACCTTTCAATATCCATCATGCTATTCTAGCACAAACAACAAATGGCACTCATACAAACAATTATACTATACACAATATCCATTTACAAAATCATATATTTCAGCCTTTAAAAGACATATTCAAATACATAGGGACATCCCCAATTTTGCACTCTCATAAATAAACAAAATAAACATTTGAACAACCTTCCTTACAAATTGAAGTACACATCACAACTTAAACCATTACAATGAATACTCAAAATTTATCATCACTTATTAACCACAATTTAGGTCATTGTATCATTCAAGTGTAACACACAATTCATGAATGCAATGCACATCAAAGGCAAATGCACAATCAAATGGCTTGAGGGTTCCGTGAACAAAATGACGAAACCGAAGTTTGCGTCATGAACGAAACGAGTCCATTTAGGATCTAAATGGGCCCAAGCGGCAGGAGAAGGCTTTGGTCGTCAACGTGCACGTGACTCGAAACGGTTCCACTCTCGCCCACACAAAGCACATAATTCAATTCAATGCTTAATTTAATCACTCATAGACAAAATGCCATGTTTCACATGACATAAGCATAATTCAATTGTTCATGCTCTCATTTCCTTCTTATACAAAATGCCATGATTTAGCCCAATGGCCTAACAAGCATATCGAAATGTCAAGCATTACACGATGCATGACATGACATAATCCCAATTTCATGATTCAATCATCCATTCATATACAAAATGCCATAATTCAATTTAATGGCATGATAATCATATCCAAAGGTCAAGCATTTGAAATTTCATAACATGGCATATTCACAATTTCATTTGTTTCATCAATTAGACAACATCATATCAACATAGCACCCATTCTAAGTCAATCATTTAACACATAACACCCATACACACATTTTTGCCCATTTGCACCAAAAACCATAAAGGGTTTACCCACCTTATAACCTTGAGAATTCCAAATCAATGGCTTCCTTCTCCTTGAATAGGCTCTTGATTCCTTAAAACACAACAATAACCTCATCATGCTTCATAAATTTCGAAATCCCCTTTTTCCAAAAACCCTAAATTGAATCAAGTTTCAATTTAACTCTATCTATAAATCAAATGGGCTAGGAAACCCTAACCCTAACCTAAGAACTCAAAAATCCCATGAGTTTCACTATTCATCTTCTTCCTACTAGTTTCTCTCACTAGAGTTTTTCTCCATCACAACCCTAACCCATTTCTTCAACAATCAAGAAGAAAAATGATGGAACTTACCTTAGAATCTTGATTTCTTCCTTGGATCCACGAAAATCTCCTCCTTTTCCTTAGATTTTCTTATCTTCTTCTCTCCTTCCTCTTCTTCATTTTCGTTCTTCTCCTTCTCCTTTGGCAGCCACGACCTCCTCCCTCTTCTTCTTCTATTTTGTCTTTTTATTACTCTTGTTCTTCCAAAAATGCCCCTCATTAACCTTGTCTTGCCCATTTTGCCCTCCTTTGCTCTTTAACCTCACAACTTAAACTTCTAACTTCCTAATTAATTATCTTAGATCAATTGAAGGAATTTGTCAATACTTCCTTCTAGAAAAATGTTCCTCAATGTCTTACGTTTCCAACGACACCAAAAATGCTCAAATCGGGTTAGAAATGAAAGAGTTATGGTCGAATTACTATCGGACTTGTACAAAATCCGAGACTGAACATTAACCCAACTTGACTCAAAAACTTACAACCTTAGGGACTAAATTAAAACTTAATCCCTTCATATGATTTGTAGCCCCATATCTTAACTTTATTTCACCTTAAACCTCGTTTCAATCGGATCTCTACAAATCCCAAAATTCGCAAAGTACTGAACTATGTTCACAAACTTTCCTGTCTCACTTTGATTCAATTAATCTCTTTTCATTTCATTTCAATCTCATAATTTCCTCTCTTATTTACACATAACTACTTGCCAATAATTCCTCGGCTAAAAGTCCTTGTTCATAGAAAGGTTCGGGGTCCAACAAGAATATAGAGAACATCAAGAGTGCTGTGAACAAGAAGAGAAAGGGCAGAGAGCAGTTCAGGAGAGGAGGTAGAACTAGTACTCCTATGATAGACAGGAGTGCTAGGAGCTTCCCGGTCCAGTCGGAGGAGAGGAGCAGTGGTGCGAGCCGACCAAGGCCGATGAGGACTTCTACTGTTTCTCACCAAGCTTCAACGGTGGGTGGCGGTAGAAGGGGAGATGGAGATAGATCTTTCGTCCCGAAGTGTGAGCATTGCGGGTGAGCTCATAGAGGAGAGTGCTTCAGATTGACAGGAGCTTGTTTCAACTGTGGAGAGAAGGGACACATTTCCAGAGAGTATCCTCAGCCTCCACGACAAGAGAGAGGCCAGATGCAAGCTCCGAGGAGGACAGAGACCATGGGACAAAGGACTGTGACAGAAGTGGGCAGTTTAGACGTGGCTAAGAGGGTGAATCTTCCGGGGAGACCAAGAGGGCAGGCACCGGCTAGGGTGTTTGTGATGACTAGGGAGGATGCTGAGACCGCACCAGATGTTGTCACAGGTACAGTACAGTTATTTTCTGATGCTGTGATTTCTTTGATTGATCTGAGTTCTACTCATTCGTTTGTTTCTTCGAGTAGACCCGTGTGTGATATGATTGTGAGCCCTTTGGATACTCCGCTGATGGTGAGTACTCCAATCGGTCAGTATATTGTGATTAGTCAAGTGTATAGAGGTTGTGAGATTCGTATTGGTGGAGAACTTCTAGTGGTCGATTTGATGCCACTGAAGATGAGCGGTTTAGATGTGATTTTGGGCATGGATACATTGAAAAAGTACAATGCCCGTTTGGATTGTAAACAGAAGACAGTGGAGTTTGAATTGGATAGTGAAAAGAGAGTGGTGTTTAATAGGGACAGGAAGGCGAGTCCGCCCAGAATTGTTTCAGCTATGACAGCAGAGAGGATGATGTGTAAAAGATGTGAGGCATTCTTGGCTTATGTGATAGACTCCAGAGTTGATAGAGGAAAGTTGGAGAATATTCCAGTAGTCAGGAAATTCTCGGATGTCTTTCCCGAGGAATTGTCAGGACTACCGCTAGCTCGGAAAATTGCGTTTCCCATTGAGCTTTTGTCAGGTACAAGGCCGATTTCGATTCCGCCTTATCGGATGGCTCCGGCGGAATTGAAGGAGCTTAAGGAGCAGTTAGAAGAGTTGTTGAAGAAGGGATATATTCGACCGAGTTCCTCATCTTGGGGAGTTCTGGTTATATTTGTGAAGAAGAAAGATGGATCACTGAGGATGTGTGTAGATTTTCGGAAGTTGAATCAGGTTACAGTGAAGAACAAGTATCCGCTTCCTCGCATTGATTATCTGTTTGATCAATTGCAAGGGGCGAGAGTCTTCTTGAAGATCGATTTGAGATCAGGTTACCACCAGTTGAGGATTAAGGAGTCAGATGTGCCAAAGTCTGCTTTTAAGACTCGGTATGGGCACTTTGAATTCTTGGTGATGCCTTTTGGATTGACGAATGCTCCTGCAACGTTTATGGATTTGATGAATCGAGTTTTTAAGCCATTCTTGGACCAATTTATCATTGTCTTCATTGATGATATCTTGGCTTATTCCTAGAGTGATGAGCAGCATGAGGAGCATTTGAGGGTTTCTTTGGAGACTTTGAGGAGACATGAGCTTTATGCAAAATTCGATAAATGCGAATTTTGGCTGAGGGAGGTTTCATTTCTTGGACACGTGATCTCAGAGTAAGGAGTTCATGTGGTTTCAAAGAAGATAGAAGCTGTAGTGGATTGGGAAGCCCCAAAGAATGTAGCAGAGGTGAGGAGTTTTCTAGGATTAGCAGGCTATTACAGGAGATTCGTGGAGGGATTCTCCATGATAGCCACCCCGATGACTAAGTTGTTGAGAAAGAATCAGAAGTTTAGTTGGAGTGAGGAGTGTCAGAGGAGCTTCGAGGAGCTCAAGCTCAGATTGACGAGTGCCCCGATTTTGATTTTGTCATCGGGTGATGAGGGTTATACTGTGTATAGTGATGCGTCGAGGAAGGGTCTTGGTTGTGTTTTGATGCAGGGAGATCGGGTGATTGCTTATGCTTCGAGGCAGTTAAAGCCTTATGAGTTGAATTATTCGACGCATGATTTGGAGTTAGCAGCGGTGATCTTTGCTTTGAAGATTTGGAGGCATTATCTGTATGGAGTTCAGACGAGGACTTTTACCGATCATAAGAGTCTGAAGTATTTGCTGAGTCAAAAGGAATTGAATTTGAGGCAGAGAAGGTGGATCGAGCTACTCAAAGATTATGACTTGTTGATTGAGTATCATTCGGGAAAGGCCAATGTTGTGGCGGATGTCTTGAGTAGAAAGTCTTTGATTGCGCATGTTCGATCAGTTTATCTTCCTTTATTGGAAGAGATGGCCAAGCTTAAGATAAGCTTGAAACAGGAGGAGTCGAAGTGCCGTCTAGTTAACTTTCGAGTGAGACCGATTCTCAGGGAAAAGGTTAAGGAATTGCAGGCTCAAGATGCCGATTTGAGCAGACTCAGGGATGAAATTCAGAAGGGTAAGGTTTCTGAGATAAATGTGCAGGATGATGAGCTTATGACAGTGAGAAACAGGTTGTGTATTCTTGATGTGCAGGAGGTTAAGGCTGAGATTATGGATGAGGCACACAATACGCCTTATGCTATGCATCCGGATAGCACCAGGATGTACAGGAATTTGAGAGAGCATTTTTAGTGGAAAGACATGAAGAGGGATATAGCAGAATTTGACAGTAAGTGTCTAGTGTGTCAGCACATCAGGCACCTTCAGGCAAGTTGAGGCCGTTGTCTATTCCGAAGTGGAAGTGGCAAAGGGTGACTATGGATTTTCTGATGAGTTTGCCTAAGACCAGCAGAAGGCATGATGTCATTTGGGTGATTATGGATAGGTTGACCAAGTTAGCCCACTTTTTGGCGATCAAGCAGACTGATTCTTTGCACGTGTTAGCAAAGAAGTATATTGATGAGATAGTGAAGCTGCATGGGATTCCGGATTCGATTGTGTCCGATAGAGACCCTCGGTTTACTTCGAGATTTTGGGGCAGTTTGCAGGATGCTTTGGGGACTAAGCTGCATTTTAGTACGGATTTTCACCCTCAGACGGATGGTCAATCTGAGAGGACCATTCGGACTCTTGAGGGGATGCTTCGGGCTTGTGTGATGGATTTTCGAGGAGTATGGGATGAGCATTTGCCGTTGGTCGAATTTGCTTATAACAATTCGTACCATTCGAGCATTCAGATGGCTCCATATGAGGCTTTGTATGGGCGGAGGTGTAGGACTCCAATCTGTTGGGATGAAGAAGGAGAGAGACAATTGGAAGGACCGGAATTGATTCAGACGACGGTCGATAAAGTTAATTTGGTTAAGCAGCGATGTAAGGCAGCACAGGATAGGATGAAGAGTTATGTTGATACTCACCGAAAGGAGATGGAGTATGAGGTCGGTGAGAAAGTGTTCCTTAAGACATCTCCTTGGAAAGGAGTATTTAGATTCGGCAAGAAAGGGAAGTTGAGTCCGAGGTATGTGGGTCCTTATGAGATCCTTGAGAGGATTGGGCCACTAGCCTACAGGTTGGCGTTACCTCCAGAGTTGTTGCAGATTCACGACGTTTTCCATGTGTCTATGTTGAGGAGGTATAGATCGGATCCTTCTCATATCATTCAGGCTAGTGAGGTTCAGTTGCGAGATGATCTGAGTTATGAGGAGCAACCAGTGGAGATTTTGGATACCAAGGACAAGGTCCTCATAAATAAGACAATTCAGCTAGTCAAAGTCCTGTGGAGGAATCATTCGATAGAGGAGGCTACATGGGAGCCATTGGAAGCCATGCAGGAGAAGTATCCGCATCTCTTCGATGATTCAGGTAAATTTCGAGGACGAAATTTCTTTTAAGAGGGGGAGAAATGTTAGGCCCTGAATTTTTTTTTATGATGTCATTAAGCATAAATTGTGATAATTGAGTGATTATGCCTTAGTTTGATTAAATTGGGAACATTATTGGATGATTAAGGTTTAATTGTGGTTTAAATGAGAATTAAAGGGTAAAAAGTTATGAGGGTATTTTAGGAAGAGTAAAGAGGGGTAAGTTGGTATTTGTGTTTTCTTTAGGTTAAGGAAATAGAAAAGAAGAGAAGAAAAAAGAAGAAAAGAAGAGAAGAGGCTGACGGTGGAGAGGAAGAAGGGAAGAAAAGACAGTTGTGATTTTTATGATTTCCGACGGATTTGAAGCTCATTCCGGGTAAGTTAGCTTCGTTTCTTCTTGTTATGGTTGGATTTAAACCTAGAAATGTTGGATATGTCACAGAATCGACGATTTAGGGTTTTTGGGTGAAAAGATGGGTAGATCCTTGGGTTGATGCATTTGTGCTTGATATTGAGTTGTTGATGGGTTAGAAATGTAGCTTGAGACTTGATCTAAGGCTTATGTGTGTTGCATTTGAGTTTGGGAAGTAATGGAAGTCGAAAAATGCAGAAAACAGGGGTTCGGAGTCGCAGCTCCGACCCGCACGTCATGACGTCTTAAAAGCACGCCATGGCGTCTGGTTTTGGTGTCACGCCGCGTGCACCATGTTTACGTCGCGGCATGCACGAAAGAGCGTGCGTCATGGCGACACTTTGGTGCACGCCATGACGAAGCAGTCGTTCGCATGGCGGCGCCCCTTCGCCGCAGCGAGCTCCCCTGTTTCTGAAAGTGAGATTTTTACATTTTTGGGGATATCTTTTGGTGTAGATATCCAATTGAGGTGATTCTTAATCCATTGTGATCTAGAAATAAAGGACTACGAGTTGTATGAAAAAGGGAAGTTCAGAAATTATTTCGAAGAGTTCGAGAATTTCGATGGGAGTCGGATGGAGACTTTTAGCGCTTTACTTTTTGCTTTTCGAGCTTTATTGAATATTTGCTATGGATATTAATTGTATGGAAACTTGGTTTATTATAGGGAACCAAGCTGATTTGACCCAATCGCAAGAGGAAGGACAACAGTGAGTCTGATACTCAAGCGATACTAGGTGGGTAATATGTTTATGGTTATTGTGTGTATGGGCAAAATGCCTTATGTGTGCTTACTTGTTCGTATGATATGACCTTGTTGGTACTGCATTATATGAGAATTATTGAATGTGCATTTTGATTATAATTATGCATGGATTGATAGGCCTTATGGAAATGGACAAGAATGAGAAATAAGAAAACTGTGAAACATGCTTTGAGCATGAATCGAATAGATTATGTGATTTGTTTGGGTAAGAGAGTTACGGATGGAGTCACGTGCACATTGACAGTAAAGCCTTCTCCCGGCTGCCCGCTTGTGGCAACAAGATCCTTGAGAAATCAGACTCGGATAGTTTACGGATTTACCTTTGGTTTATTCGGATCGTTTATGAAACTCTCGAGCCAATTGTTTGCGCATACACGATCGATTTGTTGAGCATAACACATGACAGACATGTTGCATAATGATTGTTATGTTGAGAAATAGAAACTGCATGACCTATGTTTATATGAATGTGAATAAATTGATAAATTTTGATTTACTAGTAATATATGTATATTGCTTGATTGTGTGACTCGTTACCAATGGCTATAAACGTATATGCCACTGAGCTTCGCAGCTCACCCCATTACTCTCCCTTCTCAAAGTGCGGATCGAGACGATTATCGACCTTGCAAGGCATCGGAAACTTCAAGCTAGTTAGAAGCCTTGATTAAGATAGTACTATGGTTAGCCCAAAGATTTCATCATAGAGCATACTTTTGTATTTTGAGATTCAATTTCATTTTGTATCATGTTATATTTTGAGAATACCTGTTGAATTGCTTCGAATGGCAATGAATAATGGTTTATGTTTTTGGGATGGTTAGTTCATGTTTAGAATGCATGTGTAGAATGTATGTCTATGCACGAGCATATGTATGTATTGTTATATGATTATATGAATCGAATATGTATTTGTATGGATGTTGGGATCGGGTCCGACGGTATTTAGGCGCCCGTCGTCGGCGCGACCCGAGGGGCAGCCTCGGGAATGGACTTACGGGGCTCGGGCCCAACAATCTTGGTCATTGTCGCTTCTTACCAACTAAACATTCGTGGAGGAAAAATGCTAAAGCATTTGATGGTACCAAAGAAAATCGAAGCGCGCCAAAACAATTATCAGGGGATGATGTTGTTGAACAATATAATCAATTTTCTTAGGTGAAGCTTGATTGATTTTAATTTATGTGTATATTTTATTTGTCTTATTTTTTTCTTATTATACTATTTTCATTAAACAGGTGGATTTTGGAAAGACTGTAAGGAAAAGAAAGCATAAAGATGCTCTATTGCTCGAAAATTGGAGAAAAAAGAGTATTTTCTTTAAACTCTCATGTTGGAGAACACTTAAGTTGCGACATAATCTGGATATCATGCATATCGAGAAAAATGTATGTGATAACATAATTGGGACTTTGTTGAACATTGAGGGGAAAAAAAAGGATACTATAAATACTTGTTTTGATTTAGAATCTATGGGTATACGTCCTGAGCTTTATGCAATTCCCACAACTGATGTAACACCCCACTTCCGTAAGACCCGAATGCATAAATTGTAATTTTTGTATATGCACATGATTGTACATGCATTTATGACATGTTCCAGCATATGTGTTTACTGTGAAAACATATGATTTAGTGCTTAAAAATTGAATTGGAGTGATTTATGTGTGTTTTATATTTTTAGGGACTTTTAAGAATTTTTTCTAGAATTTTTGGGGAACAATATCCAGACCGAAAAAATTGTCAAATCACGGACTGATTGGATTTTCGGTACGGGAAATGACAATCATCGGTGATGGGATGTTACAACTGATGGCAGATATGTGTTTCACCTTGTATGTTATACACTATCAAAAGCTGAGAAAAGTGCATTTTGTCAGTTCTTAATTGATCTAAAAGTTCCAGATGGCTATTCTTCCAATATTTCTCGATGTGTGAGTCTTACTGAATGCAAAGTTTTTGGAATGAAATGTCATGATTGTCTTATATTTCTTCATCGATATCTCCCTTTGGCTATACGTGGATTGTTGGGTAAAGAAGTGTGTGAAGCATTACTTGAGTTGTGTACTTATTTAAGAGAGTTATGAGCTAAAGTTTTGCATTTTGATGATTTGGAGAGACTTGAAAAATCAATTCCTTTTACACTTTGTAAATTAGAGAAAATATTTCATCCATCATTTTTTGACATAATGGTGCATTTGACCATTCATATTGTGAGTGAGGCTAAACTTGTTGGGTCAGTACAATATCGATGGATGTATCCTATAGAACGATATTTGCGTAGGCTTAAATCATATATGAGAAATAAGGTGCGTCCAGAAGGATCAATCGCTGAGGCATATATTGTGTAAGAATGCATGAATTTTTGTTCAAGATATTTGCATGGAACTAAAACTCGATTGAATCGTGTTGGAAGAAAGGATGAGGGAAGTGATGCTCATTCTCATTCTGGTTTTCAAGTTTTCTCACAAGCTTGTAGGCCTTTGCTTGAAAAAAAATATGATGAGTTGAGCTTAGCTGAATGGGCTCAAGCAAGAATGCACGTGCTAGACAATTGTTAAAAAATTAGAGAGTCTGTGGAGTAAGTTCTCTTAACTCTTGAAGTTAGTTATTTTTCATAATTTGTTTTATGGTTTATATATTCTTGAAGTAACTACTAATATTTTACTTATTTTTAATGTGAAGCATGTATAAAGAAAAACTCAAGAGGGAGGATCCTAGAAATGTAGAAAGAAGATATAAAAAAGAATTCCATCAGTGGTTCAAGAAATATGTAAGTACTATATATATATTTTCAACTATAACTTTTTATAAATTATAATTTATATAAAATAAATATTTAGTGTTCATTACTTATGATAGGTGACCGAATTGCATGATAAAGGAAGTGAAATGGTTAGTGATGAATTATTGCATTTAGCTTATGGGCCAGACAAGCGAGTTAATTGTTATAAAAGCTTCCTCATCAACGGTTGGAGGTTTAATACAAAGGACAAAGATTTACAATTGAAATCACAAAATAGTGGAATTTTTGTAAAAGGTGATGTGAATTCAAGCAATTTGGATTATTTTAGTATTTTGATAGATATCATACAATTAAATTATCATGGGAAAATAATACCATTTTATTTAAGGCATACTGGTGGGATGTGTATCATAAAGGTGGATACCTATCAATTAATCAATAAATTTTAAAATAAAAAATTAAACTTTATTGAATAGAATAAGAAGACAGTACAAATAAGATACTACAACAAAAAAAAAAGTTATATTATGTAGCATATGTACATTCAAGGGAAGATGATATAACAGGAGTGAGAAAAGAAAACCATAGAGACAAGTAATTACCATTAAACATAATGCCACAACTGTTGATGGTTGCATCAAAACAAAATAGGTGATAACTGGGTAATTAAAATATGACAAGACACTTACTAGAGGGTGACGGGAAGAGATGGGCGGTCTAGGGAGGTTTAGGGATTTGTATTATGCTTTTTGTTGCTGAAAACTGGACCTAATTAAATGGTATTTTCATTATTGGGCTTGTGGAAAAAAGATAGGAAGAAGAAGGGAATGGCTACGAAGCCTAAACCTGGCAAGAGAGAGCAGACTCCTACACCATTCGTGGCATAAACAAAATCGTCAAAGGTCTCGTTTTCCTATCTCAACTCTTTTGCACATTCGAGGTATTCTTCAAAATTTTGACTTTGTCTCTGTTGTTTCCTTTATTATACTAGTCGGCAATTGTGTGTTGATGAGACCGTCGGACACTAGTAAGCCTCTTTATATAACTAAAATTGAGGGCATCGAGATTGATGGTAGGAGCAAAAGAAGTCGTGCTAATGGCAAAAGAAGAAGAATGTTTGAAGGGGGAAGAAGCCAACAAACGAAAACTACAGAAAAGTAAGAAAGAAAGAAAGAAGAAGAAGAAGAATATTTGAAGAGGCGGTCGTGTTTTTCAAAAGAAAAAGAAGAATATTTGACGAGAAGAAGAATCGAGCAAAAGAACGACAAAAGAAGAAGAATATCTAAAGAATTGTCGTGTTTTTTAAAAAGAGTTGTTGTAGAATAAGAATATTAGAAGAGAAGGTAGTGTTTTAATAAAAGAGTTGTTGGAGAGTTCGAAGAGAAAGAAGGATTAAATTAATTAGTATAATTTGTAGATTAAATTTTTTAGGAAAGTAATCTAAATACCAAAGAAATGTTGGGATTTAAAATCCTGAGAAAGTGCTATTATTTTCTCTAAATTAGGAAAGTTTTTACTTTACTAACTACTAAAAAAACAAACCAAACGTAATAATTTAAATTTTAGGAAAAAGATTACTTTCCTAGTCAACAATCCGAGCCAACAAAATAGGGCCAAAGGGTTGAAAATCCAAATTCAATTAATGGAATCAATTCGAAAGAACTAATTTTTTATTTTTTATTTACTTAGAAGAACACAAAAGGCATGTCAATGTGACGTCGTATAGAGTACATGAATGCATCTTGGTCACTTGCTTTTACTTGTAATCAATAATTATAGAAGAAGACAACTCCTTTTTAGATCCATATCGAAAGACAGAAGCTGTTCTAGCCTTTAAAGGCTCCATCTCTTGGACCCACTAACAAGCCTTCCACATTTTATGTTTTGAAGTAGAATGAAAAAATATTTTTAAAAATCAACTTGAATTCAAAGTGGAGTTAAAATTAAAAAAATTGAATTGAATGACATTTTATTTAGTAAAAATTTAATTCAAAAGTGTGTGTGTGTGAATATATATATATATATATATATCACATTTTATGTTTTGAAGTAGAATGAAAATATTTTAAAAATCAACTTGAATTCAAAGTGGATTTAAATTTTAAAATTGAATTGAATGGCATTTTATTTAGTAAAAATTTAATTCAAAAGTATATATATATATATATTTAAAATATTTAAAGTTATAATTTTATAAATAAATTTGAACTTTTAGATGTGAAATTTATTTATTTAGACTAAATAGAATTTAATTTAGAGTTTTTGGGTTTAGTTATAAAAAGTAATCAATAAATTAATTAATGAATCAATTTTTAAATTAATAAATTTATAAGTTAAAATAAATTAATTAATTTTCATTTAACTATATCTTTTAATTAAACTTTAAATTCTTTGATGAGTAAGGATAATCTCTTTTAATATATTTCAAATTATTTAATTTTATTTAATCTTTAGTTAACTTTATAATAGTCAAATTATCGATTGAATCATCAATTTTTCTCTAACAAAGTTAATTTTTAAAAATATTGGTTTAATTATGAATTTTATATTTGAGTCCAAATCTACCCTCAAAAGAGTACCTTGCGAGACTTTAGTAGAAGGAAAACTTGATTGATGAACTCTTGAATTGTTTCAAGAATAGGAAATGAATATGATTATGTTATCTGAATATAATAGTTCAGGCAAAATTTGAGGGAAAACAGAGAAAAATCCATTAGATTATTTCTGATGTACATAGATACTGAAGAAAACTAAGAAGCACATCCAAGTGTCCTAACAGTTCCTTTCTGCTGATGATTCATTAGCTATAGTCTCCATCTCAACAGAAGGTTTAGCATTTCTTGGCTTATACCAATATGCACATATAACGTATACAATGAAGTTTATGACACCAAGAACTGCCAGAAGTCCATAGAAACAGTCTAGCCTGCCATTGTTGATGTTGTCTGCTAGCCATCCATGGCCAACTTTGGTTCCAGTCACCTTCTTCACCACCAGGACTAAGAAGCTACTGACAAAGAACCCCAGAGACAAGGTCGTGAGGAAGAGACCTGTGCTCATGGCCTTCATACTTTTTGGTGATTGTGTTATGAAGAAATCAAGCTGACCTGTGTAGATAAATGCTTCACCAGATCCTACCAGGAAAAATTGGGGTATTAACAAGAAAACGCTTAATGGCAGTGTTGTTGTTGCGGAGCTTCCGGCCACCTCCTTGGCCACCGTCAAACGCTTTCTTTCTGATATTGCGGCGGCTACCATTCCAAAGGTTGATAGGACAAGTCCAATGGCTATTCTCTGCAAGTTACTGAAACCTGTTGCGACATATATTATTGTGTTATCTTCCCGTATTTTACTGAATCTTGTTCAGGATTTAGACTTATATGATCTTTAAACTTTTGATTCTTTACCTTGTTGACCTTTCCATTTCTTCCAAAAGGGCATAATGAAACGATCATAAACTGCCAAGGTAATCAGCACAGCTGCTACGAAGAAAACAGTTAGAGATCCTGCCGGAATTTGGAACTTTCCGATTGATCTGTTCATCGTAGATGCTTGTTCTACAGAGAATGTGATCATCTGAGCATACGTTGTCCAGAACAGAATGGTTGTGGCCCATATTGGAAGTAGTCCCACCATCATTTTCACTTCCTCCACTCTTGTCACCGAGCACAGCTTCCATGGGTTTGCAACTGAACCATTGTTGTCAAGATCTCCTTGAGCAACAATGGCTGCTTTGTCCAATACACTGTAATTGGAGAAGAAAATGAAAACACAACGGTCATTTCTTGTTCAGTGATGTTTAGCTTTTTTGTTCTATATGAAGACTTACTGGAATTGGTCTGTGTGATGGATTCTGGAGCTCTCTGGTTTATCTTCAAACAATAAGCTAACATCATAAGGAACGTGCATTTTTCTTTTTCTCCAAGCAGCCACAACTACTTGCAGAATGTGAACTATCGGGCTTCCCATGCTCTTCTTGTACGTGTACATTTTAGTCCCAGAGAGGAAGATCACAATGGCTATTACCATGGAAACAGTGCAGATTCCATAGGCCCAGCTTCGACCAACCTCATCTTGTATGTAGACAAGCACCGTAACAGCCGTTAAAGTGCCTAAGCTGATGAAGAAGAAGAACCTGTTGAAGAAATAAGCCATTTGAGACTTCTCCTTCTCGTCTTTCTCGTCGAACTGATCTGTTCCAAAGCCTGAAACACTCGATTTCAGGCCACCAGTTCCCAGTGCAGTCAGATACAAAGCCACGTACAAAATTCCTAACTGGGTTCCATCTGCTTGAATGCAATGATTACTGGTGTGACAAGGAGGTGGACGTAGCTGTGGAAGCTTCGTTATCGTAGCTAGCATTCCAGTACCCTGAAAAGTAATAATCTTATCACTGAACATGATCCTCGGGAACAATATAATTATAAATCAGAAGCAACCCGCCAGAGTTTCAATAATTTCGGAACTCACCAGTACTTGTATCACGGTGAATATAGCAATAGTCTTGTATCTTCCCAAGAAAGAGTCTGCAAGGAAGCCTCCAAGCAAACACAAGAGAAAGGAGGTGCCCATGAAATCTGTTACTATATTAGCTGAAGTTGCACTAGGTAGATGCATCACTCCAATCAGATATGTCACCAAGTTAACTGCTATTCCCATCGTAGATAGCCTCTCCACAATTTCGATTCCTGACAATAACATTCATCAGCAGATCAGTAGATGAGTCAACAATAACATCCTGGTTTAGAAAGTGAAGAAAGGTGTGAAATGGGGTGTCGTCACAGCTTCACATGCATAACTGATCGAACCTGTCACACAATATTTACCATATCCCACCAGCTCCAAGCATGAAATGACTGTGATCATGCTCTGGGGGTTATCGTTCACTTTCTTCCCTACCTGATACCTTCCATTCCAACCAAAAAACAGGATTTTAATAACAACAAGAAGCATGGATTGCCTGTTGATTAGTAAACACCTTAATCTTCTTGCGTGGTAGTGTTAATATAGTGACATGTAAAACATGTGACGAGAGAAAAGAGTCAAACCCTGAAACTAGGCTTCTTAACAAGTTCCTGGAAAAAAACTGAACTCCTGTAGAGTATCTAACAAAGATAACAGGTCCCCGGAAAAAAACTGAACTCTCGTAGAGTATCTAACAAATATAGACAAAACTGAAAGCTTGAGGTTTGAAATAAAGTGAACATACCTAGAATAAGAGCAGCTGGCACCCAACCACCAGTTCTTGATTTATCAGCAGGAAAGCCTTTGTAGTCCACAGCATCTGAAACAGTGTTACAAATCTTTCGATCCTGAGGGATAGAGACAATCAGTAAAAACTTGAAACTGCTTTCATAAACAAGCATAAACATGTTACAAAGATGTATATATGTGAAACACAAACAATGTTATGTCCTAACCATTCTTCACGAGAAGGGTCTAGCTTATGATGACTATGAAAACAATGGACGTAGCTTTCTCTCTGTTGTTTCTCAACTAAGACAGGTGATATGTGGATGCTTTGGAGACCTGAGAACGTGCCCTTTTTATAGGCAAACAGTCTATAAAAAATTTAACTTAAAAAGTGACACTCCACAAAAAAATTGAGACACATCACAAGTGTTGGTGTTCATTATGATAATGCTTTGAGAATTATCCCATTCTCAATGAATTGGAAAGTTCTGGGACTGAAAAAAACATGTTGTTTATTAAGATGAGATATTTATTGACAAAGATGATGCTGATTGATGAAGGAGGCTGGTTTAAGAGTAGGAGAGAGTGAAATAAAAGGATCTAGATCATACAATCAAACCGATATAAGATTAGTTTCAGTATCAATTGTTATTGCTTTTGTGGAAGAATGGATAGGTTTTGAGTTTGTGAACCACTGTATCCTGGTTGGCTGCAACTAGTGCTCTGCTACCCCACAAAGCCCAAAAAAAAAAAAAATGCTTTGACCTTCATCTCTTGCCTATCTTCCTGTGTTTTGTCTGTAAGAGTAGAAGAAATCAACATTTACAGGTTGAGTGTTTCACTAATCAATCAAAAGTTTGGTTTGATCTTACCTGCCATGAAACTTTCAATTTCCATGAAAAGGGAAAACAAAAAAAGAGTTTGAAGATCAAAGAACTCCAGTCACAGCAACGTAGAAAATGTCTTCAATAATTGTTTTTGTTGGCAGGTTTCAATCAATTGGATGGTATTGGTAAGTAATAAACATACACCACAGCACAGTGTTTTTTTTTTTTTTGAAAATTAAAGAAAGAATATATTACCATAAAATATAGTAAGCTACAATATACAAAAAACACAGCTTTCAAAGAAACAATGGAAACCAACCCCTAATTCTCAAGAACACAAAGGAAAGGCACAGACCAACCACAAATCACAGAAACCAACGTGACCTCATAGCTAGACTTAGAGAATCCTGTTTCCCAGACACAAGGAGGGCCTCCCGAATCAAATTGACAATACGATCAACCAGCTAATAATGATGCCGCTCGACGTGCTGATAAATGCGTTTGTTCCGCTCAAGCCAAATGTGATAAATGGCCATCTGAAACGAGGCTTTAATAAAGAAACCATCCTGCTTACCTGGAGTGGAGAAATGAATAACTTCTTGCAATACCGCACTCCATTCAAAGACATCATTCAAAGTGCCTAACAAATGCACGATCCTACTCCACACCGCTTTAGAATATGCACATTCAAGAAATAAATGGTTTCTACTTTCATTAACCAGTTTGCACAACACACAAATAGGATCAAAGGTACCGAACCACCGATCCTTAGTACGCAATCGGTTTTTAATTGCAAGCCATAAGAAGAAAGCAGATTTGGGACATAATACCTGTCGCCACACAGCAGCAGCCCAAGGTACCTTCACACCCACCACCCTCCCCAGGCTATGAGCAAAAGTGGTAGAGAATTTGCCATCCGAAGCAGCAGCCCAACGCATCAAATCCGGAGTGCTAGACAAGGTAAGGCTACCCAGAAGATTTTCAAGAAGGTGACCAAATCTACGACTTAGCGACGATCACCTCCCCACGACCCACTTAAATTGTAGCGACTGTGGGGACCCAATTTGGACCCCCAAGCTCGACTTGCTCCCACAGAGGACTACTCATATGCCGGTTGTCAAACCAGAAAATGTGTCATCACCATTGCCAATGCTATGCGAAGGACAGGATAAATCAAGGGCACGAAAGACAAAGAGACTTGAAAGAACCAAGAGTAGGAATGCCTAACTCGGAGAGCCCGAAACTCGCCCTTCACCTATACACTTGTAGCCATTTGACCCACGGTGCCTCCTTGTCCACAAATAAACGCCAAATACGCTTCACGAAATGATATTTGTAGAAGAGTGAAAGAGAGAATGCCTAAACCCCCATACTCCCGGGGAAGAACAAGCTCACTCCATTTCACCTTAGCACCTTTACACTCTGCATGCTTGCCTGTCCACAAAAATGCTTTGAATATCCGCTCCATTTCCTTAGTCACTCTCTTAGGGATGACAACATGAGCAGCCAAATGTACACTCATGTTATTCAAGACGGAGATAATGAGGCTAACTCTGGCGACATATGAAAGGAACCGATTCTGCCACGCATTGATGCGACTCTTCAAATTTTCTATCAAAGGCAAAAAATCAGAGTACCTAGGCTTACCTGAGGTGATAGGAACACCTAGATATCGAAAAGGGGTGTCGTGAAGGGGAAACCCAGCCACGCGACAAAGCTCCTTGCGGTTGTGAACATCCGAGGAAATAAACAAAGCACTCTTATGAGGGTTCACTCGCAGTCCCGACCAGTGAGAGAAGGTGTCCATCAAGTTCAGCAACATATAAATCACTTGGGGCTCCGCCTTGCCTAGTAAGATCACATCATCCGCATACATAAGGTGAGACAGCTTCAATTCATGACATTGGAAATGGTACTGATATAACCCATTGCATGGCACCAAAGTGGTTAACAATCCAGATAGGCCCTCCATAGCGAGCGTGAATAAGTAAGGGGAGAGGGGATCCCCTTGCCTTATCCCTCACTGAGGCGAAAAGGGCATTGTAGGCAGGCCATTAACAAGAAAACTCAAAGACGACGTTTGGATACACTGCGAAATCCAACGACAAAACCTCTGGGGTAGCCCAATGCCCAGCATACAGTCCATCAAGTAATCCCAATCCACAGTATCAAAAGCTTTATAAAGGTCAAGCCGTAAGGCACAGCTTTGGATCTTTTTCCCAGAATGGTAATCCCCCAACAGCTCTTGAAGTAGCAAGACATTATCCCCTATATTCCTAGACGGAAGGAAGGCCCCTTGAGCCTGGCCAATGACCTCCCCCAAAACCCCTTTCAGACGATCCGCTAAAAGGGAAGCGATGATCTTGTAGACTGTAGTACAGCACGAAATAGGACGGAAATCCAAAATTCTGTCAGGATGAGCCTTCTTAGGAATTAAGGAGATATAGGAATGGTTGATCTCATGCAAGAGACGACCAGAGGAAAAGAACTCAAGCACCGCCTCCGTAACCAGTTGACCCGTGATGTCCCACGTTTTCTGGAAGAACCCGGCTGAAAACCCATCAGGCTCGGGGGCTTTAGAGCTATTCATACGGAACAAAACCTCCTTCACTTGCTGGGCCGTGAAAGGGGCCGTGAGGGAATCCAATCGAGCTTGACTAAGAGTATGATGCAGCACATTCCGAACCCCAAAACCTCCCCTCTGCACCTCATTATTACGACTCATCAGCTGAACAAAGAATTCTTTAACATGCGCGGACACCTCAGCGTGACCACGACGAATGATACCTTTCGAGTCATCCAATTGAGAAATTGTGTTAATATTCCTCCGAGCCAGTATAGCAGCATGAAAAAACTTTGTGTTGCGGTCCCCCTCTTTCAACCAGGTTTGTCTAGCCTTTTGTCTAAGGATAGAGTCATTCAATACTAAGGCCTCCTTGTATGTATGCAAGGCATCGGATTCAAGTAACCGAAGACGGGTGTTATGAGGCTCTCCATAACACTGATGCTGCAAATCAGCTAAATACATTCTTAAGTCCTGAATCCTACTGGATCTCTGCTGACTGAACAATTTGATTGCTCTTTTAGCAACCCGGAGTTTCTGCATCAACTGGAAGCCCTTTAAGCCCTGAACCTCTATCCTCCAAACCCGTGCAATCAAGTCCAGAAAACCCTCAACTAGCAACAAGACATTGAAGAAACGAAAGGGGGCACTAGGTCTGGCGTGAACCTCCTGGTGGTGGATGATAATTGGCGTGTGGTCCGAAAAGACCGGATTGCCGAATTCAGCTGCATCAAAAGGAAAAGAGTGTAGCCAATGCAGATTCACCAGTGCTCTATCAAGCTTCTTCCGAATGAATAGGCTACCTCGTTGCTTATTTTTCCAAGTGAACCATCGACCGCTACCTCGAAGATCAGTGAGATTAGTATTGCCAAATAGATTCTGTAACTCCCCCCTGCTCCATCATGAAAACGAGCTCCTCCCTCAACCTCAGAAGCGGATAAGCAACAGTTAAAATCACCGGCAACCACCCACGGGCCCCGAATCTCCGAATGGAGCTCCCGCAAAACCGACCACAAAGCGGCCCGCTGAAAAGCAAAGTTAGAAGCATACACAAGTGTAACAGAGTAAAGATCCGTACCAAGGTCCTGACAACGAAGATGCAGAATCTGGTCACTCATCTTGGACGATAGGACTGAAATTTTTTCAGAATTATACCAGTAGAGGATACGTCCATTGTAGTGATGCGCATGGTTGGAGATGAGCCGCAAGTGAGGCCCCAAAAAAGAAAAACCCTTCCTGACCACTGAAGCCTTGATCTTGGTCTCCAGTAATCCTACCAAAACAGGGTTAACAGAAGCAACGAGTTGTTTCACCATAAGCTGTTTGAGGAGGTCGTTGAGCCCCCCCCGTGTTCCATACTAACAAGGACATAGTCAGAATAGGCACTCGGGGGAGATAACCCCTTTGTGCTTTTTCTTCTTCGCTTTCTTCTTAGCTGTAGTCCGCTTCGGTTTAGCCGAATTCGGAGAGGGCTCCCCAACTTCAAGGACATCACCAGATGCGTGCGAATGATTATCAGGAAGGGTAGTCGCATTCGCGCACACCCCACCCTCCAAAGTGGGGTCAGCCAACACTGGTTGAGGGAGGCCTGGAACTTCGGCTAAACAGGCGGTTTCACCTGCAGGGCGGCCGTGCAGGCAGAGCAGACAAGGCGGATCCAAACTCGCACTCTGCCTAAACCATCCGAAGCCATTGGAGGACCACCATCAGTCCCGACCCCAATAGAAGCCTCAAGCCGATCAGAAACAGGAAGCGAAGGCTCCTGAGGACATAGCCTGAGCTGCTCCTGGCCTGAAGAATCTTCAACAATCCGAATCGCAGTCCCATCATCTTGGAACCGGCTCCCAGTAGAAACCCAATGCTTCTTCGTAGCAGAAGGCTTCCACGGATATGTGACAGAAATGGTGGAAAAACTCAGTTCCCCCACAGTATCAAGTCGCCTAATAGTCAACGAATCCGGCAAAGCAGTGTCCTTCGACACCTCCACACAAATTTTGGCAAAGCCAATCCTCTCCATTTTCGCCGTCTGGGAGTCCAAGCATATTGGTTTACCAATACTACTGGCCAAGTGGCTTAATCCCTCCATCGTCCAATACTCCATCGACAGCCCATGAAATTGAACCCAGAGCGGAAGAACCTCCACCGAGCCCCTGTCAAGAGTCATCCCTGTCGTCCACTGTCTCAAGAACAAAGGTTGATTACCTATATGCCATAGTCCAAGCTCGAGAATCTCACGAATGTTAGACTGGGGAGAAAACTTAAACAAGAAGAGACCATCCTCCATGAGCAGGGCTTTTTCAAACCCCTTCTTACCCCAACGGGCACGAGCCCACGCGTTGACCATCGGAAACGCCAAACGTTTCGACCAGAAAAAACCCACCAAGGCATTGGACCAAGCCCTAGCACCTGCACGAAGCAATTCCACTGGAGGAGAAACCACCCCATCCAACAGCACATTCGGGTGGTAACTGAGCTGACCACGAGGCTGGGAAGCACCCACCCGACCACGCCAAGCACTACCGGCCAAATCAGCCTTCGGAGGAGAGGCATCCACCACTAGCGCTACCGACGAAAGGAGGCCAGAAGACTTACCGGAATCAACCGAACGGGGAGAGAGCCCTGGGCTAACTCCACCCCCCGGGGGAATGACAGGAGGAACGCTGCCTTCAACCCGAGCCAGAGCATCACCAGGACAGCGGGAGCCAGAGGAGGACGAGGAGGGAAGAGAAGGGAATGGGTCAAAAGAAGAAGCTGGAAGCGCCATGGCCTGGGGCACAGGCGGGATGCCCAGAGGCAGCCCAGAAAAAGACGACCCAGCCCCGGAAGAAAACAGACAACAAAGGGAAAAAAGGCAAAGGGAGGGGCAAGAAGGTAAAACAACGGGTTAGGCGGGAAGCAAAAGGAAGAGAGAAGGCAGAGCATGAAAAGGAAGAGAGAGAAGCCCCCTGTTTAAAATTTGGAATTTTTTACCACAGCACAGTGTTCAATAAAGCAAAAAGGGGTTTGTGTATTTGACTCCATTAAACTTAAGACTAAACGTTTAACAGGATGAAGAAGACCTTATCAAATCTATGTACAACCTTAATTCAAAGTAGAACGTAGTTCTGAGATTTCCCAGAAAGAGTTAATCATGTCTCCAATTCGTTATAAGCTGAAAATGGTAGGCATCAATAATGCAGCAATAGAGAAACTTTAAAAAGAGGGTTGACCATACTTTGGTGTTAAAATCATACTGTGTAGGGTCATAAGAGTTGACAAACAACACTCATCACAGAAACTAATCCAGGTGATCAATCATGGAAATAGGTTTGTCCCATATTTGGTCCAGATCATCTGCAGATGAACTACACCATTTTGAAGTTAAAATGATAGCAACCCAGTTATTGGGATAAACTTGCAACATGAGAAATGGTTGCCACTTCACAATGTTTGTATAACAGTCCCAATATAACAACAACACCCCCATAACCAGACAATCCTCCATGGGTCCTCCCTTCTTCATTCCTTCCTGTACTCTACCAACTATCACCTTGTTCCATATTTAAATCCTTTTGACTTCGACACTTGTTCATGTACTTATTAAATAATAATTTCTGTCCTGTCCAACTACCCTTATCGTGCATGTTAAAAATAAAAAAGAATGTTGACTTCATGACTTGCAAGGCATTTTGATGCCGTTTTCATTAAGCTTGTAACTAAATAATTTGTAACTTTCACACTCAAGAGTCTTCATCAACTTCTGTATCTGTAACCTACCCTTAGTAATATGGTGCATATACTGCAATACTGAAATTATTGCATATACTGCAATAATTTCGAATTGTAGATTCAGAAACAGTATTATTTTGCCTGCCAACACCACTAACTTGTGTTGAAGTGTTGGCATTCCTTGTTTCAAAAATCTGCAGAAGTTTTATTTCTCTTAGGACTCTATTTCTTTGTTTTCCTTTTCGTAGTTGGTTTTTATCTCTTTGCTATTTTTTAGCAGTAGAGTTTTATTAGAAGTAAAGTTAGCAAGATCAGATAAATATTCAGTAGTAGTAGACAGGTTGAAGTCAATTACTCTTGCCATATAAACATCATTCGTTTATCAATAAAAGTGCAGAGTTCTTTTGTGCAGTTAATATTTTTTCTCTTGATAACCTTAGACTGTTTTTTGGCAACTTGCAGTAGCATGATTTCTGTCCAGCAAAGAGCAAAAGTATTTCCTTTAAATTTGTTGTTCATAACACTGCCGCAATTTTCAACAGTGGTATCAGAGCTCCAATTGATCTTTCAGGACAGAAACACCAAACTTTTAAACCACAAAACAAATGGCATCAAGCAGCCAATTTTCCAACCCACCTGTTATACTCACTGGCGAGAATTTCCATATCTGGTCAGTAAAGATGCAGACTTATTTGGAAGCTTTTGATCTTTGGGAGACAGTAACTGAAGACAAGCCAACACCTGCACTTCCAGCAAATCCTACCTTGGCACAGATCAAGTATCATAGTGAAGAAAAGGCAAAGAAATCAAAGGCCAAGTCTTTGATTCAAAATTCAGTAGCTGATTCTGTTTTTTACAGAATCATGGCATGTAAAACTGCCAAAGAAGCTTGGGACAAATTAAAGGAAGAATATCAAGGTAGTGATAGAACAAGGCAGATGCAAATCCTGAACTTGAAAAGAGAATTTGAATCATTGAACATGCAGGAGGATGAAACCATTGGTAAGTACGCTGATCGAATCTCTATAATCGTCAATAATATCAAATTACTTGGTGAGGATTTTGCAGATAAGAAAATTGTGGAGAAGGTTCTTGTAACTCTTCCTGAGAGGTTTGAATCCAAGATTTCCTCTCTCGAAGAATCCAAGGATTTAAACAACATCTCCTTGGGTGAACTCATGAGTGCTTTACAAGCACAAGAGCAAAGAAGAACCATGAGACAAGATAGATTAGCAGAAGGTGCGTTCTCTGTTCAGAAATTTCAGTCTGGAAAAGCAAAGAAGGAGACATACCAAAAGGCCAAAAATAGCAATAGCAGTGTAGAGTAAAAACAGAAGAAGTTCCCTCCTTGCTCATACTGCAAAATGACCACGCACTCGGAGAAATTCTGTTGGTGGAGACCTGATGCACAATGTGGAATTTGCAAACAGAAAGGGCATGTCACCAAGGTCTGCAAATCCAAGAACAAGGATTCTAGACCACAGCAAGCTCATGTGGCAGAAGCAGCTGAAGCTAAGGAGGAGCAGCTGTTTACAGTTACTTCTTTTACAGTAAAAAACACCTCTGATGCTTGACTTATTGACTCGGGCTATACACATCACCTATGTAAAGATGAAGAATTGTTCCAAGACCTTGATAAAGCTTATAAAACTAGAGTGCAAGTGGGCAATGGAGAATGGTTACAAGTCAAGGGTAGAGGTTCAGTAGCGGTTTCAACAAACTCAAGTATCAAAGTCATTCGAGATGTCTTGTTTATTCCTGATATGACCCAAAATCTGCTAAGTGTTGGACAAATGCTTGAAAAGAATTATTCTTTGCATTTTAAGGATTTTAAATGTGCTATTTACAATCCTTTTGGTGAGCTGCTATTTTATGTCAAGATGAAAAACAAGAGTTTTGTTGTTAATTGGAAAAAAAAACACCTGAGCATGCCTATATCAGTTCTACACAAAATGTCACAAACTTGTGGCACAAAAGACTTGGGCATTTTAATCACAGAAGCCTATCCGAGATGAACAAGAAGGAATTAGTAGAGGACTTGCCTGCTCTTGACAGTGATGCTCAATTGTGTGTGATTTGTCAACAAGGCAAGCAAGCAAGACTGCCATTCTCAAAATCAAAAAGTTGGAGAGCCAATCGACAACTCCAGCTTGTTCACACTGATGTGTGTGGACCAATGAAAACAGAATCCTTGAGTGGTAACAGATATTTTCTCATTTTTATTGATGATTTTATAAGGATGTTGTAGCTTCCCCTCACCGTAGGGTACATATCGGGGCGCCCGAAGGTCACTCAAACACGTATCCCACGATAAAGACGCACTACCAAAAAATTTCACTAATAATCCAAATGGCATCGCAGTAAATTAAACCACAACATAATAGAAATCAGTAAAATTTAATAATCCAAAATAATCATCTGGTACAATCATCCATTAACATAATAGACAAGTCTATCAATCCCCTGTACAAAACAAAAAAGGAAACTGATACAAACATCTATCCTAAGTCATCCTCAAAAGAAACCGTCCCAGTTGACCGACCTGTGATCCATCGCTCCTCTTGCCAGCACACTCGCACGGCAGGAAAAGGCTATCTCCGGAGCTAAGGGTCTACTCTATCGATTCTGAAAAATAGGTTGCAATTTTGGGTGAGTTTGCGAACTCAGTGAGAAACCATCATCGATGGTTCACTCAAATCATGCATTACGCACCCGGTGTACAGTATAATACAGTATTATTCCATTAGCAGTATCATATAACCGTTTACAGTATATTGTACAGTAATATACAATTATCGGTATAATATAACAATTTGCAGCATTACAGAACAATTTACAGTAACATGTAACAACTTACAGTAAATCATGCTATCACGTAATTAGTAATTGTCACAGAACAGTAATTCATGCGAATGCAATGCACATGTGACTCTTTTCCAGTTATTCAGTGTTGTGTCCAAGTGTTCAACAAGAGTGTGGGGACGCGTGTGATTTCTCCTCGAGTGGACCCGGTCAAGACAAATGTGAGAGCTCGAGGCTCTTTTCAGTGATATTAGCAACTTGGGACACATCCATTATCTGATCATGCATTTATGCATGCAATGCAATGTTCAGTGGTATGGCTATAAAAGCCCAAGATATCGATTCCAAGATCATACACGGTGATCCATCCGACAAGAAAAGCATGCAATTCGATCCTATCACACTAGTAATCATACAGAGCATATAAGCAATCAGGAATTTGAGAAACCAACTAGGTTACTCACCTGTAACTTCGAGCTACTGCCTGGAAATCCCAGCAATATCCGTGGAACGACGATCCAACGGGGCCTCTATAACAATAAAAATACAGTCCCATTACTAGAGGCTTAATTAAGCAGTTTAGTAATGCATATGTCTCAGTAAAATGATGTACAATGCATGTTCACGATTTTCGGTGCTAAAACTCAATTTGATATCTTATGCTCAACCCTATCTCTTTGCTCGAGATCAGTCTGCCTAGCCCCTCCTGCGGACCTGAAGGGCCTGCTATGGCGCTTACTGCATCCTCTACTCAGACTGTCACCGCTATCATTTGGTCTCTTATTCTGGTCCCGACCGGCCTCACCAGACTCTCGCCAAGAATGCCGATCCGTACTACAGTAGCCCTAAGCTCAATGAAATTACCCATATCAGATCTGGCCAGTCGGGTACGGATCTCCAAATTGAGTCCGCCCTCAAAACGTCGATACCTATCAGCCTCAGTAGCAACCAATGTCGAAGCATAACTCGTCAACTCGTTGAACCGTACTTCATAATCGGCTACCGCCATCTGCCCCTGTCTCAATTCTAAGAACTCTTGTAACTTCATTTCCAGATAGACCTTGGGCATGTAATTGTCCCGGAAGGCCCTCAGAAAATTATCCCAAGTCAGTCATTTGAACCCAATTATTCCTAATTTCTCATTTAATCCCAATCCAGTCAGTCCAGTCAGTTCATACTCAAAATTAAGTACCGAAAAATCATGAATGCATGTATCTATAAATAATTACATATGCAATAAACCTGTTCCTCTATAATTAGAGGCCAGTAACATGCTCAATTAGTGAATGCAAAGAACCCTATCATCGAATTTATATTACCATAATACCTTGCTAACTTGAAGAACGGATGTTACTGAGATGTCTTTGGGTGTATTTTATCAAACACAAAAGTGAAGTTTTTTTTCTTTTTAAACAATTTAAAGCTTTAGTAGAAAATCAATGTACTCTCAAAATTAAAGCCTTAAGGTCTGACAATGGGGGAGAGTACACTTCTGGTCAGTTTGTCGATTTTTACAGCTCTACAGGCATTGAACATCAGCTGACCATTCCCTACACACCACAACAAAATGGCGTGTCTGAACGAAAGAATGAGACTGTGATGGAGATGGCGAGGTGCCTCTTAATTGAAAAACAGATGCCAATTCAATTTTGGGCAGAAGCAGTTAACACTTCTGTCTACCTATTGAACAGACTACCCTCTAGAGCATTGGAGAACAAAACGCCATATGAGGCTTGGCATGGCAGCAAACCATCGGTGCAGCATCTCAAAATTTTCGGTAGCGTTTGTTTTTATCAAGTGCCTGAACCAAAAAGATCCAAGCTTGATAAAAGAGCTCATAAGGGTATTTTTGTTGGCTATGGTTCGTCGACCAAGGGCTACAGAATTTACTGCCTACAGACAGAGAAAGTAATCTTGAGCAGAGAAGTGAGATTTGATGAAGATACAGCCTGGAATTGGGGAGCACCAAAATTCATGCAAACTGAAGTTTTTCCAGACATTGTAACTTGTGAACAACCTCAACTTACAGAAGAAGTAGAGGAGAACACACCTGTGGCAGTAATTGACTTGGTTGATGACATCCCAGTAAGGGGCACCAGGACCTTGGATGACATATATCAGAGATGTAACTTAGCTATCAGTGAACCGACAACCTATGCTGAAGCTAAGGACTCTCAAGCATGGAGGAGTGCTATGCAGGTTGAAATGGATATGATCAACAAGAATGGAACTTGGCAGCTGGTTGATAGACCTATGGACAGAAAAATAATAGGAGTCAAGTGGGTTTACAAGACCAAACTTAATCCAGATGGCTCAATCAGCAAACATAAAGCGAATATTGTGGTGAAAGGGTATGCTCAGCAATACGGAGTGGACTATCAGGAAACATTCGTACCCGTTGCAAGGTATGACACAATCAAGCTCCTTATTGCGTTTGCAGCTCATAATTCATGGCAAATCTATCAACTTGATGTGAAGTCAACTTTTTTGAATGGGTTGCTAGATGAAGAGATTTATGTCGAGCAACCAAATGGCTTTGTGATTGCTGGCAAAGAAGACCAAGTTTATCTTCTCAAAAAGGCATTGTATGGATTAAAACAAGCTCCAAGAGCTTGGTATGAAAGGATGGACAATCATTTGGCACAGCTTGGTTTTTGTAGAAGTCAGAATGAAGCGACTTTGTATGTCAAAATCGAAGGAGATGATGTTTTAATTGTTTCAATTTACGTTGATGACATACTTGTGACAGGGAGCAAGCTTGAGCTAATTCAGAAATTCAAGGTAGAAATGGAGAATGTTTTTGAAATGACTGATTTGGGACTCTTGAATTACTTTCTCGGCATGGAAGTAATGCAATCCAGCAGTGGGATTTTTGTATGCCAGCAAAAATATGCTACTGACATTTTGAGCAGATTTAAGATGGATGAGTCTAAACCAGTGAGCAGCCCAATCTCGACTGGACTAAAACTAGGCAAGGATGAAGACTCTCTAAAGGTGGATGAAAGCATGTATAGGAGCCCAATTGGTAGTCTTTTATACTTGACTTTCACGAGACCAGACATTCTTTTTTTCTGTGAGTTTGCTTTCTAGATATATGCATTCTCCTAGAGTGTCTCATTACACAGCTGCTAAAAGGGTGTTGAGATATGTTAAAGGCACCATTACACTTGGAGTTCTTTTTCCCAAGTCTGCAGGAGAACCTATTGAACTTGTGGGCTATTCTGACAGTGACTGGGGTGGCTGTGTGGATGATGCAAAGAGCACTTCTGGTTTTCTATTTGCTCTAAGGAATGGCTACTTCAGCTGGAGTTCAAGAAAGCAAGAAACCACAGCTCAATCAACTGCAGAAGCAGAGTATATTGCTGCTGTTGCTGCTGTGAATCAAGCAATTTGGCTCAGAAAAATGTTGAAAGACTTGGGTCATGAACAAGCAAAAGCAACAAGAATCTGGTGTGATAATCTGTCTGCAGTTTCAATCTCAAAAAATCCTGTGTTTCATGGTAGAACTAAACACATCAAGATAAAATTTCATTTTATCCGAGAAGTTCAACAGTTGAATGAAGTGGAGCTGGTTCACTGCACATCTGAGGATCGACTTGCTGATATTTTTACCAAGGCCCTGCCAAAGGAGCGATTTGAAGTTTTGAGGAGGAAGATCGGTGTCTGCAACCGAAATGCCAAGGAGGAGTGTTGAAGTGTTGGCATCCCTTGTTTCAAAAATCTGCAGAAGTTTTATTTCTCTTAGGACTCTATTTCTTTGTTTTCCTTTTCGTAGTTGGTTTTTATCTCTTTGTTATTTTTTAGCAGTAGAGTTTTATTAGAAGTAAAGTTAGCAAGATCAGATAAATATTCAGTAGTAGTAGACAGGTTGAAGTCAATTACTCTTGCCATATAAACATCATTTGTTTATCAATAAAATTGCAGAGTTCTTTTGTGCAGTTAATATTTTTTCTCTTGATAACCTTAAACTATTTTTTGGCAACTTGCAGTAGCACAATTTCTGTCCAGCAAAGAGCAAAAGTATTTCCTTTAAATTTGTTGTTCATAACACTGCTGCAATTTCCAACAACTTGTAATTGTTTCTCTTCCATTTTTTTTTCTGCATTTGGTATTGCAGGATCATTCTTCAGTCTTCTGACATCTTCTCAATGGCAAGCAATCACTGAAAATTTTGGTTTCATTTTTGGTCAAAGACTTTCTCCATTAATGTAACTTGCAAATAATAATCCACTAATGGGGTTAGAATACTACTAACATTGTTTGTTGCTGTAAAGTTGTGGTAGGTGGACTTGCAAAGTTCAGAGATATGTGAAGAATCCAAACACAGAAACAAAGAATATGCTTTTTAGTCTACAAACAAAAGAAGAGATTATATGAAAAAAAAAATAGATTTTGGTTTGGGTGAGCCCGCACTATTGAGGTTTTACCCCCTTTGGTCTCCAGGCCTCCTTATTCATCTCCTTCCTTAGAGGGATTCGGGAGTTGAACCTGGGACCTCAGGGTTTTGTTGGGTGCAAGACCCACGCCTCGTCGGGAGTTGTTTCCTGATAAGCCCCTCCGACGCTCAAGTTAGTCTTTTTGTGAGGGTATGATCGCTATAAGCTGAGAAAACTAGGGTTATGATCACATACCTCTATTATGGTAGAGTTATACCTTATATATGGAGCAGATGCTAGGTTTAAGTCTTTACGTATGCATGGGAGACTTCCACCTGCGAATGGGTCACGGATGCGTGGACTGGGCCTGGCATAGCCGATAGGTATAAGACTGATCCTTGAAAGATAGACCGATCGGCCCACGGGTCGTTATGACTGGGTTCGGGCCCAGCACGACAGACCCGACCATAAGCTCCCCCTACTCCTCGAGTCTGAGCAAAGAGAAGGGTCGAAGGAGTATATAAGGGTCTTGTAACTCATCCGTAAGATAGCTCGTAATAGGCTCGATCAGTCGGGCATTGACGAATAGTACATGGTTGCTCGTGCAAGGATCGAGCGATTGAGTGTCCCGATCGATCGGCATCGGCACCTATTGCGTGACAGCTCGTATCAAGAGAGTTCAGGCGAATAATCCTCTTCCTCTTAAGAGGTGGCTCCACCTCCTCTTCCTCCTCCTCTTCCCCTCCCACTCGGCCCGCACTCGCTGGCACGATCGTCAATGACGTCGACACGACAGGACGGTCTTCAGCGGGCGAAGGGGCCAGCAACATTGTAGAATGGCTTGGCTCCACTGACGGAGCGGCGCCTTCACCGATCTCTGCCTCCTTCCTCTTTTTCTCCCCTTTGGCCTGCTTTTTGGATTTAGGAGGAGGGGATGACCCGGCAAAATCTTCTACCCTCGCCATGGCTGCACAACAACAAAACAGGTCAGAAAGCAAAACCAATACTTAAAAATACAGCAAATAATTCAACCACGAGTGGTCAACCAGACGGGTCGGTTTCCTCTCCTAGCCCGCTAATTTGTGGCGGGAGGTCGAGTAGAAAAGAATCGACTGAGGCCCCCCCCCGCGATACCCCAGGATGAGCCGAGCGAAGTCGTAACGGTCGAG
This sequence comes from Erythroxylum novogranatense, assembly GCA_029891385.1. Taxonomy (NCBI): domain Eukaryota; kingdom Viridiplantae; phylum Streptophyta; class Magnoliopsida; order Malpighiales; family Erythroxylaceae; genus Erythroxylum; species Erythroxylum novogranatense. The sequence goes on along the minus strand of CM057227.1, from coordinate 634,349 downwards.
CCCCTTTATGCGACCGATCACCTCCAACTCCTCTCTACTAAGAGACACGCTCGACGTGTCATTCTACCGCTCGGCTAAAGGATATCTCCACGGCTGGGACTCGAAGGAGGATCCTGGGGGCTTCACAAAGAAGTACTTCGTCCGCCAAGCGAAGATTTTCGAAGCTGTTCCGGTCGGGCGATATCGGGCATCTTGGTACTACAGGGAAGGGATCCCGACCTCAGAGCTCGGACTCTGGTTCATCTTCAAAAAATGGCGTAGAATCCCAACCGAGGGCAAATGGCCGAATTGATGGCATAACAACGCCAGGCCTTTAATGAACCTCCACCCATTCGGAGGAATCTGGCTAGGCATCAACTGGAAATCGACGCACACCTCGTGAATAATAGGGGCATACGGGAGCCTCGCGCCACCAATCGAAAAGAAACTATCAGAAATGGCAACATACTCACTCAGATTGCTGTGGATTCGTTCATGCTCCAAGGCCAACCTAGGCCCCCAGGACATAGGGATATTATTTCTAATGATCGACCGTTTTAGGTCCGCCGCGGTCATCGTTGATTTATCTCTCGGTGGCTTCTCCACCATTAACACATCCTTCCGTTCTCTCATAGAGACTTCTTCAGTACCTCTTACAACACTTCTAGAACTAGCCGACGACATGCTTACTAAGAGAAAACTTTTGAAAAACTTTAGAGGAGAAGATGAGGGAAAAGGACGTACCTATTCGGTGATTTGAGGTTGAAAAATTGGACGGCGGTTGAAAGAAAACTTCGGAGACTGTGGGCAAGAAAATACAAATGAAAGTAGGATGAAAGCTGGAGAACGAAAGCAAACGTAAAGAAAATCTGCAATCCATTGACCCTGAGTACTTATAGAAGACCGGTCGAAGGGACGCCCCAATCAAAGCTCGACACATGGAGCAAATTCGAGCCAAGCTCAGACACGTGGCAGAATCTGAGCTGAGATGAATTAGGTTTGTTCGAAATCCGGAGTGACGCGACAATTGAAAGGACATACGTGACAGCTGTACAACTGTTACAAGGACGATTCGTTTCAAATTCTGAAAATCCGTCAGAGGGCAAGCGCCATCAGTAATGATTAAATAAAGTACCCTCACGCGCTCAACACATGTGTTCGCTTGATACGAGCTGTCACGCAATAGATGCCGATGCCGATCGATCGGGACACTCAACCGCTCGATCCTAGTACGAGCAATCATATACTACCCGTCAATGCCCAACCGATCGAGCCTATTACGAGCTATCTTACGAACGAGCTACAAGACCCTTACATACTCCTTCGATCCTTCTCTTTGCTCAGACTGGAGGAGTAGGGGAGCTTATGGTCGGGTCGGTCATGCTGGGCCCGAACTCAGTCATAACGACCCGTGGGTCGATCGGTCCATCTTTCAAGGATCAGTCTCATACCTATCGGCTATGTCAGGCACAGTCCACGCATCCGTGGCCCATTCACAGGTGGAAGTCTCTCATGTTTACGTAAAGACTTAAACCTAGCATCTGCTCTATATATAAGGTATGGCTCAAATCAAGCTGGAACAGGGAAGAAAAATTTCAACAACAAGAATAAGAGCAACAACTATGAATTCCCACCTTGTGCACACTACGGTAAGACTACTCATCTTGAAAAATATTATTGGTGGAGTCCTGATGCAATGTGTGGTACATGCAAACAACTTAGGCAGGTTACTAAGGTTTGCAAATTTAAAAACAACGATTGTCACTCTCAACAAGCACAGATTGCAGATGAAGTTTATACACAGGAGGAGCAACTTTTTTGAAGCTTTGAAGAGTTTATCACCAGAATGCCAAGGAGGAGTGTTGAGAATTGGCATTCAGTTTCCAATAGGCTAGAATTTCAGTTCTAGTAGGATTTTTATTCAGTTTCAGTATAGGACTTTAATTCCTATTTTTAGCAGATTATTTGCAACTATTCTTATATGTCGTAGTTAGCTTTATCTTTCGGTTATAGTAGTTGATTTTAAGTAGGAATGTTTGTAAGCTTTCATTATTTAACGGCTTGAAAGATTAATAAAGTATGAAGAGTTTTTCCAAATTCAAAAACTCGATTCTTTCTTTTATTCTCAACAGCCTTTTTAAATCAGTTTTCATAGCAGCATCGTTGCAATTCTCCAACAGATAATGCCTTAAGAATTATCCCATTCTCAGTAAATTGGAAAGTTCTGTGACTGAAGAAAACAAATTGCTTTTGGTTATTAACATGAGATATTGATTGAAAAAGATGATGCTGATTGATGTAGAAGGCTGGTTTAAGAGTAGGAGAGTGAAATAAAAGGAATCTAGAACCTACAAACAAACAAATATACGATTAGTTTTAGTATCAATTGTTATTGCTTTTGTCCAAGTATGGATACGTTTTGAGTTTGTAGACCTCAGTGTCCTGGTTGGCCACACCAATTTAGTGCTCTGCCACCCCACAAACCCAGGAAAAAAAAAGGGAACTTTGACCTTCATCTCTTGCCTCTCTTCCTGTGTATCGTCTATAAGAATAGAAGAAATCAACATTTACAGGTTGAGTGTTTCACTAATCAATCAAGTGATTGGTTTGATCTTACCTGCAATGAAACTGTTAATTCCCATGAAAAGGGAAAAGAAATAAAGGCTTTGAAGATCAAAGAACTCCAGTCACAGTAACGTAGAAAAAGTCTTACAATAATTGTTTTTGTTTCAATCAATTGGATGGTAAGTAATAAACATACACCACAGTGTTCAATAAAGCAAAAAGGGGTTTGTGTATTTGACTCCATTAAACTTAAGACTAGACATTTAATAGGATGAGGAAGACCTTGTCAATTCTATGTACAACCTTACTTCAAAGTAGAACGTGGTTCTGAGATTTCCCAGAAAGAGTTAATCATGTCTCCAATTCTTTATAAACTGAACATGGTAGGCATCAATAATGCAGCAATAAAGAAACTTTAAAAAGAGGGTTGACCATACTTTGGTGTTAAAATCATACTGTGTAGGGTCATATATAAGAGTTGACAAGCAACACTCTTCACAGAAACTAATCCAGATGATCAATCATAGAAAAGGATTTGTCCCATATTTGGTCCAGATCATCTGCAGATGAAGTACACCATTTTTTAAGTTAAAATTATAGCAATCCAGCTATTAGGCTAAGCATGCAACATGAGAAATGGTTCCCACTTCACAATGTTTGTATAACAGCTGCAAATATAACAACACCACCTCCATAACTAGACAATCCTCCGTGGGTCCTCCCTGTTACAGATACAAGTCCACTCAACAGTAACATACGTGAGCAATCACCAGAACATTTCAAATGACAGTCCAACATTATCCTATAGACTCTTCAACACCCGAATTACTCTCAAAGGAAATTTGTTGTGCAAGCTGTGTGATTTCTTCTAGAACCTGTGAGGTGGCAAGCTCACAGCTACACATTTGAGATATTCTCTCTGCAATCCAAAACAGAATTTGTTAGAGTTGTATTATAAAAGCAAATGATGTCATAGAGAGAAGGCGTGTGAGAAAATTTTTTCAGAAATAAAAATCTTCAGAATTCCTCTCTTCTCTCTTGATGCTCTCTCTTTCTACCTTCAGTATTAGCTAAGTTTTATTTTATTTCTGTCGAAAGTTTTTCATGGTATCAGAGCTACAATGTCCAATGACACCAGCTCCACCAACCAAGGACCAACGTCCTCCGAAAATCCTGTATCTCACATTACGTCTAATTCATCCATGCAATTTTCTTCTCTAGCTAAAACCCTTAATTTCAACCCTATCAAGCTAGATAACTCCAATTACCTTTACTGGAAAACTCAAATACTCCCCATCATTAGAGCCCTTGACCTTGACACCCATATCAACCCAGATTATCCTATACCACCCAAATTTTTTGACAATATTGGAACTCTCACTCCCAATCCTGATTACAACGCATGGCGGAAAGCAGATCAACTTCTCATGAGCTGGTTGATCTCAACTATTAATGAGGTTTTAATCGGCCAGATAACACATTGCAGTTTAGCCTTAGAGATCTGGCAATGTTTATCAAAGGCCTTCAGTCAGCAATCGATGGCTAAAATAGCTCAGTTGCGTCAACAACTCCAAACTATGCAGAAAGGCTCCGATTCCATCAGTGATTATGCAATGAAAATTAAAAGAGTCGGAGACTCCTTAAAGGCTGCTAGGGATGACTTGAAAAGCAAGGATCTCATTATGTCTCTCACAGGAGGATTAGGCCATGACTTCGATCCTGTTGTGGTTCTAATTCATTCTCAGTTGGAAACTCTAACTTTTGAAGATGCCAAATTCCAGTTACTCATTCATGAACAGCGCATAGCCCATCTTAATGCCAGTGCACATGTCTCAATCTCTACCTCTCAACCCCCTTCTCAACCAACAGAAAAGCAAGCTCATTTTGCCTATAATAATGATCTCAACAGATTCAATAGGGGTGGTTTCAGAGGTAGCCCTAGAGGAAGAAAGCAGAGGTGGGAGATCCGTCGATCCGAAATAGATCAGATTACAAATATGTTCTAAACCAAATCATTCAGCCTGGCAATGCTTCAAACGTTATGACCAAACCTTCCAACGTGCTATGCCTCAATCTCCCCACCCTACCTCGCTTCACCCCACATCCTATCCACCACCGTCACATCCAAATCCATACCCACCTTCTCTTTTACCCAATCCTTCTTTTCCTTCTCAAAGTCACTATCATCAGGCCTCCTCATACATTGCCACTCCAGAAATTGTCACAGACCCTTCTTGGTACATAGATAGTGGTGCTACCAACCACATCACCTCTGATTTAAGCAATCTCTCCCTACATAGTGAGTATCAAGGTACAAACACTCTTTTGGTTGGAAATGGTTCGAAATTAAAAATCTCTCACACAGGAAGTACTCACTTCTCCTCTCCCTCTCTACCCTCCTCTGTTTTGTGTTTGACTAAGATTCTTTGTGTTCCTTCCATTACAAAAAATCTTCTTAGTGTTTCTCGTTTTACTAAGGATAATAACACTTACGTTGAATTTTTTGCTGATTATTGTGTGTTTAAGGATTTGAGAACCAAGCAAGTAGTTCTTCAAGGATGCCTTAAAGATGGATTATACCAAGTTGACCTGGACCTCTCTCGTCAATCAACCTCACCAAAGTCCGAAACCAATCAAAGAGTCGGTTCTGGCATACTTCGCCCAGTCCTTTGTTCATTACAAACAAGTGTCACTTAGCTTCTGCTGTAACTCGTGATCCTAATGTATGGCATGCCTGTTTAGGACACCCAAATTCAAGAATTCTCAATCTTATTTTACGAAAATTGTATCCCTCTAATCTCAATTCTCAATTAGATTTTTATGATTCCTGTAAGGTTGGGAAAATGCACCAGTTACCATTCACTCCATTAAAAATCTCAGCTACTAAACCTCTTGAACTCATATATTAGGATATATGGGGACCAGCCCCATACCTTTCCTCTACAGGGTCCAGATACTATGTTACATTCATTGATGCCTTTAGTAGGTTCTCATGGATATTTCCTCTAAAACTAAAATCTGATCTATCTGCTGCGTTTATGAGATTTAAGCTACAGGTTGAAAATTTATTGGATCGTAAGATCAAATGCTTTCAAGCAGACATGGGTGCAGAATATTTAAGCTTGTAAAAAACACTGACTCTACGAGGGATTCAGACACGATTTTCCTGCCCATACACCCATCAACAGAATGGGGTTCCTGAGAGAAAACATCGAACAATAGTAGAGGCCGGTTTAACTATGCTAGCTCATGCTCATCTTCCTCTCCAGTTTTGGCAAGAGGCTTTTGAATACGCTACTTATCTCCAAAATCTCATCCCATCTTCAGCTTTGAACTTTCTTTCACCTTTTGAGACACTATTTCATAGAACTCCTGACTACAACTTTTTGAAAGTTTTTGGTTGCTCAGTGTTCCCTTATTTGCGGCCCTACTCTTCTCACAAGTTTGACTTCCACTCATAAAAGTGCCTATACTTAGGCATCAGTTCAACTCATAAAGGGTATAAGTGCATGGACAAGACAGGTCGAGTCTTCATCACCAGGCATGCCATTTTCAATGAGGTACAATTTCCTTACTCTGAACTGTTCTCTTCTTCCTCTACTTTTTCTTCTCCTTCCACGCCTTCTTCTCCCATTACTATATTGCTGCCACTCACTACACATATCCAGACTTTCCCTCCAACCACAGATCAACATAAACAAACTACCAATACCCAAAGTTCCTATCCATTAGCTACTACTGATCCTACCTCATCTTCTCCGACATCTCACCCTCACCCTGAGCCACGTCCCATGCACCGCACCCATACCATGACCACTAGATCCCAATCGGCATTTTAAACCAAAATTTTACATGGCCATCAGAATTGAGAACCCACCACTGTCCAACAAGCCCTTTCCGACCCAAAATGGATTGCTGTCATGCACGATGAACTCACTGCCCTACACACAAACAACACTTGGGTACTTGTCCCTCCTTCCCCTAGCTATAATGTGATCGGTTCTAAATGGGTCTTTCGCATTAAATACCGACCAGATGGCACCATTCTCAAATATAAAGCTCGTCTTGCTGCCAAGGGATTTCATCAAACCCCTGGCATTGACTTTGATGAAACCTTTAGCCCAGTTATTAAAGCTTCTACCCTTCGCATTATCCTTTCATTAGCTGTTCATTATAATTGGTCCATCAGGCAGGTTGATGTTAACAATGCCTTCCTTAATGGGGACCTAACTGAGGCTGTTTATATGTCCCAACCTCCTCATTTCTCTGACCCCAACTATCCTTACCATGTTTGCCGCCTCAACAAAGCTATTTATGGGCTCAAACAAGCCCCAAGATCCTGGTTCCATAAACTGCAGCAAGCACTTCTTTCCTGGGGTTTCCTAAACTCTGTTTCTGATACAAGTCTTTACACACACAAATCGGCAGGGACTACTACTTATCTTTTAGTTTATGTCGATGACATTCTCATCACTGGAAATGATCCTTCTTACATAGCCAATCTCATTTCAAGACTAAACTCAACCTTTGCCCTTAAAGACCTTGGGGACATCCACTGTTTTTTAGGCTTCGAAGCCTATCAAGATTCCACTGGACTCTTTCTCTGCCAATCTAAATATATCCAAGACATTCTTAAAAAGACACATATGGAGAACTGTAAACCCAGTCCTACACCTATTGGTAGTAGCTCCAAGCTTATCCACTCCGACTCCCCTATTTTCGAAGATCCCACTCTTTTCAGAAGTACCATAGGTTCTCTAGAATATCTTGTCAACACTAGACCAGATATTGCCTTTTCAGTCAACCGTCTCAGCCAGTTCCTTATCCAGCCTACACATGCCCACTGGGCTGCCTGCAAACGCATTCTGCGTTATCTCAAAGGCACTATGCATCTTGGCCTCACCTTCACACAATCTAGTCTCAACCTTTCTCTTTACAGTGACTCTGATTGGGCTAGCTGCCCAAATGACAGAAGAAGTACCACTAGTTATTGCCTCTTCCTAGGTCAAAACTTGATCACCTGGAGCTCAAGGAAACAAACTGTTGTAGCCAGATCAAGCACTGAAGCGGAGTATCGCTCAATGGGTGCTGCTACTACTGAAGTCTTATGGCTGCAAAATTTATTTTCTGAACTCGGTGTTCCCATTAGACTACCAACTGTACTCTGGTGTGACAATATGAGTGCTATTGCACTAGCTTCCAACCCTGTTTTTCATGCTCGCACGAAGCACATTGAGCTTGATGTTCACTTTGTCCGAGAAAAAGTTTTGGCCGGAATCATCCAACCTAGATATGTGCCATCAGCAGACCAAATTGCCGATATATTCACAAAGTCGCTCCCACAACAGCTTTTCAATCACTTTTGTATCAAATTGAATCTAAGGTTTTCACCTCAGCTCAATTTGAGTGGGGATGTTACAGATACAAGTCCACTCAACAGTAACATACGTGAGCAACCACCAGAACATTTCAAATGACAATCCAACATTATCCTATAGACTCTTCAACACCTGAATTACCCTCAAAGGAAATCTGTTGTGCAAGCTGTGTGATTTCTTCTAGAACCTGTGAGGTGGCAAGCTCACAGCTACACATTTGAGATATTCTCGCTGCAATCTAAAACAAAATTTGTTAGAGTTGTATTATAAAAGCAAATGATGTCATAGAGAAAAGGCGTGTGAAATTTTTTTTCCAGAAATAAAAATCTTCAGAATTCCTCTCTTCTCTCTTAATGCTCTCTCTTTCTACCTTCAGTATTAGCTAAGTTTTATTTTATTTCTGTCGAAAGTTTTCACTCCCTTCTTCTTTCCTTCCTATTCCACCAACGTCCATCACTTTGTTCCATATTTAATTGGGCATGTACCTGTCAAATGATAACGTTTGTATTGTCCAAGCACCCTCATCGTGCATGTTAAAAATAAAAAGTATCGGGTTCACGACTTGCAGGGCATTTTGATGGGATTTTAACTAACCTTGTAACTAAAAAAATATGTAACTTTCACATTCACGACTTCTGAATCTATAATCTACCCTTAGAAGTATGGTGAATAACTGGAACAGTTGGTGATAAAATTGATAAAAGTGGGAGAGATCAGATAAATGTATCACTATCACGATACTCTTATAATAAGCCTATGGAGCACTAAATTTGAAGCTCCGAGGATCCAATTGTAGATTCAGAAACAGTATTATCTTGCCTGCCAACCCCACTAACTTGTTTCTTTTCCTTTTTGTTTCCTGCATTTGATATTTCAGGATCATTCTTCAGTCTTCTGACAGCTTCTCACTGGCAAGCAATCACTGAAAATCTTGGTTTCAATTGGTCTAAGACTTTGTCCACTATTGTAACTTGCAAATCCACTAATAGTGTTAGGATACAACAAACATTGTTTGATTGATGGTGGAAAAGAAAACGTGAAGAATCCAAACACAGAAACAAAGAGTATGCTTTTTAGTCTACAAATGAAAGAAGAGATTAAATGCAAAAACAAAGATTTCAGAAAAGATCCCACTTTGAATAGTGATTTAGGCTTTTAAAATTTCTAATCTTGACATTAAATAATGCCTTCCCTGTCTCTCACTCAATCTCAGATGTTCAAAAAGCTTGTGACAAGCTTTTAAAACACCAGTGCTTGCTGCTATAATCATGGTCTCCTTTTTCACAAGCTTTTAAAACACTAGTGCTTGTTGCTACAATCATGGTCTCCTTTTTCAATGTGCCTATCCAACACTTGTAATGTGTTAAATGAAGGTCTGTATCACTAGTTCAGTCACAAACTTTATCGAGTTTTTGGATTATAACATACAATAATGTGTGTGTTGCTTTGTAAAAAATGTATAATACTGTATATTATTAAGTTTAAAATTATTATCTTAATATCATAATTTGTGGTTTTGGAATCAATATCATGATTGATATCTTTTATTTATTGTTATATTTTTAAAAAATTGGAAGAATCTAACTGATTTAACTTATGAAAGTCCTTTCTTAAAATTAATGAGTAACTAATGAAAAGTATGAACAAGTAAAAAAGATAAACTAAAGGTCAATAATTGAGACAATGAAAAGAATAATGCATATTGGATTGTGTAAAATGGAAGAAAATAAGATGCAGTAAGAAGAAAAGGAGAGTAAAGACAAAATTTATATGCAATGATTAAAAATTTAATCGATTTGACTGTTTAATAATAAAATTTTGAAACGTTCAATTTTTCAATTCGGGTTTGAACTATGCGATTCGATTTATTTTAATAAATGTTGTTGTTAAAATAATCAAATTATTAATTAATCAATTAATTTTATTAATTAATAAGTTCTAATAAACTAAAATTAATTAATTAATTTTTTTATTTTTAAATTTTATTCAATTATTAGTCCATTTTATGATATAGGCAATCAAAATAAATTTTTTGTTAAATGTTAAATATCATAAATCATACTTCATCACTTTATTATAATACTTTTATCTGATCAATTATAAAATATATTTTTTCTTTCTGTGAACTTTTCAAGTAAATTTAAATGATTCTCACTTTTTATTTTTTTCGGTTTTAGGATATAATTAGTTTCCAAATAAAACTAAACTGACTCAAAAACTATTATCACAGGGCAATTTGAGTAGGGCTTCCTCATTTCCCTTCACTTGATGGGCTCTTCCTACCAAAAACTGATGCAGAGAACTAAGAGGACTGTGAATTACACAATCCATTGGATTGATATGAGAAAGCAATGATTTTGGGTATCATAGCCCATTTGTCCTTCAAGTTGAGCTCCTGTAATGGGCAACGTCGTGCTTCCATGTATTTGCCAAGGTTCAGAAGCTTCCACGCTAGTAAACATGCATGCCAACTACTCGACAAAAGTTCCCACACACGTTATTCATCCGTTCACCATTCTATGCTTAGTTCTCTGCGCAGAAAGCTTCCGCTTCAAGCCCTTCAAAGTTTCAAGAAGGAGCTTCAGTATGGTGCTGCCTGCAACATTGACGAAGTCACAGTGGCTCTGGCGCTCAAGGCTTCCTGTGGGAACCTGGTATTGGGTACCCAAACCCACTGCTTCGCTATTTGTTCTGGGTTTACTTCATATGTCCCGGTGTCTAATTCATTGATGAATATGTACTGTAAGTCTGGGCATTTTAGTGAAGCTGTGTGTGTCTTTGAGAGGTTGGGTGATCCTGATATCGTTTCTTGGAATACGGTGCTCTCGGGTTTTCAAAGCAGTGAAGATGCATTGAGTTTTGCGCGACGGATGAATTCAACTGGAGTTGTTTTTGATGCCGTGACTTGTACTACCATTCTTGCTTTTTGTTCAACACATAAGGAGTTCCTATTTGGATTGCAATTGCATGCTTCTATACTGAAATTTGGTTTGGATGGTGAAGTGTATGTTGGGAATGCGCTTATATCTATGTATTCTAGATGTGGATTCATAGTGGAAGCTAGGGAAGTGTTTGAGGAAATGCCGAAAAGAGATTTTGTTTCATGGAATGCAATGATATCAGGCTATACCCAGGAGGGATTTTATGGGGTAGAAGCAATTCGGATGTTTATAGATATGTTTAAAGAGGGACTAGAACTTGATCATGTCTCATTCACTAGTGCAGTTTCTGCATGTGGTCATGCGAGAAACTTAGAATTTGGGAAACAAATACATGGATTGAGTATAAAAAGAGGATGTGCAAAGCATGTCTCTGTTGCTAATGTTTTGATCTCTACATATTCAAAATGTGAGGTCATTGAAGACGCAAAATTGGCATTCCGACATATGGATGAACGCAATGTCGTCTCCTGGACTACCATGATATCTATTGATGATGAAGAAGCTCTGTCTCTATTTCAGAGGATGAGATTAGATGGAATTTATCCTAATGATGTGACATTCATTAGCTTAATTCATGTTATAACCATGGAAGATTTGGTGAAAGAAGGCAAGATGGTACATGGATTCTGCTTAAAAACTGGCTTTTCATCAGAGTCAAGTGTTTGTAGTAGTCTGACCACCATGTACTCCAAGTTCAAGTTCATGCAAGACTCACTGAAGGTTTTCGAGGAGCTTAATCACAGGGAGATAACAGCTTGGAATGCTTTAATTTCTGGATATGCACAGAATGGCTATTATCAAGAGGCTATGTATATATTCTTTTCAGCACATACTGAATCTGAGCCAAATCAGTATACATTTGGCAGTATGTTAAATGCAATTGCGACAGCAGAGGAGATATCTCTGAGACAAGGCCAAAGATGCCACTCTCAAATCATAAAACTTGGACTGGACATGGATCCAATCGTTTCTGGTGCTCTCCTAGACATGTATGCAAAGCGTGGAAGCATTTCTGAGTCTGAAAGAGTTTTCAGTGGGATGTTTCAAAGAAGCCAACTTGCTTGGACAACAATTATATCTGCATATGCAAGGCATGGGGACTATCAATCTGTCATGAGTCAGTTTGAGGACATGGAAAGGGAAGGGGTTAAACCTGACTCAATCACATTCCTATCTGTACTAACAGCCTGCGGCAGGAAGGGCACGGTTGATAGGGGTCGTCTTCTCTTCGACTCAATGATCAAAGACTATAACATTGAACCATCTCCGGAACACTATTCGTGTATGGTGGATATGCTAGGTAGAGCAGGGCGACTAGAAGAAGCAGAGCAGCTGCTGAGTCGGATTCCAAGCCAGCCGAGTTTATCCATCTTGCAGAGCTTATTAGGGGCTTGCCGGACACATGGGGATGTGGAAATGGGAAAGAGAATAGCTGATGCATTGATGGACGTGGAGCCTAATCAATCTGGCTCATATGTCCTAATGTCTAACTTGTACGCTGAGAAAGGACAATGGGAAAAGGTAGCAGAACTAAGAAAAGGGATGAGAGAAAAGGGAGTGAAGAAGGAAGTAGGATTGAGTTGGGTGGATGTAGGCAAGATAGATGATTCATTGTCCTTGCATGGATTTTCATCAGGGGACAAGTCTCATCCTAAGCAAGAGGAGATATGTAAAATGGCAAAGTTTCTTGGATTAGAAATGAAAGGATTGCGGGACAGAGATACAAAAAACATAACCTTAGAATCGTAGCCTTGTATTGTATCAAGTTCATTGACATACACAAATTTTCACACATAATGATTTTTCAGAACAATTTGACTTCAGGTTAATCAAAATACCTTCTATTCTAATTGCAATGCCACTCCCAAAATAATGCACTAATAGTAAGTCACGAATTTCCTGTTCTTTATCTCTTGGCAGACTCCATTTGCTCTTCATCTTCCTCGAAATTAAGCTCACCAAATATTGCCAGAAAAAGATCTACAGAAGTAATGAATACATATCTAAATGCATGTTCTTGCATTATTTGTATATTTTTCAACAGAAACATTTTATGGGAAAATCATGACCAGTAAATTGTATTTCCTAAAGGGTAAGCCAACCATCAAAATTCTTATTCATAGCACCATTCAAATAACCAGATTCATCATGACTCGTGCATAGTAAGTATCTTTGTCAAACCACGTTCAAGGTATATCCATTGCACTTAACAGATCTCAGTGTCTGATATTACAAGACCTGAATGAGACTAGGACACTATGATGTTTTCTGCTCAGTCCAAACTGATTTAACACCAATTTGATTTTTCTATGAAATTTCCAATCCCAAAATGAAGAAATTGATCGTTTAAGTCAGATGATATTGCTCAAAGAAATAAAGTTACGAATTAGAAACCATTTAACTCTTGTGAATGACCTTACAAGGTTTTATCTGGAAAAACACAACTAAGTATATGAATGCAGAACTGATTACCATTTGCTAATAGAATTATGAATAAAAATCCCACAGTGCCAATCTAAATTCTGCAAGAGCTTGCTCCTTAATTAGATACCACAAGCTATCTTTGAATATGTCTTGCATTTTCAGAAGATGAACAAAGGGGACAAGATAAGGATTAGCTATGCCAAGAGGTAAATGTTAAGTAACATGAACATTCAAAAGACCCAACCATCCATTGAATAACAATCCATGATTATGACAGTGCAAAGGATCAATGGAAGGAAGGCTTGTAAGACACAGATGCAGCGTATCAATTTGGGTCTCACAAGTACCCTACAGAAGAAATAGCAAGGTTGGCTCTTGGGTCGGGTCAAGGGTTATTTCCGTCAACATGTTTCTTCTTTCACGCTCTCCCCATTTCTATCACAGCAGACGAAGCAGAGGAAAACGACTCTGTTATCGATGGATGGACTTCCGTTTTCGTTTCGCCTTCTTTCCTCTCCCTCTGACCAACTTCTCAGGTAGACGAAAACGAAGAAGAAGACTGTGTTACTGATGGACTTTCGTTTTGACTTCTTCTCTTCTGATACGAAAAAGCATTTGATACAATCTCATTGAAGTTGTGATTTCTCAATACTCCAATGACTCCGGTTTTAAACTTGGAGTAGATAACACTACTGTTGTAGTAATATGGATGATTAGGGTTACAATAAGGAGGAGCAGGGTACAAAATGGGAGGGGAAAAAAAAAAAGAACGTTGAAGAGACTAGAAAAGAGAGATCTGCAATGAGAAACAGAACAGTCCCCGGTTAACCCTTTCTTGTGCATATTCATATTACCTTTCTGTTCAAGCAGTGTAGCTTGTTTTGAAGATATGAAGTCTGCTGAACAGCAAACTAGAACAACTGAAAGAGAATGAAGGTTTGGTTGATTTGTCACTTGTTATGAAGTCTACTCTCTCCATATTTTGCAATTTGCTGCTTATTGATCCACTGAAGAAGAAGAAGAAGCAATAATTAGAATCGGAATTTATCATTTATTGCAATCCCAGTGCCAGAAAGCGGATGTTTTTGATCTGATTGATATGGATACTACGATCAAATCTTAATTATCCTCAATCTCCATCTTTCAGCGCTTGAAGTACCAAAAACTCATCATGAACAACCCTTCTCACAGCTGAGCTTCTTCTCACTTTCGAATCATTTGTTCTTACCATTCTCAGTTATGTAAATTGGCGGATTCTCACATTTATCTTTCACATGAAGGAGGCAACATTATGTTCCCAAGGCTAAAGGAGTCCAATTGCTCCAAAGTAATTCTCAAGAATGTCTCACCAACTGCTTGTTCATTATCATTCAGGCATGTTCTTATTTATGACAAAAGAACATTCGACCATACCAAGTCAGTGAAGACGATTTTCAAGAAAATACAAACTAAAATGTAGAAACTTATCATTAATCTTATAAACTGAAGATAGCTGCCACCATTACTAGTAACCTGCAAATCCAAAACTCAAAGCGAATTGATCCAATTCAAATTGCAATTCTTCTCCCAAAGTAATGCACTAACAGTAAGTACCAACATCTTGTCAGGATAAAAATCCATCTTCAAACAGAGCCATGTGCTCAACAAATATGAAGTAATTATCACAAATAAAGGCAGATGTTTAGTGTAAAGCTTATAAAATAATATGTAACTATAACATTCAATAGTAACTTCCAGCGGTTGCATACTCTAGTGTAGCAGGTATTCATAAGCTAAAATTGAGGCAAAATATCTTAGCAAAATTAATAAGACATATACACTAGCATTCAATGCCATGACCAAAGAGCAGGTGGGGTATATAGACTAGATTCAATCTTGGGAAATTGAATCCAAAGTCATTAATTTTAACCCTTCATCTCTTGACAGACTCCATTTGCTCCTCATCCGCTTCCAAATTAAGCTGAGTAAATAGTACCAGAAAAAAAAATCTGCAAAAGTAATGAATATAAATCTGAATGAATGTTAGTATATTATTGTACATTTTTCAACAGAAAATTTGTATGCGAAAATCACGAACAGTAAATGATTATATTCTCTAAAGGGTAAGCCAAGCAACAAAATTCTTACGCATAGCATAACTCAGACAACCAGATTCATCATGACTCAAGTGTAGTGACTTCAAGGTATATAGATTGCACTTAACAGATCTCAATGTCTGGTTTTACAAGACCTGAACGACACTATGACAGTATGATGTTTTCTGCTCAGTCCATATTGATTTAAGACCAATACAATTTTTCTATGGGATGTAGAAATTGTTTATTTAACCGAAATAATATTGCTCAACAAAATGATGTTAAGAATCAGAAACCATTTAACACTTGTCAATGAACTTATAAGCTCTTATCTGTAAAACCACGCGTAAATATATGGACACAAAACTGATTATCATTTGCTAGGAACCACTTCCAAGTCTTGAAACATGAAAGGGGAAAAGAACTATTTCAACGTTTCAGTCTTATCTTATGACTTGAAAAAGAATAAAATTGGAGAACAAGCAATTATTAGGTCTCCATCTACTATACATCACCTGCAACTAACCTTCGTGAGTCAGCAATCTAAAACAGAACATAAGAGAATGAACTCTAACCTCAATTTAATGGATCAAGCTGACAATGTGGCTCCAGATTGAAACCGATCAAGCATTTCACAATGAGGAGTCTCCCTTATAAAACCCCACTGTTGCCTCTGCAACTCAAACCTACAATTCTGCGCCAAAATGGAAACATATTCCCTTTCCACTTTTGCTTCCAATGCTGCTCTCTGCTGGCTGTCCGGAGGATAATCCTGCTCAAATTTGGTACTTTTAACATAGAAATTAACTCCTCTCTCCGTAGTGTACCTATACTCATAAGGATACGATCTGGAAAGGGAAAAAATAGGCTCTGAAGAGGGCAAAAAGTTCAGTAGAAGAATGAGCAAAACAGGTAACAACTGGACCAATGTTCGCAGATTTAACCCAGGTGCATTTCCTTCAGTACGATGGCCCATTCCACCACCAAAATTAAAAGCCCTGAACTGCGTAGTTGCAGGAGGCATTCCTCCGAAGAAGAACTGCCTGAAAATCTCATCTGCGTCAAACTCTTGATAATACCCACCATTAAATCCTCCAGCATGATGATACCTTGAAGCCCGTCTCTCTTGAACAGGCTCATCACTTCCAGTCAAATCATACTTCTTTCTACTCTCTTCGTTGCTCAGACACTGAAACGCCTTTGAAACAGCCTTAAACGCTTCTTCAGCTCCCGGTGCGTTGTTCTTGTCGGGATGAACTTTGAGAGACAATTTCCGATACGCTTTTCGAACATCATCAACAGAACATGTCTTCTCTAACCCTAGAATCTCATAGTAATCCTTCTTCTTATTGATTTGCCTCACAATCGTCACTTGTTCCTCAGTGTACGTGGCAGTGGAGGACGAAGAAGCGCTATCAGCGGCCGATCCAGTTGCCGAAACCCGACGACGAACCTTAGACGACGGCCCATTAGCACCGTCGTTGGAGGCGGTTGTGGTGGGTCCATTCGAATCAGGAGTCGTGCGATCGGTGGGAGCTGAGTCCTTCTCTAATTGGGATAATAGATCATCGACAGGGAGAGTGGGATCGAGGCGACGAGCTTTGGTGAAGAACTTCAAAGCACGGGGTCGATCTCCCGAAGCCAACGACTCTTTGCCGATCCTGAGGCACTTCAAGGCTTCATCTTTGTTACCGTCCATATTTGTCTCTCTGTCTCTCTATCTATATAACACAAAGTCAATGAGAAGTGGTCATGCAAGGAATGAAGTGGTTGAATCGATCGGAGAATTATTAGAGAAGGGCGAAGTGGAGTGGGAATTTGGATCTGAATTAGGATTTCAGGAGATTAGGGTTTGAGAATTCATGCTTGATTTGGATTGTAGAAGAGGAAACGAGGGAAAGGAAACATAATGGGGCGAATCTAATTATGGTCTCCTTCAACCATAAAGTCATAAAAAGTTGTATTTACGGTTACGGTTGTTATTTTGTCAGGTCGGGCCTGGCCCTATAACTTTTTGAAGTTGAGCCTTGTTATTTTGGATTTGAATATGAGCTCCATTATATATATATATATATATACATATACTAATTTAACCAATTTTTAATAATTATTCGTGTTTAAAAAATTATTTGAATCAAAAACCAAAATTAACAAATTTAAATATTAATTACTTCAAAGAAGCTTGTAGTAATCCAACATCTAACAACACTTTTTTTTTTCCGATGTTTTAAAAACTCAATTGATTCTCAAGTTAATTTAATTGTAAAAATTTTGAACCGCTCGATTCGATTTATTTTAATAATTTTATTGTTAAAATTGAATAATTCATTGATTAATTATTTAGTTTTGTAATAATAAATTCTCATCCACCAAAACAAATTAATTAATTTTCATTTAATAATATATTTTCAATAAATAAAACAATATCTTTAATTATATTTAATAATCTGATATCAACTTTCAAATATTAAATCTTTTATCTTATTAATTTAATTTGCAATCCGATTTTTATAACATTAGTAAGAACTTTTTCTTTAAAAGAAAAGTTAATTTTCACTAAATTACAGGGCAAGTGAAATTTCTTCTTTGTTTTGCATTGCTAAAGAGAGCTTACATATTTTGTCATTATAGTCTCTGTCAAGTGTATACACAGACACAGATCCAGATCCAAAAACTCATCAAAACTGATCAAAACCCAACTCAATGATGAGGCAAGAAAATTTGGGACATGAAACTTGAGTCTTGGAATATGAATTAATCCAAAGAAAGCTAGACAGATAAACAAGTTTGAAATCAAAACATTGTAAGCAGCAAAGATTGAAGCAAATCTACTAGTGAAGAGAACTGAATCTAAATCCACTTGCTATGCTTCTAACAACAAACTCCCACGACTAATGAAGCCATAAATTCAAGACATGCTCACATAAATTGAAGAAAATGGCTAAGGAGGTTCACTCATCAGTAAAAGTACATGGAGAACAACACAAAAACAGACAAAGAAACTGTCCCTTTTCAACTCTGATCTTCAGCTTCTGCAAGTTCCCTCTCTTCGGCGGCAGCAGCCATCAGTTCATCAAACTTTTCGGTCTTTCCCAGCAAAATCTCAATCTGGGAGAATGTTAAACACCAAGAAATCAAGCACAAAACGTGAAATGAAAGTAAACTCTACATTATAGCACAGAAATGGAAGTTGTGGAAACACTCAGACACAGAAAGTAAACAAGCATCTCAATGAAACAGGAATCATGTGTTTTAATGAAATGAGATGGTCAGGCCAACAACCACCCCACAAAAGCATTATACGCAGGATATTCATGTAGCCAAATCGCAATTCCACATGTACAATGCAACGATAGAAGATATCACTGGGAGGTCCAGAGATTTACCTTAGCTTTTTGAACAGGACGCCCTCTTGTTTCATCCCTCATATCAACAGTGGATGTCATAATTTCTGCACGTAGGACTAAACATCAGTAACGACACGGTGTGAAACAAAACCTAGTACAAAAACAAATGCAATTAAAAAAAACATACTCTTTTCAACAGCTAATCCGTTGTTTTTCAAGATCTCTGCAACAGTAACAACAGTGGCAATAGCTGCAGGCATGACAGAGCAAAATGTTACTTGAGATCCCCACAAAAAAGTTAGCCATTTTCAATTATCCACAAAGCTCACTAACGTTAGCAAATTTGTTTGGGAAGAACGGTTGAAACCGAGTTTGCCAAATGAGAATAAAAGAAGCTATTTTCTAATCCCCTTTTCCAATTAGTCTCTAAACATTCAATGGAACAAGCTACAAACAAAAGAGTTCTAAAAAATTAACAATGATTTCAAAAACTCTCGTTTAACATCCCAAAAAACCGGGCATTCCCCAATTAGGTTAAGCGAAAATTTAACGAGTTAGCTTCCCAACAGAGATAGACCAAAAGGTACAAATTCATGGAATCAAACATTTACAATAATCTAGCTCTAAAGTAATTGTTACCCATTCCGAGAGCAGACAGCTCCACCTCGTTGTGTTGTTGCATATACCTCTGTAAAACCCATAATAAGTCCATGAGAAGAACCTCGCATAACCCCAAAACCCCTAAAATCGAGTACGATATAGATACAGAAAATACGGGGGGGGAAAAAGAAGAAGAAAAATCTTACCTTGGCAAGATTGACATAGAAAAACAAGGGCTTTTTAGTGTTGGAAACTTGAATTCTGTTCTTCTTGTGAGAATCTCCGGCTATATTGATGTTATTAACCCCCTCGGTAATTTCTTCCATCGGATCAAATTCACGCCTAACCCTAATCTTCAAATAAAGATTCGACCTTGCTATATGAAGGCGAGATAGTATACCGGGTTATATAGAACTACAACTTAACTGAGTCATAAAATCCGGAGCTTTTTTTTTATTAATTTAGGGACTTAAATAAATACATAAAGTATTTGAAATTAAAAATATATGTAATAAATTTTAAGTGAAAAGGGTTTAACTCTAGGAATTTTCACTTAATTCAGTCTTTTTGAGAATTTATCATATGGGTCAAAGAGTATTAATTAAAACTAATTAATCTCTATAGGCTATATAAATTACAAAAGTTAGATGCTAATTTCTGGTTGAAATATGAGTTTGTAGAGTGAGGCTGGCCTTGGTACATATATGCAAAGTTAGTGTGCTACCTGTTCTGGTGTAATTCTAATAGTTCAATTTTTGTAGGCTTTATTTATTGAATTGATAAATTTGTATAGAACAGAATAATAAGAATAGGTGATCTGGTCTTTATATTTATACCCAAATTCAAGATAGATTGTTTGTAAAAATTTAGATGTTTCTTCATAATATATATCTTATATAAAATATTGAAACTTGATAGTGGTCTTTTGGAGTGGAACTTGAACATCTGCTACTACATATTAGAAGATTAAAAATTAAAATAATATTATTTTATTTAATTATTAGATTAATGGAGCCGGATTCGAATCATACCCGATCAGGAGGAGGCATGCGCGTGCATATAGTTATAAGGGCACATTTGCCCGTAAGGGTAGCTCAACTGGTTATTAGCAAAGAAGTTGAGTGCAAAGGTCTCAGGTTCGAATTTTGACAGTAATAGTGTGGGAGTTTATCTAATGTGGTAGCTCCTTGTCTCCGTCGAAAAAAAACGACCTCCTTATTAATAATTTAAATGAGATAAACCGTAATTTACCCCTCACGATTATATCAGGCCAGAGTGTAAAGGGCGCGCACGGCGATTCCAACTTCTGAGGGCAAAAGAGTGCAAAGGGCACATCTCTTAAGTTACATCGGACTTATCAATGTCAATCAAAGACCCAAACTTTTCAAATTTCCATCACGAAGTTTGGTAGCTTTTTGGTTATGGAGATCGGGGACAACGAAGGACTTGGAGGGTCTCAGCTTAGGAGCTTGTAAAAAGGACCCCATTAAAGGGCAAGATATATTTGGTAGGTAAGTGAAAGCGAAAAGGAAAAGAGAGGGCAGAATCGTTGACACGATCATGTTGTTGCGTGTAAAAATAAGAGAAGCAGTCGGGACACATGCTTCATTTCATCCATATCTTCTTCCTTCCATATGTGGAGGGCCACAAGTTTTTTTCCCTGACTTAACCATTCAATCGTATACAATAACGTGTTGTTGTGTTGTACAAGCTTTTGTGATCTCAGACACATGGTTGGAAGAAATCTTATTACTATATTGCTGAACTAATACAAAGTCAAGATTTTCTGTTTGTTTAAGGTCGAGGAAAAAGAAAGGAAAGAATAAAGAATTGAACTTTTTATTGTAGGAAGTGAGGTAGTGATCATGAGCGAATGAAGTTGATACACAACATTGGAAGACTCTCGGGAACCAAAGCAGAGCAAAGCACGACAAAAGGGTTTGCTTCACCAATCCAATCTGAGCGAACCAGGTCGGTCTTCTGGTGGATAGCGTAAAGATCCGATTGCATCGGCAAATGGGAGCTATAGAGGAAGAGGAACAGCAAGTAATAGGAGACAAGGACTCCTCGGAGTCTGATTCCCATGTTCTCTCTTCTTCTTCCATCTCCGTTGATATTTCTCTTCCCTTCCCTCTTTTGTCCTCTCGCCTCATGTTCGTTTTCTTTTCTTCCTTCATCTTTCCCTTCTTTTTTCTTCCATTTCATCTTTAGGTTCTAGTGTTTTCTCTGGGTTTCGTTTTCTTGGGAAAAACATATATGTGTGTAAGGGGAAAAGCTAGATGTGAATCTTAAGGGCTTATATTGTTCAACCATTTCTTTTTCTCCTGAAACTGAAAAGAAGAAAAATTTCTATTGTTTTTCTACAGAAATTTGTGCAAAGATCTGTTCAAGAAATGGTCAAACCTGGAGGATTCTTGCTTCTCTATCCAGACTGTTTCTGGCGGCATCACTAATTTGTGTGAGTATTTGCTTTCTACTGTTTTTAGAGCTGGTTTTTCGGTGCAAATTTCATGCTCATATTGGAAGCAATTGCATTCAGAAACAAAGGCAATCCCTTTCTGTTGCCTATTGAGTAACTATTACTTAATGCAATCCTGCCCTGTAGTGCTCAAGGTAACGGTGAAGGAAGAGAATGGAAATGAGGTTTCTGTAACTGTGAGGTTATATGGTCCTAATACTGATTATGTTATCAATCGTGAGCGGGAGTTGCAGGTGATTCCCTACGAACTCCTTTGTGTCTGCTTGAGCATTTTGAACTAATATTGGATGAATTGGGTGGAAGAAATTCTGTCGTTAATAATCTATCATCTGTATAGGCAATCAAGTACCTTTCAGCTGCAGGATTCGGTGCCAAGTTGTTGGCAGTGTTTGCAAATGGCATGGTGCAGTCATTTATTAATGCACGTACACTTACTCCACAAGGTATGAATTTGTTCAAATTTTGTTTTGAACATAGTAGTTCTCACCATCTTTTTGCCAATGAAAACTGAAACCATTTCAATGCATAATGACCTGAAGTTGGAGCTACTTAGTCTAATTTTGGCCGAGCTTACTTGCTTTTCATGTAGACAATTGAATCAGTGGCAATATGTTGGATGCTGTTAACCTTGAGCTCTTGTATATGCCTTGAAGCATGTGTGGAGGAGTATTTTTATTTCCCTTTCAAAGTTCTGGTATTCCTTTTCTTTTTCTGTATGGAGAGGGTCAACTTTTGATGCATTCGAAACCCATTAGGACCACAGAGTTGTCTGTTGGTGAACCTGGAAATACATTAGTTGTGCTCATCAAGGTTTTTTGCCCCCTTTTGAGTATTATGTGTGGTTGATATGGCTAACCTTCTTTTCTAGTTTGTGACAGATATGAGAAAACCAAAACTGGCTGCAGAAATTGCTAAGCAGCTCCGTAAATTCCATGAGGTGGAAATTCCAGGTTCTAAGGAACCACAATTATGGAATGATCTCTTCAAGTTTTATGAGAATGGTATGTTTGATGTGCCTTGCTCCTACCGCTTGTGTTTCATGCATGCAGTTTGTTTCATCCAACAAGTCAATGTTCTGTCCTTGTTTTTCAAATTTAAGCAGTTGACTCGCATTGATATCAGGGTAACTGTGGTTTCCTAACAATTTTCATGGTTCCTCATGTTAAATCACTATGTTTTTGCAGCATCTATTCTTCAATTTGATGATGCAGAGAAGCAAGGGAAATATGAGGCAATTTCATTCAAGGAAGTTTATAATGAAATCGTCGAAATCAAGGTAAGCTACCTTTCCACCAGTTTTCCTTATAGTAGCATGTATTATACGCCAGGGATTTTTCAAATAGAAATGCAACCATTTGTGCAACTAAGTATGAATAATTTGGGCACCAGTGATAAGTGTGCAGTACAAAATAACCATATTTGAAGGGAATGCAAAACTGCAAAATACTGTTGGTTGCTGTTGATATCTACTCAAGAAACTTTGATGTGCAAAGAGACTTGGTGATCCTTTGGCAGCAAAGAATGCTAATTTTGTTTATCAATGTATTTGGGGGTAGTTGTGGACTTGAAGAGCATTTCCTATTAACAGACACATTGCACTTATAAATGAACAGGAATTGACAGGTCTTCTTGATGCTCCTGTGGTTTTTTCGCACAATGATTTGCTATCGGGTAACCTAATGCTTAATGACGCAGAAGGTAAAAATTGCAGCTAGTTTATTTTCTTCAGCTCCCTGCATCCTCCTCTTTCTGTCATGGATTTGATGTCTTTTGGTTCTTTTTTTACCAATATGACATTTTTAATCTTGGGAAATCAAGGTTATAAATGGTTGTGGTCCATTATTAACTCATTTATTCCATGAACCTGCAGAGAAGCTATACTTCATTGATTTTGAGTATGGATCATACAGCTACAGAGGTTACGATATTGGAAATCACTTTAACGAATATGCAGGCTATGATTGTGACTACAACTTGTATGTGTTAATTTCTTGTGCTATATTAACTCCATTTTCAGCTATAGAAATAGCTCATGTAGATTTGGTTTGTTGGTGATTGTATTTGTTGTTGTAGAAACCCAAGCACGCATGAGCAATATCATTTCTTCAGGCATTATTTACGTCCTGATAAACCTACTGAGGTACGTAGTGGCTTCAGAATTATATTGTGCATGCATTTGGGACCGTGGTGTGTATAAGAAGTATATATATTTATATATGTATGTATTTTTCTTGAGTAGGTATCGGACAAAGACCTCGAAGCTCTCTATATAGAGACCAACACTTTCGTGCTAGCGTCCCACTTATTTTGGGCACTATGGGCACTAATTCAGGTAACTAGTATTCCTGAAGTTTGGTGTTTATTCAAGGATATAACAACAGTGCAAGGATGATTGATAAATATGTTTGTTGTTACAGGCAAAGATGTCTCCAATAGACTTTGATTATCTTGGCTATTTCTTCTTGAGATACGATGAATACAAAAGGCGGAAGGACGAGTGTTGTTCACTGGTTCGATCTTACCTATCAAGCCGCAGTTCTGGGTAGTTTTTCAACATTTTCCTGTATAATATTCTGCTGTAGTAGCCATTGATATTTGAGGAAGAACTTGAGAACAGAGTATGCCAAGAAGAACAGTTATAAAGTTGAGCCACAGCCTGTGGTTACATTTTGTTGTAGTTGTTTATTTCTGATGTAATTCAATCACTCAGTTTGCAATAATTCTTCATTCATTAGTTCAATTCCACTATTGTTCTTTAGTTCTTCTTTAACTTGCTATGAATTTGATGAAAGTTTTCAGACACTGATATGTAAGAATCATCTTTTGTTTCCTTAAAAGTAAGCACACCAGACCAGATATAAACAAGATTTTCAAACACCTCTTATTGTTGTTCTGAGAAAGGCAAAAGAAATCGACTTGGGCCTGAACACATTTATCAGGAACATAAACAGAGTTGATCCAAGAAGGCCATTGAACCAAAGGCGTCTAGTAGTAATTAGTACATAGGGATCGTGTTTGATTTAGTCTCAAGGACTGGAGGAGATTGAGAAAGAGAAGAAATTGACGCAAGTGTAAGAAGAAAATACGAAGGAGAGCACAGAGACGATGTCCGGAACCAATCAGATATCGTTCCTACAAGCATTTACGGCTCAACTGATTTGTGGGTTAGGGTTAGCAGTGGCATTTTGGGTGGCTCGTAATTTTTACTCCATCGATCTCATCTCCGATCCTTGCCCCACTCTCCGTCTCCTCTCTGTACATCTCTTTCTCTCAGACATTCACTTGTCCTTCTGGTTGAAGGCATTGACTTTTCCTTTTTTCTTTTCTGGGTTTTTCTGTTAGATCGTGGAAACACCAATTGTGATACTCGTTTACAGTTGGTTTAGACTCAATCCTCAAGAATGCTCGGTATTACGCTTCATCCTGTCCTTTTCTTAATTATCTTCTGTTTTGTGCTAATTTTTGTTGAATTTATTTCTGCTCGGTTTTGTTGTTACAGTACTTGAAAGCTGTAGCACGAAGCATTTTGGCCTTTCCTCTTGGTTAGTCTTTGTCTGATTCTTTTAAAGTTTGTACATCTAGATCTCTCAAGTGATTTTGAACTGATTTACTTTTTCACTAAATTGAAGAAAGTTCGGGAATAATACTTGTTAATCATGTGTTTGTTCTTTTCCAACTCTGTAGGGGCTCTACTGATTGCTCTTGGAGCTATTGCTTTGGGTGCACCTATTCACATTGAGTGAGTATGTGTTTTGAGTGGTTGTTAGGTTCATGTATTTGGAGTATGATTTTGCAAACTAAATTCGCCCCTCTCACCAAGTTTCTAGTCCTCTGCTTTTCTTTCACTTCAATAGCATTTGTCTGTGTGTAGTGACTCTGTTCTTTTGATATTGGGTATAGGTATTTATCAAAGACCATCTTTTACTCACTTCTGATGTCATCATTCACAGTGAGTTCTCATCATCATCGTACTAGTTATTTGGAAATATACAGTTGAATATCTAACCTTAATATTCCAACTTAATTGAAATTATCTCATCTGATATTGAGAATCTATTGTCAAGAGTAAGCCTTGAAATTGCATCTACTTTTTCTCTTTTCATACTTTGTTGTTGATGCTTTTCTAAAGAAAAGATAAAATGGTTTAAGGGTATTGTTTTCTTTATGGACTCAGATACCTAACTAAGAAAGTTGTCTTGTAAACAGTTTGTTCCTGCTGCTGCTGTATTTGGTACATCATGGACACATTGGCAACGTATCTTTGCACATACGAAGTAAGTTCTCTAATGTTTATTTGTGGCATTTGTAGCTTGTCAAATGGATTATGGGAAATGTTTGCGAAAACTTTTTCTGGAATGAAATTTTCTTGAAGTTTGAAACATGCAGATAGATGACGTATTATCACACGAGAATTGCAAAGAAACTTACCTGAAACTTGGCCTGGTCGCCCTTTTGAAGTTCCCTTATGATTTCTATTCATTGATAAGGATTGATCACTTGCAGGCCAACTGAAGCTATAGAATATATGATCTGTATACAAGCTTATGGAGCTGTAATTGGAGCTTGGTTTGGAGCTTGGCCTATGCCACTTGATTGGGAAAGGCCATGGCAGGTAGTGTACCATCTTTCTCTCCAAATGGGATTCCTTTCATCACTGTTTATGAAATTCATAATTGCAACTTGTATGCTTTCTGTGTTTGATGGGATATTCTTGTTTCTTCCCTTTGTGGATGTATTGTCTTGTAGGAGTGGCCAATATGCGTGAGCTATGGAGCCATTGGTGGCTATTTGGTTGGATTTGTGGCAAGTTTAGGGTTTGTAATTGCAGGTCATGGACATCATCTGAAAAAGGAGTGAAGAGCTAAAGAGATGAAATACATAACTAACCAGCAATGGTCGAATAGGAATTGAATCAGCGAGATGTTTGATACATCCTAATGAGTTAGCTCCCCTATAACCTTTTATGTCGTATGATCTATAAACAGATAATCCAACATTGTCAAACAGATTTGCAAACTTTTGAAAGGTCCGACTTCTTACAAACTTATAACTATCATAAGAAAGGAGCATGAATCCAAATTAGAACACAACTTGTGTTCTTAATGCAACACTGCCGATTAATTTCACTTCTGTTTTACACAATGATGCTACAAAACTCAAAGGAACTTCCTCTACGGCCTGCCTGCACCTTCATCCTGCATTTGCTGTTGCCAATGTCAGGATTGTCGGTAAGAAGAACACGGACATAAAGCAACAACTTTTTACAGTGTTTCACAGTTGCGGGTTCATAAATTTAGCCAATCAGCATTTCCTAGTACTTTTAACTTAACATAACTTGTTCCTCGACATTGCTAGTTGTGTTCCAAAATGATCGGTTGGACACTTCTCCTACACTGTCGAAGAGGACCTTCTTCTCCAAGCAAACAACCAATGGTAAGAGCAGACAAGAAGATTGCTTTTTGATTAAAACTGATATGGGAGATTTTGCTATTAAATCAAATTGAGTTCTTTGAGTTGGTCCCAGTTCCAACGAACTAATGCAAATCCAATTAAGAAAGGCCGCAACTTGAGCAATTAATCAAAGAAACAGAGACACTAGGGAAAAAAAAAAAAACAAAAACCAACAAAACAGAGAAAGGGTGGTATTTGGCTGCATTTCAATGCAATATCCTACTCGAAATAAACCATTTGGAAAAGAAAAGGGTGCTGTACTGCATGAATTGTTCTGTCCTTCACTCTCTCGGCCTCTTCTGCTTTAAATGGGCCTCGACCCAAATGTATACTTCACTATAAAGGATTGGGGTTTAGGGTTTATATCGATAACCGCAACAACAGGGGACATGGCATCATCAAGGGTTTCACTGAAGGCCAAAGGAAAGGGAAGCGGGAAGGTGACAAAGGAGGAGGAGAATACGACGATACAGAGCGTGAAGGAATGGAGCAATTGGGCTCTGAAGAAAGCTAAAGTCGTTACTCACTATGGTTTCATTCCTTTGGTTATTATCATTGGCATGAACTCCGATCCCAAACCTCAGCTTTATCAGCTTCTTAGTCCCGTCTGATCTCCTCCCATCCCCTTCCCTATTAGTCGAGCTTCCTCATATTTCTCCTATTATTCCCTGCTGCTTTGTTAGCTTTATGGATGTGATCCAACATTTATTATTATAAAGTTCTATAAAGTTTTCATCTTTCTGAATATATGTTTGGGATTGAATCCTGGTTTTTCTGCTATGCTGGTTTGATTGATTTTATCTGTTTCATGTAATGCCTTTTAGTGTGGATTCGATGCGCCTTCCGGCCCTTCCTTGATTATGTGCTCTTTTCGTTGATATGTTGTGTGTCATAAACTGTTCCTGGATGCTCAGAAGAGGTTTGGGTACAGTTCTTTCTTCTGTTTGGTTGGTTTATAAGCATCCTCTTCCTTTATCTATCTTGAGCTTAACGCAGAAAATGAGGAGGTTATATTATTCTGATGTCAGGCTTCTGACTGCTTAAGTTTAGAAGGGAATAGTAAGAGAACCCAATCAGACAAAAATCTAGAGTCCACCAAGACACGACGAAGATGTCAGATTAGTTGAGGTAGAATGTCACGTTTCACATGTTTTAAAACTCACTAGATGAGATTTGATCCAAAGAGTTCTAGAATATGGTGGAATCTTATGGCAGGCTTTAGAACCTTCTGAAATATAGTAGAAACCTATGGAAGCTTGTAGAACATTGTGGAACATTATAGAACTTTATAGAAGTTTGTAGAATGTTGTAGATAAATGCATAATATACATAAAGCATATAGAATGGTTTAAAGTATTCTAGAAGATTATTGTAGAATGTTAGATTAAGTAAATCTGGTACTCCCATTCTAAGAAGTAGTATATATACCCTTTTGAGGGTTAGCCTCATTTGTATTATGGTATCATAGTCATTGACCATAAAAGAGAGAGTTTTTAAATAAAAGTGTCTTTGCGTTCTCCCAGATTCTCTCTCCTTTAGCACAGTGTTTCGTGTAGTGAGGCTAATTTGGGAAAGAGAGTGTACTCAAGAGCTGAATGAGCATTAGGAAAAATCCAAGCTTGTTACAAGTGATATTAGAGCTTTGTTTGAGATCCTTTGGGTATCGTCAATATAACTGACCAAGTGAAGTGACTACTCACAAAAGAATGGAGGTTGAGAGAGTTCCTTCTACTAATAAAGGCAAGAGAGATAAATCCATTATAAGGAATGGCTTGATTGAAGCAATAGTTAGGCTCTCAATGATAGAGATCACTGCAGGGGAAGATCGAGAGAAGATCGATGATTGAGTCCAAAGAGTGGAGAAGTTAGAGAAAGAACAATCTCGACTTCGCGAAGAGATGAATGAGACTCTTAATATCATTGCCTTTGATGGTTTTGAAAAGGTGAGTTTTTTGGAAACCTCTCTTGTGCCTAAAATTATTATGGTTGAGGAAGGACTTGTTACTATGGTTGCCTAGTTGATGGAAGTGAAGAAAGATTGGAGCTTGGCAAGATGGCGATGATAAAAGGAGTTGTAGCAGGTATCAATAATGCCAAAGTGAAGTCTCGTAGCCCAAAGCCTTTGGAGGAGCAAGGGACGTGAAGGTTGTTGACAATTTTATTTAAAATATAGAGTAATATTTCAAGACATTTGGCATTACGAATCACGCCAAGATGATTGATATTGTTACCCTCTACCTTGAAGATACGACCATGGTGTGATAAAAGAGAAGATACGATGATATTGAGAAGGTGACATGCATTATAAATAGATGGGAAGACTTCAAGAAGGGGTTAAGGAAGCAATTCTATCCCAAGAATGTGGAGAAGGAAGCTCAAGTCAAGTTAAGAAGACTTATACACTTGAAGAATATTCTAGAATATGTCTGAGAAGTTTAAGAAGTGTTGTTGGAAATTCTCGAATATCTAGACAAGGAAGCTTTTTTTGCCTTTTTGATGGCTTACAACTATGGGAAAAGATTGAGTTGGAGAGGCGCGGTGTGCAAGATCTCGTTAATACTATTGCAGTAGTCGAGTTGCTTTAGGAAGGAAGAAGGGATGTCCACCACCTCAAGTCCTAAACAAGGGCAAGAGTGGGTGAGAGAAGAAGCAAAGCAAGGACGGAGCTTTGAAGGGTAGGAAGTCAAAAGAGGGTTCAAGCAAGGGCCATAAAGAAGACAATCGTCCACATCTCTTGAAATTCTCATATATATTCTCGAATGTTTCTCGAGTGTGTAAACCTTTTCAACTGGCTCGAGCTTCCTTCTACATTTTTAGGGTAGAATTGCTTCTTTAATTTCTTCTTGAAGTCTTTCCATGTATTCATATTATAGGTCTCCTTCTCAATATCATTGTATCTTCTCCTCCACCACACTATGACTGTATTTTCAAGGTTGGGAAACACTATCGATCATTTTGACATGATTTGCAATTCCAAGCACCTTGAAATATTGCTTCATATTCTAAAGAAAATTGTCAATGGCCTTCACATCCCTTGCTCTTCCAAAGACTTTAGGCTTCAGGACCTTCACTTTGACATTATTGGTACCAGTGGTACCCATCACAACTTTTTGTGTCACCGCCATCTTGTACAAGCTCCAATATCCCTTCACTTCCTCTAGCTCGACAGTCAAAGTGGCAATTGCTTGCTTAATCGATATAATATTAGACAAGAGAAGTTTGTAGGGAATTCACCTTTTTGGAAGCATAAGAGGTAACGATATTGATGATCTCATTCATCTCTTTGGTGAATACAAATTGCTCTTTTGGTCTCAATCATTGATCCTCTCTTGATCTTCCTCCACGGTAATCTTTAACTTTGAGAGCCTAGCTATTACTTCAGTCAAGTCGTCCTTTTTAGTGGAGTTATCTCTCTTGCCCATGTTAGTAGGAGGAACCACCCTCTTGACCTCCCTTCTTCATAGATAGTCACTTCACTTGAGCTAGCCATCTTGATGATTCCCAAAAGATTTTAAAAAAAGCTTTAATACTACTTGCATCGATCTTGGATTTTAACCTACAATTGTTTGACACTTGAGTACGCTCTTGTTTCGGAGTCAGCCTTACTACACAAACGACTTTGCTAAAAGAGAGAAGAATGCAAAGACACTTACTATTTAAGAACTCTCTCTTCTAAATTAATGATATTGTGATGTTATGATACAAATGAGGTCAACTTTTAAGGGTGTATATACTAGTTCCTTTCTAAAATGGAGTACAAGATCTACTTGATTTAACGGTTTACAATAAGCTTTTAGAATACTCTATACTACACTACATGTTTTATGTATATTATATATCTATCTACAACATTCTATAGACTTTTATAAGGTTCTATAATGTTTTACAAGCTTTCACAAGCTTCTATCATGTTTTAAAAGGTTCCAAAATCTTCCATCAGATTCTATCATGTTCTGGGAGACTCTTTAGATCAAACCTCATTTGATGGGCTTTAAAATATGAGGTAAGGTTGCAAAGAAGTAGAGGATGAACTGAAATTATGATCTTGTGCTTTTCTTTTCTTTTGCCTTTTACCTTTCATTCTTGTCTGAGCTACTAGGAGTAATGATATGAGACTTCATAGATGTGTCTTCTTTTCTTTGTGTTTTCTACCACGTCAAAATGTTTCGGTTGCATCTGTTGAGACATGGGGTTCATCGATTTTCCTTTGTGTCAAGCTTAGTCCTAAGGAATGAAGATTCGGAAGACTATGTTTTATCAGTTAGTCTTGAATCGCCTCACTTTATGAAAGGTGAAATAATACCTGTTAGGAAGGTAAATTAGTACCATGTTTTGCTTTATTCTGGAGGCTTGATTGTCCTTCTAGCTTATTTTCCTTTGATGTTAATTAACAGCTTAGGGCATGCCTCATATATATCTTTGCTCACTGAAGCCCTTGTCGGCTCAACTTGCTAGCTAAAGACAATCCGTACCAAAAATGCATTGCATATTGAGTGGCTTGGTTGGAATAAATGGGGAGCAACATTTCTTGTCGAATATTTTACGATTTATGTTCCTTTATTTGGTGCTAGTTCTGCGGTGGGTTGCAGATTCGTCTTCTTCTTGTGTACATCTCGACTTTTTAGGAATGGATAATCTTGTGTTTGGACTCTTTCATCTGCGACCCGTTGTGGCATTGGCAAGCCAACAAGATGGCATTGTTCTACGTTGAAAAAGGAGAATCTCATCTGAGAAATACTTGTCTGATATTGATAGAGCTGCTTGAGAAGCAGCTTGCTTGAGTAGTAGCCAAAAATTTGATAAAATATGTCAAGTTCGAACTTGAATCCGATTATGATTGGACCCAAATATTCAAGTATGAGATCCATCAAACTGAATGTACTCTGGTCGGGTTGGTCAGAGCATTTTTGGCTATGCATAAATAACAGAAGATGCATAGATGGGGTGGTTTTTAAGATGTTGGAAAACCTTTTCTTTTAAACTTTTACTGTTAAATTGAAAGGTAAACTTTTCAATTTATTTTCATGGAGGCTAGACAATTTCTAGAGAGAGTGGGGTCTGAAGGTCCTCTTAACTTAAGACATTGTTGTTGTGTTCGATTCTTCATTTACATCCTTAATCTTCATAAACAGACATGGGACTTCACTGTGTATGAATTAGAAGCCCATTTTCGTGCCAAAAGTAAACTAAGTCTTTAAAAAATTATTTAATCAAAGCAACACACAGATTGGCTCAAGGCGTTTGAGTTCGTTCTCTCCCTCATTCTTCATCTCATCTTCTCTTCTCTGCTAGACAGAAACAGGACAGATAGGAGAGAGGAAGGGAAAGGAAGGACAGAACTAATACGATATTCTCCAACGTACGATCTGAGGCTGACTCTCTGGCTTTTATCTTCTTTTCTTCGTACACTTCCATCTCTTGTTCTCAAATGGGTTTCCTGTTGTTTTTGGACTTCTGGTTTTTGTTTAAGGTCTTGGATAAACAGTTAGGTTCCCGTTAAAGAGGATAGTAAGCAAAATGTTTATCTTTTTCACACACCCCACCAAATTAAAAACAAAAAGTTTAAAGGGAGGCTCGAAGCTCGATACCTTTTTGTGTTTCTATTGGTATTTCTCGTCCGAGGGAAGTGGTTTTTACTAGATGTATAAATTTGGTTGCTGTGTTTCAAAGAAGAAAAAAGCTTTCCTATTTGCGCTTTCTTTCAACAAATCTTGTAAAGATTCGGTTTTTCTTTTCATACAGATCTTTGAGGCTCTGGTTTGCCAGTCCAACTGCGATGATCAAATGGATCTGTACGGTGATTTTGCATGAATGATAGATAAAGTTTCGATCTTTGTTTGAGCCAAATTTCGTCTTAGCCTCTTAGGAGTTTGAAAATTTTTTCCCTTTCCTCATAGATCTTTGAGGTATTGTCCTCTTGTATATTCTGGAAATCTTTTGACTTCCACCTAGTGGACAAGCTTCAGGGTGGCTTCAAGTTCTGCAAATCTGAACAACTTGTTTCAAGTGAAGATATAGACCTCACCTGTGGTTGGTGGCTTTTCTTGGCAAGGTCCCTTTTTTTTTTCTTTCTCAATATCGTGCAAAATGTGACCTTTTGGTTGGTTATCTCCTTCTGAACATTTTCATGGAGGGGGATGAGTTGAGAGGAGGAAACTAAACCTTAGAATTCTTGAGTTTGTAAAGGGAAAAGATCCAATCGGGAGGTAAAAGTTGACATTCGAATACCAAGAGCATAGAGCATATCAGATGCTCTTGGTGAGTTTTGACCATTGGCAAATGAACATTTGTTTAAGCTGCTGCATCTTAGTTTGGCTATTTGGTATTTTGGTATTTCTTTGCATTTATGGTTATGTTCTCTATTCCCTTATTCAGTACCTCTATCTTTTGTTCTTGGTGTTTCTGATTCTGTAGAGTTGGTCATAACTCGTAAGTAATCTTCCTTTTGATCTCAATTATAGTTTTGTGTTGGATTCTATGTATTGGTCTTCATCAAGAACCATCTATTAAGGTGCAAGGTTATGCAAAAAGTTGTGTGGCTGCTATGAAAGGCAAACTTATGAAGCTCTAGATCTGGTGATTTAGTAGATATTTTGTTTAGTTGATGATCATTTCTTGTACATTGCTTTATTTTTGTTCTATGTTTTGATGTGTGCATCGATATTCAGATGCAGTCATCTTCAAGTGCAGCTTCCTCTATGGGGAAAAAGCAGCCAACTGATTCCAAATGTCATCTACCTAGCACACTTCAGGAGCCTGTAGACATTTCTTCTTTGTCCGGGCACAATGACTGCAGTGGGACGGAGCATATGACTTGCCAATGTACAGAAAACACTTGCAGAGAACTGGTGCTTTATGATCCTGTAAATAAAAATGGTGCTGTTGAAATTGAACCTTTTCCTCGACCTTTACACTTCCAACCTCCAGTACTTGCGAGACACCAAACATCAAGGAGACGTAGGAGTTTCCCGCCTGTTGGGACTTTCACAGTTCAATGTGCCAACTGTTTCAAGTGGCGAATCATCCCAACAAAGGAGAAGTATGAAGAGTTACGCGAACACATCCTAGAACAGCCTTTTTATTGTGAAATAGCTCGTGAGTGGCGGCCAGACATATCATGTGATGATCCAACGGACCTTTCTCAAGATGGCAGCAGGATTTGGGCTATTGATAAACCTAACATTGCTCAGCCTCCAAGTGGGTGGCAGCGGCTTCTACGAATTAGAGGAGATCGAAGTAGTAAATTTGCAGACGTGTAAGCATCTTCATATAAACATAATCTCTGCAATTCACCAGCATTTCAGAGAACCAAAAGTCTCATTTCCCAATTACAAAGTAGTGATGAGCTTTTAGAATTATCACATCTTTTTCATATGCACCAGCATTTTTTTATTTTTATTTTGGCTGAGAACTTTTGTCTAACAATCCAGCTAGTTGCATTTACAATTTTGCCGTTGGAATGTAATCAGATACTATGTGGCACCATCAGGCAAGAGACTCCGCTCAATGATAGAGATCCAGAAGTATGTAATTGATTGTCAAGTTCTATATATTTTCAAATTTAGAACTCGATATATCTGCTTGCAAGTTCCATTTCTATTTAAGTAGTTCAACCCAATATGTTATAACCTTGATTACACTCAGTTGTTTGAACTTCTGGTTTGCAGCTACTTGATGGAACATCCAGAGTATCTGGAAGATGTTGGAACTATGTCGCGATTTTCATTCCAAATTCCAAAGCCTTTGCAGGAACGTTATGTAAGGAAGCGTCAAGCCCGTAAGAGAACTTCATTTCAAAGTACTAGAGTTCTTCAACCCAATGAAGGTATGGAGAAGGAACTTGCCTAACTGAAATTATAACCTTATGTTTACTGATCATAGAACAGGTCACTATTATAAAGAGGCACTCACCAGATAAACAACGCCTATGTTGTGTGACAGTAAGTGCCGTTACATGGACTGATCCAGGTAATGGCGCAGGACCACAGCTTGGCTGTTCACTGCTGTCTCCTCCACCTGACTTGACCATTCTCTGATTATTCTGACCAACTGGCAAAGAAGAAGCGAACACAAGGGGCCCCATCAATGATGTGTAGTAGCAATCTAGCCTCTTCAAAGAAGTACAGAAGTAATCCTGCATATAATCAACTCGAACCAACGCGAAGCTAGAAGAGCATGTTCTGC
This sequence comes from Erythroxylum novogranatense, assembly GCA_029891385.1. NCBI lineage: Eukaryota > Viridiplantae > Streptophyta > Magnoliopsida > Malpighiales > Erythroxylaceae > Erythroxylum > Erythroxylum novogranatense. Next base: position 598,925 of record CM057227.1, on the reverse strand, counting down.
CTGCATATGTTGATATATGAGCTCCATGGACCGTGAAACTTGTTGTACCTTGCTGTTGCTTTTCACTGTAAAAGATAATTAGAATATGCTTTTTGTTTTTCCTTTCTGAACTTTTGGGGTTCTTATGAATCCTCTTATGGAACACTTGCGCTCTAGTAGGTTTTTTGACGCACAAGAAAAGAATGTCGAGAGGTAATTTATGCAATGCTGCTTAGAGCCAACTCAGGTATAAAGATGGTTGCTTTCAGAAATGAACTCTTTTAGTTTGATTCTGAAAGCAAGAAGTTGATGAGCAGAAGCATATTGACATGTTAATGCTACGAGCAGGATCCAACTCAAGCCTTCCAACTCTTCAAGATAAGTTCCACAAGCTTATTTTGGCAAGTATGGACACATGCTTGTGAGTTGAACTGGAACCCCACAAGTTGGTGAAATAATTTTCCAAGTCTATGGGAGGACCAGAAAAGGATAGAGTTTAGGATCTTGAGGCAGGTTCAGACAGGCATATTCAGTATGTTTTGAACTAATGACCTGTGTCACTTGTCCTGTTCTAATTACGTTCCAGACTATCTTTCATCCACACATACACATTTATGTTGGTGTTCATTTGTTTTTTTATTTTTATAATATTATTTTTAAGAAAATAATTTAAAATAAATTATTTAATTTATTTTTGCCGGAAGGAAAAATATAATTAAACGAATTAGCCAACCTGGAATGGTTATAAACGGTTTGTTTAGTTCACTTAATATCGATCGACCAATGATTTATTAACAGGGAATGACAATTGAGTAATTAAAAGTTTAATACTCTTGTAATTACATCATTGTATATAATTAAATAAATGTTTAGTCTTAATTTTTAGTGATTAAAATGCAACGGTTCGGTCTATTCCAACCGTAAAATTTTTGAATCAATTAACTTTTCGTTCATTTTTAATTTTTAGGTTTTGTTTATTTTAATAATCCTTATTGCTAAAACAAAGTAGTTTATTAATTATTTTTATAAATTAAAATAAATCAATTAATTTATATTTAACAATCTCATTTTCAATTAAACTTTAAATTTGTACATGAGTAAGAACATTATGGTTCAATCATATTTTAAAACTTTTAATTTCAATCAATCTTTAATCGATTTTATTAACATTTAATATTAGTTGAATATTTTAAACTTTAAATCTTTTCTTTTAGTGATCTAACTTTTGATCACATAGGTCTCAATTCTCTTTTGTCCATCGTGTTTACCCAATCAACTAATGCTATGGATCCACTTTTAAATGTTTTAAATAATTTACTTAAAGTAGGTATGATTAATAATTAATATATATATATATATTAAAATATTCCATTTTAATGAGTTTCACCTAGGATGGATTGTATAGTTTTGTTCCCAAAGTGACAATCACATTAAATACATTAGATGATATAGTCTTTGCTAACCAACCCAGCATACTATGCAATTATATGGTATTTGATTCAACAAATTTGTTTATTAGTGATTCATAAATTATGTGCTTAAAATAAATTATTTAATAATTCAATGATTTAAATTTAAATAAGATAATTTAATGTATTTTATCTAATTAATTAAAATAATTTATCTTTAAGTTTTATCTAATATTTAATATCATTAATAATAAAATAAAAAATTTTAAATGTTCATTTTTGTTTTAAAAAATACAAACTAAAAATATAAATATAAATAAAACTAAACCTAGCTTACTTTATTTTATTACTGCCACTGTCTTGAGTCCCAATGCCTTGGATAGTATGTCCTTGAATGCTAGTCTGATTCGAGATCTGCAGCAGAAATCTGATGTTAAGTCCTCATTATATGTCTCCAAAACACAGACTCAATGGAATTTTCTGCCACAAATATGCTTAAGTGGTGCATCCACCCACACAGAATAGTTGGATGTTTCTTCCTCTATTACCTCAGTTTGCCTTTCTCAGAGCGATCCTCTTTTGCAGCAGAATAACAACTCTGCATATAACCTTCAGCCCTTGTTGCTAAGAGACACCAACCTAGATGGAGAAGTCCATGCAGATCCCAGGGATAATAGTCCATACGGGGCTAACATCATAGGACAATTAGCCTTGCCAACAAGTTCTGATCAGTTGTTGAGAAAGGTCAGAGCAGGGTTGGGAAAGGATATCCCCAGCCATCTCTCCTCTGGAAGCATGCTTGCCAATTGTGAAAAATCCAAAGATCCTCAGCAGGAACTTTCATCCTCAATAGTTTCTCAATCATTTGGAGTTCCAGATATGGCATTTAACTCAATCGACTCCAACATTGGTGATAGCAACTTCTTGAATGGAGGTGCTTTGGCTGCTCCTCCTCAATTTCAGCACATGCAGACATATACAAAGGTTTATTTTGTCTATGGGATCCCCATCTCTAGACGTACGTGTAGCCATGTATATTGTTCTTACTTATGTGTATGTACATGTAAAATACTAAGCTGGTCATTATTATTTCAAGGTGTACAAACGTGGAGCTGTTGGAAGATCTATTGACATAACCAGTTATTCTGGTTACGATGAGCTTCAGCATGATCTAGCTCGAAGATTTGGCATAGAGGGACAATTGGAAGATGAAAAAAGGATAGGATGGAAACTTGTTTATGTGGATCATGAGAATGATGTCTTACTTGTGGGGGATGATCCGTGGGAGTGAGTTCTTTAAATACTATCATACTTAATTACCTAACTCTAAACTCTTTTTGCGCGATTATTGTCAAGTCTCGTATGACCATAACCATTGAATTGGCTTCATTATGCTTACCTTCTCATGGCTTTGGATATTCAGGGAGTTTGTAAATTGTGTTCGGTACGTCAAGATACTATCCCCTCAAGAGGTTCAGCAAATGAGCTTAGATGGTGATTTCGGGAATGGTGTCCTTCCAAATCAAGCATGCGGTAGTTCTGATAATGGCAATCCATAGTCACGCCTACCAGTCCTTCTTCTGACCCAGATTTGTATTAGGATCATGTTCATAACTTTCTGTTTGGTGTTTTTATCTCTTGCTGGCTTGCTAAATGAGTTAAGAAAATCGAACATTCTCTGTCAGCTCGCCTGCAGTAGCAGCAAGTAGATTACGTCGCAACTTGTTATATGAAGCCTTATTTTTTAAGCTTGGTCCAGTTCCAAACTGGAAGACATACAAAAAGAAGCAGTTTCAAGCCACAAAAAAATCCTTAAAGTTGAAGAAAAACGATGAAGAAAAAACGAATATTTGGAGAATTTTCTGTGTATTGTATTTCACTATTTTGTGTACATATATAGATGAAGAGTTTTAATACCGGTAGACATCAACCTGTATAAGGAAACTATACATACAAATCAAATCAAATCACAATCCCTAAAACTAAGGGATCAATATAATTTCCTAAAACTAACACTCCCCCTCAAGTTGAATAGTGGGGTCACCAATATTCAACTTGCTTAATGCTTCCCCGAACGCTCTGCCTGTAACTGCCTTTGTGAGAATATCTGCTAATTGATCCTCAGACCGAACAAAAGGAAGAGCTATTACTCCAGCATCCAGCTTCTCCTTGATGAAGTGCCGGTCAATCTCTACATGCTTAGTCCGATCATGCTAAACTGGGTTCTCCGAAATACTGATCGCAGCTCGATTATCACATCTCAAACTGCAGGCCCCTTTAACTGGGAAACCAACTTCAGCCAACAATTTCCTTAGCCACAGAACCTCTGCTAGCCCTCGAGCTATTCCTCGAAGCTCTGACTCCGCGCTAGAAAGTGCGACCACCTTCTGCTTCTTACTCTTCCAAGTAACCAGGTTACCTCCAACAAGAGTGAAATACTCAGACGTGGACCTCCTATCAACTGGATTACACCTTGATCGGCATCAGATATGCCTCCACATCCAGATGTCCATGATTACGAAATAAAACACCCTACACGGAGAACCCTTCAGTGCGGACAACTCTCAAGCGACCTCCATATGATCAACACAGGGACGGGTGCATGGTGACTCGAACTCCTACAAAGATCGCCACATCTAGCCTCGTGTGAGACAGATATATCAGCTTTCCCACCAGATGCTGATAGCGTTCTTTATCGACCAACTCTGCCCCCATCAACTATCTGCAAACCATGATTAACCTGATCGGTGTCTCTCAAACTACGATCCATCGGTCCGATCTAGGCTAGCAAGTCTAAAACATACTTGCGTTGAGAGATGACAATCCCTCTCCTCAATCTGAGAACCTCGATTCCAAGAAAGTACTTGAGCTCACCCAAGTCCTTCATCTCAAACTCTTGGAATAGATTCCCCCTAAGTTGCTCCATCTCCTCCACATCGTCACTGGTGATAATCATATCATCTACATAGATTATTAGACAGGTTATTCTGCCCCCTCTCCTCTTGATGAACAAATTATGGCCGGAGTTACTCTGGCGGTAACCATACCTTCTCATTGCGATGGTGAATCTGCCAAACTATGCTCTCGGAGATTGCTTGAGACCATATAATGCCTTCGTCAACCTACACACTTCTTTGCAACGGAAATCATCTGAGAAGCCCGGAGGAAGCTCCATGTAAACTTCTTCGCTCAAATCCCCATGGAGAAAAGCATTCTTCACATCAAACTGGTGAAGAGGCCAAGCCCGATTGGCTGCAACTGACAACAACACATGAATAGTATCAATTTTAGCAACTGGAGAAAAAGTCTCAGAGTAGTCTACTCCATATGTCTGAGTATAGCCTTTAGCCACCAGTCTGACCTTATACCGCTCAACAGACCCATCTGCTTTGTGTTTAACAGTGAATACCCAACGACATCCAATTGCCTTCTTCCCTGATGGTAATACACATTTCTCCCAAGTCCCATTCTTCTCTAGTGCTGCCATCTCCACTGCCATCGCATCACGCCACTGCTCCTGTTCCAAGGCCTCATGTACTGTCCTTGAAAGCATCTCAGAATAAACTGATGTGGCAAAAGCTTGAGCCACTGGTGATAGGCTCCCCCTAGCTAGGTGCGTGACAGGATATCTAGAATGTCTAGGTTCATACTCAGGCTCATATCTCTTCGGAGGAATACCTCTCGTACTCTTAGGTGGCAACACATACCTATTTTGTTCAGATCAAGACTCCTGCTCCCCCTGTCTCACAACATCCACTGTACTGACCCCATCATGATCACCAGACAAAACATCAGTACTATCAACATTATCAGAGTCTGGGTCAGGAGTACTTACCTCTGAGATATTCAGTGGGGATGTAGGCTCTGGTAGAGGGTTCTGTCCTTCGTGAGAAGGAGGTTCGGTGGTTCCGCGTACTAACTCTGTTGGAACCATATCAAGCAAAATTGGATTTGAGATCCAACTCAGTGGGTCTGACTGACTCTCCCCCTGATCACTGGGTTAGAAGGAGTAGAAGAATTCTATTTCTAGGAAGTCACAGTCCATTGTCGTGTAGAGACGACGAGTAGACGGATGATAACACCTGTAGTCTTTTTTATGAATCCCATACCCCACGAACACACACTTAAGAGAGCACGGGTCAAACTTAGATCTTTCTGTTTTCGGAATGTGAACAAACACAGAACACCCAAAGACACGGGGTTGTAGTGTTAAGGCTGACGGAACACTGACATGACTTGAAAATTCATTAAGAGGTGTTTGGAGGTTGAGAATTTTGGTAGGAAGATGATTGATAAGATAGACTGAAGTAGCAACGGCCTCAGGCCAGAAGAAGGTTGGAACCTGTGACTCAATCATGATGGCTCGGGTCATTTCTAAAATGAGGCGATTTTTACGTTCTGCAACCCCGTTCTGTTGGGGTGTATGTGAACATGAAGTTTGGTGAATTGTGTCATTTTCTAGAAAAAAACTGTTTAAGAGTGGTGTTCACATATTCCCCCCCGTTATTCGACCGAAGAATTTTAATTTTGGTATGAAACTAGGTATAAACCATATTATAAAACTCAACAAATTTAGAGGAAACATTAGACTTATGTTTCAAAAAATAAACCCATGTCATACGAGAACAATCATCAACAAACGAGACAAAATATTTGAATCCATTATTTGACATACAAGACCCAGAATTGGGAGCAGGCCCCCAAACATCTGAATGGACTAAGGAAAAAACTGACTGAACCCGAGTATTAGTAGGATGATAAGACTGCTTATGACTCTTACTTAATAGACATGTCTCACATGACATAGAATTATTACTGGAAAATAATTTCGGGAATAACAGACGAAGATACCCTACTGACGGATGGCCTAAACGCCGATGCCATAACCACTGTTGTCTTTCAACGGTTCCGTGAGCCAGCGTAGCAGTTCCGTGTTGAGCTACCTCGTCAACGTAGTATAACCCTCCACGTTCAGTGCCATGCCCAATCACTTTCCCCGGCTGAATATACTGTAGGAGACAAAAAGTAGAGGCCATTAACACAATACATTCTAATTCCTTGGTAACATGACTGATAGATAATAATTTGCAGGACAAATTAGAAACATATACCTGTCCCTGCTTAATTTCACAGCTACTAGCAAATTTGGGGTTAATATCACAACTTGGGTTAATATCACAACTTTTAACACTTTCAGGGCCCATGCTTAAGATCGAGGGTTTGGGATGTAATTTCCCAAACCCTAATTCCCTACCTTTATAAACCTTATTTTCCTCATTTCTCATTTCTCCAACGACGGCTAAACCTCTTCCAGAATCTTCTTTGCTCTTCTTACTAATTTCAACGACCGTCCCCTCACTGCTGCCTCCGGTGACTGCTGCCGCTCCATTCGCGTTGCCCGCCGGACCTTCTCGGCGTTGGCTTCGCCAACCTTATGGAAATCAGATCAAGTGAAAGCATTCTTCCCTACTGTGCCGGAGTTTGTCGCAGTGACTACACCGGATTTTGCTCCGGTAGACGTTGCTACCTCGCCCCTTCGGTCCCTTCGACGTTTCTAAATAAGGTTTGGTAGCCCTTGTCCATTTTCTGTTGAGCCCACTTGAGTTTGTGAGTGCCATCCAGATTTGGGATTAACGCCGATCCCAAATCCGGCTCCAATGCCTGAGATTTTTGTCGATGAAGGCTCCCCCTTTTCAGCCCCCATTATGTTTCGTCGGTCCCTTTCTTTTCTGATAACCGCATATGCTGTTTCAACAGATGGTAATGGGTCCTCTTTCAAGAGGTCCCTTTTTTCTGAATCGAATTCTTCTCCGACTCCTGCCAAGAACTGGTATAGCCTGGTTTCAGATCAGAGACGGTTGAAGGTAGTGATATCTTCTGGGCACACCATCGGGTTCGACTGTCAGGTCTCGATTTCTCTCCAGATTCTTTGGAGATTAGAGTAATATTGTTCAATTGAATCTGTTCCCTTCTTGATACTATTTGCCTTGATTGTGAGATCAAATATTTGTACTTCTTCTTTGCCTTGACTGTATATTGAGACAAGGCCTTCCCACAGGTCCTTCGCTGATGGATACTCCGCATAATTCACCACGAGCTCTTGCTCCATATTATCAAGCATCCAGGAGCAGACTATCAAATCAGTCTGCTCCCATTGTGTGTATTCGGCTGCTTCTCTTGCAGGTGCCCCTGAAATACCTGTAATATGACTGAGTTTGCCCCTACTCCTAATTGCCATCTTCATCAGCAGTGCCCACAGGGAGTAATTTGTTTGGTTTAATTTTACTGATAATGTGACTGTTTGTGAAATTGAGATTGTTTGCTGATTTGTTGACTGTGACATGTTCTGCAGTAATGCCGCCAATTGATTGGCTAGTGTATCAGTACAGACTGGATTGGCAAGGCTGCCTTCATTCCCCGCCATTGTGTTGATGATGGCTTTGATTCAAATCCTACTGCAGGATTGAACCATGCTCTGATACCATGAAGAAAAACGATGAAGAAAAAACGAATATTTGGAGAATTTTTTGTGTATTGTATTTCACTATTTTGTGTACATATATAGATGAAGAGTTTTAATACCGGTAGACATCAACCTGTATAAGGAAACTATGATCAATATAATTTCCTAAAACTAACAAAAGTAATAGGTTTTAGATCATTCTAGGGATCTATTACAGGTCTTATAGGAGAACCAACGTCAAACATTAGCTTAAAGAGTGAGAGAGCCCATAAGCTATAAATCCCACATCAGCCGAACCATTGTCAAACATTAGCTTAAAGAGTGAGAGAGCCCAAAAGCTATAAATCCCACATCAGCCTTAATAGGTCTTAGATCATTCCAGGGATCTTGTCGGTTTAGTTAAGAAATCAATGAGTTGTATGCTTCAACTAACTTGATGAGGTTATCGTATTCATATTCAACGGCTCTCGTTTTTTCTTGCGAGCACTCAAAGGTAATACCTTTCACTTTCAGGGTTGTATATGTTTACATGGCAACGAAGAAAACAGGAACAAGTTGTATGGCCTAGTTTTGTGCTAAGAAGCACAGACACGGACAGGGACACGGGACACGACACGAACAGGGACACGGGGACACGCCAACTTTTAAATTTTAGTGGACACGGACACGGCATATATATAAATTATAAAATTTTAAATTAAGAAAAAAATTCAGAATTCATATTTCAAGACTTCCAAAAATTCAGAATCTAAAAAAACATGGAACATATATATCATTAAGCAATTTGTCTACAATCTTCTATCCAAAAGTAGAATTAGTCATTCACATGGGTATTTATAGAAAAATTTAACTAAAGTATCCACCTCTAATCACTTTACTCTCGAACATTGGCGTTGCTTTCATCAATAAAGATCATACTCTCCAACTCGGTTCATCAGTGAAAGATTGGCAACTTCAAGGATTCCATGATCATTATCAATTGGTGAAAACTCATCTCTGCAATATCCCACATCATTGCTTCTCCTTGTTTATATTGTGAAGATTTTCTTGAAAGGAGCATAAATTAGTATGAATATATACTAAATTCTCAAAGACGCTTAGGTTTGATCTTGTTCCTTTTAAGGAGTGAATAAAGAATAAGTACTCCAATTTCTTTCACAACAAGATGAAGGCGATGGTTGTCCAAGTAACTTGAGAGCAATCTTTTGAAGAATTGGAGCATGAACACCATGAACTAACCACCAAGATTTTGCATCGAGGATACCTCTATCATTTATAGAGTCATAATCTTCAAATCCTTCTCTCGTCAGAAAAATTAGCAAACTCAATGTTGACTTTTCTTCATCTTCTACATCGGAAAGTACCTCTTCAAACATTTCAATCTCTCGTTGGTGAGCTCCACATCTCGATTTGGTGAAACTCGTTTTGCGTCTTTACTCAACCATTCATGACTATAATACCTATATAGTTGTAAGAAAAAAATGTTATGAATTATTCCATCATCAATTACCATTTATATATCACTAATAGAAAAGAAAGTATCAAAATTTGAATAATTACCTTGGATTCAAAGAATGAGCTAAACAATGAAGAGGGGTACTACTTTTTGTCCAACGCTCAATTAAAATTTGGAGGACCACTTCATAAAAGGTTGAAAATTCATTGTCATCCTTTCTTTCAAAAAGATATATATGGCCTTTCTTACTTTTTCAATGATAGAATCTCACATCTCATACATCAAATGGAGAGTAGATGCATCCGTATCTGTGCTTCTCAAAACATCATAAATAGGATTAGTGAAAGAAAGAATGAAATCTATCTTTTGCCACCAACTATCACTCAGTAGCTTCTCTTTGACAAATTCAGCTTTGCCAACATCATCTTCCTTGTAAGCAGACCATTTTTCACTTATAACCATCTCTTGAAGCCCATGTTTAAGAAGTTTAAACCGCTTCAACATCACTATTGTAGAGGCAAATCGGTAGGAGCAACATTAAGTAACTTCAATGAAGCAAACTCATTAAAGATAGACAACCTCATATGGTGATTAACAATGAAGTTCTTAATAAAAGAAACATCGTCGACGATTTGTGAAATCCAAGAACATTCTTGATACGAGATTATTCCTTTCGTATTCTTAGCTGCACAAATGCTCTTCAAAGCAAGATTAAGAGTGTGGACAACACAAGAGTCCAAAAACAGTTGGAAACTCTACCTCAATCATTAAACGGTAGCCCTACAAACCATTGCGTTATCCGTCACAATTTGCACAACATTATAAAAACCAACTTCCATAATCACGTCTCTCATTTGCTTGGCTATAAAATTCTTATCCTTGATATTATCAGAGCAATCAATTGCTTTCAGAAACATTGGCCCACTTTCAGTCACAGCCATAAAGTTGAGAAGAGGTCTTCTTTGTGGATCACTCCACCCATCACTTACAATGCTCACTCCTTTTAGATTCCATGTATTCCTTATAGGTTGAAGAAGCTTCTCAACATGTTCTTTTTCTTTGTCAAGTAAAGTTGTTCTCAACTTGTTGTAGCCCGGAGGAACATAACCACTAATATAATTATTAGCGACAAAAGAGAAAGCTCTGATGAAATAAGGATTCCTTGCAAGATGAAAAGGCAATCCTGAAGAATAAAACATTATAGCAATCTCAAGATCTAAATTTTCTCTAGCTTGCATGTTGAAAGCATCATCTATAGATCCCGTTGTTGCCCTCCGCTTTCTTGAATCAAAACTACTAATACATGATATTTCACCAGTCGAGAAATTTTGAGATTGACTAGATAAGGGTGGAAGAGGGACAGGTCTTGCCTTGGAATTTTCAATTAATAATGTAGCTTCATTGTCAATTTTTAAGTTCATCACCTTTGAGGATGGAATGTCACCACAAACTCGAATTCCTTGCACGACAATTTCAACAGGTGCGCCCTTACCCTAGTGTAAGAACCTCTGAATGAGCTATGGCAAAAAGTACACTCAAACTCAAAGTTTCCACCACACTCTGTTTTATTTTTCTTCACCACATATTTCCATAATGGTTTTTCGGATTTTCTTGTTCAAGCACCACTACTAGAAGCCATGAAAAGGAAAATAGTGGACTGAAATACCTAATTAAAATACCAAATTGTATTAACAAACAAGTAAACAATATCAAGAAATAATAAAATGTTTTTAGGTCGATGGAGAAAGCAAGAGCTTGTATCTTAATTACACAAAAGTAGAATTCCAAACGCTTGGCAAATTATTTTTTAAAAAAAGTCAGCTTATTCAATCAAGAAAGTAAACACTAACAATGTTTAAAAATTGTGTAATCTTAATATGCCCCTAAAGAAGACAACAAAATTGTCAAGTACAGAATAGTAAATCCATCTAATTCACACAGTGTAGTTGATGACTTCTTCACTTTGAAACTTTTTATTCTTTGTCATGATCTCATCACTTTGCCTGTCAAGGCCAAACATCCTAATAAATTTGGCATTTGCTTGCTGCTACGTGGCATTTATTAGTTTGGAATACTTGCCTCGTATCAAAAAGTGAAAAAATATTGGGTTATTTAAATATTAGTTGGTGGGTTAACTTTTAAATGAAAAACTTATTTTATTCAATAAAACTTCTTCAGTCAATGGCTTGAACGTTGTTAAACCCATTGAGTCAATGGGTAACCACTAAGTCACTAACCAATCTTCTAGTTTTGTTACTTTAAAATGCTCTTAGTTTTTAACACACGGTCATTCCAAAAGGGCACTATCATTCCACAGTCCACACGCTATTATCAAGGACACTATTATTAATAACACACGGTCAAGGACGCTACCATTCCAAAGCTTCGACACAACGAAGGAAAAAATCAATCACAAAAGGGACGCTATTATCATTTCACGCGTCGGTTTATCTTGGGAAACTACAGGCCGTGTAAAAATCAAAAACCCAAAAGAAAACACAGATGAATGGAAAGAAAACACAGATGAATGGAAATACCGAATGACGACTGGCGATGCTTCGTGGTGACAGGAAAACACAGATGAATGGAAATACCGAATGACGACTGGCGATGCTTCGTGGTGACAGGTCCAGGTCGACGTCGGCTGGAAAATAATGGGGAGCGACAGGCGATCTTCAGATGCTTTGTGGTGACGGCAAAAATCGACAGGACAAAAGAAGAAGGAATCTGAAGAGTTCTTTCCTAACAGGGAAGACGACAACTAATTTAGATGAGCCGTCTCCAGCCGTATAGAGCCATATCTACGCCGTATCCTAATCGTATTTAAGCCGAAAAAAATATTATTTATTAGGACACGTACGGACACATGTCCGACACGTGTCCACCGCGTGTCCAACGAGTGTCCGTGTCGGATTTTGCCATGTCCGTGCTTCATTTGTGTGTACAGAATTGTAAACTTGTTCTCTTTTTTTTGTAATAGAATTGCCACTGTGTTTCAGAAGTTGCAAGGCTGACATTGGAGATCCTCTTCTTGCTGTCTTTCTGTCTTTCATTCAGGGAGCTAATTTTGCAGAGCGGATCTAAATGACTGATCTTTCAAGGAAGTATCAAGAAAATATCAGAAGCGTAAGTTTTGAATGATTTTCTTACTGCACCCAACTAGAGATGCCATTTAACCGAAGCAGAAGTAATTCCATTAACAATAAACATCGACTCTCATTAAGAAAAAACAACATTTCTCAAATCCTATTTAACAAGTAAGATGATCATAGACTTGAAATGATATGAAGAAGGTTTTGACATTTCTCTGGACATGAAGTTAGGGGGTGAGCTCATCCTACGATTGGTTCAAGCACAACTGTAGAATGGTTTGCAATGTGCAAGCTAAACTGCCCTCCTTTTTCGCTCACATCAATTTTCTCTACTCCTGGAGGAGTCTTCATCTCAAAGTTGGATACCAACTTGGCAATGACAATTCCAAGAATTGGCAATGCCAGTATGATACCTGGACAGCTACGCCTCCCAACTCCAAATGGTAAGTACCTGAAATCAACCTTTCCTCCGGCAATTGCGTCTGTGCCAGTTTCTTCTTCAAAGAAACGTTCCGGCCTGAATTCTTCTGGGTCCTTCCACCATTTAGGATTGTTGGCCAGCCACCAAGCATTCACTACCACCTTGGACTCTTTAGGTATTGTATAAACCCCAAGCTTTGCTTCTTGGAGGTTCATATGGGGGACCAACAATGGAATTGGAGTATGCAACCGTAGTGTCTCCTTCACTGTGGCTAGCAAGTAAGGTAACTGGTGCAGGTTTGATTCCGTTACAGGTTCGCCCTTTAGAACAGCTTTGATTTCATCCCGGAGCTTTCTCTGGACAGTAGGATGGTTGACCAGCTCTGCTATAGCCCACTCCATAGACCATAATGTTGTCTCTATGGCTGCAACATTGATGTTTTCCACAATATAAAGAACATTTTCTTCAGTAATCTCTCCTTTCATTTGAGCGTCTATTATATAATCAATGGCACAGTTTATATTATGATTCTCTCCATTGGCAGCCATTATTTTCCTGCAAAATCCATGATAAACTCAGACTATTATGCTTTTGCAGGACCTTCAGAAAAGCAAAAGAGACGGTTAATACTCCTGAGTTCTGATAGAATCAATCATGCATGATACTTAACTAGTGTTACAAGAGAAAATTACAAATAGTTACCTCCTTTCCTCGATAAAATAGTTGTTGAAGAATGCCAACCTCCGTTTTTGCAAATCCCTGCACTTGTCCAGGTACCCTCGTAAAAAAGGCCTCAGGATTGGAATGAAATCTCCATAATTGTACTCAAAACTCTGAGCCAACCGGCTTCTTTCAGAGTTGAACTTGGTTGCTTCAATGAACAAAGGATCCTCCATAGACCGAAATCTTGCATCAAACATCATGCCATACATGATATTGTACAGCATCAACTGTAAGCGTCTCCTGATAACAATCCCCTTGATCCTTACATTCTCATCAACCTTCAAGTCACCAACCACTTCGTCCATCTCTTTCTCCCACATGAAGCTGTACTGGTGCACAACCTTGTTGGTGAAAAATGGCAGTGTCATAATTCTACGCATCCTCCGCCAATGATCACCATAGATTGTGAACACCATGTCTTGTCCATTGTCTGTGAAGATATCAAACACTACATTACGTGGTCGAGACCCGAACTCCACACCTTGAGTGTGTAGGACTTGGTTGGCTAACTCGGGGTCCGACACAACTGTCAAATTTCTGACACCAAGTTTCAGTAGGAATACGGGTCCATAGACTTCTGACATGGAGGCTAGAAGACGGTGGTTAAGATCATTGCCAACTTGAAGCCAATTGCCAAATATTGGAATAGCAAAAGGCCCGGGAGGGAGGTTTTTTGAGTGGTTATAAACGAGACTAAACAAGTATACAATAACTAGAGGAAGGATCAAGAAGGTGATTGGTTTTAAGAGAACAAACTTGGAGAATGACAAAAGAGCTAATGTAGAGAGAATACAGAAGATTGACTTCGTTCCAAACCCCATCTTGAGAGAAGAAGAAGAGTTTGTAAGCTTAGAGTTGAGAGACAGAGAATGGAAAATGGCATATATAGAAGAGGAGCAAGAGGAGGGGCTGAGGTAGGTGCACAATGGTTTCAGCAGAATCCATGGGCTAAACAAGGATACAAGGTAGGAGGAGAAGGAAAGAGTCATAGATACGTTTCCAAGTCAAAATTGTTGGTTGGTTGGTATTTGAAAACGCGAGCTTCAACACTTGGCATTTCCAATGTTAAACTAATACAACCATATGCTCAAAGTTGGTGAAATTCAACAAAGAACAGCTAGTTCCTTTCGACGTCTTCTAAAGTTTGGTGCTGCTGTGAAGCTACTTGGCACTGCTAATGCGAGTAGGTGGGCAGGTGGGTAGATTGTGATTGTTTAAATAGCTGATCGGTCGTGCATTTCCATATGGAAATTGAAAATGGACTTCAAATTGCATATTACACTTGTATCTTTTAGCAGATAAAAGGAAGTTGCATATGGAATGCTCCTCTTCTAATGAAAGCATGCTGGAGGTTCATGAAAAGTATTACAACAGTTTCAGAAATTTGCAGTTAGAAAACAAAACAAATGAACGAGAGTTGTTCATTTCTTCATAATCTATAGATCATTTCGGCGAAAAGGAGTCTCTCCGGTGAGTGCCTAGGGAGATTAATCAATGAAGTTCAACGTTTGTTTGTTACACAAAATAGCAGCAAGAGAAACACAGCAAAGACAAAAAGAATTAGTTGCAATTGTACTTATTAGACAATGGATGATTGTAAGCTCATAATACATATGTCTCGGATAAACATTATATGACTCAGCCAACCTTTGTCCCGAACAAGCTCAAAACTCTGCCTCTTCCAAGAACCTGAGATGTGCAGACCATCACCAGCTTCAATGCTACCAAAAATATCTACCGCCGATGATTCATGCTTTATTTCACATTTTATTCTTTGTAGTTTATATATATATATATATATAGTTGTGTGTATATATGATATAGAGAATGGTTCTAAGCTGCTGCAACCCCCGCAAAGAAGACCTGCGGTGACGAACAGGGAGACATGGAGTAATCGCGAGCTTTAATGCCTCCCGACCCGCATTTTTCTCTATAATCTTCGCTTCTGATTTGTTTGTCGCGGCATTCCGCACTGCAAAAGCCCTTTTCACCCCTGCAAAAAACGTCCAATTTTTTTGCTTCATCAGTGAAAGCTTCATTTGAGGTATCTCTATGGCTACTATAATATCCCACCACCCAACACACAACCATGTCCGCATAAACAAAAAACCCTCTATCACATTATTCTTTGGCAGTTCTCTATCACATTAACTCTGTATTGCAATGGAAACTGTATCTGATATAGTTACATTCAAAGAACACAATCTCTTTTTTTAACTGAAAACTGTAATTCCTCATTCAGGAAAAGAACACCGACAGACTCTAAAGGCAAAGCAAATTTGTTTCTTTAGGGTTAAAGAACACTCCCATGGAAGTTCCAAACCTAGAACTTTTTGGTCTTTTGGACACAGGGTTTCTACTCTTAATGGGACTGAGGCTAATCTCTAACATCCTGTACTGACCTCCATAAGATGATTCACAGACCAATGATTGCCAAATTAGTTGGCTCTGCTTTTCTTTTCATGAAAACTGGTTCCACAATAAGACTTGTTTGTTGCACAAAAACAAGACAGGAAAAGAGATCTATGCAGAATTTATCTGTGATATTGAATTTGTTGATCGAAATCTGGGAAGAATATAGATCCTATGATTAAGTCATGATGAGGACACTGAATAGTTAACGATCTAATTCCACAGAAGCTCGATCAATAAATGGAATTTTCTCAATCAAAAATCCTAGGTGAAGCTGACATTCAAACAACAACTTTGACTATCCCAGTTTACAAAAAAGGAAATAGAAACTGAAACCAAATGATGAGAGTAACCCAAATATCCAGTCCAAAAGCTACTACAGATTCAATGAATGATCTACAATTAAAGAAGCTAGGTAAGCCTATAAACTGATTTATATCGCACAATTCACAGGCCACAAGCAGTTAAAAGGAGAAATGGAGGTACCTGTACATGAAAACGTCCAACCCATGAAGCAGCTTGTTGCACAGATAGCAAGAACTCAAGAAATCGTTAGTCCACAAGTCTCCCGTCTCATCACCACCACCACTGCGACGTCCATCAATATTCATGGTCGTCTTCGGCGGCGGCGGCGATGAAGAAGCATAAAACAGTCCAGGACTCACGTCAAAAACACTCACTGAATCATCAAATCCATGGTAAACGTGCTTCTTAATCACATTATTCCCAACGTAAGAAATAACACAGGTATAGCTCTCGTCGCTCTCGTCCAAAATAATACCATCTCTTTCTAGATTCAGCAGCCCAACTCCCCCTCTAAAATTAGCTGCGGGTTTAGCTAAAGACACTATTTTGCTTGGCTTAGAACTTGTAGACAAGGCCAAGCTCGTAACTTTAGCAGATTCCTGGTTGATTGAACCGTTCATTGCAGCCACTATGCCCAACCCAACACCACCATCCTCAAAAGTCCTCGGTGATTTAGACGGCTTATCAATGGAAAACGATTCAGTTAATGTATTGAAGATGGACAGATTGATGGAGGGTCGTCTTTTCTCCATCTTGTGGACAAATTGAGACATGGGTATGTCTTAAAATTCAGTTTTTTGGAGCTCAAATTAGGAGATTCGAAACAGGTTTTGGTTGAAGAAGAAAAAGGAGAGGCCTTTGAAGTTTGAACTCTTCTGTTCTGTAACTGAAGAGACGAGATACAGATGTGCAAGAAAGAAGATTCCAAACAGATACTCCTTGAAACTAAGGCGTGTTTGGTTTGAGCACGAAGTTGGGTATGAAAATGGGTATAATAATAAAAGGGAATGAGAATGGGTATGAAAAATAAAAAATAATGTTTGATTTGTAACTTGAATTTTTGTATTAATACCAATAATATTGTTTGGTTTGTTGCATTAACGAGAATGAAAGATAATATAATACCATTTTTTCATATCATATTTCCATATCATATTTATTATTATTATTATTACAAAATTTATAATAATAATAATAATAAAATAATTAATTTCGTATAATAAAATTAATAATTAATAATAATAATAATAAGATAATTAATTTCATATAATAATATTAATAATAATAAATAATAATAATAATAATAAGATAATTAATTTCGTATAATAATAATGATGATGATGATGATAATAAGAATAATAATAATAATAATAAGTATAAAATTTATTATTGTTATTATTATTAATAACAACAACAATAATTAATAATAATAATAAGTTTGAAACTTAATAATAATAATAGTAATAATAATAACAATAATTAATAATAATAATAATAGTAATAATAATAATAATAATAGTAATAAAGATGATGATGATGAGTGATGAGTAAGAATAAAAATTAACTTTATGGGAAAGGGATATAAATAAGAACTACTAGATTGGAATGAAAACGATGACATGCTTTTGGGGTTTAGTGGTCTCAAATTTAATGGAATAAATCCATTCCCTTGGAATTGAAAATCTTAAAGTAAACACTATTTTTTACTATCATTCTATTCCTTCATTTCTAAACCCTCAAACCAAATACCCCTAAATCTAAGGAAGATTATAGAGAATTTTAAGGACTCGCGATCGCGGAGGAGGATTAGACACACACAGGCGTTGCTAGAGAGAGAGAGAGAGAAGTTGCCTTTTCAGGTGACTTCTTCTCTGGTCTCTAAAAGACACCGGTGTCAGAAGATAAAGTGTGAGGTAATGAATGCCAAGAAGCTCCTTTTAAATAATTGGAAAGATAATGTGCTTGTTAAATCAATAAGATAATACATTAATTCTACTAATTTTTATTTTCTTTTAGTGTGATTCATTTAAACGATGTTTGATTAGTAAATGAGCTTTTTCCGTAAATCGTTTTTGAATTTTTTAAAAAAGTTAGTTAATTATTTGATTATCATTTAATTTTTTAAAAAAATTATATAATAAATTATTTAGTAACATAAAAATTCAAAATACTTTTAATTTTAATTATATTTTATTTTGTAATAAAATTATTTATATATAAAATATTATTTAAGGTATATTAAACAATATGTAAAGTACAATATATATTAATTATATAATTTTAAATTATTTAAAACATTAATGAAAATATATCTAACCAAATCTTTTATATGGATTATAAAATAAGTAAAATTAATTTCAAAATAAATATTAAAATATATAAAAGTTAAATAATATTATATAAATTTTAAAATAAATATCAAGTTGAGTAAACATGAAGATTAGTTCGTAGATATTGTGAGAATTATGTAAAACATGAGGTAAAATGGACTAAAAATAGATTTATTAATTAATATAAATAATCTACCCAAAAAATCATTTAAGAAATTTTTTAGAAGTTCTAATTTTGGGCTCTTTAAAAGTTGTATTTTGACTGCCAAAAAGTCATATCTATTACAAAATGCTTTTTATTTTATAGTTAAACACCCATTTTAAAAAAAAAAGTTTTTGTGATGAAAAAAATGTTTATTAATTTTCTAAAAGCCCATCCAATAATAGACACTTAGTTTTATGTGACCATTTGAGGTTTTTGAATCTGATATTGGCACGAATTATTTTGAATTGAAATCAGTTTTTTTATTAATTATGGTAAGGTTGCATACTACTAAATTTTTATAAATTTTGCACCTTGATTTGTTATGTTATTGTTTATTGTTCTTTTTTTGGTCATTGACATGCTTTTAGTTGAGCAATTGAGGAAAAAGGAGACCTGCAATCTTTGGTTGAGCTGAAACTTACCAATTTAATACAAATGTTATCAATTACATAAAAAAAAAAAAGTAAGTGCATAATAGTGTGCTTTCCCATTTTTCTAAAACAAAATATAATTCATTGTTATTTTTATTTTGGATGCAGCCACTTACTTCTTAGATTATTACATGTCTAGATATTTAATATTTAGAAAAAAAAATCAAAATAAAAGAAACAAAACCAATCTCATTGTTTGATTTTTTTTACAACAACACAACACAACACATTCACTCAAAAGCTTTGATGTGAACACCTAAATATCTATGTTGTGCATGGAAGGGAAGGGAAGGGAAGGTAAGGCAACTATTATCTTGATCCAATCATTGAAACATATGGTTCCAATATTCACATATAATAAAGCTATGTATTTATTGATCCAATAATTGAAACATATGGCTCCATTATAAACATATAGTAAGCTATGTATTTATATGAAAAATAACAAATTCCTTTAAGGTTTCAAAAACAAGGGACATACCACATGCTATGCTAGTGGGGGCAAGCAAACAACAAAAGAAAGCTACATGAAAATTCACTAGCTAGCTCCCAAACCTAAGTCACTCCATTGCTTTTTCTTAATATAAAATCTCTCTTTTGCACTATCCATCTATGTTTATATCTATATGCATTTGTTCTCTAGTGTCTTCTAACCAATTTGTGTATTATTAAATTCACACACACTTATGTCTAATCAGCCTACTTGCCAAGAAGCTTTTGATCTAGTGACACTACATTTTCTTCCCTTTTATGTAACAAATCTGTATTTTGGTTAGTAATTACCAATGAACCTAATCAATGACAAAGAATATAAAACAAAACAAAACAAAAAGATGCAAGTGGAAAGCACATAATTTGACTGTTTCTGGTGCAATTTGTGTTCGATGGTTTTGGGTCTTGCCAATAATGACAATCAAAAAGAGAAGAAAAAGAAGAAGAGAGTATAATATAGTTAGTGGGTGATCATAAAATGCCTCGTAAAGTTCAATTGTGGTCCATTGATATTATATGCATACACACATCATTGCTTAAAGTTGAATGAAAACATTTCCATGCATATTCTCATTGAAAAGAAAGTCTAAAAATCTACCTTTTTGTTCAATTTCTCATTCTAACCATTCATTTTTTAGTCCATGCAGAGGCCATTAACAATCTACGAGGCATATTCTCACATCTGTATCCAACTTAATTATTTGTGTATCACACACTAGTTCAACTAAACATTAGTTGAAACGATACACCTAATTGAACATTTGATAATTTATATATGTAGTGTAAGTTCATAGTATACGATTCTCCAACACCCCATGCAAAACCCTAAACGGCATATGATCTAAATTTATATTGTAATTCGATCTAGATCAACAACCCAACAATTTATCATCAACACCCCAAAACCCTAAACACCATATGATCTAAATTTATATTGTAATTAGTGCTAGATCAACAACCCAACAATTTATCAATGCATTTGTGTCTCTTTAGTTAGTGTTCTTAAATTTCATTCCAAACGTTTTCTAGTTGGAAGATTCCTTGCTATGATGTATCCAAGTTGGGAATTTGGGGTTGGTCCTACAAGAAGGAATAAGGAGGTGGGCCTTAAGATAAGATTTAGGGATTTGTGCATTATTATTGTATTAACACTAATTAGTGAGTAGGTTGTTATCTTAGGTACATGCACTAAACACACTAGGCAAGTGGAGCTTTTCTTTTTATTCTCCAAAATTTCAGCATAAAAAAGTCATTGTATTGTGAAACTTCGAATTAAGTTTGAGGATGATGATGATGCTTATAAAAAGGAATCCCAACTTTGTGACTAAATAAAGCTATTCAATAAATAATCACATCTCCTCCTCTAATATTAATAGGAAAATGATAATTGAAAATTACTTTTTCCACTATAGAACTTCTATCTATATATATATATAAAGATTGTGACATTGAAAAGGATTGAATAACGTATCTGTGAACCATTACAGAGAACAAAAGAGAAGCTACCCCACTTTTGGTTACTCCTCCAAACCTTCAACCACACTTAACTGGTTTGATCGATTGGTCTCCTTCGTATCCTCTGGACCACAATGTAACGAAGTGTATACCACAGGAACATATGAAGTAGACATGCTTTAATACAAACAAGAGCCACTTTAGATATTTGGAGACGTAGTTAAGTAGTATCAATCACCTATTCAATATCGATCTACTATGCATGAGCGTGGCATTTCCTTGGAGAAGTTTTCAACTTGGTTTATGTTTTCAAATACTATCATCCTCTGTTTTCAAAATCGGACTGGACCGGTCGGTTCGACCGGTTTGACCGATGAATGAGTCGATAATCCAGGTCCAGGTTTACGCTTTAAAACCCAGATTCAATTAACGGTGTGAGCAAATCGATTATTAGTTTTGGCCAGTCGGATCGGTCCGGTTCGACAATTTTTTTTATTTTTATTAAATATTTTTAATATTATATATAATTAAATATAATTATTGCATAATTATTACGTCACACTGGTTCGACCGGTAGTTGAACCGGTCAAACCGATCAAATCGATAACCAATAAAACCACCGATTCGATGACCGGTCCAAATTTCAGAACATTACTATCATCAATCCAACACATCCCATCAGAACATAACCCCACAGTGATGTTTACGAGTTGAACTCGATCGACATGTGCAAAAGTTATACCTATCAACCTTAGCTGGCGATACCATCCTTGACCCAACGTCAAGATGCCCATGCACGCATTCATGAGACACTTGGAAGATGGTGAGATACAGAGAGGACCCACGAATGAAAGATATGGTAGCGAGTAACTGAGGCTTAGACCCAAATGTATTCCCTCCATGTGTGTGAGACGAAGCCCAAGGCCCAGTTCTATGTCTGCTAGTAAACTAAAATACCTGTCAGGTCAATGGCGATAACACGGATAAGGTTACACAAGACAAGTCATTGGCGCAATGTAAAGATTGCTTCTTTGGAAGTTTGTCTTTGTGCTTATCCGAAACTTGGTCCAACCATGTTTTTCATTTCAAGAAGCCTCTTTTGAAGTGATTTGGCGTGTAATGCGCGTGTGCTGTGTTGGTTAGCAAGAAATGGTGGTCGGTTCAGTGAGTGTGGGAGCTGCAAACCCTCCATTTCTCGGGCATCTTAAATGGAAGAGCTTTAAAGTTTTCTGCAATCAAAGAGATCCATCTTATCGAGCTTTAGCACGCAAGGTATACAATTTCTCTATGGCACTCGTATACTAGAAACGCAAAATTTTCTGTGTTTTTATTGATTCTCATTTTGAATTTCTCTTAAGTGCTTTCTTTTTTATGTGGATATTGGTTGGAAGAATTGTAGAATCTTTAGACTTCACTGAGACCTTGTTGATCTTGTACTCATAATCTGCTTATAGTTTATGTTTTCGTGTTCTACTGGTGTCCTTCATATATGAAGTAATGAATTTGTGATTGTGTTTAGAACAGATCACAAGGAAGTTGAAGGTGGATGAAAACATTTGTGCAAAAGAATATATTGTAGGTTGTGAATCAATTATACAATCTCTATGTAGAAAAGGAATGCCTCTTTTAGCTGAGGAGATTTTAGTAGAGATGAAAGTGGAAGGGTTTGTACCGAACAAAGACATCGTATCGGCTGTGATGCTTTGCTATGCCAATAATGGCCTTTTTGCTCAAGCACAAGCAATTTGGGAGGATATGTTACTTAGTGCTTTCGTACCTAGGGTTCAAGTAGTATCTGAACTGATGGACGCTTATGGAAAGGTGGGTCTATTTCACAAAGTAACTGAAATTCTGGAGCAGGTCTGTTCAAGAGACTTCAACTTCATACCTGAAGTTTACTCACTTGCTATCTCTTGTTTTGGAAAGGGAGGACAGCTTGACTTGATGGAAAGCACGTTGAAGGATATGATCTCTAGGGGCTTGCCAATTGATTCTGTCACTGGAAATGCCTTTCTCATGTATTACAGCTTTCACGGTTCTCTGACCGAGATGGAAACTGCTTATGGTCGCCTTAAAAGGTCTAGACATCTCATAGAGAATGAGGGTATTAGAGCAATGTCATTTTCATACATAAGGAAAAGAAAGTTTTTCAGGCTAGGTGAGTTCCTCAGGGATGTAGGTCTTGGTAGGAGAAATGTTGGCAATCTTTTATGGAACCTGCTGCTTTTATCTTATGCTGCCAAGTTTAAAATGAAAAGTTTGCAAAGGGAATTTTTGACGATGTTGGATGCTGGCTTTTGTCCTGATATCACTACATTCAATATACGTGCTCTTGCCTTTTCAAGAATGTCTTTGTTTTGGGATCTACATCTTAACCTTGAAAACATGATATACGAAAAGATCACTCCTGATCTAGTGACCTATGGTTCTGTTGTTGATGCATATTTGGATAAACGACTATGTAGAAGCTTAAATTTTGCTCTCAACAGATTGAACAAGGAAGATTCTCCTACTCTAGGTACAGATCCTTTCGTGTTTGAGGCTCTTGGTAAAGGTGACTTCCATTCAAGCTCTGAGGCTTTTATGGAGTATAATAATCAGCGTAAATGGACCTACCAAAAACTCATTACAATATATCTCAGGAAACGATACCGAAGTAATCAAATCTTTTGGAACTGCTAATTTTCGGTCTCGTGAATTTATGAACACATCCTCGCCAGTTGAGACATATTACTATATTAGTATGTAAATCCTGGAGCTGATACTTCATTTTCAGTATTAAGGTATTAGCTTTCTCCCAGATATGTGCATATTACCTGATGCCGTTGTTGACATGGTCCAGTTATTTGATCCATATGGTCAAAAGCTGTCTCTTAGGCAAGATGAATACAGAAATTGCTTAGTTTTTTAAACTTGGGATTGAATCCACTTTGGGATAAAGCTGACATTGGGAACTGGTGAGGCAAAGATCTTATTAAGGATCTGTTTACTACCAGGAGGAAACACGCCCAAAGATCAGTGACTTTGAAAAGCGCATGGTTATCTGGCATAATTGCCAGTAGGGAATGATGATTATTAGTCACTTGATTGATCATGGTGTGAAATCTGATAGTTCCATTCTTCTGAATTGGTTCCAGGACTTTGACAAGTCTATATTCTATCATGGGAATCATACCTTTCTTTAGAATTGTGAGCACAGAACTGTCTTAAATTTTGTATAGAATCATTGAGATATGAAATGAGACATGAACTGTCTTGAAGCAAGGCTCGATGACGACTTTTGCTTGATATAAAAAAGTGTCACTGTCTGGCCTCTGGTGAGAAGATGATCAAGCCCATTTAAGAGCATTTTGGCTTCCCTTATCTTTGTCTATACCACTCTGTCTTCTTTCTTTCCTCCATTCTGCTTTCCCATGATCTACTCTTATGCAATGTGTAGTTCTTGCTGTTTTCTCTCAGAAATCTTCCACCGAAAGTAGAAAGTAACAGCAACCCAGAAACTGCAATGACAAAAATGGCAAGCCCTTGGTATTATCTTCTTAACATATATACATATACAAATATGTATATATCCTTTAAGATCCCAAGGGAAGCACAGATAAAACAGAAGTTGGGACCCTCCTGTAGTTCCTCCCCCTCTTGATGACAGAAATAGGTCAGTTTGTCCTTGTAGCCTGGTTATCAAGACAACAGAAACAACCTCTGTGTCTTGTCCTTTTCACTTTCTACATTGAGCCCTTCGGTTCCACGAAAATTTAGCTTCTCTCTCCTAGTATAAGGTTAGAGACGATGCTGTTATTGGAGGGAAGTTGTCCAAATTACGCTGGTGATGAATTTTTCCCAATTTAGCATCCTCAACCATGCAGGATTGCAGTGTTTGTTCAGACCATGTTTCCTCCTGTACAATATTTGCACCCGTATAATATTGAAACCATCATATATTCATATACATATTCTTTTGTTTTTTCATCTATACCTGTTTGACTATATTCTTCAGATTGATGATGCGTGCAAGCTAAATCTTTCTGGGATCTGACCTGAAGTGTTTAGAGAAAACCAACGAGTCTTCGTTCATGGATACAGTTAGCTAGGGTTCAACGTCTGAGAAAGGAAGATGCAATCTTTAAAGAAATAAAAACCATTACTGATAAGACGTTAGTGTTTCTGCAGAACCTGAAGCCTCCATAGTTAATCTCTGTAAGGTAATCTGGTTTTTAGTTGGGAGATTTTACGTTTGCAGGATTTCTTGCCAACCTTGCATCCATAACTAGAAATTTAGCTTCATATCTTGAAGACCAAGTATAAAAGAATCTTTTAAGCCGTAGTGTGTAACAAGAACATGTCTTGATAAACATGAAGATGGAACTAATACAAAGTGCATGGGGAGTCCCCAGCTTTCATGGCTAGTTTTAAATGGCCCTGTAATACAATTTTTCTTTACACATTCTGTTAAAATATGCAATCTTAGTGACTGAAACTAAATATTACTCGTTAGCTAGGTAAGCATCTTCCTATCTACTCCACCACCTTCCAACTTGTGTGGTTTCAACTAATTAAGTAATTACAGAGAAGTACACGTAAAGCGAAAACAAAACAGCTACAATGTGGTATAAGCTCTGGTATTGAAGAGCCAAGTGGCTTAATTCGGTTTTCTGAGAAAACACTTCCCTCTCATTCTTGTACGCCTCTCTTGGGGCATCGATTTCTGCATCAGTGGGGCTCTTCTGCCATTCAAGCTCATCATCATCATAATCAGAAATCTTGCACTGTGTTTTTGCATTCTCCATCGTCATTAATACTGCTTCCCGAGCTTCATGTGGCTCCTGTCTTTTATCTTGTGTCTTCTTCCACTGTTCAAGTTCCTTTGCCTGTCATTAATCAAGATCATCTCAGGATTTATGAAGTATCATACCTGGGGTAGCAATTAACAAGTTTCTCATGTTACTTCCAAAGATTGAGAAAAGAAATACTTCCCTTGACTGTATTTTCATTACAATTTCAATCTCAAATGCACATTCGTTAGGAAATAACAGATTGCATAGAACCTAATTCTTGCCCATGAGATGTTTTGATGCCTAAAGAATCCAAATGAAAATGGAACATCAGAAGCAATATACCTTCTGCTTAACAGCGAGTGATTCTTTGCAGGCTGAATGCTACATATCCATTGGTTGCTTGATCTCTGTCTTTAGCCTTCTCACTTCATCCTTAAGATTTTTCTGCAAGTAAGTGGAAATAAATATGCTTAAATGTTGGAGGAGTAACTAGATGGATTCACGTTATCGCAATATTTAGCAATGAACTTGGAAATTTCAAGATCCTGATACAAGAAGCAACCAAGGTCACTTACAGCATTTTGCAATGACCATGCTGGCGTTCCGTAGTCCTCTCCATTCAATCTCGAATCTGAGTTGGAGAATAACAACTCTCTGCATCTGAGCACCTTGTTGAGCTCTCAAAATTTGATTGCCTCGCAGAGTCCTGAGGTGGTCCAGATGCTAGATATTCATAGAAAGAAAAGGAAGCACTATCAGTGCTTGGCCTTCCAGAGCTAGCAAGAGACGTATCAGTGTCTAGAGATGGGAGCCCTTCATGTCCTCTGTGGCTTTCTCTGCAGAAGGATTAGCAGAATCAGTTAAGCCAACAGCTTCTGCTTTCGAAAGTTACTATTGGATTGTCACTCCCCTTTAAAGGGAAACAATGCTTCATGACTATCAACCTTGAGAGGCATCAAGCTTTGGTATGATCCAGTTTTGAATTTATTAACATATTAACATTGATGTCTTCTGCAAAACCTTATGTTCATGAGATTTGGTAGGGAAAAGCTTGCCTTACAGATTCGTCACTCCTGCCATGTCTTCCAGATGCTGAAGGAACTGGACGGGTTGCTTGGTCGTAGTTAGTGACCTTTCGTTTGCAAATAGCATACACAGAACAGAAATCCGGTGCCCATTTCATGACATTGCTGGGGACATCGGTAGTCTTGAACAGTCTGAAAAACAAAATTGATGTTAAGATGAATTATCTATATTAGCATATGATAATACACATAGTATCTATTAGAACAATTTCAGTACCACTGCAAAAAAGAGATTCTTTTATATAGTTTTTTCACAAAGAGATGGCTTAAAGTAAGCCTTCAACTCTCCCATCTTGTCACTGATTGAGGCTAAAGAGCGATTATGTTGTATTGTATGTGAATATACAATCAAATTGCATGATTAACAGAGAAGTTTTTTGTTACATGGAAAGTCCATTCCTTGATCCTGCGTCAAGAAGCAAAGTTTCGACTCCAGATTGGCAGACATATGCAATAAGCGCCTTTTTTTTTTTTTGACACATCTGAATCGTGTAGAATAACAGTCTCGCATTGTAACTGGTTCAAAAGCATAAATGTGTCCAGACTTAGTGTTGGCGGTAATGCAAATGTTTCTTTGAGAAATGAAAAAGGACCTGTCTCAGCCTGCCGAAACATCGGAATGGGAGCAATAATTCAGTTGCCTGATTTTCAGTCTGTTGATCAGTATAGGATTTCTGGTACTGCAATGCACCAAATGAGAAACAGCAAAGGATGGGTTCAGAATCTCCGGCTAAACTGACCATTAAGAAAAATTACCCTAGTTTGAATTTGAGCTAGTTGGTTGATGCCAGGATATGGCTAAACTATTTCAGCTTTCCTGAAAAATGGCAATGGCAGATTATGTCTTCAACAATGCCCACTTCAAATCCCTCTCCAATTGTATTTGACATCTCATGCACACTATATATAGGCTACTATATCAAGTGAAATGAACTCAATACAGTGTTGAAAATGTTGTCAGGTCCAAACTGTTGCAGAACTATACAATTTATTGTGAACATTGCTAGAATTTCGACTGTTCTGATCAAGAAAGAGTACCTGATGAAGGGGGAACAACATGGATGAGCTTCACAGTTTGATCTCCGGTGACAAGATTTCAATGGCCCATTTCAGAGTATAATGACTGGACTTGCTTTTGTCTATAGCGACAGCTATGGATCCGCCGTCTCCTCTTCGATCACTATGGTCCTGTTTGGCAATCAGCTGGTTTGACCAGCGGATTACATTAGCTGTTTGTTAAAGATGTTTGGTAAAATTAACTGTTTAAGTGTAAAATGACTTATAAGGACATGACTTTAAAAAATATAAGAATATGAATATTATATATTTTAGTATGTCAATGAATATTCTTATAAAAATTTAGATTTTAGATATTTAATTCTACAAAAATTAAGTTTATAACTCTAATAAAAACATAGAACATATAATAATAATAATAATAATAATAATAATAATAATAATAATAATAATAATAAAGAATAATAATAGTACTAATTATTAACAACAACAACAATAATAATAATAATGGCGATAGTGATGGTGATAATGATGGTGATACGTCCAAACATAAAATATAAGAATCCAAATGAAGTTTAAGTTTAACAACACATATTAAATAGAGCAAAAGAAATAAACATCTATTATTTAAAGAAAAAAGTTTATAACAATTTAAGAACGACGTCTAGCTGCCATTAAACTAGACGCAATATTATTGCGAATAGTTATCATCTCCCGAATTCTTTGCTCTTCAATGTCTTATTGTGTAGAATTAACTTCAACATCTTGAAATACATCTGGAGGTATAAATTCAGGATCTTGATCGATGATGGTAAAATCAGGGTCGCCAATTGTACTTCTTCTACTATAGTTATGCGACGCAAAAGCTGCACAAATTATTTTATTTTGATCCATTAATGAATACCTAGGCATTTTCTCCAATATCTTCCATCGAGCCTTAAGAACACCAAAAACCCTCTCAATACAACTTATCAATGATGAATGAGCTCGGTTAAAAACTTCTTGAGATCCTCTTGGATTTGTACCACGAAACTCCTATTGATGATATCTTGTCTTTGGGTAAGGTGTCAAATATCCTTCTCTTTTTGGATAGCTTTTATCAACCAAGTAATATTTTCTTGAATTTTCATAGAAGCAATATAATTAGTATAAATGATATCATAAAAAGTCAAAATCATTAATAGCAAATCCTACAAATCTTAAAATTACCCGTCAGTGATTTTAGAAATTTAAGTCTCGGATTACCGATTGTATCAAGGAAAATACGAGAATCGTGCGCTGATCCTTCCCAACCCGCTAAAACATATGTAAATAATAAGTTAAAGTCACATGTTGGCAATACATTTGTTGTTGTTATTCATTTCCGTCCTCTATATCTCATTTGATCCTCTTCTACAACAACTACCGCTATATGTGTACCATCAATAGCTCCAATGCAATCCTAATATAAAAATAATTATAAGATGACAAAACAACATTTTTTAATAAAAAATATAATGAAAAGGGAGGAAGAACATATTCAATTACCTTAAAATGTGGCATATATATAACATCATTGGCAATTTGTAGTGGAGTGTCCTTGAATTCGAGATCTTTGGGTACGAGTATATCCCTTGAAAATCCATCCATAGCAGTCAAGACTTCTTTAAAAACTCTACTCACAGTTTCACCAGAATGTTGAAAGTGCTCTTGGGTATCTCTATTAGAGGAACCTTTACTGAGGACATACACAAATAAACCAACTTTCTCCAAAATAGCATCCTATCTGAAGGTCTCAAACCATATTTGTTTTCCAAAACAATACATAATTGACGAAATGTATTTTAATTCATCATAAATGCATTAAAACATCTTTTTTCATGACCGTTAAATAATTCATTCATCCATAATTTTCCTGTTTGATAGGAAGTCATGCATGATTCCTTGTATATGTGGTCAAAAAAATACACACTCATATACCTCACTGCACAAGTCATCAGATCCCAAAATTCAGTCTCATTGTCCAACAATTGCTTCATTTGCAGAAGTTGCATAATTTTCATAACATTATCATCCATACCTACAGATCAATATGTAAAATTATATTGTAAATAAACAACACACTTATATGTCTACATATAAAGAAATAAATAATATAGCAAGTAAACATAGGTGCACAAATAATAAAAACAATAAACTAAACATATGATGGATTGATATAAGCTATGTTTAATGTTTTTTTTGTTTGTCATACTCATACATAAACTTTATGTATTCAACTCTCTTTGTATCATCTGGTAAATCCAAAAAAATGGTCATTTTTTGTGGATCTTCAATCAACATGCAAGTAAAATAAAATTCAGGTGTACCAGTCTCTAAATCAGGCAAAATACATATTTTTCCCAAAGCATTCGTAATATCATGGTGTGACGTACCAGCACTAATACTTTGTGATGCACCAATATTCATCATATCCAACATTTTCGTCATGGATCTATTCATCTCTGTTGTTGCACTCTGCCTCCCTTCAATCAATTGTATCATACCATCAAGCCTCTCATATATTACTGCAGATCTTCCTGCTTTTTTAGAGGAATCAGTTCTTGCACTCTTATTACTTTGTGTACTATCACCCTCTAAAATCCTTTTGCATCTTCTTCTCTCGGTCCCTTCATCATATGTGGCTTGAGGGGTTGGGGAAGATTCTTTCCACACTTCTTTCCAATTGTTGAGACTACTAATCTCATCTACATTTTCATGATGATGATAGGCTGACAATTGATGATGAGCATTATGACTAGCAGCTGGAGAAGGAATATATACTTCCTCAACTTCTCATTGTCCTTGTGGAGGGTCAGCCACAGGACAAAATGTAGTCTCTCCTCGGGCCAAACATCCAAAAAGTTGATCCATCTTACATTTAAGCTCAGGTTCAAGCCCTTCCTCTTTAAATGTTTTAAATTTGATGTTCTCCTATAAAAAAATTAAATAATTTATTTTTAACTAGATATTTATTATTAAAGTAAAGGAAATTAATTTAAATTGGAGAAAAGGGGATAACTTTAATCTTCAAAGCCCACCACTCCTCACTAGCAGCAATCGTTCCTTTATCATAATCTCATCCTAATCGCGTTTCTTTTCCTTTCAACTGTTTCCAAAGACTCCATCTAGTTATCATCCAATCGAACTTATTTTTAAGCTTAGTTTTTTTCCCATTGTAAGTTGGTCGCTTTGTGAAATTCTTCCTCTACCTTCTTCCATGGTATCATTTGACAAATAACTCCACCATGTTTTCCCTTACTCCTTTGAACATATTGGTTACAAAGGTCACAAAAGAGAAGAAGTATTTCTTTTAGCCAACGAACTCTACCTATATCATTCCCTCCTTGACTTTCTCCTTTGTTTCTTTTTTGAGATGATGTCATCTAATCATACAAGATTATAAAAAGTTTTGTACTTATTGACTAATTCACAATTGGATTCACTATTGAGTGATTATAATGATTAACAATTAGAATATTTCAATAAAATAATTATATAAATACTATTTATTGTAATATCTTTTAACTTGTGAATATTATTCAAAATTATATAAAATTTTATTGTAATATCTTTTATTTAACCAAAGAATTATTAAATAATTACATAATATTATAAAATTAAAATAAAATTTTAAAATTAAACAATCAATTTTGAGCGCATGATCAATTAAACTCAAATCTTGAACTAAATTAAAGATTGAAATATAAGTATTCTACATATATAAATTAAAGATTGAACATTAATATCAATTATGATACAAAATTAATCGAACCATATAAAACAAAATTGAAATATCAACAAGAAATTTTATGGTGGTTATCCATTTGTTTTATGTGATACAACATTATATATGTGAAATCATGTTATTAATTTATGCTATAATGCATATATACATACATGAAAACTCTTGGTTTATGCGATACTGTTGTTTTATGCCGTATATTTATGTGATACTGTTGTCATTTACCGTTGTTTTATGTTGTATATATATACATATGAAAACTCTTATGTTGTATATGAAAACTGTTGTCATTTACTGTTGTTTTATGTTGTCATTTATTGTGTTATATGCGATACTGTGTACATAACTGAAATTATTTTAAAAACTTTTGCAATACTGTAAACATACCTTTAAAACTCATTACCCGTCCATCTTCCATTGTCCAAAACAAGCTAACTCTTTTACTTTCAAATTATATGGTGATTATCCAACTCTCTTTCCCTTCCCTTTTTTTATTTATATATTAATAAATGAATATCAACATTTATCATACTAAATCTATGCAAATAAAAATAGTTATGCGATATCCCATCCTAATTTGTACTAGTGGTAGCAGAAGGAAAACATGGAGTTACCTTAAAATGAAAGCTAACAAAAGTTGGAAACAAACACAAAAAAATAACTGAATATGAATGCGATACAATACTGTTGTTTTATGCCAAACAATACTCTTTATATTAGTAACAGACATTTCAATATCAAAAAAATATAAATCCTAAGTTGTAATCTTTACCACTCCACCCCAAGGTCTTCACACTAATTCAGAATAAAAAATGATCTCAACTGTATATCTTGGGCCACCAATAACCTGAGTACCACAATCCACAAAAAACACAACAGTTATATATATTTGCGCCTTGATTAAAGCTCCAAATATGTTTCACAAAGTCTTAGGACTACAAGTAAATTGTTCCAGATCAAGAACACACATGGGCAGAACAATAACATAGAGGGATAAACACATCAAAAAGTCTAACAAAAGTTTTATCAAGTATCAAATATGTAGTACTCAAACAACTTCCTAATCCATATTCACCTTCAATCAACCCATACAATATGCATTACATAAGCCACCATCTTCATTTTTATCACACAAAACAATCACCCTCAACCAATACACAACACACACCCATACAACACAAAACCATCATACTACATCATTGAAACAACATACACACAACAACACCCATAAAGACGAAGATGAAGGAATAAACATAACAACATCAGAGGGGAAACTATACACACTAAACTGCTTAATAAAATACAAGCCAGAATTTTAGGTACTTCATCAAGAATAGGAATACCTCACCAATCAACATATATAACTAGTTCTTACCATTTTCCTTAAGAAATCAATAACAGTAAGGAAACCGAAAAGAGAACTTGATACTTACATCCAGAAAATACTCTAAAAGCATTAAAAGAAAAGAAGATGAAAACATAAAAGAAAAGAAGTGAGGCATGACAGAACATAGAAAGAACAAAACTCACAAATGAAAACAAAGAAAGACAGCATTGGCATTAAAGAAAACAACAAACAACTTACCAGAAGTTAAAATCCAAGTGAACCCACCAGGGATCGGTAAAGAATCAACAGATTGTGTTAGCTTTTTATAGGTGAAAAACAAACAGTGGGCAGTTGTGATTTAACAAGTGGAGTTAAATGCTTTCATTAAATCAACAGATACAAAAAGGGCAGGCAGATACACAAACCTTCCTTCGTAGCAGTCAAAAACCTTCCTTCGTACAACCTTAAAGCTAGTGTACTGTCAGACTTCATTTATATCTCAACCACTATCACACTTCATTTAATACAATCAACAGATACAAAACAGATTGGTTAAATCAACAGATACAAAACAGATGTAAAAGCTGAAGAATCATAAAGAAAACCAACTACTACAAATAATCTATCTGAAGGATCCCAACGATATCCAACTCATCAAAACGAGTTAGCAGAGTCACAAAGTCATAAATGTTGGAAAATGAGAAACCGGCAAACTGGTTCTTGCCTTGGCATGATCTTGGTTTAAAATTTGTCCCAATATGGTCATCTGTTGTATCAGTCGCTCAATAGTTGTGTAGCTTGGCAGGTTTGCATGAGCTGATATTATTTATAACCAATGAATTGTTTAAGAGATATAACAAAAATTGAAAGATATAAAGAAGGTGAGCAGATGATTTATGATGGAAGAGTATACATTGGGGACTTTTCTGGACTGCATCATAAACCTGTTCCAGTGAACAAGATTCAACTTGTTTCAGGGAGTACAGAGGATTGACGACTTCTCCATGAGGCATTGACACAAGAATTTTCCAACTGCATCATTAAGGAGTAGTTTTTAATATACAATAATACTTTTTGATATGTTGTTCAACAAAATAGAATAGCCAAAGTTAAAACACACCTGTACCAAGTATTTATTATCCTGGTCAAAATGTAAAGATCTTTTTATACAACAAACAAAAAGGGAAACAAATTACTAAAAAGGTATACAAAGGAATCATTTAAAGAAAGCAGTAACACTAATTAAGAAATCATCAATGTCAAACTGAACA
Source organism: Erythroxylum novogranatense (assembly GCA_029891385.1). Lineage (NCBI taxonomy): Eukaryota > Viridiplantae > Streptophyta > Magnoliopsida > Malpighiales > Erythroxylaceae > Erythroxylum > Erythroxylum novogranatense. Next base: position 564,513 of record CM057227.1, on the reverse strand, counting down.
AAGAAATACAAGACAAGAGAAGTTACCTCTTCCAAAGTTACAAGACAAGAGAAGGTGAGACATTAACAATGCCACAACCTTCACGTGAAAGTAGTTAACACCACCTAAATTCTGTTGAAGAGTAAAGAAAAAGAAGATAGAAAGTTTAAACTATATTATCATACCGAAAAGAGCATGCAATATTATCAAATCAAAAGAGAGCATGCAATATTATCATTCATTAACAGAAAACAATATTGTCACAAGCTACAATATTGTAAGCATGAGAGACTCAATTTCATTAACAGAAAACAATAACAGAAAACAATATTGGTGAAGTTCTCTGAGTGAGAGACTCAATTTCGTTGTCACAAGCTACAATATTGTAAGCATGAGAAAATATACCATTTGAGAATTCTCCTTCTCCCACAATCTGCAAAAAATAACTTTGATCAATAGCTAAGCATCATCATCTATGACACTTTTCACAAATTAACAAGATTTCAGTCCACATGACCTAAAGACCACAGAACTTTCAACAAGATTTAGTGTCTCTAATTCAACTCAAAAATGATCAAACGAACAAATGAAACAAGTAGTTTAACATGCATGCCCTCTTGTAATCAATTATATCAAAAGTTCATTGATTAATCTTATTCTTCGAGATAAAGAGCAAGATCAATTTACAAAAGTTAAAAGATGAAGGTTAAAAATGCAAAGCATGCTTCTTGCGACCGTATCGAAGGAATGGAGAAGAAAGCACAAAGTTAACCTAGAAAAAAACTTACTCAAGAGTGGGTCTCTCCTTTGAGCTGCAAATCGAAGAAAAAACTTACCCAAGACTTACCTACGAATGCTTTACCTTGATCGCTCTATATGAACACTAAAAGAAGACCGAAAATTTTCAGTTTTGAATGGCCAAGGAAACGATCAGTACTAGCAAAAACCGAAAAAAAATTCAAACTTTATCCTAAAAACAAGAAAGCCAATCAGAAATCAAGAGGAAGCCACCTCTTACCAGACAATCTTTCATCATGCTACTTTCTTCCTTTTCTACGTCAGGGCTGAACTCCTCCATGGCACCGAAATCGACTTCAAACCTCCTCCCCATTTGATCTACTCTCCTTCGTTGATGTGTGGGAGTGAACAAATGAAGCAAGGAAACAAGATCACATGAGGTGAGATGGTGAGAGGAATAACGCATGAAGAAACGAGAGTAACGCAATAGTTAGGAAAGAATGATCTGGAAAAAACGTGAAACGCAATAGAAGCAAAGGGAGGGCAAAATGGAGAAAAAGCCGAAAAGTAATAGCTGGTCTGGTTAAAACGTTCCTTTGAGGAGCTGGTTGAATAAGAGTTGATTGGATTGAATCAACTAACCCAATCAGCTCTTTACCAAACAAAATTTTTAGCTTATTTTTAAAGTCAGCAAGCTATGAAGAGCTGACCAGCTAAAAACAAGCTGATCAACTCTTCACCAAATAGGCCCTATGTTTCTCTTGATATGACATTCCCTGTCGCTTTCCCGATGTCAACCCGAACAATGGCTCATATATTCGTATCAGAAATCAAGGAAAGAAACAACAGTTTCCAAGTTAATCAAACACCTCCAATGATCCTTCAATTCTCCTTCCAGGCAACATGATCTGCTCGAATTCCTTATGGCCATTGTTGGTACAACCAACAACAGATTTTTCAGGAATCAACTGGGATTGGAAGCCTTAAGAAAGGGGGGAAAAAAAAAAGAAACAGGAGAAAAACCGACAGTCTTCTATTAATACTTGCAATTTTCTTCATTGAAAGCACAATTCTTTCCACTAAATATAGCATAATCAGCATAATATATGGTCAAATCTACCAATAAATGCAACCTATTTTCAGGGACTCCTGTTCTTTACTGGAAATTCATGGCTTATACATTCTAGATCATTGACCATGGTTTTGCACCTTGCCATGTCTAAACCCCGCAAAAAATCCCATCAGAACCAAAGAAGTTTTTTCTTTTTTAACAATTATCTTGTGGAGATAACTAATTCGACTGTTATGTTCCTTCTTAGTGGATTGGATTTGGATCCAGGTCAAATCCAGGATCCAAAGCTAGGCGGTTTCATGCAGGCGTTGATAGTCCAACCACTTCTTTATGCTTCAATTACCGGCTACTTTCTTCTAGATTAGAGCAAAACAGAGAGAGGAGGAAAGTAACAAGTTTTACAGGAGTTTTTTGTTGTTTTATAATTTAGTAGTAGGATGGTAATGGAAACAGATGTTCTGTTTCCGAATCCCTGTCCCCTGTGTCCAAAGCCTTCCCAGTCATTCATTGCAATAAATTGGATTGCTGAGAGACTTAAGGTACTGGGGAACAGAGATTTAGAAACAGAGGAACCGATCCAGATGGTAATGAACTTGAATAGAAAACTTGGATCGTAAAAAATCATCACTTTAAGCAAATAAGCTAGCCTGAGTCTTGTTACATAACATGATGATTTTAACATTCGTCGAATGTTTACAAGCCATGGATTTGTAACGTCCTCATTTATAGGATCTCTGAACATGCACAAATGTAAGATCACAGCACAAATCTGTAATGGTCTCTGTTCAGACAGGTTTTAAGTGAGTATTGCTCATCTTTCTTTTCATTGTCTTTCATCCTTGTCAATCTGATATTAGGAGACCCTATTTCCGAATTCGATCAGAACCCTTCATATATTTCTGTTTTCTGCATATGTAAGCCAAATCTATTTCATGTTTCCCACTCTACTGTCTGATTTCCTCTATCCTCCAAGGAGAAAAGTCTACCCATTTTATCCTTACAAGTTGAAAACTTTGCAGAGGAGAAGCATGATGTAGTGGTAGTAGACAAGTTCCTGAATATTGGCAATCTTATAACAGGACGATATTTGGTTAACAGGAAAAGGCTAAAGAGAAAGAGAGAGAGAGAGAGAGGGAAAGAGGGATCAGAACTCAGAAGCATGCAAGCCTAAGTCCTAGACCTTGTTAGAAAATATAACAAAATAGGAGTGCCTTAACAACAGCCCCAAATCTACCCCCAACATTTACATTGAAAAAAAAGTGTAAACAGGAAATTTATAAAATCCCATATCCATCTCCAGAATACTTGGAGTGTCCAAGATGTACAGTTTGAATCCCCTATGAAGATTGGAAGTCCATATTTGCTACACCAACATTTCAGAAGTTGAAATCATCAGATTTTCCTCTTGAAGACCTTACATCTGCTTCGCTAGCATATGAAGAATAAAAATCATCATCATTGTCCTTCTCCTTCAGCTCTTCAATCCTCTCAACAGCCTCCTTCAAGTCTAACCTCTTCTCCACATCCCCTTCACAACATCTCAGTCCAATCTTCAATAGCTTGATCATTTCGCCCTCGGTTCCCTTTATTCCTGAAATCTCCTTCTCGAGCACTTGATTTGTCCATTCTTCAGGAGGAATCGAATTGACCCAACTTGCCAAGTCTTCTTCCTCCTTGCCCTTCCCTTGTTGCAAGAAAATTGCAGGGATCTTGCCAGTTAAGGTCTCAAGGATCAATATCCCAAGACTCCATACATCTGTCTTCTTAGTGATCCTTCCGTGTTGCAAGTATTCAGGGGATTTGTAGGCCACCATCAGCTCATGAGCATTCTCTTGATTGATGACAGGAACTAGTGCATAGTCTGTGAGAAGCGGCTCGTAGGCACTGTTGAGAAGAACATTTGAGGATTTTAGGTGGCCGTGGGCTGCAACTATACTTGGAAGCTCTTTGTAGAGATATGCAAGACCCTTAGCGACTCCTTTAATGACCTTCAACCGAGTTGGCCAATCAAGGCTTGGTTGGCCTAGAGACTGATGACCTGAACGGAAGATGCAGAATTTCAGGAAGATACATCATCAAGGGTCACCACCATATTCTGATATTCCATCAAGCTTTGATAATACTAAAAAATAAGGCACTTAGCTTTTGCAGAATTACTACATTCGGTTATTTAAGGTTATGACAGCTTTTGCAGAAGTACTACAGTCGGTTATTTATGGTTATGGATTATGAAATGGGATAAGAACAATACCATGTAGATTGACTGCCAAGCTGCCATTCTCAATAAAGTCGCTAACCAAGAGCTTCTCCTCTTTTCTGTAATAATATGCAACGAGTGGAAGTAAGTTAGGATGCGTCAACCTTCCTAACCTCCTCATATGCTCTTGAAATTCTTCTCTGCCAACATTGTTCATTTGTTTAAACCTCTTAACTACCATCTTTGCTCCGCTTGAGAGGGCAGCCTTGTAAGAAGATCCAAAGCAACCACTACCTAGTATCTCAGCTGAGGCCTTTAACAAGTCTGGCAAATCAAACTTCTCTCTATCATCCCTCACAAATGACAACTTTGTGGGCTCAGCTCTCCTGCTGCTTCCTGAGTGGTCGGGTGAGGAACATAACCCTTGCTCTGCTCCCTTATAGCCTGTTTTCTTCTGCAAGTCTGGTGATGCTGATGCTTCGACTGATTCGGGTGCTTGGTTCCTTCGACGAAGTAGAATTACTCCAGCTGCAATTATAGCAACCAGTGCTACCACCACAACTATAGATACAACCACGATGCTAGCTATTGAAGGCTTTCTTGAACCATCGGCACATTTTTGCAATGGTGGTCCACATAGAGCTCTGTTGCCTAACAACCAGATAAAGAATTAAACACGAAATTAATGTTCGTTGCCTAGATTGTTATGCTGGAGCAAATAGCTTAAACCTTTTAAAAGATTGAGCAAAGTCCCGCAAGTAGTGCCATTAATATCAGAATAGTACTTCTAATGAGAATTTTTCATGGAAGTCCACGGCCATATTCATCATGTGCTGTCTCAATGCCTCGACAAGCGACTAACTAACAGAATTAGTTGAAGATGCAATTGCTTCATCATGGAGCCAAATGTAATCTCTTCTTCTATGCCATCTCAATTCATCAGTTAATGCAAAAGAAAAAAGCTTTCTATATTTTTCGTCTGCAGACAATCTGCAATATGTCATATGATTGTTCATCCAGCATTAATATACACATATGAGAGTGGTAGCCGTAAAGGATTGTTTTAACCTAGATCACGAAGATAGCTCCAGAAAACCAGCTGCTCCCTCCAACAGTGTCATAGAGATGTATGAATAATTACACTAAGGTACAACAACCATAAATCGTTTAAGACTCACCAGTAAAAGAGCTATCTTTCAGCGTGCTAAGGCTCGGCGGAATCCGTCCAACCAACTCGTTATTTGAAACATTGAAAGATGTAAACTTTTGACCTAAATTTGGTAGGTGGCCACTGAACTGGTTCCCCTCAAGCCTCAACTCCACAAGCTTTGGCAAGGAAGCCAACGACGAAGGAATGCCACCTTTCAAGCCATTGTTTGCCAAATTCAGTTTCTTCAACTTTAACATACCCTCAAAAGCATCCCCCGGAATCTCCCCGGAGAAACGATTGTTAGAGAGATAAATCGATCTCAATGCACCCAGTGCCTTGAACACCGGCAAAGGACCATCGAGGGTATTGCTCATGAAGCTCAGAGTTCTCAGATCAGGCAAATCCTTAAGTATTTCAACGTCTAGCTTACCTGATAATCCCATGTTCTCAAGCTGTAAACCCCAAACAGAATTGTTGGTACAACGCACACCAACCCAATTGGCAGCATCTACATTGCAAGGCGCAGTCTTTTCATTCCAACCGCTTAACGCCGGTGGATTGGACAACGAACTCTTCAAATTAAGGAGAATCTCGGAGTTGGTCTCGCCAGAAGAGATAACGAAATGGAAAGAGGAAAGGAGGAAACAGATAACGACGGACGCAAAGTTCTTTTCTTTGAAAGCCATTGTTGTTCTTGTGGTGGTGATGTTGATGTTCTTGTTGGGTGGTACGCGCACTAGTGGGGCGGCGTGCGCGCCCTTTACAGGCATAACGGTGTTCGACGGGGACTATAATATGGCACAAAACGGGTGCTCTTCGGGTAGTGGTGGGGAGGTAGAGAGAAAGGTGGGTTGGTGGTGAAATTTTGAAGGCATTGAATTTTAGAAAATTGGAGAACGAAAAAGAGAGAAAATGGGTTTGTGCTAAGAATAGGGTACAAGGGTAAGGTGGTTTCTTTCACAATTCAGGAAGATGGTGTGTGCAGCGTTGACAAAGTCCCTGTTTTTTCGGCTCTCCCATGGAAGGTTTAGTCAAGGATGAGATATTTCAGGTTTGCCTCTTGAGTTCTTTTCTATTTATTCACCTTCTTCTCTTCGCATCACCTTATCCCTCACATCTATTGACATTCAAGATTCTGAGAATTCATCCATTTACTGCAGATTCGATGTGATTTTCAGTAAGGTTCCTTCCACATCAGGAATCTTCCATGTTGGAACGTAAAATCTGCATGCATGACCTATCGTCACCTTACAAGGTCCCAGGACAAGTTGACTCCATAACAGGAAATGATTAATCCGATGTTTATAGTGAGTACAGGTTGAACTACCATGCCAGAATCTAAATGCAAATGCATAAGGTTAAAGCAAAAAGGTTATAGTAGAAAAATCAAAGTTTGTTGATATCTGGAACTTATTATGATAACTATAATCAGGAATAAAAAACGAAATCTTGGTGGATACGTCAAACAATTTGGTAATTTCTCAATAAAGTTAGACAATCATTAATTTTATTTTTTCAATAATTTATCGATTAAATTACATAATTTAACATAAATAAAGATAATAAAGTGAGTGATCAATAAATGGTTTAAGTCAATAGGTAAAAATACAGAAGAAAAATAGACTTTGATTAGTATAGAATGGACTCATAGTGGACTTATATGAAAGTTATATATAAAAATTAAGATCTCCTGTAGTTGCTTATATCATTCATAAGTATATGGATTCTCTGATTCATTAAGAGCACTTATGTTTTGAGAAAATTGTAGAAAAATATCGGTGAATAATTTACATAAAAATCTTAAAAGATTGGAGCTCATTGCTATTTTAGCAACGAGAATTCAATGTAACGGGATTCGTTCCGTTCCGGACGGATCTGGCCGGAACGTACCGTTCCGGCCAGAATCCGGAACGGAACCCGCAAGCACAGTACCGGCCAAAAATACCGGCCGGTACCGGTGGTTTTCGTAGATCTGCCGCAGATCGACAGATCTTAGAAAAATTACGGCCGTCTAGTAAAGTTGAAAAGTGCATGGACTAAATTGCAAAATTTTAAAAATCTAACCTAAAATTTTAACCCATCCCCCCCAAAACTCGGGCTCTCAACTCTCGCAGCCGACCTTCTCTCTCTTTTATCTCTCTGCTGCGCCACTCCTCGCCGCCGCCGCCGGTCGCCTCTGCTCTTCCCACCGTCGCCATCGGTCTCCTCCTCGTCGACACTTGCCTCCTCTACGGTCGCTTCCTTCTCCGATTCTCGCTGGGTTTGCTTCGTCATTCGTCGGTTCCTCCACGCAGATTCGACGCCACTATGACCTTCTTCGGTCCTCGTTGCCGTACCACAGCACCACGACATCGAAGGGAAGCCACCGAAGAAGCAACCGAAGCCACCGGAGAGGGTTCGACCCCCTGACCCGTGACACAACCCGAAGACTCGCCAAGAGACCCGAAGTCGGTTCTATATATTTTGTTTCTGATTTCTAAATTTTCATGCCATTTGCTTGTTTGTTGTTGTGTTGGATTGAATCGTTGGATAGATGTTGGATTGTTGGATTTTTGAAAATGTGATTTTCCTGTGGATTTGATATTTTGGTTGGATCGGTGTTGGATCGGTGTTGTGAAAATGTTGGATAGTGTTGGATCGGTGCTGGTGGGTTTAGGAATTTTCATGATGATGCACGGTGTTGGTTCATGGTTGGATTATGCACGGTGATGTACTGGTGTTGGGTGGAAATTTCAGAAATGTTGAGATTGGAAATAAATGTCATTCACTCATTTGTATTGTTTACTTGTTTTGGTTTACAATTTGGATTTGATTATATTAATGAAGTTGCAAATTATAAATTAAGGGCATAAATTTATAATACAATGAATTGTTAAGGTTTAATACTTTACCTAAGAAAAATTGTAATTTAACTATTTAATTTTAAGGCACAAAATTAGAATATTTTGTAATTTTTAAAAAGTTGAGGGACTATTTTATACATTTTAAAAATATTTCGAAACGGTACCCGGTACCGATCGATACCGATATAGTTCCGTTCCAGAATTCAATCCGATATCAAACCCGGTACGATATTCATAACATCGCGAGAATTGCTTCAAAAGTCGGAATAAAACTAAAATCAAGTATTCAGCGCTTCTTTCATTTATTATTACCCTTTTATTAACCCTTTTATAAACGATCCGGATCACCAAATAAGTTCTATGTTACATGTTTATGGAATTGGAATATAATATGAAGTTGAAGAAAACTTGTTTGTTTGCTGCAACGTGTCTCCTAAATCTTAACATAACTAACTAAGTTCAAACTAAACCATTCCATGATCAATTAACATCAATCAGAAACCTGTGTACAGAATATTAATCAAAACTTTCAAGTTGGAATTATCAGCTTCAGCAATTTATGCAGAGCACCTTCTTCTGCTTCCCCTATTGATATTCCCAGAAGAACACGAACCATCTGTCATGAAGTTACCCACCAAACAGCTCAGAAATCACAACTGTGTTTACAATTTACAACACGAAGGAGAGCAACAGGAAAACTGAGGAACCAGAGCGAGCCTCAAATCTGTTCACAAGTCACAAAAGACATGATTTACAAGATTGGAATTCAAGATTCTTTCTGAAAGTCCAAAAATTGAATGCCTTCATAAGTGTTAGCCTGAGATAAATTTGGGTTCAAACAGAACAGCACAGGAACTAAGTGAAGCAACAAGAACAGCATTCAGCAGCAAGTTACAGCTCCTGACTAATGCCAAGAACTTTGAATGAATTACAGAAGTGATATACCTGGCAATTCACCTGGAAAATCTGGAGGATGCAGAGGGGTTGTGGGGGGAAAAAAAAAGAAAGTTTTGAAGTTGCAACTTACCACTCAGAAAGAAAAGCTAACGCTGTGTAACCGATGAAAGGGAGCAATGGTGGTATTATCTTTGCATCGCTCACCAGGTGTTTGTTTTTGTGTCTCAAAGACTTCTGCTCTATTTCTCTTCATACTGAGATTTCCATTTTGGCTCAAGTTTTGCCCATTCAGTTCCTTCTCCACTTTCTCACTCACCAAAAGCATAGACCTCCTCCAACTGCTACATGCTGCTATACTTTTTCTTCTTATCTATCAGTCAATATAGGTAAGCGATTGATTACCAATAAGAAGAAGATGGCGTGAAGAGAAAATAATAGTGCTTTTAGTATTACTAGAAGAAGAAAAAGAGTTTAATGTCTACAGCAGCTTTGAGGCGTGCTTTTTCTTCTTCAAGATTGGTTAGAAATCTCGAGGGTGCTCTATCTCTGTTCAATCACATGCTTCAACTGCACCCTCTACCTTCTATCATCCATTTCAATCAACTCTTCACAGCTATCTCCAGAATGAATTATTACTCCACTGTCATTTCTCTGTCTAAACGTCTCCAACATTTGGGAATCCCGCTAAGTCTCTACACTTTCACCATCTTGCTGGATTGCTTCTGCCATTTAAAGCGAACCACTATGGCTTTCTCTGTTCTGGGTAACGTTTTCAAACTTGGTTACGAGCCAAATGCCGTCGCTTTCACTTCTCTCATGAATGGACTTGTTTTGGAGGGTCAGTTTGTTCGAGCAATCTTCTTGTTTTGTGACATGGTGAATTATGGTTATCGTCCCAATTTGTTTACCTATGGAGCCCTGGTGAAAGGAATTTGTAAGATGGGCAACACGTCCTCAGCCATTCAGTTAGTCAAAAGGATGAGACAAAGTGGTTGCGACCCGAATGTGGTGGTGTTCACCACCATTATTGACACACTTTTCAAGAGGAAGAAGATAGATGAAGTTGAAAAGCTATGGGTTGAGATGCTTATCACAAATGTGGCACCCGACGTTGTGGCATTAAATATCATCATCGACATGCTATGCAAAGAGGGGTTGATTTCTGAAGCTCAACACTTGGTTCAGATAATGATTCAAGAAGGTTTGGAACCAGATGTTCGTACCTATAATGCTTTGATACATGGGTTTTGCTTGAGAAACCAGATGAATGAAGCTAGAACAGTGTTAGGTATGATGGCTGACACGGGTTGTGCTCCAACTGTCGTCAGTTACAATATCCTAATCAATGGATGTTGCAAATATAGGAGGATCGATGAAGCAATAAGGCTTTTGAATGAAATGGACGATAGGAGCATCACACCAGATTCAATCACATTCAACACTTTGATTCATTCTTTAGGCAAAGAACGGATGGTTTTTCAAGCTCAAGACATGGTTGAGATTATGATTAAAAGAGGTTTGGAGCCTACCACTTTCACCTACAATGCTCTCATGCAGGGATATTGTATACGAAACCGTGTGACGAAGGCTAGAGAAGTGTTTGATCTCATGATTTATAGGGGTTGTGCGCCCAGTGTGGTTACCTACAACATCTTGATTAATGGATACTGCAGGAAAAGAAGGATAGATGTTGCAGCCAAGTTATGGAATGACATGCTAGGTAGGAACATACCTCCAAATATCATCACCTGTAATATATTGGCTAACACATTTTGTAGGGAATGTATGATTTCAGAGCTTAAAAACTTGATCCTGAAGATGATTCAAAATGGTTTAGAGCCTGACAATTTCACTTACAATGCTTTGATGGAAGGATATTGTCTGCAAGACCAAGTGGATGACGCCAGAAGAGTATTTGATATTATGGTTTACCAGAATTGTGTACCTGATGTTGTTAGCTATACTATCTTAATAAATGGACACTGCAGGAGAGGGAGGATCGATGATGCTAAAAGATTGTTGATGGAAATGCTCGGTAGGAACATCAGGCCAAATGCAATCACATTCCGAATTTTGTTTGATGCACTCTGCCATACGGAGAGGAATTTAGAGGCTCAACTTCTGATTCAAATGATGATTAAAAGAGCTTTTGTGCCACCTGGTTAGTCCATGCCCTATTACAAATCATCCAACGTATACGAATTCCTGAAGCTCAATTTGATCCATGTTCAGCCCTTGAACAGAAGCTTCAAGTTCATCTTACAACTCGAGTACAAGGCACCTTTCCATACTCTTGAATCCAGATTAAGTCTAAGCGCAAGTTAAATTTTCAGACAAGATCTGCATATAGCAGAAGTCAAAACAGAGTTGGAAGGGATTTGCATATAGCAGGAGTTCAACATGCCAAAGATCTGTACATAGATTGATCTGTACTGATAGCAGAAGGGATTTGCATATAATAGAAAGTCAAAACCAGGCCAGGAGCCATCCTCTGCCTGCAAAAGTTGAGTAAAATCTCAGAGGCTCTTGCTTAATGTAGTAGCCAACACTTAATTATGTTTGTGTCCCACCCTACTATAAGATTTAGGCGTACGTTCATGCTTGCATTCATGCATATAAACACAAAGTTAACTACATTTTAGGAAGCATCCTTGAAAACTTAAATAAGATCTCTTATATAAATATCAATTTTGTTTCTAAAACTTGTAATTACGTTGCCGGCTGGATAGTGATCATCTTGTTGTTTGGCTTTATATTGTATATAATAACAGTCTTTCAATTCAATGAAGTGATGAAGAAAAAAGTTAATGCCGGCATTCCAATATATTCGGCCATAAACTATATATATATATATTCACAAGTCTCAATGTTTATGTTAACACATTACCTTTCCCTTATTAATTTGATAAATTGGAAGGGACTGAACTAAAAATTGAGCAAAGATCTTCTACTTCAAAATCCAAATGGGATAACCATTCAATTCCAGGAAAGGAAATGAACTTGTTTTAGACAAGAATGGTCTCATGGCTTGAACTTTTGTGACACCCCTATCAGAAGATGTTCTGGCGGTTGTCTGTTTCACAATCCTGTGCCATTTCATGAGAACCACACATTTAGCTCTGTCCCATTTATTTATTGCTAAATGTGTGGACGTTATGTTACCGGTGAGAGTGGAGGAGACGATTTCATCCTGTAGGACCTGTACTAACGCCGAAACTTTAATTGTGAAAAAGATTTCATATTGATGTGATGTGATGTAATCTTTGAAGTAGATCAGAAATCAAACAAAGCTATGATGCCGGGATCAGAGGAGTGTTCATGCATTAAATATTATTTGTGTGGTGGTCTGACTTCGCCAATTGCAATGCAAATCTTGGTTGGAGTTGGAGTTGAGCACCCCCTAATCGGGAACGGATATGGATTTTATTAATTAATTGATTAACACGACAGGACTAGTGGACCAGTGGCTGCATCACTGTATGCACAGAATTGATCTGCATATCTCGTAACTCTCAGGACTCCGGAGGGAGCTTGGCGGCCGTGGCTGGTGGGAGCTACACGAGACTGTGACTGAGTTGGAGCAGTTGACCTCTTCCTATAAGATATATATATATATATATATATATATATATGTATGTATGAGAGGACAAAAGGTCACTCTCTCTTTTTACATTTACGTTACCATTTACATATCATCTCTCGATCAACCAAACAAACGGCAGTAGTACTCGTCTCTTGTTGATTACATTGAGAATGTGGAAGCTGAAGATCGCGGAGGGAGTGAATCCATGGCTGCGTACAACCAACGATCACGTCGGCAGACAAGTTTGGGAGTTCGACCCTAAACTTGGATCGCCCGAAGAACTCGCCCAGATCGAAAATGCTCGTCGCCATTTCTCTGCCAACCGCTTCCAACAGAAGCACAGCTCAGATCTACTCATGCGCTTCCAGGTACCTTGCTTCTTCCTTTTCAACTTTGGCTTGTTCGGTTCTTCTTCTACAAGTTCGTTTCTTTTTCGGTTTCGTTGTGACTAAAAGCATGTGACAATGTATGTAGTTTGCTAAAGAGAATCCTCTGACTCAAGTACTACCGCAAGTCAAACTTGATGATACGGAAGATGTAACTGAGGAGTCAGTGGCTCAGACTCTAAGAAGGGCTTTGAATTTCTACTCCACTATTCAAGCCGACGACGGTCACTGGCCAGGCGATTATGGAGGTCCCATGTTCCTCATGCCTGGTTTGGTATTCCTTTTTCACTCTAATGTTCACTTAATGCCATTGTTTTGTCTGGCTTTTCTTAACTATATCTCTTTGGGTTGGGCATCTCATTCTTCCTCTTAGTCAACTAATATACAATCTTTCTTTCATAAATTAGGTGATTACTCTGTCTATCACCGGTGCTCTGAACGCCGTTCTATCTGACGAACATAAACGGGAGATTTGTCGTTACCTCTATAATCATCAGGTATTAATTATTGTTATGATTAAAAGGTTTTTCTTTTTCGTCTCAACAAGTGAAAGAAACTTTTTTTCAGTATCTTTGTGAGCATTTATGAATTTGTGCTTGGTTTCAGAATGAAGATGGTGGCTGGGGTTTGCACATCGAGAGCCATAGCACAATGTTTGGTTCTGTACTGACATACGTTACTCTAAGATTGCTTGGTGAAGGAGCTAATGGTGGTGAAGGGGCAATGGAGAGAGGACGCAATTGGATTTTGAATCATGGTGGTGCTACTTATATAACATCCTGGGGAAAAATGTGGCTTTCAGTTCAGTGCCTTACTTAACCTTTGATTTGTAGTTTCTGTTCACGCTTTGGCTCCTTGTTTGATGATACGTCTAATATAAATTTTCTTTTTTTGGTTGGAAAACAGACACTCGGAGTATTTGAGTGGTCCGGGAATAACCCCCTGCCACCTGAGATATGGCTTCTTCCTTATTTGCTTCCAATCCATCCTGGTATTTAACTTAATCTACTTGTTTCTTTAGAACAACTTTTCCAGTTATTCCATACAGATGCATATAACATGATAGATCATTTATGCTAATGAGTGGATTTTGTTGATTTTCTATTTAAAAGAGTTGGAAGTCCCTAAAAATAGCTTGACTCGAGCTGGTAAGGGCACCGGTAATGATCTTTAATTTGGTTGCTGTACTGAATTAGTGTTGCATGTAAACTTTAGTTCTAGGATAAAGATCCAACTAAAGGAACTAGGAAGAGCTGGTGTGAAACCCTGTTGCAATAAAGCTGTCTACGTGTTGTGGTAAGGAATTCAAGTGGTAAAACTGTGTATGTCTTTGTATTGAGAGAGCAAGAAAAAGTAAGGGATTGAAAGAATCAAGTTGTGTGCTTTCTCTTGGCTGTAATCTATTCCGTTCAAACTCTTGGCTTAATATTTGAAGTTGCATTATCTTTTTCCTAAACTGGAGGTGATATGCTATTCGGCCATCTGCAGGAAGGATGTGGTGTCATTGCCGGATGGTCTATTTGCCCATGTCTTATTTATATGGAAAGAGATTTGTTGGCCCCATCACACCAACTGTTTTGTCTTTGAGAAAGGAACTCTTTACTGTCCCATATCATGATGTAGACTGGAATGAAGCACGCAATCTGTGTGCAAAGGTAGGTTATTTAGTATTTCAGTTCTATATGAAAGCTGTTGGATAGACTTTATGTGCCAGATGCCAGCCATTTAAAATATTAAGCACCACAAAGCATTTTCATGCTTAGTTTGTCTAAAATTATGAAGTTAATTGCTTTTAGCTACGTTTTGACTGATTATTAACTACTTTAATAGCATCAAAGTACACATGATGTCCAGTGTACAGGAAATTTTCTTTCTTTTTCCTATGGGTGTGATTCTTTTGCAGGAAGATTTATACTATCCGCATCCGCTAGTCCAAGATTTACTTTGGGCATTTCTTGACAAAGCTGTTGAACCTGTTTTAATGCGTTGGCCTGGCAAGAAGTTAAGAGAAAAGGCTCTTCACAACGTGATGGAACACATACACTATGAAGATGAGAATACTCGCTATATCTGCATAGGACCAGTAAACAAGGTGAGTATTCATTCCAAAGTGTCTCTATCTCGATTAACTGCTATTGGAAACTGCTTGCACTTAAATTTGGACCAGACTCACATCATCCAAGTGGCTGATCATTCAATGCTTGCTTACTAAGATGCCTTCTCAGGATGAGATTCTGCAAGCCATCAGTTTTTTTTTTTTTTTTAAATTTCGTTTGTTATCAAAGATATTGAACTTGATTGCTGATTATCACCAAAGTGTATAACAGAAGCATTTCCTCTTTTGTATGTTTGTTTACATTTTGGACTCATGCAGGTGTTAAATATGCTCTGCTGTTGGGTGGAAGATCCTAACTCCGAAGCTTTCAAATTACATCTGCCTAGAATATATGATTACCTTTGGATTGCGGAAGATGGAATGAAAATGCAGGTTTGCTGCCTCTCTTCCCTATAACTGCATTTTCACAATTATTTGGTGCACACAGGCACAGACGTTGGAAGACTTTTTAAAGATTGAAGCTGATGTTGTTCTGCAGGGTTATAATGGAAGTCAATCATGGGACGTCAGTTTTGCCGTTCAAGCTATAATTTCAACTAATCTTGTTGAGGAATATGGTCCTACTCTAAGAAATGCACATTCATTTGTTAAAAATACACAGGTTATTCTCCTTGTTGATCCTTATTTTCCAAAAGGTTGTATTTGTGGTCTATTAACTCTTAAATATCAAATTTTGATGAGCTGTTTTTTAATTGTTTTGAAGGTTCTGGAGGACTGTCCTGGAGATCTAAATTATTGGTATCGTCATATCTCAAAAGGTGCATGGCCTTTCTCAACAGCGGATCATGGATGGCCAATTTCAGACTGCACAGCTGAAGGATTGAAAGTAACGGGTCATTAAATTAAAGTTCTATTTGTGCTTATTTTGTTTGTTCCTTACCCATTATAGCTGTTCATGTTTAGGCTGCCCTTCTATTATCAAAAATATCTCCAGAGATTGTTGGGAAACCATTAGATGCAAACCGGCTATATGATGGTGTAAATGTGATCCTCTCCTTACAGGTAACTTAAAGTGAGCTAGTAACTAAGTCCTAAGCGGGAAGTCCTCAGGATGGTGCAAGATTTTTGTTCTGCACACTATTATAGGATTATTTGCCGTGTTTGTGTTAATTTTTTGTCTTAGTTCCCTTATATGTTGTAATAACACTATTCAAGGGAAAAAAATTACGTGATTGACAATCATTTTCTTCATGCTGCAGAATGACGATGGTGGTTATGCAACATATGAGCTCTCAAGATCTTACAGCTGGTTGGAGGTAACCTTCTTGCTTAAATGTTTTTATCTTAATTCTGTTTGGTATCAGTGACTACTACTGTTTACAATCTGTAGCCTCTGTGTGTATCTTAATATGTCAATGTATCGATTGCACAGCATGAGGAGTGAAACTCTGTTTTTTAATATAACTGCAGAGAAACGAGATACTTGAAGTGTTTTACAAACTGCAGAGTAGCTAAAAGCATCTGATGCATGACCTTTATGCTTGGAACTGCTTAAAATTAAGCTTAGTTAACTTTTTACATTATTTATTTATTTACATTATTTATTTATTTATTTATGTTGGGGGTTGTTTATAGGTCATCAACCCTGCTGAAACGTTTGGAGACATTGTTATTGACTATCCGTAAGTCATTTGGCATATTGAGTCTGATCATGCACTGAAAAATGCTTTTGTTTTCTGTACATATTGGCGTATGCTACTCCTCCTGAATACTGAATTTGTAATTGGTATGAAATGCAGTTATGTTGAACTTACTTCTGCTGCAATTCAAGCATTGGCAATGTTTAAAAACTTATATCCTGGGCATCGGAGAGAGGAAATAGAACAGAGCGTCCAAAAAGCAGCTAAATTTATCGAAAGCATACAGATAGAAGATGGTTCATGGTTTGGTTCCTGTTCCTTGAGAATATTATTCTTCATTGATATTATTTTTGGGTTAGTTGGTGAAGAAATGTAGTGTTGGTGTGGGTTTGGTTCATAGTTGGTAGCATAAGTGGTGAAATTGGATGTGAAAAACAGGTATGGGTCATGGGCAATATGCTACTTATACGCAACATGGTTCGGGATAAAAGGGTTGGTGGCAGCAGGAAAGGAGTACAAGAATAGCAGGAGTATTAGGAAAGCTGTGGAGTTTCTACTCTCAAAACAGTGTGAATGTGGGGGTTGGGGAGAGAGTTATCTTTCGTGTCAAAACAAGGTGAGTATGGTTTTTGAGGTGGATTATGGCAGGCTATTTATAATGAGCTATGAGATATGTTAAATGCTAATTTAAAAGCTTGTTTTGGGGATGAATGGTAGGTGTATACGAATTTGGAAGGGAACAGAGGCCATGTGGTCAGTACATCATGGGCAATGCTAAGCCTGATTGAGTCTGGGCAGGCTGAGAGAGATCCAAGCCCCTTGCATAGAGCTGCTAAATACCTCATCAACACTCAAATGGAGAATGGTGATTTCCCACAGCAGGTTGGTTGGTTGGTTGATAGAAAAAATATTACTTGGATTTAGGTGGATGAGTCGAAGAAAATAACTTGATATTATTGATTATGATTGCAGGAGATAATGGGAGTGTTCAATAAGAATTGCATGATAAGTTACTCAGCATATCGCGATATCTTTCCCATTTGGGCTCTGGGAGAATACCGCTGTCGAGTGCTTTCTTCTTCTTCTTCTTCTTCTTCTTCAGCTTAACAACAATCATATGAGTAAATCAAAATGCCTTGGAGCTTTTGTCTCTCAGTAGATCCTTCTGTTTTTAACTCTACAGTTTTTGTTTGAAGTTTGAAATTTGCATGTATTAATTGCATTTCAGATTATGGAAATTAGAAAAACAATGACAATAAATGTCTTCTTTTGTCTCTTGTTATCATGAACTTTTCTGCAGTAAGATTTCCATTCATTAAAACATATCAACACAAGGGGATGGAGGATCAGGAGAAGAACTGAAATGGATTGCCTCTGGTGCAGGGGAGGCTCTCTCTTTCTGCGTTCTCTATGAATGACTACTACCTTTAGTTCTAGTTGGATACTTTTCTCTCTGATTCAGATTCTTCATACAAGTTTATAGCTTCCCCAGAAGTGTTAAATGATGCATTTTCGTCCTGTGTCTGAACAGTCTCAAGCAATTCAACCACCTCACTCATGAGGGGTCTCCCTTTTGGGTTCTGGCTCAGGCATTGGTATGCCAAAGTGGCTACTTTCATTGCTACTCTCACTGAGTACTGCCTATCCATTTTTGGATCTAAGATCCTTAGTATCTTCTTGTTGTTGTTTAGGAGTGGCCTTGCCCATTCAACAAGGTTATGTTCACGGCTAGGCCTACCCTTGTCCAAAGCTCTCCTTCCAAGAAGCAACTCAAGCAGCACCACTCCAAAACCATAAACATCACTCCGAGCTGTCAAATGACCTGGTTGGATCATAGTATACAGAAACTAGACTTAGCTTCTAATATCGGTTTTGTAAAACCTCAGGTTTACCTGAATACTATTTGCTGTAACATTCTCACCAGTCATTACATACTCTGGGGCAGCATATCCATATGTGCCCATCACACGAGTAGACACATGAGTCTGGTCTCCCATTGGACCATCTTTTGCCAACCCAAAATCTGAAAGCTTCGCATTGAAATCCTGCATGTTGTTACCACAAATTCAGAGAAGAAACAAAGATAGCAATAAAACTAATAAACTAACGTCAACAATGAAAAACAAACCGCATCAAGTAAGATGTTTGCTGTCTTGAGGTCACGGTATATGACTGATCTTTCTAATCCGTGAAGATAAGCAAGCCCTTTTGCTGCATCTAAAGCAATCTTCATTCTCTTTGGCCAAGTCAAAGTACAACCCACCCCTGAAACGTGACAACAAAAAGGAAGAATAAGAACCACATCTTGAACATAACTGTTGGGGATCCATTCAATCATGGTGTTCAACTTGAAATTTTTCAAAAACTGTTTGAGCATAACTACAATTTCATATCTAACAAGATGGTAATGAAAACTCTAAGATTTTGAGCCACTTACTCCGAAAAAGATGCTTTTCCAGGCTCCCGCTGGCCATGTATTCATAGACTATCAGCCTGTGTTCATCTTCACAGCAATACCCGATAAGCTTCACAAGATTTGAGTGTCTCAGTTGACCTAAATATTTAACCTCTGCCTGCAAAATGAACACTGCTATAGTAATTACAAATTGCATTTTCGGTCAGAGATCAGCAGAATTTCAACCTAACGCAACATCTAAGAGAACAAACACCAAAGGGAAAAACAGAGAGATGAATACCAGCCATTCTCGGTCACCTTGTAAGCCATCGGGATTAAGCTCCTTAATGGCAACATGAGTAGTCTCATAACCAAGCCTTACCGTTTGATCTATGATTCCCTTATAAACAACACCGAAACCGCCCTCGCCAAGAATGAATTCGGGTCGGAAATGTTTAGTTGCCAATGTCATCTCCTGGTAGGTAAAAATGTTAACATTGTTGTATCCAGAATTTTGACGGAGATCGGTAACATTCCTGGTGACTGACGATGACGATACGGTGGCACTCATGGTTTTGATATCTGACGAACCTGGCCTGTTGAATTTCCTTGGCGATTTATCACAGTCAAGTCCTGCTTCAAAACACACAAGCATTATGTTTCTATGATCTGTTTGAGTAAGAAATTCTGAAATTCATTGTTTGCTATGATATTAGAAAAAGAATTCAACGAAAAGATTATGAGAAAGAAAAGAAATTTACCCAAAAGCTCGGTAAAAGAACAAACGAAGATCAACAAATGAAGAAAAAAGAGAGGATACGTACCTTGAATTGATGATGGGAGAGTTCAACACTAAAACAGACTCCCATGAATTTAGACTCCGGAATTTAAGGTATCTCCATTCATCAACAACACCAAGCACAAATCTTTCTTTCGCGCTCACTATAATAACCACATGAAACCATATAATAAATCATAATAAATACAAATGAACCTGGGTCTGATTCGATTATTATTGAGAGACGGAGGGAATGGCAGCTTCTGTTGATTTGATTTGATCGGTCCCGCCAAAAAACGCCCCAGCTAAATGAGAGAGACGACTGTCCGGAGTCAATATACTCATTATTATTATTATTTTATTTGAATTATGACGTCATTTTCTCATGTTTTACGCTTGAAAATGGATTCCCGAGTACAGAATCCAAAGTAAGCAATTTTGAGTAGGGTGTGACCGCTTCTCCTTCCCGTCGCCGCCTGTGCAATTGGAGGCTTTTCTCTTATTTTCTTCTCCTTTCTCTAATAATGGCTGACGAAGCTAATAGAACTGTAACTTCCTTTGCATAGAGGTTCTTTCGTGTTTTCTCCTTCCACTTTCTCGTTGATTTGCCTTTTTTATTTTGACTGTTTTTGATGTAGGCTTTTCTTGAGATTCAAGGTCGCATGATAGAGACCACTGGAAAATTGAAGCAGGTAAGTGATTTAACTTCTCTTTCTTTTAATTTCAATTCTAGGGATGGCCTTTCTTTTTCATCTTCGATTCCAAGTTTTGGGTTTTCTTGCAAAATTGCCTCAAAAGTCTTGATCTTTCATGGTTTCCCTAAAATCAAAGATAGTTTTTTAAGACCACATACTACCAGAGTGTGTTGAACTCCGGTTCTTCAGTTTCCTTTCCTGTGTAAGAATCGACTCTTCGCACATTGTCTTCGTTATATCTTCTGTACATTTCAGAAGGTTACATGACTTCCTTTTTCATCAAATTTGTGCTCTCAATTCATTCGTTTTCTTTTGGTTAACTAAACTTTATATCATCGCCCTTGGTTTGACAATCTATGAATCTGTCACTCCGTATGTTTTGGATTTCAAACATTTGGGATCAGTATCCTGTTACTATCCGAAACTATAACAATCACTCCTTGTTTCACAGGTGCAAAATCAGATGCGAACCAAGGAGGGAGAAAAGAAACGTGCTTACTTAACTATGGAGGAGTTGCGCCAGCTTCCTGATAATACAAATACCTACAAAGCTATAGGTATGTTGCCATGAATTTTGTAGTGGATCTTCCGTGATTCTCCGTCCTTACCAATCATGAGTCGCAGGCTGTTTTCTATATCACTTTGGTGCGTTGTTTATGATATCTGAAGAGGATGAGTTATGGATTTTGACTTTCATCTCTTTGTTGTTTTGCAGGGAGAACGTGAGTAGTTCAGAACATGAAAGAATACAACTTCAGCATGATTCATTGATTATTTAGCGTAAATTACAAACTCTAATGATCTTTATTCTCATACATTGGTCAGGTTTGTCTTGGAGCCTAAATCAGTTTTAATGGTTGAACAAGAGCAGAAGCTCAAGGATAGCGACACTGCAATAGCCTCTCTACAGGTATATCCTGTTTTTCTGTTACATGGAAATCCCTCTTCTGTATGTACTCCCAAGCTTATAGAATGAATGCATGTGCTTTTGTATTTGTATGCATAGATATGGAGATGTACATGGGGTGAACCAATTTTTGGCTCATTTGCCTTCTCTCTACTTTCCTTAGTTTACCTTTCTGTAGATTTTCTTTAAATGCTAGTCTGGAAGGCGCTTGCTAAGATCTAATGAATGGGTTTATAAATTCTTAGTGCATATATCAGGTATGCAGTTAAAAGCTACTTTCCTTACAAGCCTTGCAAACAACAAATATGGGATTTCATTCCGCTGTAGGGTGTACTTGATTGAACTTACATGCCTACTGCATCAATTACTTAATTATGCCATTTACGATCTGGTAAACTTGGAATCCCAGTCACAATAATCTCCATAAACATCATTTAGTTGATGCGTAAATGTGTTGGGTTGTAGTGTTCTGATAGTAGCCACCTGTTGAGATACTAGTAAAAGAACTGCTGGCTTTTCTTCTGTGTTTGAATGTAACATTTGGATCTCCATGTTGGTTCAACAGAAATAATTTGATCTGTTTTACATTGAGCAGACCTCAAAAGAATACTTGGAGAAACAGATGGCAGAGGTGGAGAATAACCTGAGAGAGCTTCTGCAACAAGATCCTAGTCTTGCTCGGCAAATCATGTCCATGAGTGTTGTGTGAACTTGAAAGTTTAGAAAGAAAGAGCTTTTGTCTTCCATTTAAAAGGTAATGTGAATTTGGGATCACTATGTCTATGCAATCAGGATTGTAATGAACTTGTGTGATGGATATCTTTAGCTACACCAACTGGATCATGACTTGGATGTTATGTAGTTCTGAAGAGTTGGAAACTCAAGCTCGTATAAGCTTCTCACACATTACTTGGTTTAGAGAAAAAGGATTGTGCTTTTGATAGAATTCGGATTTTGGATTGTTAGAATTTGAAAGCGTATTTTGTTGCTTCATACGACATGAATCCCTTTTGAGATATAGTTTGATATATAGAATATATAAGAAAATCTTCATCATCTGAGACGAACAGAAAGTTTTCAAGAACAACGAAAGAGTTGCTAAATGACATATCACATGATATTACAACTTAAAGACCGTTACAGGCTTCACGATCTGGAGAGATTTTTCTTCTTTTCTTGGTGAATTTGGTGATTGGTATACAAATATATAGACAGTGTAGGGTGCAAAGGACATACAGCCTGTTTTATTTACACATTATTGACAACTTTATGTATACAGAACCTTACGACGATACTCCCCGAGAGCCCATATCGGAAAGATGTTTCGGTACGATGAGTAGTTTAGTGCACAATTCTTCATAAATGCTCCAGTCATTTCCTGTGTTTGAAGATCAGATATTTAATTTATAAGCTATAAGTAGTAGTAGTAGTGTTAGTAACTAAATTACCTACCTGTTGAGGAAAGTCTCCATCATCCATTTGTGAATTGATCAACACTCTTATACCTTTATGAATAGGTGTTGCATCTATCTCAGCCTGCAGTGACCATTCTCATTCTTCTCAATTATCAAAAGTTTTCAAGTTAAGAACTTGTTTTCTTGGGGAGTAATCAGTTACCTGTCCAGCATTAATAAGCGCCAGCACTGCCCAAGCAGTTTGGACTAGATGTGAACGGTCTCCTTTAAGATTTGTATATGCCTGTTAAACAATGCATGCCAATCAGATTCAGAACAGAAGAAGAAGATATGTGTGTGTGTGTCTGTGTAATACCTTGTTTTGGGAGGAAAGGTAACTCTCTCCCCAGCCACCACAAGAGAGCTGCTTTGATATTAAGAACTCTCGAGCTTTGTTTAGTGTTGGACTGTTGCGGTGATTTCTGCCGCAAGAAGCCAGCCCTTCAACCGCAAACCATGTTCCATACGTGTAACATATTCCCCAACATCCGTACCTATACTTATATATATATATACATATTCAATTCAAACCATGTTTGTTTGTTTATAGTAGTAAATCTATAAAAAAAATACGCATTACCATGAACCATCAGGATTCTGTGTATCTTCAATGTATTCTGCTCCTCTGGCAATGGCAGCGTCTATTTCTTTTCTTCGGTGAGAGGGATGAAATTTCCTGAACAGGGCTAGCCCTTGAATCGCTGAGGACGTACACTCTACGTACCTTTTATGTTTTTATATATATATACATATATTAGTTCAAGGTCTTTCTTTCCTACTTAAAACACACTGCAATTTACTAATCTTACTCTCGTTCTATCAAAGTATCCTCAAACACCTCTGTTGGATTGAACTTCTGCAATTAAAATGTAGTATTCTATGATCATCAGTAGCCATTCAGGAATATGAGAAAAGTGAAAAGAAGAGCTTCCTACCTCCAACCAACGGTATGCTCTTTGTGGTTCCCAAGCTGGAAAACCACCATTACTACTCTGCACGTACAATATAACAAAAAGATGAGCATAATCATGTGTTGGTTGGTTGGTTGGTTGATGTATTCAACTTGCATATAATTTTAACGATTGTCTCTTACTTGTAAGGACAAGATGACATTAACAGCATCATACAATCGTTCTGTCTCCATCTTTTCACCAACAAGCTCCGTAGGCATTTGTGAGAGCAAGAGTGAGCACTGAAAATTAGAACAGAGACAGACACTTGTTATTATTATTACATCACATGTAATACATTGTTTGTAACTTAATTTAGCACCTTGAGTCCCTCAGAAGTGCAGTCTGATACTTGCCAACCATGGTCTTGGTTTGAGAATGTCCACGAACCTTTGCTTATGAATCGGTACATTGCTTCGAAATTGCCCGATGGGTTTTCCCGGACCTTCAATCATATATTATATTGTATAATATTAACTTATTAGTGGTTTATATGTTAACCGTGTTCTAGGTCAGGCAAGCTAAACTAGAAAAATATAAGAACCTGTGAAGCTTTTACGAAGTCGTGTGCTTTATGAAGAGTTGGTCCATACTCTTGGCTTAGGTTACTTGACATAATCGCCTGGATTGCAAAACCTGCATCCCACATTTGGCATCCAAAAGTCTGCAAATCTCTAAGTTAGCTACATATCTAGCTATCTTACATGTTTTTTTATGATTTCGTCTACTTAGCTACATCACCTGAATTTTCAAACCATCCTCAGCAATCCAGTAATAATCTAGCAAGGTGACGCTTGTATGCCTCTGAATTAGGATCTTCCACCCAGCATGCCATAAGACATAAAGCCTGTGCACCAATTCATATACAGTTAATTTAATGGTTATTAGTGATTATCGTTATCGTTATATCAATCAGATTAACAGAAATAATTTACTAATTTATCCATTGTATGCTAAGTTTCAACCCAATTGATCGATCTTCTTCTTTTTTTTAACCTTTTCCACGGATCCAATGCACATATATCTGCTATTCTCATCTTCATAATGTATGTGCTCCATCGCAGTCCTGAGTGCCTTTTCTCTTATTATAGAAAAGGGCCAACGCGTTAATATTGGCTCCACAAAATAGTGCAGAAATCCCCAGGTCAGGTCTTGAATTAGAGGATGCGGGTAATAAAGGTCCTCCTGAAACATTTTTTAGATTTTCTGAAACATATTTCTTATAAATATATGTATGTATCTATACTAAAGTCCACTGATCACTCACTTTAGCTACTGTATTCCGAGCCTTATTCCAGTTAATTTGGTGGTAGGGCTCAGTGTAAAGCTCCTGCCTTAGTGATTGAATCAATCCAGTGATTGGACCCACGAACCTTTTCCCATATAAATATGACATTGGCATGTAAACCAATCGCGCGTAACTCAGCATGTTTCCTGCAGAATCATATCATATGTACGCAGCGATAAATGAAAATCTTAAGCAGCTTTATTTGTCTGTTTCTCTTTGATGGGTCAAACTCAAAAACCAAACGTCAAGAAGAGGTTGGTCATAAATTTCTAAAGGTTTGGTTGGTGAGATTAGCCGCGGAGTCAATGTTCCTTAAAGACAAGGTTACCTGTGGTCTTGGAACGGAAACTTAACAAGGTTACGTGTGGTCTGGTCTTGGAACGGAAACTTAACTGTTCAAAGGGTCCCAGAAGGGAAGATAAGATGACAGACCGTACTATCAATAGGATCTATTATAACAAGTCGCACACTCATAATCCAGAAATCCAGAAAAAAAAAAAAAGAAATTTTACGATCGAACTACCAAAATAGAATGAAAATGGGATAAAAAAATCGGCGGCCCAAATACTTCACTTTGCATTGAAAAGCTAGAAATGAGCGGTTCTTGTAAATCTAATTCATTGAAATTCCATCCAGTGCATGTCCATGGAGTTTTGAAAAATCCAAGCATCTCAGAGATAGATAGAGAGGTAGGAATTTTTCGAACGAACCGCACTCCTTCATATACGTCAGGAGTCCATTGATCAGAAGGGGCTAGGGAAAGCTTGAACCCAATTCCTACAGTGATGAATATAAGCGCAATTGAAATTCTTGGGGAGTTATACATTTGTGTGTTTCGAGCGGAACGAACGGGACGCGCTTTGGAAGAAGCGATTTCTTACCGAGCCATATTATTAGGAATAACGAGAGCATCTCTGAATACTCAAAGTTTCATATCCGAGGCGAGTTTTCAAAGCTGCTCGCGTTTTAGCAAAAGCTACTCTCATGATCGTATTGATTGGTTGAAAGGCTGAACTCGGGCATCTATTTCAAATCGTATCCCATTTTGCACACAAGGTTATGAAAATTCACGAAGCAATGGTCGTATTGTATGTGCTAATCTGTCATTTGGCTAATAAGCCGATGGATATTGAGGTTCCACAGCGGTATTTCGATCTTGTATTTGAAGCGGTTGTTGAATTCCTTTCTTTTGTCCAAGTTACTTCTTTTTTTGTCCAAGTTACTTCTTTTTTTGTCTAACTCACTTCCTTTTTTTGTGAGTTTCGGGAATATCCCCATTCATAAATCCGAAATTCATATCTATGAATTGAAAGGTTCGAATGATCCACTCTGCAATCAGCTGTTAGAACCAATAGGTCTTCAAATCGTTCATTTGAAAATATAGCAGTAAAAGCAAGACGTGTAGGCGGATCGACTCATCAAGTTCCCTAGGATTCACACAAGGAAAAGCACTTGCCATTCGTTGGTTATTAGGGACATCCCGAAAACATCTGGGTCGAAATATGGCTTTCAAATTCAGTTCCGAATTAGTGGATGCCGCCAAGGGGAGTGGCGATGCCATACGCAAAAAGGAAGAAACTCATAGAATGGCAGAGGCAAATAGAACTTTTGCACATTTTCGTTAATCCATGAATAGGATTTATATAGACACATAGACTCATGGAGCCATACAATGACAGTTGTGTACCATAATCAGTAGCTAGATATGGATAAGGGGGCATGGAATACATATGGTGAGCTACAACAATGGTTAAAGAGCCTAACATCGCTAGGTTAAGAGATAATTGAGCATGCCATGACGTTTTTAGGATTAATAGGCTCACGATTTGACTTTGATCGTTATGGACTAGTACCAAGATCGAGTCCTAGATAGGCGGATCTGATTTTAACAGCCGGCACAGTAACCATGAAAATGGCTCCTTCTTTAGTGAGATTATATGAACAAATGCCCGAACCAAAATATGTTATTGCTATGGGAGCATGTACAATTACAGGGGGATGTTGATCTGGATTCTTATAATCTTGTTCGGGAGTTGATAAGCTAATTCTTGTAGATGTCTATTTTTGGATTGTCCACCTAAACCTAAGCGGTTATAGATGCTATAACAAAACTTCGTAAAAAATTTTAATAATAAAATATAATCAAAAAAGAATATGTATATAATAATATGTATATAATAATAAAACAAATAATAAATAATAATTAATAAATAATAATAATATAAAAATATATATCGATAAATAAATAAAAACTCATTGAAATTGAGGAAATACCCCATTTTATATTTCGAGGCGTATACATCATTTACTCACTTGATTTTTCTATCCATCTTATATCAATTTCTATCAAATCCATTTCTATTAATAAGATAAAACTATCAATAAGATAAAAAAGATAAAAAGATTTTTGTCGTTATAGAATATGGCAGTCTATGATAAAAAAAGAAGAAGATAACTCCAATAAGTCCCGATCTTTGCTTCAATCTAATCGAACTTAAAATGAACTAATCTGACTTAAAAACCAACAATTAGGATAAGCACGAAAATGAAAGCTTCTATAAATACAGATACCCCCAATACATCGAAACTCATTGCCCATGGATAAAGAAAAACCGTTTCAACATAAAAAACAACAAAAACTAGAGCAAACATATAATAACGGATTCGAAATTGTAACCAAGCATCGCCCATTGGTTCTATACCCGATTCATAACTAGAAAGTTTCTCTGGCCCTTTGTTAATCGGGGATAAAATTCCGGATCATCCACATTAACAATCCATCTTTCCCCTCCAAAAGGAGATTTGAGTAAATAACCAAAAATAACACTTGGGCTAAGGGTCAAGTTGGTAATTTTCTTACATCCCCGGAGCCCAGGTATCATATACGCCCCCAAAATAAATAGCCTTGAATACTAGAAGAAGAAAAGCGCCTATACCTAGCAAGATTAAATGAATACCTAAAATCTATTGAAGAAAAGCGCCTGTAAATACTGCATATTTGATTCCATCCATAAATCTATTTTCTTCCCTATGAGTTCTAGTCTCAATAAGAATGCTAGTTCTTACTGTTCATATGTTATGATATGAATATACCACATCAATTCGTTATGTATGGATGATGAGATTCCATTGATACAGAGCCAATTCCAATAGACTTATTAGAAGGTTCCATTGGCGTGCATCCAGTAGGAATTGAACCTACGAATTCGCCAATTACGGTCATTCCATTTTTTTTTAATACTGATCCTAAAAAAACCAACGAGTCACACATTAAGCATAGCAATTATGTCAAATTCTCAATGGAATTTTTGATTTTTTAGTTTATTCAACCTTATAGAATTAGAATTCTACGAGAATGAAGTTTTCATTCTGTACATGCCAGATCATGAATTAGTAACTGCATCCAATCTGCAAAAAAAATCCCAATTGTTTCGAACTTTCTCTTTTTTTTTGGAATGAAATATTTACGGAATCCCCATAAATAGGATCAAACTCTATTTCATGATATTGACCTCTTTCTTATTCTTAAGCAAGTTCCCGAGAGGACTTAATTGATCCATGATTTATGTTTAAACACTAAAGGATGTTTACTTTTATATTGCAGACATGGCGACCCTACACAAACATCAGTCATCACATCCTATTTCCTAGGTACTATATTAACTACGTAACCCCTCCCCCCAACAAACATACCAGAAATGCATTGATCGAGAGACAGAGAAGCAGTAACTTGTTGATTTGACGAACCTGGATGAACAGGAAAGGATTGAGGAAGAAGCCAGAACTCTGGACTTAGAGGGTTACAACCTGACCACTCGTACAATCCAAGCACCTGCAAAAATAAGAACACTCAAGAAATAAAGATTTAAGTCGTACATAATTATATCTTGTTTATGGAATATCGTATTTTATCTACATATTTATAACTCCACATATATGAAATTTAATAAAAGATTGAATAAGAAGATTTGACGTGGATCTATATCTGCATTTTGCTGGCCTGTTGATGGGGTGATTATGACCTATCTGTATTTTGTGGTATCTACAGATATTGACAGGATCGATGTCATTTACTTTATTCTTTTTACATGGGATTTATCACGACACTGTTTCTGATAAGGATACATTCATACACTATTTTTTCTGACACCTGACTTAATTCCAAAGAACAGCAAACTGAGTAATGGCTCCTCTGATACGAAAAAGAGAAGCTTACCGCAACCCAGAACTTTCCCCAAGAAGGAATTCCAACTAGACCACCAGTGTCAAGGATCCACTTTCTGCCTCTCGCCATAGCCATATCCTCACCATCTTCTATTCCTTGTCCCAGCAGTCTCAGGCATATGTAGCTAAAAGTTGAACCAAATATTGTGCTTGGACCCTCTATGTGAAACCCCCACCCGCCATCTTCGTTCTTTAATGATCGTTGCAAGTTAATTAAAATGGGTTTTAACTAATAATAAACATCACCAACCTGATGATAACATATATAAAGCATACTATACCATACTTGATGATTGTATAAATATCGTACGAGTTCCTTCTGATGTTCAGAAGGAAATACAGTGTTAAGCCCCCCACTCACGTATAATGCCATAACCTGCATGAGCATTAAAAAAAGAGATATTGAACATTTGGATTTACTCTAATGATGGCTATTTCTTTATTAATTATTATATACTGAAAAGGAGATAATAAGTTAATTTACTCAGGTACATACGTTTAGTTAGTTAATTAATTACCAAGGGTTGGATCCAAAAAAGGGGACCAGCAGATTCTGCAGGCCAGT
This sequence comes from Erythroxylum novogranatense, assembly GCA_029891385.1. NCBI lineage: Eukaryota > Viridiplantae > Streptophyta > Magnoliopsida > Malpighiales > Erythroxylaceae > Erythroxylum > Erythroxylum novogranatense. The sequence goes on along the minus strand of CM057227.1, from coordinate 534,716 downwards.
GACCATCATGCGCCTGAATTGAAGAAAAGAAACCAATACCCCTTCTCAGTGTCGTTGTTGTTAGGAAATTAAACTATTTCTACGCAACGAAAAAACGCCAATAAAACAACACAATATTTGATAGCGAATTCTACCAAATTGCGCTTTACGCCTCCTGCCAAAATTTCTGCATACCCTTTTATTAGGGAGAAAACAACACTTCAAGTGTTTTCACTCAACACTCAACTCACTAGTGTTTTCACACACTCTCAACCCTTACCCCAATACACCCAAAAATTTACTCACCAAAATTTACCACTCTTACTAAGAGTTACTTTGATTTTTTGGATGAGATAAATGAGAGGGGGAGGGGGTTTATTTATACTTGTTTAGCCTCCCCCTCCCTCTCTCATTTCCAATATGGGACACAAAGTCCCTTTACCTAAAATCTCCCACTTGAAGATCGATTTCAATCATCTTCACACAATTGATCGCGAGAGCTCGTCTAGATTTTATTATTCTTGCAGAATGGTGAAGTTGCACACAACTTCGATTTGTCGATTGTCACCACCTTGGTTAACATGTCTGCAGGATTCTTGCTTCCAAGGATCTTCTCAGTGTTAACACTTCATCTTCTAGCAAGGATCGATGAAATGATAACGAACACCAATATGCTTGGTTACGGGTGGAATCTTTGGATTCTTGGCGGATGAATTGCACTGATTGTCACTATATAGCACATTCTTCTCCCGCATAAAACCCAACTCGACAAAGAAATTCAAGCCAAATCATCTCTTTGCTAGCTTGATTATTGCTATATACTCAGCTTCTGTAGTAGATAAGGCAACAATCTTCTGAATCTGCGATATCCAACTCACAGCTGTTGTACTTACAGTGAAAATGTAACCGGTGGTGCTCCTTTTTCTATCAACTTCGCCTGCATAATCTGAGTCAACATAACCGTGTACTTTTATTTCTCCTTTGCCAAAGTACATGCATTTCTTGGTAGTACCTCGAAGATATCTTAAAATCCACTTTACTGCTTCCCAGTGGACTTTTCCAGGATTTGCCATAAATCTGCTAACTGCTCCCACTGCATGGCCTATGTCGGGCCTTGTGCATACCATGGCATACATCAAGCTTCCAATAGCAGAGGCATAAGGAATTTTCGCCATCAAGTCTCGCTCTTCATTTGTCTGAGGTGAGTGATTTTGGGATAGCGAAAATGATGGCAAGTGGAATCTTGTTGGTTTAGCATTCGTCATGTTAAACCGTTGCAAAACACGATTAATGTATTCTGCTTGAGATAACTGTAATTCCCCTCTCTGCCTATTTCTGGTGATCTGCATCCCAAGAATCTTCTTAGCTGGACCCAGATCTTTCATGTCAAATTCTTTTGACAATTGTTTCTTCAAATTTCGATATCATCCATATTGGAACCTACTACTAACATGTCATCGACGTAAAGTAGCAAAATGATATAACTGGATGATATCTCTTGATATAACAACAAATGGTCGACATTGCACTTCGAAGTCTTCCTATGCATAAAGTTATCAAACTTTCGTACCCATCGCTTGGGGCTTGTTTGAGACCGTCATGCTTTTCTTCAACTTACACACTAAATGCTCTTTCCTTTCTCCAGAAACCCTCTGGTGGTGCATAAATATCTCCTCGTCCAAGTCTCCATGAAGAAACGCCGTCTTCACATCAAGTCGCTTTCAAGATGAAGATCTTGACTTGCAACAATACTTAACATGCTACGATGGTATTAAGCTTCACCACCGGAGAGAAAATATCGGTATAGTCTATTCCTTCTTTTTGTTGGAAACCTTTGACTACTAACCGAGCTTTGTATCTTTTGGAACCATCAAACTCCTCTTTGACCCGATATACCCATTTGTTGTGGAGAGCCTTCTTTCCATTTGGTAACTTTGTTAGTTCCCAAGTCTGATTGGAGATTAAAGATCTCATCTCATCTTTCATTGCAAGCTCCCACTTGTTGGCATCTTCTGTCTGGCATGCCTCTTTGTAAGACTCAGGCTCGCCTCCGTCGGTCAACAACAATAGATAGTCGAGAATCTCTGTTTGGCACGTGAGGTCGAGAAGACCTTCTTAACTCATGAGCAGGAGAGGTGGGTTGTGGTGATTCAGGTGAGCTTCTTCTTCAACAGTTTCTTCGATTGAGGATTTACTTCCATTTATCTTCTTGCAAAATTTGGCATATTCTTGATATCAACAAATCTGAGGTCTCTCGAGAGGTGTTCTCCGATGCATGTCGATCTTTATACATCGACTTTTCATTAAAGATCACATCTCACTCGAATGATCTTCTTGTTTTCATCATCCCAAATGCGATATCCAAACTCATCCTCACCATAGCCAATAAATGTGCATTTCTTAGATTTTGGATCAAGTTTATTTCTGCCTTGATCACTGATATGCACATATGTTGTACAACCAAATACCTTGAGGTGTGAAAGATTCACATCTTTTCCACTCCAAACCTCCTCTGATATCTTGTACTCCAATGGAACTGATGGACCTCGGTTGATGAGATAAAGCTTCTTGTGTTGCTATACGCTTGAATTGCTTTGGTAAACCTGATTGCATCCGCATACTTCTAGCTCTTTCAGTTAAGGTTCGATTCATACGCTCCGCTACACCATTATGTTGTGGCGTTCCTGGCACGGTTCTCTCCATTCTAATTCCATGCTCATAGCAGAACTTTTTGAATCTGGTGTCCTCATATTCTCCACCATTGTCAGTTCTGAGCTTCTTTATCTTGAGACCCGTCTCATTTTCAACCATAGCCTTCCATGTTTTAAAAACATCAAATACTTCTGACTTGTGTCTCAGAAAGTAAACCCACACCTTACGGGAGTGATCATCAATGAATGTCATGAAGTAGTGCTTTCCACCAATGGATGGAGTAGTTGTTGGTCCCCAAACATCATAATGTACGAGCTTAAGTTTCTCCTTCTTTGGCGTTCTACAACCTGTTTGAAAGCTGACTCTCTTCTGCTTTCCAAGGATGCAGTCTTCACACGTATCAAGCTCTACTGACTGTAGACCTGATAGTTTTCCATGGGAATGCATTAACTTCATTCCCTTTTCACTAATGTGGCCAAGTCTCCGGTGTCACAAGTTGGAATCTCCACTCCCTTGTGCAACTGCAATTGAACAACATGCTCCGGCTGTTAGGTAGAGAGTACCATTCTTCTTTCCTTGTGCTACAATCATTGCTCCCTTTGATACCTTCCATTCATCACTACGGAAAGTTATGATGTAGCCTTCACTTGCTAATTGTCCCATCGAGATTAAGTTCTTTCTCGGATCGGGGATATGTCGACATCCTTGACTCCCGGATGGCTCCATTCGGTTTGAGCTTAACTACACCTTACTGAGCAATCTTGCGGGGTTGATCATTACCAAGATATACACCGCCGAGATTTCCAGGCACATACTTCTCGAGAAGATCTTTCTCTGAAGTTGCATGAAACGATGCTCCGGAGTCCAATATCCATGCCTCTTGCTTGTTTTCTAAGGCACATATCAATGCGTCATCCTCACCTGAGGTGGAAGCTATATTTGCCTCCTGATTGTTTGACTCCTGCTTCTTTGAACCATTCTTGCATTGATTTCTGTAGTGCCTAAATTTTCCACAATTCCAACACTCAATATTTTTTTGAGTTTTGGGAAGTAGCAGGATTCCGTGACTTGGACCTCCTGTCCTTTAATCTATCACGGTATCTAGTTTTTCCACGTCCTCTACTTCTTCCTTTTGATTCTGCGGCAAGGGCGGAGGAGGATGAGGTTTCACCTACTTCTTTTCTTCGGGTTTCCTCGTTAATAATCGAGCCACTAACATCCTTGAACTTCAACTTATTGGTTCCCATTGAGTTACTCACCGATGTGATCAGTAGCACTCCAACTCTCTGGGAGGATGATAAAAGTATTAAGGCATGTATTTCATCATCAAGATCAATATTCACTTTGTACTCAATGATTCAAGACTTTGTTGAATTCATTGATATGATGATCTCTGAGGTGCCTTCCGCCATCTTCAAGTTGAACAAACGCCGCATCAAATGTACTTTGTTTCTTCTGAAGGTTTTTCATAATACTCGTCAATTCCTCCATAAGGGCTTTTGTGGTTTTGCCTTTAACACATTAAAGGCTATATTAGGATAAGGTCATTCGGATTGCTCCAAGGGCTGCCTGTCAAGAATAACCCATTCTTCTTCGACATGTTTTCGGCTTCTTTCCAAAGCGGTAGAAAGCGGTTCTTCCGATACAAATAATCCTCTATATGCATCTTCCAAGATTCAAATCCGTGCCATCGAACTTATCGATTTTGTTGAGCATATCATCTGGCGCCATTACTCCATCGACTTCTAGTTTCTTCGAGGTAGACAACTAGTGAAGTGAACCGATTGATAAATACCGGGAAAGACCGTCAAGCAGACTCCTTAGACAAGATTACCATTCCACGTAAAATCCTGGAAAGGCGGAGGGTCACAAACGGTCCCACTTAAAACCCGCCTCTGAGCGAAGTTACGTGCGGTGTATTTATCACAAGTGAGGCAAGTTTTACGATCTGAGAGGATCCACTCTGTGGCAAGCTGTAGAGCATACTAACTCCAAGCTTCAACAAACCCAAGGAAAGTTTTTCGATGTAGAAGATCCACTATTGTGGCGACTACTGAGCATACTCACCGCTCAAGGCTCGATACTAATTGTTAGGAAATTAAACTATTTCTACGCAACGAAAAACGCCAATAAAACAACACAATATTTGATAAGAATTGCCAAATTGCGCTACGTCTAACGCCTCTGCATCTACCCTTTTTATTAGGGAGAAAACAACACTTATAAGTGTTTTCACTCAACACTCAACTCACTAGTGTTTTCACACACTCTCAACCCTTACCCCAATACACCCAAAAATTTAGTCACTAAAATTTACCACTCTTACTAAGAGTTACTTTAATTTTTGGGATGAGATAAATGGGAGGGGGAAGGGGTTTATTTATACTTGTTTAGCCTCCCCCTCCCTCTCTCATTTCCAATATGGGACACAAAGTCCCTTTACCTAACAGTTGTTACTGCTTCTTCTGTTATCTTCTCTAACTCGTCCTTCACTTTCACTGCCGGAGGTATCGGAGGACACGGGTTCTCCTTCCTCATCTGCATAAGTCAACAGTTTCGTTTAATGAAGTACAGAAAGATGGGTAGATGATGCAGTAGCTAGCATGCATAATAAATATAACAAGACTTTCCCAGTTTAATGAAATCGTCAACATCGGAAGTTTTAGGTACTATTGGTCAATTTTATACATAAATTTTAAGAGTACTATCACAGCAGATGAATTTAATAATCACCTGCATCCTCATCAGGCGGTCAGAACTTTGCTTGATTTTAAACCGATTTTTCTTGAATTCCTGGCGTACCTTTCCACTTGAGCGCGTTCTTCAGGAGTTCCGGCATCAGGATCGAACTCCCAGTGTTGTCGTCCTATGTAATTATTAGTTGTTGTCAGCCATGGACCTCCCTCTGCTATCTTTAGCTTCCACATTCTATTATCGATCGGTTTTCCTTCACAATCTTAGCTTGGTATTATGTGTATATAGACTGCAAAATATAAAACCTGATATCCATATCATGCATATTGTAAGCTAGTTATGGATTACACGTAGGAGAAGAAGAGTGAAGAGACATGAAAGAAAAAGAAGACGACGAACTAAAAATGGAGAAAAGATCCTCTAGCTGGTTTACACTAATATTAATCCGTATAACGTTGTTAGGTAATTGTACATGTGTAGAAAGAATCAACAGAAGTAAAGAAACCATTCTTGATTGTTAGAAGCGGATTATATATATATGTTGGCTTCAACACCCAAAGATATATATATAACCATACTCGAAGGTTATAATATATCTAGCTCTGCTGTAGATTTATAGTGACCTTCTTTTCCTTTCGAGAAACGGGAAAAGAAAAAAGAAAAAATGTCGCCAAAGGGGTACGTACGTTGTAGAAGAAGCTTACGAGCTGTGGCGGATGCAGAGTTGTGTAACCATCTTTATAGCCGAAGCTAAGCCATACACGCAGTAAAGAGACTCATCAAGCTTATTAGAAATTAGCCAAGAGTAATTAGTAACTCTCCTCAACCATCCCTGTCCTTTCCTGGCTACAAGTGTCATGCTTGTGAGTTAAAAGCCAGATGTAATTATTACGCATTTATGTAGGTTTTGCGTGAATTTTGGACACGTAAACTAAATTACCTAACCTGATTTGAGCTTTGAACAACCTTCATAAAAATTCTTTCGTTTGACTGACATTTACTTCCTCATAAAATTTATATCCAGTTAGTGGAAAAAAGAATTAATTAGAAACTTAATTTTATAACAATAATTTAAAATTAGTATTATAAAATACTTTAATTTTTAATTTTTTTATAAAAATAATCTTCTAATAATCCCTGTGAAAACAGATATTAATTAATTATGATTTTGCCACATATAAAGCTAATTATTAAAAATTAGTAAAGCCAATCCAACAGCTTTAAAATGTTGTAGTAATTGCTAATAAGAGGCATGACCTAAATGAGTACTACTACACTTGTGATTTGTCTTAGTCGACCTAGCTAGGTTTAGTCTCTGATCAAATGTTGAGTAATTGCTAATTAATAAGAAGGCATGACCTACTAACTAAATGAGTCCTACTACACCTGTGATTTGTCTGCATCGACCTAGGTTTAGTCTCTGATCATAGTAACTTAGCCCTTCCATTTCCTGCTTTACCAAATCAGTACGTCCTGCAAAAATAATTAAACAAACCAGTAACAATAAAAGAGTAGAATGAGCCAATAAGCTTCCAGCCGGTTACAAGCTGAATCAACCTAATTATGTTATATCTTAATCGATCGGTAGATGTTACTTTTATACTGACAACACAAACGACCAAGAACCAGAGCAGAGCATTGACTTATTAAGAACCTGTATATATATAAATGCCAGCAACAAGCAGTTGCAGAGGAAAGTGACGGGGCACTTGGAGATCGCAAAGAAAAACCAACATATATAATTCCAGCTATCGCAAATTTAGTTGTATATCAATAAATAAATCTATTGTAGTCTTTTAAAATTATCACCTTAACATCACATACCCCGCAGCAAACAAATTTTCAAGCATTTCTTCACCATGCATTTTTCAACCTGTATATATATATGTTACTTTTATGGTTATAACACAACCAACCAGAACATTGATCACAAAACTTAAGAACCTATATATAAATGCCAACAACAGAGGAAAGTGATGGGCCACTTGGAGTCTACCCGTGGGTGACGGAAATGGAGCACTGATCAGACTATGGTCGCTTTGCCATATACATTGATGCGTACGCAGGAGCTTAGAATTAATGGAGGTTCTGTTAGAGAGGCAAGCATCGAGATATGGATTTCAGTTCCTATCGAACATGAACTATTAGCTCGAACTTTTATGGTTCTCTTTTTTCATGTATATATTATCTGCAGAAAGTGTCTGTATGAAAGAAACTACTGTGTCTGAATCAAGATTCTTCAACTTATGTGAAAAAAGTGACAAACATTATAATTAAATTAAGCACGAAAGCTACTCTCCTCCTCATGTTGCAATATACAAGAAAGTTCGCCGGCCTAGCCTACCCTTATGTATTTTGTTTTCGTATGAATAATTGTAGGTTTCCAGCTACACGAATTCATAGAAATCGACCTTTTTCTTTTTACAATGTTAAAGATAATATATTGTACTAACATTATTTAATCATGATTTCTAAATTACATAATACTGACTTTGTAGTATATCTTTTTTTTTTCTGAATAAACTAATATTTGAATGTATCTTTTAAAATTGATGAAATGTAATAATTAATATGACATGTTATTAGTAAATTGTTCAATCTTAAATTTTATTTAAATAACATCGTCAGATGATGATGAGCTTACAAAGTAATAAAGTAAAATTGCCGAAATAATCAATCATATATTTTCACACTTCATACTTATTTTTAAAGAGTCTATAAATGGTTTAAAATAATGTTTGAAGATAAGAGGTTTAGAGGATTAGACTGACATAAAATTAATTTTATACTTTACTTCTATTGATGTATAATTAATATTAAGTAGTTACATTTTCGGATAGATATATAATCTGTCAAAAGTGATAGAATGTAAGTATTTTGAAGAAAGAATGAAAAATCATTTTATCTATTAAAAAGTTGAAGTTTAATTTAAAAATTACTGTAGATTAATAAACTAATCATTTTAATAACAAAAATTATTAATGTCAATTAAACTATAAAATTAGTCAATTTAAAATTTTTATCATTAATACAATAAGACTATTTCAATTTTTTAAATATGTATCTCTAACATGCTTTTTCATTTTAAGAATATATTATAGTGATAACGTAAAATGGATCAATAGTGGTCCATGCATGCGTTTTTGGATTTCAGCTACCCTAAATTAATGGAAACTAGTGTAATCCAGGGCAGAGAAAATGAATGGTGGTAGTGGATTACTGGGAGGGCACGTAGCTCCTCCATTCATGGTGTAACAAAGAACTTGGTGAATGCTTGAGTAAGAGTTGAGCTTAATCATCCCTTGAACTGGTTTTTGGTGATTACGATCGCCTAACGTGCATGCATGGCATTCCTACTAGTCATTTATGGCTACTTCAGGGCCTCATCCTCCGGAATTTTTTAAGCTTGGTGACATCCAAAAACAAGTCAGTATAGCCAAAAAGAAATCTGTGGATGAATGAAACTTGTATAATGGATCAATGAAGGGAGGAAATATGGTGGTTGTCCACCAGTGGTGGCGGTGTTCACACAGTGAAAGAGACGACGATTTGTCCGCAAAGATATTTATGAAGAAGGAAAGCTACATGTTATTTGATATATGTTCGCAAACAGACGTCGTGAGTGGCTGCCGTTCCATCTCTTCTATCGATCACATATATTCTCTTGTTGTCTGCATCTGATTATCATAAGTATTTCTGCAACGCATGCCAAGTTTTTTAGGTCATCAACTATGGAGTATTTCTACCTTACCCTCCTGCTTCTCTGCGTGCCAGTGATTTCTATTTTTCTATATCTCATATTTGATAAGCATAGATCTCAACATAGCCATGCCAATCTTCCTCCAGGCAAACCTGGTCTTCCCTACGTAGGAGAGAGCCTTGAGTTCTTGTCCACAGGTTGGAAAGGCCAACCTGAGAAGTTCGTGTTTGATAGAATTTATAAATATTCTTCAGAAGTTTTCAAAACCAATATTTTCGGCCAGCCAACTATGGTGGTCTGCGGTGCAACAGCCCATAAGTTCTTGTTCTCCAATGAGAACAGACTTGTAGTTTCATGGTGGCCTGACTCCGTCAATAAGATGACGCAGAACGGAAGTTACGAACGGAACAAGAACGTTTAGACTCCGTTCAGGAGTTTAATCAATGTCGTTTGATTGGACGAAAAGAGAAACAAGAACGACAAGCGATCTTGAAAGAATGGCAAAGTCAAATTCTAGAATGAAATTTTTATTCCGAAAATTGATGATGTTTTGAAAACATAAATAAGGCCTATTTATAATAGCCAAAAATCCTAATCCAACTCCTAACAAGATTAGGAAAATAAACTCCTAATAAACTAGAACAAGGATTTAGAATCCTTAATAAACTCTTATTGCTAACTAGAATTCCTAACTAAGCAAGGATTTAGAATCCAAACACACACGACATTATAGAATTTAAGTCTATTTTCGCTTCCTGCCGCAAATCTTGCTGCGGTCAAGATCGTCCATGTAATCCAAAGCTAACTGGTCCGCATCATTCCCTTCCACTTGTAAAGAACTCGACCTCGAGTTACTATCATCAGGGTGATAAAGGTAAAGATCCGCTACGTTAAACGTCTTGGATATCTTCATATGATCTGGAAGGTCAAGAACATAAGCATTGTCATTGATCTTCTGAGTTATATTGAAAGGACCAATCTTCTTTGGATCTAGCTTTTGATGTCCTCCTCCACGTTCCTTCCGCAAGTACACCATAACTTGATCACCAACCTTGAAGGACTGGAAACGTCTATGCTTATTAACGGCAACCTTGTACTTTTCATTAGATTCCTTTAGGTTCTGCCTCACCTGTTTAAAAATATCAACATGCTGGTTGGCCAAATTGTTAGTTGCAACACTAGGAAGAACACTATTATAAGCAAATTCGGCTTGAGGAAGATTAGGTAATGTAGAACCCGGAATGAAATCAATATGATGCTGAATATCCCTTAAAGGTGGGAGTGTTGATGACTCCTCAACTAAGGTAGGGAATTCTTCCAGCAGCTCTTTAATGGGTTTTGGTAAAGATAGTGTCTCCTCCTCTATTGGTGTCTCCTCCTCTTTAATTTTCTTTCTAAGTAGTAAGGTCACATCCTGCACACCCTTAGCAACATCCTGCACTTCCACTTTAGAAGATTTCACTGAACCAGAAGACAAAATAATGATCTTCTTCGTGTTCCAGGTGAACCTGTATGAGTTCTCCTTCCCTTTGTGTTCAGCATCAACGTCATACTGCCAAGGACGACCTAACAAAACTCCACAAGCATCCATGTCCACAACATCACAAATAACAGATTCAGTATAATGTTTACCGATTGATATAGGAACGCTGCAGATCTTGTTTACTTCAATCGTTGGTCCCTCCTTGATCCACCCAACCTTGTACGGTGAAGGGTGAGGTTGAGTGGTCAACTGCAGTTTCTCCACTAACTGTTTTGCGATTAGATTCTCATAACTGCAACTATCTATGATCAATCTGCAAATCGCTTCTCCCACTCGACATTTTGCTTGGAATATCTTCCTCCTTTGCGTCTCTCCTTCCTGTTTTGGAGAATATAAAAAAAAATTTACCACAAAAGTCACTTCTCCATCTTCCGACCCAGCAATTGAACCTTCATCCCCATCTGCTTCTTCTTCACAGTCAACTACCTCCTCAATCACGTTAACCTGTCGTCGATTAATAGATGCTCTTCCTTCTGAACAATTATTTGATGTATGTCCCGGCTTTCCGCAACGATAACAGGTGATTCCAGTTGGTTTTTTATAAGGATTGGTTCTTCTTTTGTCCGCTTCAGGTGCCTTTACTTTGTTGTCGTTCTTTTCTTCTACAGCATTATAATTACTTTTGAATTTATAGTCTTCGAATATTGCCCACCGTAATACACTCGATATGTCTGACTGCCTGGCGAACCCGAATTTCGGTAATTTAAATTTCGATTACACTGTTGTCGAGGCTGCCATTCAACTCGCTCCTCAGTCCTCTTCGCCATCTCAATAGCATCTGCTAATGTGAAAATTGCAGCAACACCCATCATACACCGAATTTCATGATTTAACCCCTTCTGGTAATGAGCTACCTGCTGCGCTTCGTTTTCACAATTATCAAATCTTGCTTGCAGCCTCAAAAACTCTTCTGTATACTCATCCACCTTCCTACTTCCTTGCATGCAATCATGATAACGGTTGTATAATACCTGTACGTGATCACTAGGTAAGAATCTTTGTTGGATCATAAGCTTCATATCCAACCAGTTTTGAATAGGTGGATGTTGTCTATGATATCGCTCATTCTGGATAGAAGTCCACCATGCTGCTGCACCTCCCTTCAATTTGTAAGCCACAATAGGAACTCTACGCTCGTCTTCCACATCCATAACCTCAAAGAATCTTTCAACCTCCACTAGCCAATCTAAAACAGCTTCTACATCTAATGTACTATTAAAATTTTTAAGATCTACCTTGATTTTGTAGCCATCATTTTGATTTGCACGACCTCGTAATTCGAGGCGCTTCTAGATCGATCGGTGGTCCTCCATAAACTGATTGCGGATCTGCAACCCTAGGAATTGCCGCTGCAGAAGGATGGTTAATCCTTCCTAGGTTTAACTGCTCTCCCAGCATCTGTCTGATTTCTGCTATTTGGTCGGATAAGTTTGCTACGGATGTTTCTAAGGTAGTAAGTCGTTCTTCATAATTGGCGGCCATGGAGGATAGTCTCTGATACCAACCGACTTGAGCGGAAGTTCTGAGCGAAACAAGAATGTTTAGACTCCGTTCAGGAGTTTAATCAATGTCGTTTGATTGGACGAAAAGAGAAACAAGAACGACAAGCGATCTTGAAAGAATGACAAAGCCAAATTCTAGAATGAAATTTTTATTCTGAAAATTGATGATGTTCTGAAAACATAAATAAGGCCTATTTATAATAGCCAAAAATCCTAATCCAACTCCTAACAAGATTAGGAAAATAAACTCCTAATAAACTAGAACAAGGATTTAGAATCCTTAATAAACTCTTATTGCTAACTAGAATTCCTAACTAAGCAAGGATTTAGAATCCAAACACACACAGCATTATAGAATTTAAGTCTATTTTCGCTTCCTGACGTAAACCTTGCCGCGGTCAAGATCGTCCATATAATCCAAAGCTAACTGGTCCGCATCATAAGATCTTTCCCTCTTCTCTTCAGACCTCATCCAAAGAAGAAGCGATCAAGATGCGCAAAATGCTTCCTGAGTTCTTGAAACCTGAGGCTCTTCAACGATATATCGGTGTTATGGATGATATAGCACGCAAGCACTTTGTTTCCGAATGGGAAAATGTTGAATATTGATTCAAAATTATTGTTTTTATTAATTATGTGACCATGTTTATCTAGTCAGTTAGTTGTAAAGTTAGTGAGGTAGTGGGCCTTTTCTTGATTCTCATGTTATTCTTCTAGTTGCTAGTATTTAGGAAGGTTAGTTTATTTCTATGTTTATTTAAGGCTGTCATTATTTTGAGTTCAAAAGAAGTTAAGTAAAAGTTTGGTTTCTATTATCTTTCTTTCTCTCTTTCTTCAAAAATCCAATATGGTATCAGAGCCATAGATCTTTGAGAGGCTGTGAGATTGAGTGAAAAAAATTTGTTCCAATGGCTAGAAGCAAGCAAATATGGTGGAGTTGGTTAGTAAAGAATCTCTTTTTTAAGAGTCGGTGAGATGTGCACCAAGATGTGTTTGGAGAGATGTGCTCCAATAATTACAGGTTGATGAAAAGGACATCAACAAGATGATGAGAAGTGCATCAATAGTTGAAGTTTGATGAGAAGTGCATCAACAGTTAAAGATTGATAAGAAGTGCATCGTCCATTGAAGAGAAGTGCTTCAAATTATGAATACAGCATGTAACATTGGAGATATGTGCTCCAACAAAATAACTCAATATCTGTAATTTTGAATCAAGGGGGAATGTTGAATATTGATTCAAAATTATTGTTTTTATTAATTATGTGACCATGTTTATCTAGTCAGTTAATTGTAAAGTTAGTGAGATAGTGGGTCTTTTCTTGATTCTCATGTTATTCTTCTAGTTGCTAGTATTTAGGAAGGTTAGTTTATTTCTATGTTTATTTAAGGCTGTCATTATTTTGAGTTCAAAAGAAGTTAAGTAAAAGTTTGGTTTCTATTATCTTTCTTTCTCTCTTTCTTCAAAAATCCAACAGAAAATAAAGACAAAGTTGTTGTCTTCCATCTTGCAAAGAACTATACGTTTCGTTTGGCTTGTCGATTGTTTATCAGTCTCGAAGACCCAAATCGCATCTCTAAACTATACGACTATTTCTATCCTCTGGCGTCAGGAATTATTTCCGTCCCCATTGATTTGCCTGGAACTCCATTTCGTCGTGCCATTAATGCTTCAAAATTTATAAGGAACGAGCTTCTCGCCATTATCAAGAGAAGAAAGATGGACCTGAGAGAGGGAAAGGCAACGGCTACACAGGACATATTGCCCCACATGTTGACAGCAAGTTTTGAGGACGGAAAGTGCATGAGCGAGAGAGACGTTGCAGACAAGATCCTAGGACTATTGATTGGTGGACACGACACCACAAGTGCTGCCTGTACCTTCATTGTCAAGTCTCTTGCGGAACTCCCCCACATTTACGAGCGTGTTTATGAGGGTATTACTCTTTATTATTAATTCTAGTCATTTTGATTTGAACATTTACAGTGTAATTGTTTTTCACTTTTGTTACATGTACAGAACAAGTGGAGATAGCAAAAACAAAAGCATCGGGAGAGTTGTTGAACTGGAATGACGTACAGAAGATGAAGTTCTCGTGGAACGTAGCATGTGAAGTCATGAGACTGGCTCCTCCTCTTCAAGGTGCTTTTAGAGAAGCCATTAACGACTTCGTCTTCAATGGTTTCTCAATTCCAAAGGGTTGGAAGGTACTCGTAATTCACTGAGTCAAAATTCTAATTGATTAACATGTTTCGATAAATTTACGCGTGATGTCTCGTGTGCATGCAGTTGTATTGGAGTGCAAGTTCAACACACAGAAGTCCAAAGTGCTTCCCTGAACCAGAAAAATTCGATCCAACGCGATTTGAGGGAAATGGACCAGCACCATACACATATGTCCCGTTTGGGGGAGGACCTCGGATGTGTCCTGGAAAGGAATATGCTAGACTGGAAATATTAGTATTCATGCACAACTTGGTGAAAAAATTCGAGTTTCAGAAGCTGATTCCTGATGAGAAGATCGTTGTCAATCCCATGCCAATACCCCAAAAAGGACTTCCTGTTCTTCTTCGTCCTCACACATATTGATAAGTCTAAAATCATGTTATCTTATGTTCCAAAACGACTAATTTGTAAGAAATCCTGTCTCCACCATAACTATATAGACATATAAAGATATGTACCATAAGGTGAGAAATATTTACTAATAGTTGTGTGCCGGTGTTACGATATTTATATTCTTGTGGTTGTAGATGCATTACAGTATATGACATGAGTACGTAACTAATTAAAGAGCCATTTCTGTCCATAAAATAAAAGAAAAACACGAAGAGTCAATATGGATAAAGAGGAAAATGGTTCAGGTAGCTTCAGCACAGATATACTAACATCTCCTGTTACATAGAATTCATAGCTATTAATGCATGAATGTAGTGTCGATACACCCCAATTGAAGATCATATAACGTTTAACTCGATACTTGCAGTCTTTGTTCATCACCATCTAATAATTGTAAAGAAATAGATCTCCAGGCTTTTGAAATGGCAATATTTTGTAATATATCAAGTGATATTTCTCATTCGATTTCCTAATATAGAAACAAATTGATTTCTGGTAACATATTAAATGACAATATTCGTTTTTTTGTTCTTAGCTAGAAGAGTAGGAGTGGAAGCCAAGTACAGTGATGTAATAGCCCCACATTGTATGAAACAGAGCAAAAGACAAACTGCAAGCATCAACAATATGCCGTATTCGTTTAGTTCCCGACAAACAGAACAGACACAAAACGACAAACAGACCCAAAACTGGTTTTTCACTCTCTGCTAGCTTATGATCACTTGGACTTGGTGCAATGAAAGACTTTTTTTTGTTTTTTTTATCTTGTTTGAATTGTTTAGCTCCAATGATTCGTCTTTGTGTTTCATAACTGGTTTGGCTTGGTCCTTCTGAATTTGTTAAAGAGTTCAGTTTCGAGATCTTGTTTACTTTATGATTGCTTCTTGGTTCCTACTGAGATTTTGAGAAGTAGGCTTAAAATACTTCTGATTTGTGATTCTTTTTTTTTCCTTTTTAAAATGATTAATTTGGGGACAATCCTTCCGCGGCAGGAACATCTCAAATCAAAGAGGGCTATTGCTGGCCTCAGGAGTTTGCTGCATTCCCAAGAATTGAACCCTCGACCTCTTAATAAAACGACGAGGGTATGTGTCACCTACGCCAACCTCTCGGATTTTTGATTTGTGATTCTAGTACTATATATGAAGATCATCCAAGTCAAATTAAGTTTTCTTTGCTTAGATTTCTCAGAATTAAGTGGGACTAGCAAACTACCTGGATTTCAAGACGTGTTTGATGGGAAAGAATAACAACAGATCTTGAAAAAAACACAGAAAGCAAGAAAGAACAGAATTTGTAGCTCGAACAGAATGCTACGAGGAAAATTGCAATTTTATTCAATGAACTACTACACGTATCTGACAACTTAAGTAACCTTTAAATATGCTTTACATAGAAACAAAAAAAAACCAGGAAAATGCAGAAATCATTGGCACTAACATAATCAAGTAACAAAAAATAAAGATTTTAGGACGTGGAAAAAATCTTGCCCATTGACTGTGTCTAATAGCAGGTAATGAATTTGAATCATTCTCCAACAGTGTTTTAGTTTTTGGGGTACGACGGGTTCATTTCCAATTTTGCAGCAGCTTCTTCTTCATCTTGTGTTGGTTGGCTAACAAATAGTCCTTCATATATGGATTTCAATAGATTGTAGGAAGATTAGTATAACCCTTGTGAGATCGATCTATGGTTATTTGCGGACTAGTTTTATTTAAGAGATTTTCGTGATTCTTGTGACTTTTTACATGCATTAAGTTAATAATCTGTGATTCCCCAGAAATGGTGCTATTTTTTTGCCGGTTTTTTCAGAAAGTCGTTAGATATTCATAATGATTCTTCATTGCACATGCAAATAGGATCATAAAGAGAACATTGCTTATATACGCTCAAATCCAAAATGATTGAAAAACTAGAGTGAAACTGTGACAATTTTGGTTTCAGGAGGGTTTTCGGAACTAACAATTCGGTTTTGGAATCTGATGCTGAAGATATAATCTTAATAAATAGGAAAATGTTAGAAGGTGGTTCCAAGCTTCCTACATTGATAGGAGAACGGTCTGTTGCTACTTACATCAGCAGCGCTGGATCAAATAGTACTCATACTCGCATGTTGTCTCATGAAGTATTGGTTGTTCGGCCTTCTAATGAAAACTCCACTGATAGGCATAGTGGTGATCATAGAGGACGGCCAAGAAATGGTTCGAGTGATGATGCAATAGCCCATGCTTTAATGGATACCAGCTGCCCGATTCAGGGGCTTGCAAATTTCAGTGAGTGGACGCTTGATCTAAGGATGCTCAAAATGGGGCCATGTTGTAAGAAATAATGATGCTAACCGAATACAGATACGGGAATGAATAATCGTTAGAAGAATCGCGTCAGAAGGAAGGTGAGAGAGAAAAGGAGGAATCCATTGATAGAGAGAGTAAGATTACAACAATCCCACACACGATACATGCCATTCGAACCGCAAATGATCGGTTTAAATTTGTAGTTAATTCGTTCCTCTACATGCCTCCCTATTCTATTACTCTACTCTTGTTATTTAGTTAAACGTTGCGCTTTACTCTCCGTCTCTTCACATTAATGCCCGACTCTTCTTCCTTCCATTCTGTCTAGTATGGATTATTCGCTAACAATTCCCTTCCCCTTAAGATCTTTGTCCACCAAGTTAATCTCTGGGTAACGTTTCTGAAGATCGAATAGATATTCAAAAGTTGCTTCTGCTTCTCCCCCATCCGACCATTGTACCAACAATTGTGTCACTGCCCTGTTGTTCTTCTTAGTAATGCGTCTATCTAAAACTACTCCTGGGACTCGCTCCACCAACGTGATGAACTCCGACAACCTTGATGAAACTCTGCTCTGGTCTCCCCTGACCTTCTTCAGTTGTGATACATGGAACACCGGGTGAATCAAGGAAGTAGCAGGCAATTTGAGCTTATACGCTACTTGCCCTATCTTCTGTACAATTTTATACGGCCCGTAGTACAAAGGAGACAATTTCTGATTACTTCTTCATTATAACGAATTCTGCCTGTAGGGTTGTAATTTAAGTAACACCATTTCCCCAATTACAAATTCACGTTCCGAACGCTAGGAATCTGCGTACTGCTTCATCCGATTCTGCGCTCTTTTTAAATGGAACCTCGTCACGTCAATAATGGCTTCCCTATTTTTGAGCACTCTGTCCACCTCTGTTACCTTCGCATCACCTGCAATATAAGGGGTGTAGATCGGCGGTGGATACCCATACAAAGCTTCAAAGGGTGTTCCCCCGATTGACGGCCGGTAAGTCGTGTTATACTACCACTCGGCTATGGACAACCATTCACTCCATTTCTGGGGAGTCTCCCCACAGTAACACCGTAAGTACGTCTCCAGGATTTTGTTGACTGCCTCTGTGAGACCGTCGGTTTGAGGGTGATACGCCGTTGAACTTTTGAGTTGAACCCCTTGTAACTTAAGTAGTTCCTGCCAAAATCTGCTCATAAAAATTGGATCCCGATCACTAATTATGGACTCCGGCATACCGTGTAACTTGAACACGTATGTGAGGAATAACTCTGCTATGTCACTCGCAGAGTACGGGTGTTTCACAGCGATGAAATGAGCGTATTTCGTGAATCGGTCGACTACCACTAAAATTACAGATCTTCCTTTTGACGCCGGTAAACCTTCAATGAAATCCAAACTGACCTCCCTCCAACTTCCTTCCGGAATAGCAATTGGTTGTAAAGGCCAGGGTATGCCGCATTGTCATGCTTGTTCCGCTGACAACTCATACAATCTTGAACATACCGCCGTATGTCCCTCGCTAGACCTTTCCAGAAAAACATGCTCTGTATCTTCTTAGTGGTTGCTACGACTCCCGTATGACCACCTACTGCATCATCGTGACTAATTCCAATTATTTGCTTCCTCAGCTCCCCATTGTTTCCAATAACTATTCGCCCTTTCCATCTAAGCAACTCGTCCTTCCACTCGTAAGCACTTGATTTCCTCCCCCCTTCATGTAATTCCTCAATTAAACGTTGTACCGAAGGATCTTGTTCCCAACTTTTTCGAATTTCTTCCATTAATTGCCCATGTAATTGTGACACCGATAATGTCATCAGCTCCACACTTGTGACTCGGGACAAAGCGTCAGCGGCCTCATTTTCTTTTCCACTCCGATATTGAACTTCAAAATCATAGCCCAACAGTTTCGGCAGCCATGTTTGCTGGAACGGTGTCGTCAACCTCTATTCCAACAAATACTTCAAGCTTCGATGATTGGTCTTGACAATGAACGGCTTACAGCTCAGGTAGTGATGCCAATGTTTAATTGCTCTAATAACGGCTAAAAATTCTTTCTCATACGTCGATAAGCCATAATGCCTCCTAGCTAACGCCTTACTCAAAAATGCGATCGGGTGACCCTCTTGTTGCAGTACGGCTCCGATTCCATACCCGCTGTCATCCGCTTCCACAACAAACTTCTTCGAAAAATCCGGTAAGGCTAGAACCGGAGCAGTCGTGATCGCCACCTTCAACTGTTCAAATGCAATTTGCTCCTCTGTTCCCCATTCCTATTGATTCATCCGTTCCTTCTTGAGCAATTCTGTCAATGGCTTTGCCAATATCCCGTAACCTTTAATAAATCGTCTATAATACCCAGTGATACCTAAAAAAGCCCTTAACTCTTTGAGATTTCTAGGTATCGCCCAGTTGGTGATTGTCTGAACCTTCCGGAGGTTAGTGGCGACCCCCATCTCCGATATTGTGTACCCCAAATATTCCACCTGGCACGCCCCAAATACACATTTGTCTCCCCTCAAGAATAAACGATTCTTCCTCAATGTCTCCATCGCCATCGAAATGTGCTGGATGTGTGACTGTAAGGACGAATTGTATATAAGTATGTCATCGAAAAACACCAGTATGAACCGACGTAGAAATGGTTTGAATAGCTCATTCATTAAGCGCTGAAAAGTCGATGGAGCATTCGTCAGGCCAAAGGGCATTACGAGAAATTCGTAATGTCCCTCATGAGTTCTAAATGTCGTCTTCGCCACATATTTCGGTTGCATTCTGATCTGGTGATAACCAGATCGGAAGTCCAGCTTAGTGAACCACCCCGCCCCATGTAATTCGTCCAACAGCTCTTCAATCAACGGTATCGGAAATTTGTCCTTCACTGTCTGTTTATTCAGTTCCCGGTAGTCGACGCACATTTGCCAAGAGTCGTCCTTCTTCCTAACCAACACCACTGACGAAGCGAACGGTCCAAAGCTCTACCTAATGAATCCCTGTTTCAGAAGGTTCTTCACCTCTTGTTCGATAATGTCCTTCTGAGCTCCCGAGTACCGGTACGGCCGGACATTAATGGCGTCCACCCCTTTTTTGAGAACTATCTGGTGGTTGTGTGGTCGATTCGGGGGCAACTCTGTTGGTTCCTGGAAAATGTTTGCGTATTCAGCCAGGACCACATTAATTTCATCGAAGGCGCTCCACTGATCGGTGGTGATCCTCATTTGTTGCAATTGAAATTCTACTGGCATTGACAATTGCATCATACACAATTGACTCTCCGATGATCGACGCCACTATTTTTGAAACTCCTCGCTAGATAGAATTCTGGACCGTCCTTCTGGGTTTCCACATAACTTGACCGTCTGTCCCTCCCATTTAAACACCATTGTTCGTAGCTTGAAATTACAAAGGACATCATTGAGGCCACTCAACCACTGTACCCCCAGAACCACGTCGCAACCTCCCAATGTCATTACTAGCGCATCCATTGTAAACTGTACCCCTTGCATGATCCACCTGAATCCTTCGCAGTATTGACGGCATTTCAGCTGCAGCCCTCCATCAACCGTGATAGAAATAGGATCCATCTCTTGCAACAGACAATCCCCCTTGCGAAAAATTGACGGATCAATAAAATTGTGCGTGCTCCCATTATCAATCAGAATGTATATCTGCCTTCTTTGATACTCCCCCACCACTCTCATTTGCTTGAACTTCGTATCCCCCGATAGTCCTAGCATGGCTTGCATAGAAACTATCGGTTGATGTTCTTCGGTTGGACTTAACTCCATATCCTCCTCCTCCGTCTCTGGTGATGTTCCTCCGATATCATCTTCCTCAGTTACTATATAAAACTGAAGTTGACGCTTCTTGCATTGATGTTCGATCTCATATTTCTCGTCGCACCAGAAACAGAGACCCTTCGCTCTTTTCTCATCGAAATCCCTACTACTGAATCTTCTTTGGCTCTTCGATGTTCCCACTGATGAGGAGGAACGTAATGAAGACGCTAGGGTAGGCAGTATTCCATCGGACGATGACCTGCGCCTACTATTGATTGGCTGTGACATTCGAGAAGCCACTGGGTGTTTGTTGTAATCACTCACTCCTTTCATCAACGCCCCTTGCTTTAACGATATATTCCCTGTAGAGTTAAGAATAGCTTCTTGCTTCCTAGCTAAGGTGTATGCTTGGTGTAAAGAGCGAGGCTCGTGTAACTTAACCATTACCCCTATCTCCGGTTTCAATCCTTTCACAAAGAATCCCACCAAATACTCTTCCGACAGCATCAGTTGATTAGAATGATGATCAAATAGTGCGCAATAATCCAATACCGATCCTGTTTGCTTGAGATCCTTGAAGTCCCCAACCGGATCATCAAATATTTCCGCATCAAATCTCTGTTGTAACGCCTTGGTAAATTCCTCCCACACCATTGTTTCCGTGCCATGCCGATTTCTCACATATAAACGGTACCACTCTTGGGCTCGTTCATCCATGTGGAGAACAACCACACTCACCTTCGTGTTCTCCGGTGTTTGGTCTAAGGTAAAAAATTGCTCACACCTGTATAACCACATTTTTACATTTTCACGATCAAATTGCGGAAACTCAATCCGACTTAGTCTCGTGAGAATGTTTCCCTCTTGTTCCTGTGCCCCCGAGCTCCCCTGCTGCACGGTTTCTGCAGTACCACCTTCACTTGATTTCTGAAGGCTCTGTAAGAGAAGAGCTCTGAGTTCGGACATTTCCCTTTCCACTTTCTCCATTCTGTTCTGAATTTCCATGAACATTCGTTCCATGGAAGTTTTCAAGCTTTCCTCCATCCTTCTCAAGTCTGCACTCTGAGTATTCTCTGTCATGGTTAGAGTTCATAGAATCGTACTTCTCTGATACCAATTGTTGTAAGAAATAATGATGCTAACCGAATACAGATACGGGAATGAATAATCGTTAAAAGAATCGCGTCAGAAGGAAGGTGAGAGAGAAAAGGAGGAATCCATTGATAGAGAGAGGAAGATTACAACAATCACACACACGATACATGCCATTTCGAACTGCATATGATCGCAAATTTGTAGTTAATCCGTTCCTCTACATGCCTCCCTATTCTATTACTCTACTCTTGTTATTTAGTTAAACGTTGCGCTTTACTCTCCGTCTCTTCACATTAACGCCTGGCTCTTCTTCCTTCCATTCCGTCTAATCTGGATTATTCGCTAACAGGCCATCTTTTGTACAAGGAGCTTTTGGGAAACTCTATAGGGGTACTTACAATGGCGAGGATGTTGCTATTAAGATATTAGAGAGGTCTGAGGATGACCCCGAAAGGAAAAGTCGATGGTGTTGAAAATCCTTGCTGTGTTTAGACAAACTCAAATCTAACACAAACAAGGATATATATGGAGGAGAAAATAAAACTTCTTTGCCGGGAAAAACAGTACAGAGACAATCTCACCAACTCTTTATTGCAACACTCTGTTTTCCTCTCTATTTTCTTCAATTCACTCTCTGCATCTTATGAACTCCTCACTTCATCTCTATTTATATATACATCTCTCATCAATGCAATAAAACTGTTAGAATTACCAAATTAAAATACTCATGAAATGCGCAATCCTTTATTTTCAAATTCTACTAACCATTTATATTCCTAACTCCATGGGTTCATGAATAATATTTAACTTCCAATATCCTCCCCTAAACATGATTCTGGACATACTTCGAGTAGCAATCTCAACTTTTTGAAGACATCAATCTTGAGAGCCTTGGTAAAAATATCTGCCACTTGATCTTTGGTCTTCACATCACACAGATTTTCTTTCTCGAAATACAATCTCTAATAAAGTGAAACCTCGTATCAATGTTGTAGCACCCCACTCCCGACGAGACCCGAACCCGATATCCATGGTGATATCCGAGCCCGTGACCCGCGAGGGTGGCGTACTAGAACATTCATTACCTTATTAACAAAAATCGTATGACATTTTTTTTTCTTTCAAAAACATTAGAGTGCGCATGACATTATCTTTTTCTTTCAAAAACATTAGAGTGCGCAAAGCAATCATTGACTTGGCCCAATTATAACAAAACACTTTCAAAGATTATACCATTTCACTGATAAAACAATTTCAATCATTATTAGCACTCATTAGTGCTCAGTCACTCTATACAATTCCATGAAAACAATTGGGCCTACTAAATACCAAATTAATACACGAATGCAGATACGGACGACACTGATCCCGACCCGATACTTTGTCTTGCTAGCGAGAGCGTACTCCGCGTGTCCAACGGGGTACTCTCCATTTCCTGAAAAATAGATGCAATGTTGGGTGAGTTTGCGAACTCAGTGAGAAACCATCATCGATGGTTCACCCAACTCATGCATATCCACTCAATCACACAATATTGTATATATATCTGTATATATATCAGAAATAAGAAATCACAGGCATTCAATTTCACATTTATAAGGCAATAAGCCTTTCACATAATTCACATTAAATATTCATTTATGCAGTGTGCATGTGACTCTTTCATTTTCTTTCGTTGTTGTGACCGTGCGCCTGAGCTCATATACGTTGAGCCATTGGCTCTGAAACACTGGGCTTAAAGCCTCAAACGTTAGGCATAGCCACGATCATCGAGCCGAGGCTCGGAATACGTTAGGCACGAGGCCTGTGCGTTGAGCTTAAAGCTCGAAATCGGTGGCGACACGGTCATCACAACCGCCATTATCTCGATCATTTACTATGCATGAATGCACATGTCATTTTCAATATCCAATTATCGCATTTCTATTTCCAATTCCAATTGATTACTATTTAGATCATTTTCAATGTTCTCGGACTTTCATCCAGTATTCATTCCCATGCATTTACCTTTTGTTTCACTATCACATTTACAATCCAATTTATTAATCTATCACATTTACAATCCAATTTACTAATGCATTCTCACGCACTTATTTTCATTTGCACTTCAATATCATAATCCAATATTTCAACACCCGTGGTCCAAATCAATCAAAACAATCAATTACATATATCCATCCTTGCATCCTCACGACAATCAATGCATATCATTAATAAACACATAAGGTTGAGAAACCAACTAGGTTACTCACCTATTACTTCGAAAGCTAATTCGAATTTTTCTCCCCGTCGGTTGGACGACGCCCACTTAGGTCTCTATAAGAAGCAGAGAAAGAACGAGTCACTACTGATGCAATTTGTGCACATGTAGGTGAAATATGCATGTTCATGAATTTTCCGCCCTAAATCCAAATTTCCCATAACAAAATCCGCCTAAAAATTAGAAACCTATTACGCTTAACGGTATGCAATTCGGACCTCTATAGGTCCCCAATTAAACAAAAATGATTAAAGGCTCCGTTACCGGGGCCACGTCAATTCCGTCCAAAATTCCCAATTTCTCACAAATGAAATTAAATGTTCAACGAATCCGATGCCTCAAGAATCAGGTCAATCGGACGTCGGACGGAAAAGAAATTGACAAAAGAAGCATGAAATCCCAAATTATCAATTAATAAATAAAATAATAAAATAAATAATAAAAAGAAAAGGAATCAGCCTTGCTGGGGGCGACGTCTCGCCCCAGCGGGGCTGACCTAATCGGCCCTGTCGCTAGGGCGACGCGTCGCCCTAGCGACGCGGGCCTTTACGCCTCGTCATTAGGGCGAGGCGTCGCCCTAGTGAACGGGCGTGATTTCATTTTCTATTTTTTTTTCTTCTAATTTTCAATCTAATTTTTCAACACCCATAATTCATTGCACACAATTCAGAAAATTTCCAACTATATCTCGTTGGAAAGCTCAGGAAACCCTCTACAATTCTCAAGAAGACCATAAAAATCAATTTCTCCCTTAAGGGTGTCAAAAATCCCTTCAAAGCTACTGCCTACTCAAATCCCATTAAAACAGAACAGTACATTACAAATTCCATTCCTCTCTGATTCTTCAGCCAAAAAATACCACATAAATATGCTCAATAAGTTCACAATGTCAGCTACAACTTTCATGAATAACCCAAAATCAAATTCCATTACTAAACAAGTCAATTAATTCACTCAATGTTGCTGTCCCTGAAATCATTCAATTTGAGCAGTAAACTTATAACAAGCATAACTCCCTGTACACAAGTCAGAAAAATCTGAACTTTATACCCCTGAAAAGATAAATCCACAAACTTCAATTTTCATGAAGAACTCAATTTCCAATTTAATTTCTAACAATTTCAAAACTATCATGCTAGTTACTGCCATGATCAGCAATTCCTAACCTAATGCAGGATCAGTTTTTACAAAATCATAACTCCAAACTTTGACCTCTAAAAATTATATGCCATATCTCATTTTCAAGATAATTTCTTCCTCTTAAACTTTACAGAAGATCACTCACACCAATTCAGTCCACAAAAATGGCTAAAATTGCTTCCAAGCAGAATACTCACAAATCAGACACTTAAACTAGGTTTCATCAACATGCCCAAAACCAGTCCATAGTAACCAGTTCATATCTCTCAATATACACCTCTAAAAATAGCAAGATCAGTGGCAATGGAAAGCTAACTCAATATGCTACAACTTCCATGAAGACCATTCTCCCTAATTCCATCTCAATTAATTTATACAAATCAATAAAGCTCATAGGTTATGGTTTCGGGTACTGTTCACAGGCAATAAAACAGTAACTTTCCATGCCAAATTTCAACCTATTAGAGTTACAATTTGACAACACCTATTTCACACAAAAATGTAGCCAACATCCCAAAGTTTAAGTGGCCATAAACCTCACCTCATTTTCATTTCTATACAATGAGTTATGATTAAAACAGTACAATCAATCAAAAACCCTAATTTTCCAGATTTGGTCCAACCTTTGTTTCTCTCATTTCCCTTGCCTTTAACACATCATCAAGCATCCAAATAACACAAATCAGTTCTTATACCATTCATACATGTACTAGGGCTAATACAAAAAAAATTGGCAGCACTAAACTCTCACTTTATTTGCAAAATTAGTCATCATCTACCAACCAAATTCAAAGCTAAACCAAGTTACAGCCATAACCATTCATTATCCTAACACACCATACATTTATACCCATCAATTTACACTATAATTCTTATCAAGGTAAAGCATCAATAAGCTTAATAATAATAGAGTTGTGATAATGGGAAGATTTCCAGTGTATAAGGTAAATGAAAATAAAGTGTTCTCTGATATAGAAAAGTTATAATTGGGATTGATTACGTGATGAGAGTTATATATAAGGATTGGTGATTTGGAGTCAAAATATATTAAGGGCAAAATCAAGAATGATTTCACACCTGTGATCTTGATTTGAGTGTGGAAATATATGGGTATAATGCCATAATGAAAAGATTGAAATGTAAGACAATGAAATTGATAGATGAAAAAGTTGTTCGGGTTTAATTGATCTGCCTAAGTAAATGCACACCTGCTTATGGGAGCCCTATGGTAAGTGAAAATGTTCAGTTGCAATTGCTGAGTTAATGGATAATTGCTAGCCAGAATTCTTGTAAAATAATAATAAGTTAGAATAAGAAACGAAAGTGCTTATACTGATCAGTTGTATAGGAATAGAGATTGTATATGATCCTCACGAGCGAGGACGGGTGTAAACAGGAAGGTTGCTGAGTTCAGAATATATTGTCATTGTAAGTGTATATCTGATAGTGGGATTACAATCACGGGTGAAATGATTAAGCATAAATGAATAATTTGCGTGAATATGATATAGGACGTAATCGGTGGTCTATTACGTAAGCTCCAATTATAATGTCGATAGCTCAAGGTCAAAATGAGTGAGAGTAAAACATGAGAATGCTCAGAATGATCAATTGAGAAAGAAGTGAGACAGTTAAAGATGTTAGCATCAGTAATGAGTTTGCGAGAATAAAATAAGGGACATGAATAAAGTAAGGTCCCCATGATCGAGAATTGGTATCAAAAAGAGAATGGTTATCGAGAATTAAATGCAATTAAGGTACTCTTAGCAGTATGATCTATTAATGGGCAAATTGATGGGACTATGGAGATATATTGTCAGATAGGATGTGATGATTATGGCGAGATAATAAAGGAAAAGAAATTGTTTAAGTGCTCTTCAGAGATTTATCTTCGTGATGTATCAAGAGTAACTGATGTGTATTACATCTGGCAGAGACTCTAGAGTGTACATTATGTTAATGAGATGATTCTGATTATGTAAGAGAAGTACTGCATATTAAGGAATTCGTGTATATTTTGTGTAAGTATGTTTTGAAAGCACGAGATCGATATAACGATTGTTTATTCAAGTCAGTGAGTGATCTATCGTGAATAAATTAAGTTATGTGTGGAGAAATGAAGGTAAGGAACATGTGCAGAATATGTTATGATAAGACAAATTATACAAAATTGTTCCTCATTGGAGACGTTCGATAATGAAAAAGTTACATGAATCACCTATAGGTACGGAAAAGGAACATGTCTCAATTGTGTTGCAGTGGATAATAGATATAAGCATAAGAAATAGATACATTTGTATAGGTGAGGAGATTGGTTATCATGTAAGTTTCATAAGAGTGAAATAAGGGATGAATTAGGATGCGAACATGGGATATTGGGAGAATTAAGTAAGATATAGGTATTGATAAAATGCGAAAGTTCAAAAGATATGTGTAAGCGAATTTGAAATTAATGAGAACTAATGGAATGCTGGATGCGTTCATAAATTGTCAAAGATTTTCTAGTTTTAGCAAATCGACGAGAATAATTGAGGAAAACATGTGAATGTTAGGACTAATGATCATAAAGGAGACATTTGAAGAATTTACTGTTCCAGTAAAGGTTCTGATGTGATCTATGGAACTTGGATAAAGTGATTTTATGCACCTTGGGACAAATATGATTCCATGGGCGGTATTATTGATGATTTGAAATTTGTTATTCTGAGTGTGGCCTAGAAGCTTGGAGACATAAATCGTACAGAAATAGTTTGGAGATGTCTATGAATATGCAAATCGATAACTATTGAGTTATGTCGTGCAGTTGAATGATTTGAAAAGGATTCAGTGGCTGATTACTCCAAACTAAGCTAATGGTGCAATTCAAGGAATTGAACAAAGAAAAAAAAAGTCAATTGCAGAAAAATCAAAAGTTGGGCAATAAAGTTATCAAATCTGGTGTATTATTGCGTATTAATAGTTAAACTGACAAAAAAAGGGGGCAAAAGAAAGTATTATTAGCTATGGGAATTTCAAAGGTGGTGTGCATCAAAACGGATTGGCAAAACCCGAAGTAAGGATGTAGAAATTGTAAACTGTATCGAAGAACTGAGGATAACTCCATTTGTTGAGGAAAGTGATAGGTATGGTTCGAATTAAGAAATATGGGTGATATTCATTACGGGAACTGTTAGTGAAAACGTAAGGAATGATCGAAGCTTTATGTTTTAGCAAGAGCGTATTGAAAGAGTAATTGAAAGGTTAGAATGGGAAATCAAATGATCATAAGTAAATGGTTCGAGAAAGCATAAGAAACAATCGAAGCGTTATGTTCTAGTAAAAGTATTGTGGAAAAGCAATTGATGGTTAAACGATGATATGTGTGATTAACCAACAGGTGTTTTTGGATTTCATTGGGATATGAGAATGATATATAGGGCAAAGTGATTGTGGTATGACAATCATTATATTGGTGGCACCATTCGAAAAGTGTATAAGGGTCTTCTCGCCAAAAGGAGTCACTATCCCTTTATTATGTGACCAGGGCGTTAAGCAATTTAAGATGGTAACATTGAGTTGAATTGATTCACACCGAGGTTATAAATCTCATGAGATTTGTGTTTTGATAATAACGGAATCTGATAAGCGATAAAGGAAATATTTTGAAAGGTATGGCCTCGGCTAAAATGTACTTAGATGAAAATAAAGGTGGAATTAAGGGAAATTGAATTCGTGAGGAATGGCCTTTATGCGATTGTGGTGTGAATAGAATTATGGATTGAAACTTAAAAGATGATTCGGATTCACAAAGTGTTTCATAGATAGACTTGGAAATATTGTTAGGATCCGATATATATGTTATTGAGATTGAAAGTGGCGAATTGCGCATAAGCCTGGGAAAGCAGTAAAATCATGGAAAGTTGAGAAAGGAAAAGAGTCATTGATTGTTTTGATTTCCGTTCATTGACCGAATGTGGTCGTGTAGTGAAATCAGTGGAAAACAGAGGGTATTAATCGAAAAGACTCCCCTGCCTTCCTGATAAATCGTATATAAAATTTCGATGACGAAATTTTGATTAGGAGGGGAGAATCATAACCCACAGGTCCCAGGATCGAAACCTGGCTCTGATACCACAAATGTAGCACCCCACTCCCGACGAGACCCGAACCCGATATCCATGGTGATATCCGAGCCCGTGACTCGCGAGGGTGGCGTACTAGAACATTCATTACCTTATTAACAAAAATCGTATGACATTTTTTTTCCTTTCAAAAACATTAGAGTCGATGACATTATCTTTTCTTTCAAAACATTAGAGTCGCAAAGCAATCATTGACTTGGCCCAATTATAACAAAACACTTTCAAAGATTATACCATTTCACCGATAAAACAATTTCAATCATTATTAGCACTCATTAGTGCTCGGTCACTCTATACAATTCCATGAAAACAATTGGGCCTACTAAATACCAAATTAATACACGAATGCAGAATACGGACGACATCGATCCCGACCCGATACTGCATCTTGCTAGCGATGAGACGTACTCCTGCGTGTCCAACGGGGTACTCTCCATTTCCTGAAAAATAGATGCAATGTTGGGTGAGTTTGCGAACTCAGTGAGAAACCATCATCGATGGTTCACCCAACTCATGCATATCCACTCAATCACACAATATTGTATATATATCTGTATATATATCAGAAATAAGAAATCACAGGCATTCAATTTCACATTTATAAGGCAATAAGCCTTTCACACAATTCACATTAAATATTCATTTATGCAGTGTGCATGTGACTCTTCTATTTTCTTTCGTTGTTGTGACCGCATACCGAGCTCATATACGTTGAGCCATTGGCTCAAACACCGGGCTTAAAGCCCAAACGTTGGGCATAGCCCTGATCATCGAGCCGAGGGTCGGAATACGTTGGGCACGAGGCCCTGTGCGTTGAGCTTAAAGCTCTGAAATCGGTGGCGACACCGGTCACAACTGCCATTATCTGATCATTTACTATGCATGAATGCACATGTCATTTTCCAATATCCAATTATCGCATTTCTATTTCCAATTCCAATTAATTACTATTTAGATCATTTTCAATGTTCTCGGACTTTCATCCAGTATTCATTCCCATGCATTTACCTTTCGTTTCACTATCACATTTACAATCCAATTTATTAATCTATCACATTTACAATCCAATTTACTAATGCATTCTCACGCACTTATTTTCATTTGCACTTCAATATCACAATCCAATATTTGAACACCCGTGGTGCCAAATCAATCAAAACAATCAATTACATATATCCATCCTTGCATCCTCACGGCAATCAATGCATATCATTAATAAACACATAAGGTTGAGAAACCAACTAGGTTACTCACCTATTACTTCGAGCTAATTAGGAAGTTTTCGCCCGTCGATTGGACGACGCCCACTTAGGTCTCTATAAGAAGCGAGAGAAAGAACGAGTCACTACAGATGCAATTTGTGCACATGTAGGTGAAATATGCATGTTCATGAATTTTCCGCCCTAAATCCAAATTTCCTCATAACAAAATCCGTCTAAAATTAGAAACCTATTGGCCGACGGTGCAATTCGGACCTCTATAGTCCCCAATTAAACAAAATAAGTGATTAAAGGCTCCGTTACCCGGGGCCACGTCAATTTCCCGTCCAAAAATTTCCAATTTCTCACAAAATGAAATTAAATGTTCAACGAATCCGATGCCTCAAGAATCAGGTCAATCGGACGTCGGACGGAAAAGAAATTGACAAAAGAAGCATGAAATCCCAAATTATCAATTAATAAATAAAAATAATAAAATAAATAATAAAAAAAGAAAAAGGAATCAGCCTTGCTGGGGGCGACGTCTCGCCCCAGTGGGGCTGACCTAATCGGCCCCGTCGCTAGGGCGACGTGTCGCCCTAGCGACGCGGGCCTTTACGCCTCGTCATTAGGGCGAGGCGTCGCCCTAGTGAACGGGCGTGATTTCATTTTCCATTTTTTTTTTCTAATTTTCAATCTAATTTTTCAACACCCATAATTCATTGCACACAATTCAAAAAATTTCCAACTATATCTCGTTGGAAAGCTCAGGAAACCCTCTACAATTCTCAAGAAGACCATAAAAATCAATTTCTCCCTTAAGGGTGTCAAAAATCCCTTCAAAGCTACTGCCTACTCAAATCCCATTAAAACAGAACAGTACATTACAAATTCCATTCCTCTCTGATTCTTCAGCCAAAAAATACCACATAAATATGCTCAATAAGTTCACAATGTCAGCTACAACTTTCATGAACAACCCAAAATCAAATTCCATTACTAAACAAGTCAATTAATTCACTCAATGTTGCTGTCCCTGAAATCATTCAATTTGAGCAGTAAACTTATAACAAGCATAACTCCCTGTACACAAGTCAGAAAAATTTGAACTTTATACCCCTGAAAAGATAAATCCACAAACTTCAATTTTCATGAAGAACTCAATTTCCAATTTAATTTCTAACAATTTCAAAACTATCATGCTAGTTACTGCCATGATCAGCAATTCCTAACCTAATGCAGGATCAGTTTTTACAAAATCATAACTCCAAACTCTGACCTCTAAAAATTATATTCCATATCTCATTTTCAAGATAATTTCTTCCTCTTAAACTTTACAGAAGATCACTCACACCAATTCAGTCCACAAAAATGGCTAAAATTGCTTCCAAGCAGAATACTCACAAATCAGACACTTAAACTAGGTTTCATCAACATGCCCAAAACCAGTCCATAGTAACCAGTTCATATCTCTCAATATACACCTCTAAAAATAGCAAGATCAGTGGAAATGGAAAGCTAACTCAATATGCTACAACTTCCATGAAGACCATTCTCCCTAATTCCATCTCAATTAATTTATACAAATCAATAAAGCTCATAGGTTATGGTTTCGGGTACTGTTCACAGGCAATAAAACAGTAACTTTCCATGCCAAATTTCAACCTATTAGAGTTACAATTTGACAACACCTATTTCACACAAAAATGTAGCCAACATCCCAAAGTTTAAGTGGCCACAAACCTCACCTCATTTGCATTTCTATACAATGAGTTATGATTAAAACAGTACAATCAATCAAAAACCCTAATTTTCCAGATTTGGTCCAACCTTTGTTTCTCTCATTTCCCGTGCCTTTAACACATCATCAAGCATCCAAATAACACAAATCAG
This sequence comes from Erythroxylum novogranatense, assembly GCA_029891385.1. Lineage (NCBI taxonomy): Eukaryota > Viridiplantae > Streptophyta > Magnoliopsida > Malpighiales > Erythroxylaceae > Erythroxylum > Erythroxylum novogranatense. The sequence continues at coordinate 502,238 of CM057227.1, read as the reverse complement.
TTCTTATACCATTCATACATGTACTAGGGCTAATACAAAAAAAATTGGCAGCACTAAACTCTCACTTTATTTGCAAAATTAGTCATCATCTACCAACCAAATTCAAAGCTAAACCAAGTTACAACCATAACCATTCATTATCCTAACACACCATACATTTATACCCATCAATTTACACTATAATTCTTATCAAGGTAAAGCATCAATAAGCTTAATAATAATACCAAAATTCCCATTTGATGCTTCTAACTACCATGTCATTTAACTCATAAATCAAATCATAACTAAAGCTTAACAACAACTTACCTAATTCAAGCTTTTCCAAATGATACTCTAACTCTTCAATTCTTTCCTAACAATTGCTAACCCCTTTTTCTAACCTCATGCAAGTGAAAGCCCTCCATGACAAGTAAGGAACTTGGTGTCTAGAAGAAGAAGGCTTGAAGTTTGGAGGAAGATTTGATGAAGAAGATGAAAATCGATGGAGAAGTAAAGAAGTAGGATTTTCGGTGGATGAAGACTAAAAAGCATTTAAAACCATTAGCTCCTTCTCTTCCTTAAGGCATCACCGAGAGAAACACTTATGCTAAAGACAAACATCATAAATTCATAGGACAAATGGCATTAGAAGGAAGAAAGAGACAATTTAGGTATAAGACAAAGTAGGGATAGGATTTAGAAATCCTACTGGAATCTGACCCATTCTAGTCCACCCTAATTTCAATCCCAAAATAATACCCCCAATAATACAAAGGCTATTTGGTAGAAATTTTATTCATGAAAATCGAATAGGTTCGCTAATTGGCGATTTTTTCCGATCAAGAATTTCAGAATTTTTCCGAATCATTTTTTGAAAATTACCTAAATTGCCCAAAATTGTAAAACATAAGACAATCCACTCCCAATAATTTTTTAAACACGAAAACCACACTTTCACTACAAAAACACTTTTAGGCCATGTACCGGCGATTTTGCCGGTCTGGGAATTTTCTCCGGATAATTCCAGAAAAATTCCCATAAATCCATAAAAATGTAAAACACTCTATGGCGCACTCCAAATAATTTATCAAATCCCATTATCACACCAATTTCACAAAAGATCACAATTAGACACTTAGGCCGGGAAATGTCATGAATGCTTGTATGACTATGTGCCTGTGCAAAACTCACCATTTATAGAGGCTGCATGACACATGTTCATGCCGAGTTATAATTTAATACTCCTAACCCGTCCCAATCCTAATTTACTAAAATATCCTTCCCATCGGAGATGGGATGTTACAAATGTGCTTACTACAATCATGGAAAACTGGATTTTTAGATAAAGCAATAGCATTCTTATTGTCCATATTAATCTCTGATGCTTCATCTTGCATAACTCCTTTTTAGATAAAGCAATAGCATACTTATTGTCCATATTAATCTCTGATGCTTCATCTTGCACAAATCCAATTTCATTAAGCAAATTCCTCAACCATATAGCATGACAAACAGACGAAGTAGCAGTAACATATTCAGTCTCACAGGTTGAAAGAGTCACTAGGGATTGTTTTCTTGAACTTTACGTAAAAGCAGTATCACCAATAAAGAATACAAATCCTATAGTGCTTTTATGATCATCTATATCTCTAACCCAATCACTATCACAATATCCTTCTAGTTTAAAACATTCAAAGAATGAATAAAATAACCCACAGTTAAGCGTTAAGATAGCAAAGAATTCTTTTTGCTACCTTCAAATGTGTAGTACTTAGAGTCTCCATGAAACGACTCACTAAACCAACTACAAATAATATATCTGGTCTTGTACATGTCAAATATCTCAAACTGTCAATCAGACTTTTGAAATATGTTAAATCAATAGATTCACTATCTTCATATCTTGACAACTTGATCCCTATTTCCACCTTAATTGCTACAGATATGGAATCGGCCATTTTGAACTTCTTTATTAAGACTTTCTTGGCATATCTTTGTTGAGAAATAAAGATCCCTTGCTTCATTTGTTTCACCTCAATGCCAAGATAAGATGATATCATTCCAATCTCTATCGTCTCAAATTCTCCAATCATCGCTTTTTTGAACTCATCGAACATGCTTGAATTATTTCCTGTGAAAATCAAATCATCCACATATAAACAAACAAGTAATACATCGCCATTTTTGTTTGTTTTGAAGTAAAGGGCATGTTTATATAGGCATTTAACAAAACCATTTTTCTGAAAATAATTGTCAATTCGGCTATTTCACGCTCTCGGAGCCTTCTTCAATCCGTATAACGCCTTATTCAATTTTAGAACTTTGTTTTCTTGGCCTTTTACAATGTAGCTAGGAGGTTGTTCCTGATAAACTTCTTCCTCCAAATACCCATTCAAGAAAGCAAACTTGACATCCATCTAGAAAATTCTACATCCATATTAAGCAGCCCATGAGATAATTAATTTGATGGTCTCCAAACGAGCTACGGGAGCAAAAACTTCATCGTAATCAACACCTTGGCGTTGACTATAACCTTTAGCCACAAGTCGAGCTTTATATGTTTGTGATCCACAAGTACACGGTTGTCGAAGTTAGTAATAAATCGGTAAGAATTAAGTCATGTCTACAGGGATTATGAGAAAGTTCAATTCTATGCTAGCTAACGGTATTTGAAATCAGGTTGGACAAAATTTTGGAAAATTAAAATTAATGTAATTTTTTCTTTAAAAAAAAAACAAAATAACTTAAATAAATTTCTAAATAACTACCCAATTCAATGCAACCAAAATAACTATGAATATAACAAATTTGAGCAGTAACTAATTAAGAAAAGATTGTAACAATTGACTAACTAAAAGTTTTAATGGCAAAGAGGAATGACTTTCTCTTAGGGAATGATATTTTTGTCAACTTTAATATTAAATTAGCTATTCTCCACAATTGAAATATTCTAACCTTGTAGGTAAATTTTAAGAATAATTAATCCCCTTTTTCTCAAAGATGAATTAATTTATCCACTCTAGACATCACTTAGTAATCCCTTACTTAAGTTTTTTTAGAGTTTTTTAAATTCCAAAACTTCAATCTTCACCTCTTAAGTTTCTTGGATCTCCTAACTTACAGGAAAATCTTAGTCAAATTTTCCTTCAATCTTTTAGCAAAAACTCCCTTTTTTCAAAGGCAAATTTATACCAAGGCAATTTCCAATAATCCAAAGGAATAACAAATAAATCCAAGGAAAAATCAACAAGTATATAAATTTTCAGTCATGGATTCTAGTGTTAGAAAATATATAAAACCAATTGAGTTGACCTCACACAACAACTTAAGCTATTGTAGTGAAATGGTCTCTTAACATGGTATCAGAGCCTCTATGACCAAATGGTCATGAGTTTAAATCCTACCACCCACCTATTCTAATTAAATTAAGCACAAGGTAAAGTAGGCCTGTGCAAGTTTCAAGCTCAAAGGGCTTTCACTTGAGGGGGTGTGTTAGAAAATATATAAAACCAATTAAGTTGACCTCACACAACAGCTTAAGCTATTGTGGCGAAATGGTCTCTTAACATCCAGCAAAATTCAAAATTAAAGAATCAACAAAAATATCAAATCCCTAAGAGAAATTAAGGTTTTATCCACAAATCATCAAGCCAAATAATCCACAAGCAAAAACCTCGTATAAACTCATGACGGAATCAAATAAAAATTAAGAACAAAGCTCTCCAAACTCCTTTTCGTGGTTGCTTCTTTGTCGGTGAATGGATGCCGCGTTATTGGGCGAATGGAGGCTAGTACGCTGGTGAATACTCTTGGTTGCGTCCTTTAAGTCTAAAGGCTCTTGGATTTAGCTTGTGCGTGAAAGATTAGAGATGAGTTGACAAATCAAGGCTTGCATGAATGTGTTGTGCCAATGATGTTGAAGCTTGGAGCTTGGAAGTTTAAAAATAAAAGAAGGCTTGTGTGTCTTGGTGGAGTTAGGTGGTTGACGTTGGTGGATTCAAATAGAGGCTACATGGTGGGCGTGGCGTGAAGTTTGGAGGCTACTTTGGTGCGTGGAGTGAGTGGATTTTCTTGTGTGAATGGTGAGTGAAGCTGCTAAAGGTGGTGTGGCGTGATTCCTAGAAAGCTTGTGTGAGGGGTGCGTTGTTTGCATGATTTTTGCTGGAAAGTGAGAGTGGAGTGGAAGCTAGCTGTTAGTCAATAAAGGCTGCTTGGCTTTTTAATGAAGAGTGGAGCTTGCGGCTGTTGCATGGCAGCTGCTGCTTGCGTGAAATGCGTGGTGTGCTGGTCAATAAGAGCTACGCTGCCTCTTGTGCATGAATAAAGGTTGCTGCGTGTCTTGAATAAAATGGAGGCAGTCCTTTGTTTTCTTCTTGGATGCTAGCTGTGGAATGAATTTTTCAAGGTCAATTTTGACATAGCATAAAAATTAAATGGTGATGATTTAGGAGCTCAAATTTTATCAGTATCTTTGTCTTTGAGTTATCTTCAATGTGAGACTTAAATCATTGGATTTTGCCATCTGAGTCAAAAGTTATGGTCGAAACATCGTCAAAAGATCATTATGGCGATCCAAAATTTGACAAGAATTTCAGGAATTTATTTCTCTTAAATTACATCTCAAAAAAATCTACAATTGGTCCAAAAAATCCGTCAATGAGTCAAAAATTTAACCATAAAATTTTAGAATTTTTGGCTAAACTAATCTCGAGATAAAAATCTCACAATGACTAAAGGTCAAGTCTGCCAGAAACTCAAAAACAATGCAATTCAAGTCTAATTGTTTCATTTATGCATTTTATGTCAACGAACCTTGAATAATGCTACAACATGATAAACCAGCCATAGATGAACATAAAATGAATGTAAATAACTTTGAATTAATTCCTAAACATATATGAAAATATGAGTGTATCAAATTCCCCAACACTTAGCTCTTGCTTGTCCTCAAGTAAGAAAAAGAACATAAAATAGAACTACAGAAAACCTGAAAAACAAAGTGCAGAAAAACAAAAACATGCAATGCGAAAAAAAATACTTAAGTATGCAGCATTCAAATCAGATCCCTAACCATATCAATTAATTCAAGCATGATAACTAGAACTCAGTTTACCATGATCAACGCATAAAATCAATGAACCCAGTTTACATGTAACAGTCGAACTAATATAGCATAATAGAGTTAGAGGAAATCTATGCCATATCAAAAAAATAAGTCCTCTCATTGATATACACTCCAACACTCAAACTATTTAGGCTCAAATGTGTAACTCTCAAAATTCGATCAACGAATACATTCTACTATGCTTGCTTTTCAATCTTAACAACATTATCAAAGTGCGCATATACTATACACAAATCAAAAGATCTTTAAAATGGTTGTAATAGGGCTTGGTTAAAGGTGAGGTCAAAGAAAGATAAAAAAAAGGCTAAAGCAAAGGCAAAAGAGCTATACAGATTATCATAGAACTCATGTACATGTATGCATCCAGGCATATGATTATGCAAATTAAACACAAACAACTCCACTTCTTTTCATTCCATTTGGATTTCCCATAAACAAGTATATAATTTGAAACACTTGAGAAACACTTTTTTTTTTCTTTTTTTCAAGACAGAAAGTCTTTCTCTCTTTTTTTGTTTGTTTTTTCTCACAGCAGAACATTCGAATTACTACCATGTTATCATATGTCAACCAACTCACATCTTCAACTTTGCCAAATAGATGCTCTACTAACCTTGGCCATAGGGTATAGAGTACAAAAATGAGATCAAGGCTAAGTTAATAATGTGGAAAGCAAAGAAAAAGGATAAAAGCTCAAAGGGGCTTTCTAATGGAAATCATGCTTTAGGTTGTCTTTTTAAGTTCAAGTGGTTTAACCTAGATGTCTTTATCATGTTCATGCAAGCATGCTAAGTCAAGATATTAAGCAAGTTCTAGAGAATTATACCGTTGAAAGAATGCACACAACAAAGAATAATGTTGAAGGCACAAGAGCTCACATAGGTCATCTATTAAATCAATACAACATAGTTTCAAGGTTACTCTACTATCCAGAAAGCTCAAGTGTTACATTAAAACCCATTCATCAAGTTTATACATTCATCATTATTAACCAAATCTCACGCATAATACTCGAACTCATTCAACGATTAGGAATCCTAAAGAAAGCTGACACACTTAAGATACAAGAAAAACAGTTTTGAAATTTTTTTAAAAAAATTAAAATAAATTTTTTTGTTTATTTAATGCAAAACATACAACTAATGTGAAAATTTTCTCAAGTTCAAGCAAAAGCAAGAAGATGCGGCCAATTTGCCCCTCACAATACAGCATAAATCCGAATAACCATGTTATCATATGTCAACCAACTCACATCTTTAACTTTGCCAAATAGATGCTCTACTAACCTTGGCCATATGGTATAAAGTACAAAAATGAGATCAAGGCTAAGTTAATAATGTGGAAAGCAAAGAAAAAGGATAAAAGCTCAAAGGGGCTTTCTAATGGAAATCATGCTTTAGGTTGTCTTTTTAAGTTCAAGTGGTTTAACCTAGATGCCTTTATCATGTTCATGCAAGCATGCTAAGTCAAGATATTAAGCAAGTTCTAGAGAATTATACCGTTGAAAGAATGCACACAACAAAGAATAATGTTGAAGGCACAAGAACTCACATAGGTCATCTATTAAGTCAATACAACAAAGTTTCAACGTCACTCTACTATCTAGAAAGCTCAAGTGTTACATTAAAACCCATTCATCAAGTTTATACATTCATCGTTATTAACCAAATCTCATGCATAATACTCTAACTCATTCAACGATTATGAATCCTAAAGAAAGCTGACACACTTAAGATACAAGAAAAACAATTTTGAATTTTTTTAAAAAATAATTAAATTGTTTTTTTTTGTTTATTTAATGCAAAACATACAACTAATGTGAAAATTTTCTCAAGTTCAAGCAAGAGCAAGAAAATGCGGCCAATTTGCCCCTCACAAAATAGCATAAATCATAATAACCTAGAGCAAACTAATTAAAAGCCTCCCCCTCCCCCCATTTAAACACAACATTGTCCTCAATGTCTAAAAGATAACAATAATAATAAGGAAATGAGAACATAAAGACTCCCTGGAGTGTAGAACGCTCAACGACTTGAAATCATAATTCACAGCTCCAATCTTGCATTCCTAACAAAACAGATAAAAAGCAAATAAGGTACTCAAATGAAAGAAATAAAAAGAAATTGAAACAACAAAGAACTCAAATGAAAGGATAAGATTGGGATGCCTCCTAACAGGTGCTATGTTTAACATCTATAGCTCCACGTAACCATTTGATCACAGGTCCTTGAATGAAATGCTTGCAATGTTTCTTAACTCTTGACCATAATAATACTTCAATCTTTGCCTATTAACTTTGAAAGTTCTTTTATCACTTCCCTAAATTTCAATTGCTCTATAGGGGGTAACATTCTTCACAACAAAAGGCCCCGACCATCTAAAACGCAATTTACCTGGAAAAAACTTCAATCTCAAGTTGAAAAGTAAAACTTTCTCTTCTAGAGCAAATTCTTTCCTCATGATGTGTTGATCATGTCATTTCTTAGTCTTCTCCTTGTATATTTTGGAGTTCTCATATGCTTCATTTCGAAATTCTTTCAATTCACACAACTGAAGAGATCAATTTTCATTCGATTTTTGCCAATCAAGATTTAACTTCCTAACTGCCCAATAAGCCTTGTGTTCCAACTCTATCGAAAGATGACAAGCTTTTCCAAAAACCAAACGATATGGAGACATGCCAATTGGAGTCTTGAAAGCCGTCCTATATGCCCAAAGGGCATCATCAAGCTTGAGAACCCAGTCTTTTCGGTTGGAGTTCACCGTCTTCTTAAGAATGTCATTGATCTCTCGATTTGATATTTCAGCTTAGCCATTTGATTGTTGGTGGTAGGGTAAAGCAACCTTGTGTCGAACTCCATATTTTCTTAAAAGATTACCAAGGAGCTTGTTGCAAAAATGGATACCTTTATCACTAATAATGGCCCTTGGAGTGCCAAATCTTGTGAAAATGTTTTTTTTTAGAAATCTAAGAACAACCTTGGCGTCATTTGTTGGTAAAGCTATGGTTTCAATCAATTTTGATACATAGTCCACTGCTAAAAAGATATAGGATTGCCTGCAAGATTTGGGGAATGGTCCCATGAAATCAATACCCCACAAATCGAAGAGTTCTAGCTCAAAAATATTGGTCAAAGGAAGCTTATGATGTCGTGAGATATTATCCATTTGTTGATATCGGTCACACGTCTTAGTGAAAGCATAACTGTCCTTATGGAGCATTGGCCAATAGAAACAAGATTGAAGAACTTTTGTTGTTGTTCTTGTTGGGCCAAAGTGACCTCTATATGGTGATGAATGACAATGCGTCAAAATTGCTAGGACTTTATATTCCAGGATACATCTTCGAATCACTTGATTAGGACCTCTCTTGAACAGTAAAAGCTCATCTCATAGATAACTTTTCACATCAAATAGGAACTTTTTCTTCTGGGATAGATTTAAATATAGAGGAATCAAACATGTAGCTAAATAATTCACCACATCGGCAAACCATGGAAGCTTTTCATTGACTCTAAATAACTGCTCATCTGTGAAAGTCTCTTAGATACGTGTTGATGGCTTTGATTTCTCAAGCTCTAATCGAGATAGATAGTCGGCCACTGTATTTTATGTCCCTTTTTTGTCCTTGATCTCCACATCAAATTCTTGCGTAAGCAACACCCATCGAATGAGTCATGATTTGGCATCTTTCTTTGCAAACAAATATCGGATTGCTGCATGATCTGTGAAAACCACAACTTTGGACCCAATGACATATGACCGAAACTTGTCCAAAACAAACACAACCGCTAACATTTCCTTCTCTGTGGTAATGTAATTTTGTTGGGCATCATTCAAAGTCCGGCTAGCATAGTAGATAACCCTGAACACTTTCTCTCGCCTTTGGCCTAAAGCTGCTCCCACTGCGAAGTCACTCGCATTACACATAATTTCAAACGGTTGTTGTCAATCAGGTGTGATCATCATGGCAGCTAAAATCAACTTTTTCTTTATCAACTTAAAAGCCTGCAAGCATTTCTCATTGAACTCAAATTTCACTTCCTTTTCCAAGAGATTGCAAAGGGGTTTGGCAATCTTGGAGAAATCTTTGATGAATCTTCGGTAAAATCCCGCATGTCCAAGGAAACTACGGATGCCCTTTACATTTGTTGGTGGAGGAAGCTTTTCAATAGCTGCTATTTTGGCTCGGTCCACTTCAATACCTTGAGTAGATACTTTATAACCCAACATAATTCCTTCCCTCACCATAAAATGACATTTCTCTCAATTGAGCACCAAGTTGGTATCCTAACATCTTTTCAACACTAGAGACAAATTATGTAAGCACTTATCAAAAGAATCACCAAAAATAGAAAAATCATCCATAAAAACTTCCATGAAATGCATAGTCATATCCGAAAAGATAGCCATCATGCAACGTTGAAATGTAGCAGGAGCATTGCAAAGACCAAAAGACATGCGCCTAAATGAAAATGTACTAAAAAGACAAGTAAATGTGGTCTTTTTTTGATCTTCAAGTGCTATAGCTATTTGGTTATATCCCGAGTACCCATCTAGAAAACAATAAAATGCATGTCCAGCAAGTCTATCCAACATTTGATCTATGAATGGCAAAAGAAAATGGTCCTTCCTAGTGGCTTTGTTCAACTTCCTATAATCCATGCAAACCCTCCATCCAGTGATTGTCCCAGTGGAAATAATCTCATTGTTATCATTTTAACTACAGTGAATCCACCTTTTTTTGGAACAACCTGAGTAGGACTAACCTATGAACTATCAAAAATTGGGTAAATGATTCTAGCCTTAAGCCACTTCTGAATTTCGTTCCTAACCACTTCCTTCATTGCTGGGTTCAATCTTCTTTGGGGTTCAATGCTAGGGGTGAATGACTCCTCGTCAAAATTTTTTGCATTACAATAGAAGGACTAATTCCTTTAATGTCTGAAATTCACCAACCCAATGCATTTTTTAACTCCCTTAACACCCTCAACAATTTTTCTTCTTCTAAATGAGTCAATGAAGATGAAATAATGACAGGAAAAGTTTGATTAGCACCCAAGAATGCATATTTCAAATTTTCAGGCAAAGGTTTCAAATCAATCAATAGGTGCACATCTTTCACATCACCAACAATATTAGCATTATTCACACAGAACAAAGGCTCGGGTTAAACAAAATTTTTCAAGCATTCAAAAGAATCCAATACCTTCATAAAACCAACATCATCATCATCCATATCATCTTTGATAAACATAGCTTCCAAACATGTCAATAATGGTTCTTTAGAGATAAAGGAAGGAAAAGATGTTACCACACAAGAGGATATGACATCCACTTGATTGCAAGTCCATGTATCACTTGGATGTTTGAGTGATCTGTATATGTTGAACTTCACCTTCTCGCCATTTACATGCAAGGTTAGTTTTCCTTGTTGCATGTCAATCACTGCGCCTTCGGTAGCCAAGAATGGTCGCCCAAGTATGATTGGGATCTCTTTATCTTCTTCCATGTCAAGCACCACAAAATCTACAGGGAGAATAAATTTGTCAACATGAATAAGAACATCTTCTACAATACCTCAAAGATAAGTGAGAGAAAGGTCGGCTAATTGGAGACAAATTGTCGATGACTTGACTTCTACTAATCCCAACTTTTGGAAGATGGAAAGAGGCATGAGATTTATGCTTGCCCCCAAATCGCAAAGCACTTTACCGAAATGTGTGTTGCCGATCTCACATAGAATTGTGAAGCTTCTCGGATCTTTTAATTTTTGTGGCAACTTTCTTTGCAAGACTGCAATAAACTCCTCAGTCATCAATACTGTCTCATAGTCTCCAAATCTCCTCTTTTTGGTAACAATGTCTTTGATGAATTTTGCATAATTCGGTACTTGCTCAATCGCTTCAATCAAGAGAATGTTGATCTCAAGTTTCTTAAAGACTTCAAGGAATTTTACGAATTGATCATTGATTTTCTTTCGTTGAAATTTTTTAGGATATGACAGCTTAGGGATGATTTTTGTTTGCAGTTCTCCTTCTAGTTCTTCTCTGGACTAACTTCCTTCTCAACTTGTGTAGGTGTAATTGCTTCTTCACAAGTATTCATTCCTTCATTAACATTGGACTGAGTGGAGACTTTTTCTTTAGGTTTCACCTCTTCCAATTCTTTTCCACTTCGCAGAATGATGACCTTGCACTACTCTCTTGGATTAGTTTCAATATTACTTGAAAATGTCATCTGATTCAAATTCCCTTCCAAACCCTTCACTGAAGTCCCCATACTGGTTACTTGCATCTTTAGCTCATCCATCTCCTTCTCATTCTTGTGAAAATGGTTTCTTGTCTCAGTTACAAAAGTGTCAATCATTTTTTCCAAGGAAGGTTTCCATTCCACCAATGGTGGTCCATATCTAGGTGGGTGGGGCATGTTCCTTTGAATACCATAATTATATTGCTCCTTAGAGTTGTAGCCTTGACCATATTGATTTCCTATTGGCTGTGACTTAAATCCCAAGTTCCTTTGGTTTACAAATTGGGCTTGTTCCACCCCCTCATGATTGGTGTAGAATGAATGACTAGTAGCTGTCACCTGCTCATTTTGTTTTTTCTTTGACATGAATTTTGAAAATTGATTGGATAGGGCCGTCAATTGAGCAGATAACTGAGTCACATGGTCTACTTCTAGAATTCCTTTCTTTCCAGTATTTCTCTCGAAGGGCCACTGGTAACTGTTCGAAGCCATATCTTCTAGTAATGTACATGCTTCTTGAGATGTTTTTCTCATCAGAGTATCACCTACTGCTGCATCCACAATTGTTCGAGTCTGGCCATTCAACCCATTGTAGAACATTTCTATTTGTACCCACTCTTGGTATCCGTGATGTGGACATTTTCTCAAAAGGTCTTTGTACATCTCCCAAGCTTCATGCAATGGTTCCAAGTCATGCTGTCTAAATGTACTGATCTCTGCTCTTAACTTTGCAGTTTTACCAGGTGAGAAAATTTTAATAAAAAAACTACTGTGCCACCTCCTGCCAAGTTCGCATTCTATCAGCAGAAATTGAATGAAGCTAATTCTTTGCTTTATCCCGAAGAGAAAATGGGAACAAGTGAGCCTAATGTCATCTTGCGTTGCCCCTTCAGTCTTGATAGTGTCACATAATTCTTGGAAGCTTGCAAGATGATCATTTGGATCCTCCATTGGTGCCCCTCCAAACTGATTTGTCTGAACCAAATTGATGAGTCCAGGCGAAATATGAAAATTCTGAACACGAACATTAGGTTTTTGGATACCGTGATAATTGTCTACCACTGTAGGCTGAAAAAATTCCCTGATAGGTCGTTGTTGTAACTGTTCCTATTCATTTTCGTCATCTCCTTTTCTATTTCCTCCAGTAAAATTAGCTGCACCAAGTCTGGCCTCTAACTGAGCTAATCTTTGAACCATTTCATCCCTCTCTTTGAATTCTCTGAAGTTCTTCTGCTTGATGATCCATTTTCTTTTGTCGACGAATTTACTTTACTATTCTTTCTAACTCTGGATCAAACTGTCTTTCTTGCCCTCTAGTAGTTCGGGGCATACAATCTTTTTACACACAAGCTGCGCAAGAAAATGAAAATGCAAAAAGAAAAAGAAACAACTAAGTTACTCTACGGATAAAAAGAAAACTAACAAGTAAATATCAAACTAGTTATAGAAACAAAAAATTCAAACATTAATCCCCGACAACAGCGTCAAAAATTTGTTCGTGATCCGCAAGTGCACGGTTGTTGAAGTAAGTAATAAATCGGTAAGAATCAAGTCGTGTCCACAGGGATTATGAGAAAGTTCAATTCTATGCTAGCTAACAGTATTTGAAATCAGGTCGGATGAAATTTTGGAAAATTAAAATTAATGTAATTTTTTCTTTTTTTAAAAACAAAATAACTTAAATAAATTTCTAAACAACTATCCAATTCAATGCGACCAAAATAACTATGAATATGAAAAATTTATGCAGTAACTAATTAAGAAAAGATTGTAACAATTGACTAATTAAAAGTTTTAACGGCAAAGGGGAATGACTTTCTCTTAGGGAATGATATTTTTGTCAACTTTAATATTAAATTAGCTATTCTCCACAACTGAAATATTCTACCCTTGTAGGTGAATTTTAAGAATAATTAATCCCCTTTTCTCAAAGATGAATTAATTTATCCACTCTAGACGTCACTTAGTAATCCCTTACTTAAGTTTTTCATAGAGTTTCTTAAGTTTCAAAACTTTAATTTTCACCTCCTAAGTTTCTTGGGTCTCCCAACTCACAAGAAAATCTTAATCAAAATTTCCTTCAATCTTCTAGCAAAAACTCCCTTTTTCCAAAGGCAAATTAATAAGAAGGCAATTTCCAATAATCCTAAAGAATAACAAATAAATCCAAGGAAAAATCAACAAGTATATAAATTTTCAGTCATGGATTTCAGTAAAATTCAAAATTAAAGCATCAACAAAAAAATCAAATCCCTAAGAGAAATTAAGGTTTTAGCCACAAATCATCAAGCCAAATAATCCACAAGCAAAAAAACCATGTATAAACTCATGACGGAATCAAATAAAAATTAAGAACAAAGCTCTCCAAACTCCTTTTTGTGGTTGCTTCTTTGCTGGTGAATGGATGCTGCGTTGTTGGGCAAATAGAGGCTGGTACGTTGGTGAAGACTCTTGGTTGCGTCCTTTAAGTCTAGAGGCTCTTGGATTCAACTTGTGCGTGAAAGATTAGAGATGAGCTAACAAATCAAGGCTTGCATGAATGTGTTGTGTCCATGATGTTGAAGGTTAGAGCTTGAAAGTTTAAAAATAAAAGAAGGCTTGTGTATCTTGGAGGAGCTAGGTGGTTGACGTTGGTGGATTCAAATGGAGGCTACATGGTGGGCGTGGCGTGAAGTTTGGAGGCTACTTTGGTGCATGGAATGAATGGATTTGCTTGCGTGAATGGTAAGTGACAGCAAGCTGCTGAAGGCGGTATGGCGTGATTCCTGGAAAGCTTGTGTGAGGGGTGCGTTGTTTGCATGATTTTTGCTAGAAGGTGAGAGTGAAGTGGAAGCTAGCTGTTAGTCAATAAAGGCTGCTTGACTTTTTAGTGAAGAGTGGAGCTTGTGGCTGTTGCATGGTGGCTGCTGCTTGCGTGAAATGCGTGGTGTGTTGGTCAATAAGAGCTGCATTGTCTCTTGTGCATGAATAAAGGTTGTTGCGTGTCTTGAATAAAATGGAGGTAGTCCTTTGTTTTCTTCTTGGATGCTAGCTGTGGAATGGATTTTTCAAGGTCAATTTTGACATAGCATAAAAATTAAATGGTGATGATTTAGGAGCTCAAATTTTATCAGTATCTTCGTCTTTGAGTAATCTTCAATGTGAGACTTAAATCATTGGATTTCGCCATCTGAGTCAAAAGTTATGGTCGAAACATCGTCAAAAGATCATTTTGGTGATCCAAAATCTGATATGAATTTCAGGAATTTATTTCTCTTAAATTACAGTTCAAAAAAATCTACAATTAGTCCCAAAATATCCGGTAATGAGTCAAGAATTTAAATATGAAATTTCAAAATTTTTGGCTAAATCAATCTCAAGTTAAAAATCCCACAATGATTAAAGGTCAAGTATGATAGAAACTCAAAAACAGTGCAATTCGAGTCTATTTATTTCATTTATGTTTTTTATGTCAACGAACCTCGAATAATGCTACAACATGATAAACCAACCATATATGAACATAAAATGAATGAAAATGACTCTAAATTAAGTCCTAAACATATATGAAAATATGAGTGTATCATTATATACCTCTCCATATCTCCGTTATCATTTTTTTTGGTCTTGAAAACCCATTTGATTCTGATTACTTTTTGTCCTTTGGGAAGAGCAGCAAATTCCCAAGTATTTTTTTTGTTAATGGCTTGAATTTCTTTATCCATTTCCCTCACCTACCTTTTATCTTAACTAGCTTCTGCAAAATCAATTGGTTCACTGTCTGCAAAAGGACAAAATAAGGTGAGATTATTTATCACTTCAGTTTCATCATACAATTCCCCCAAATTACTTAAGCCACGAGGCCCAACAGGACTTTCTTCTGATGATGTAGATGATTCACTATGATGAAGAGAAGCAAGCATCACAGGTTCTTGATCTGCTTCAATATTTTCTCCCATGCTTTCTTAAACAAATGGAAAGAAAGCATAATCTTCTTTTTGTGTATTCCAATCCCATATAGCTTCCTCATTAAAAATGACATCTCTACTCACAGCAAGTTTTCCATTTTTGGGATTATAAAGCTTGTATCCTTTCGAACTTGAATCGAATATAAGTAATATTCCATTCGAAAATCTCATAATCGAATCAATTCAGTGACTTATTCTCTTACAATGATCAAAGTTTGTTACTTTCTAGTTTTTCTTAATTGACTAGATTAAGGAAACTTGTATTATCTACATATGGTGCCGCCGTTGAAGGGAGACACATATCTGAAGCGAGAGGCGACAGTGGGAGCGGCGAGACCCAAACGGGAGAGGCACGACAGTGGGAGCAAGACCCAGATCTGAAGGGAGATTTCAATGGACTTCAAATCAAGTATCTTAACTTGCTCCTTTGGGATAGTAACAGTCAAAACCCATTTTGAGGATATAGGTTTCTGTATGTAGACTTCTCTTCCATGTTTTTGCTTTATTCTTGGAATTTTCAAGTGTCAGAAAACCCATATCTTCTTTATACCCCACTACCTTCGTTGCTCTCTCCCTATGGGGTGGGTTCATATAAGCTCTAATTCTTTCACTATCTTTCTCCTCCTCTGCATATGAGTTTAGATTTACTTTTTTTAAAGTGATAACGGTAGAATCTGTCTGTGCAAATCACTTCAAGTGGTAGATTTGTGTGTGTTTTTATAGTGTTTGTTTTTTATTCTGGGTTAAGGTGACATGCCTCATCAAAGATAAAAGCTTTGTGCAAAAAGGTTTTTAATTTAGAGCTCTAACTAAATATTGTAGTGGGTCTTGTACCTCCTGCTGTGAGGTGCTTGATCTTGCTGTACTGTAAGAGTTCATAGGAGAAGTCGAAAGCTATGATCTATTGTGGTGACGACCAAATACAAACACATGGTATGTTCTGATCAAGGCCTATTAGTACTTCTTTCACGTTTCTTCTCCCAGAGACGATGGAGGTACGAAACATGGAGTTTTTTTTTTAGGAAATGGGGTTCAGGTCTTCAAGATTCCAGGTTTAGTTACATTACTCGTTTGTATTTTTTTGGAGGAAATGGGGTTCAGGTCCTTCAAGATTCTAGATTCAGTTACATTGCTCGTTTGTATCTTTTGTAAATATTGTTTTTTTTTTCCTTTGTTTGGTTGCCTAGAAAAGTCTCTCTAGCCAGCCAACCACTGGACTGTGGCGAACCTATATCCAAAATCGTATAAGGGATCGAAAAATTGCCAAATTAACAGTTGTTTTGTCTTGAACGATCAAAGATATGTCAGCAATTAAGCATTTTCATTTTGGCATGGGTGCAAGTAAGCTATCTTCTCTCTCTCTCTAATTTACTCTCTGCAGATTCCTCGTTACATATGTTGTTTTCTCTTTTTATACCTCTTGCACTTTTTGGGGTGAGTCCTATGTCTTTCAGATATAGGTTTTGTGTTTGGAGGTTTGGGGAGGTCAAGTTTCTTTAGATATGGTGCGTTTATTTTTGTGGTGACTAGTAGCCATTGTTTATGTGAATCATTAGTAAGTTTCTTGCATGGATTTTTTTTTCTGTGGGATTTTTGAGTCATTTACTAAAGCTCATCTTTTTCTTTGACTTGAGAAAAGAGGTTTTCTGGTATTAAGGTGTTACTGGTTTTTTTGTTGGTATTCTTTATGGAGGGTGTAACCTGCATACTTGTTTTCTGTATACATGTTTAACAGCTCTCTAACTTAGTTTCTTCTATACTTGTTAGTTAGATGTCTTCTTTAGATGGGAGGGTTAGTACAGATAGACGATTAGCAACTTCAGTTATGTTATTGATTAAAGGCAAGGCTTGCGTAGCTCATAAGGTAGTTTGGTGTGGAGTTCTTTACGTAGAAAGAAGCAGGTTGTAGTTGCAGATGGCAAGAGAGAGGGAGAGAGAGGGAGAATGTGTGTTTTGAAAATTCCTTTTGTTGTTTGCGCAAGTCATTTATTAACACTCTGCTGAAATTGCTTTTCGTCATTGGAAACTTGGGAATTTTGCGCTTCCCTTATATAGAGAATTTCACCAACTGTGCAGCAGCTTATGATAGTTCGTGTACCTGTGTGCAAAAAACGGCTACAAATCGTTGACAGGATATGATCGTCTCCCATCAATTTTAGCCTCTTGCTTCCCAAACTCCTTTGTCTTACGCGACATCCTTGGTTAGTCTAGGTTTTTTGTGTGGAATATAAAGTGTGGCTTGCAACTTCCTTTATATTTGTAGAATCTTTCCTTCCCAAGCCCGGAGGCTTTCTTGCTAAACACCTCTATTTTTTTCCTTGTGAGCTCTTCCACTGTACTGAGAATGTGTGTGTATCGATAAGGCTGAGGATACCTTCGGTTGTGACGCAGTCTAAGTAGCGTATAAACGAGCTTCAATCCAGAAACTCAAGAACAGTTGAGAAAACTCTCAAACTAGGGTTTTTATTAATTCCCAGATAGATAATAACATCAACGAAAGTTGTTTAAATAGCTCGAAAGAAAATAATTAAAACATGGATCCACTTATGAGTTTATGAGTCCACTTTTAAATTAAAATGCAATCTTCAATTCTTCGGTCCACCTCGCTTGGTCTTCTGGCTGTCGGCCCAAGTGAGATAGTCTTCTGCAATATTCTACGTCAGTCTCCCTTTCTTGAAAAAAACTCGACCTCAAGTTTACAACATCATCAGGATAAATCACCTCATCAGAAGGGTAGTACTTGTGAATGTCCGCCACGTTAAACGTTTTGGAAATACCCATACTATCGGGCAGCCCCACCACATAAGCATTGTCATTAATCTTCGTTAGGATCTGGTACGGACCATACTTCTGTGGCTGCAGCTTGCTATAAGTACCAACAGGAAAACGTTCACGACGAAGAAAGACCATTACCTCATCATCCACAGCAAACAACTTCTCCCGATGATTTGGTGGTGACTGTTTATACTTAGCATTCGACGCTCAATCTTACGCTTCACGCCAAGATGAACGACTTGCCAATCGAAGCCATTTTCTGCAGAAGAAGACTCTTCAAAGCGACCTTAGGATAACTCGCTAAGTCAAGAACATGATGAGGTACCTTAGTATAAACAATGGAAAACGGTGAACGTCCGGTAGAACAATGGACGGCATTGTTGTAGGAAAATTCAGCACGAGCCAATGCAAAGTCCGACTGCTTGGGACGATCGCCACAAATACTGCGGATCAAGTTTCCCAAAGTACGATTCACCACCTCTGTCTGTCCATCAGTTTGCGGATGGGCAGAACTGCTAAAATTCAGCTGCGAGTCAAACAGCTTCCATAAAGTCCGCCAGAAATGCCCAAGAAACTTCTCGTCCGATCGAAGTGATAGATTTAGAGGCGGAGACGAACCACTTCTAGAAAGAAAAGGCGGGCAATGTTCGAAGCATCCGCAGTCTTCTTACAAGGAATGAAATGGGCCATTTTTGAGAACCGATCGACCACAACAAAGACAGAATCCCAACCCCGCTGTGTACGAGGCAAACCCAGCACAAAATCCATAGACAGATCCTCCCAAATAGTGTCAGGCACAGGTAACGGCATGTACAAACCAGTATTCTGTGACTGCCCCTTGGAAGACTGGCAGGCAAAACAATGCTTCACAATAGTATCAACATCCTTACGTAACTTTGGCCAAAAGAAACGCTCAGCCACAGCAGCCAAAGTTTTATCACGCCCAAGATGCCCAAATTAAACCACCCTTTGTGCAAATCACGAATAACTTTCTCCCGCATACGGAAGAACAAGGAACACACAACCGATTGCCCTTGAACAAAAACCATCCGTAATATGATAATCCCCGAGTTCAATTTCGAAAGTGCATAGTGCCCAAACATCACGAAAATCATCATCATCACAGATAACTCTTTCAAATGACTCAAAACCCACTAATTCATTTTTCAGAACCATAAGCAAATCAGCACGGCGGCTCAATGCATCAGTCACCTTATTCTGAACTCCTGACTTATGTCGAAGCTTAAATGGGAATTTCTATAAAAATTGGGACCACCTGGCATGCATATCACTACTAATCCGCTTCTGACTATTCAAAAACTTCAAAGCCTCATGGTCAGAGTACAAAATAAACTCCTTACCGATCAGATAGTGCTCCCAATGCTTCAAAGCACGCACGACAGAATAAAACTCCTTATCATACGTGGACCAGGTACACCGCGAGTCAGTCAACTTCTCACTGAAAAATGCCACAGGATGCTTTTCCTGAGAAAGCACGACGCCAATGCCAAAACCGCAGGCATCACATTCGACCTCAAACAGCTTGTCGAAATCCGGTAAGGCCAACACCGGAGCAGTACATAACTTCTCCTTCAACTCAGCAAAGCTAGCATCAGCAGCATCAGTCCACTGGAATTGGCCTTTCTTCAAACTCTCAATAATAGGCGCTGCAATGGCACTGAAATTTCGAATAAAACGACGGTAAAAAGTAGCCAGACCATGAAAACTCCGGACCTCACGCACAGTGGATGGCGTAGGCCACTCTTTGATGGCACGGACCTTCTCCTCGTCCACTTTAATGCCAGCACCACTCACAACAAAACCCAGGAATAAGAGCTGATCAGTCATGAAAATGCACTTCTTTCTATTCAGGTACAACTCATTAGCTTGCAAGGCTTCCAAAACCTCACGCATGTGTGGCAAATGTTCAGCTTCCGAGGCACTGTAGATAAGAATATCGTCAAAGTAAACAACGAAAAACCTACCAATAAACTTATGCAGAACCTGTGTCATCAAACGCATGAAAGTGCTCGGCGCATTGCTCATCCCGAATGGCATGACAAGCCACTCGTACAAACCATGCTTGGTCTTGAACGCAGTCTTCCACTCATCCCCCTGCCTGATTCGAATCTGGTGGAAGCCATTCTTCAAATCGAATTTAGAAAACACCTTCGCACCTGCCAACTGATCAAGCATATCATCCAGTCGGGGAATGGGAAACTTGTAACCCACGGTGATCCTATTAATAGCTCGGCTGTCAACACACATCCGCCAGCTACCATCTTTCTTCGGAGTCAACAAAGTAGGGACAGCACAAGGACTCATGCTCTCCTGAATCTGCCCATTCTCTAACAACTCATCAACCTTTTGCTTCAGAATATCTGTCTCCTTTGGGCTCATATGATAATGAGGCAGATTGGGTAAGCTCGCACCAGGGATCAAATCAATGTGATGCTGTACATCACGCAAAGGTGGTAAACCAGGTGGCAACTCATCCGGCATTAAGGCACTAAATTCAGCAAGTAGAGGTTCCACAGCCTCCGGTAAATCATCCACAACCTCCCGTTCAGTAGACAACAAGGACTGCTTCACAATCACAACATGTATCTCTTTAACTTCCTTAGCATCAGAAAGGAAATCCTTCGAATGTTTAGTCACAGCGAATAAAGTTCGTCCCTCCACTTTACAAGCTTTAGGACGTTTGGCTTCTTTTCGCGGCAATAGGGTAAATTTCAGCCCATCCTTTTCAACCCGAAAAATATTGTCTCGACCAGCATGCTGTGCATTAACATCATATTGCCAAGGTCGGCCAAGCAAAATGTGACAAGCATCCATATCCACCACATCACAATAAGCTTCATCAGAATAGTTACCAATGGAAAAGGGTACCTTACAGCGTTCGGTGACCTGAATCTTCTCCATTGTCCGATCCAACCAATAATGTAAGGGCTAGGATGTTTTCGGCGGCAACCCCAACTTCAACAAGATCCTTGCCAATTATATTCTTGCAGCTACCACCATCGATGATAATGTTGTAGCAATTACCATTAATAGTGCAACGGGTGCGAAATAATTTGTGCCTCTGAGAATCATCAGACTCCTTTTCTGCCAACATCAGCTTACGCATGACATGAATCCCAACCTCCTCCTCGGACTCATACTCATCGTCATCCCCATCAGGTTCACATATAATCCCATCATCATCGTTGCGGTCAACAATATTTACTGTCCTTCGCTCAGGGCAGTCACTCGACCTGTGGCCTGGCTGTTTACACCTGTAACACTTACCGGGAATCGACCTAGCGTAGGGGTTAACAGTTTTCACCGGCTCTTTACCCTCACGGTGTGGAGGTGGAGATGCGGTCGCTAGGGTCTTCTTAAGAACACTAGTACTTGCACCTTTTTCATCGAAACGACGTCGCGGAAAATCACTCATAGGGGCCCTCTCCCGCAACAATGACTCAGCACGCAAAGCCAAAATTTTAGCTTCAGTCAGAGTACGAATGATATTCACACCAACCTTATCTGCTATAAGGGGCTTCAAACCACCCAAATACCTCGCCACTCGTTGGCTTTCAGACTCACGCAAATTATTACGTTGAGCTAATCTCATAAATTCAGCAGTGTATTCATGAACGGACCTGTTTGATTGACGACAACGATTATACTGTTGGAAAAGGATCTCGTCAGAATCGTGAACAAGGAATTCACCTTCAAAGAACTCCTTCATACACTTCCACGTAGAAACCTTCCTCTTCCCTTCACTAAGGAGTCGCTCATTAACCCTCTCCCACCAAGCAGAGGCTCCACTCTTCAATCTACAAGCAACTACCTTCACTTTCCTATCATCTGGGATCCCCTGATATTCGAAGAATCTTTCGACCTCCGCCAACCAATCCAGAAAATCCTCAATAACCATACTACCATTAAAGTAGGGAATATCTACCTTCATGACGTACTCGTTATGTGTAGCACGACCATTAGCACCTCGGTCACATTGAACTACCACAACCTCTTCCTCATCGTAATTGAATCGAAATTAGGATTGTTGATGACCGCTCTTCCGCATTTACGCCTACCATCATTCCTATTTTGGAGTTCGCGAGCAGCGAAACTATCGGCGCCGAGAGAATCGCAAGTCGATCCTCCAACGATTTCATCCTCTGGTTTAAAACTCCCACTGTCACCTCAGCCCCTTGATCACCGTCAATAGGACCGCCGCCACCTCGAGCCATCAGGTTCGACCAAGCTCTGATACCAACTGACGCAGTCTAAGTAGCGTATAAATGAGCTTCAATCCAGAAACTCAAGAACAGTTGAAAAAACTCTCAAACTAGGGTTTTTATTAATTCCCAGATAGATAATAACATCAACGAAAGTTGTTTAAATAGCTCGAAAGAAAATAATTAAAACATGGATCCACTTATGAGTTTATGAGTCCACTTTTAAATTAAAATGCAATCTTCAATTCTTCGGTCCACCTCGCTTGGGCTTCTGGCTGTCGGCCCAAGTGAGATAGTCTTCTGCGATACGTTCTACGTCAGGTTGGCTCACTGGTTATTACTTTCCTTCATTTTATTTTATTACTTTTTTTAGTTTTATTTTCCTGTCTTTTGTATCTATATTAGTATTATATATATATATATAAAAATGTGTGTGTGTGTGTGTGTGTGTCTCTTCATATACCTTTCCACCAGGAGAATCTCTCCTTACCAAGCCCAACGAGTTTTTCGCGATTACTTGAGATCTTCGGGTGAGCTCTTCCTTTATTTTAGATTGTGTAGGTAATATCCCATCTCCGATGGGAAGGGTATTTTAGTAAATTATGACGGGTTAGGAGTATTAAATTATAACTCGACATGACATGCAGCCTCTATAAATGGTGAGTTTTGTACAGGCACATAGTCATACATGCATTCATGACATTTCCCGGCATAAGTGTCTAATTGTGATCTTTTGTGAAATTGGTGTGATAATGGGATTTGAAAAATTATTTGGAGTGCGCCATAGAGTGTTTTACATTTTTAGGAATTTATGAGAATTTTTTTGGAATTATCCGGAGAAAATTCCCGGACCGGCAAAATCGTCGGTAAATGGCCTAAATGTGTTTTTGTTGTGAAAAATGTGGTATTCGTGTTTAAAAAATTATTGGGAGTGGACTGTCATATGTTTTACAATTTTGGGCAATTTAGGTAATTTTCAAAAAATGATTCGGAAATTTCTGAAATTCTTGATCGGAAAAATCGCCAATTAGCGAACGATTCGATTTGAGTAGATAAAATTGCTACCCAATGGCACTGTACTATTGGGTATATTATTTTGGGATTGAAATTAGGGTCATTTGAGTTGATTGGGTTAGTTTTTGGATCTGGATTAAAGAATCATTATTTTGACTTTTCTTTAAAGCTTTGGCCAATAACAATTAGCCACCAAATACCTTCATTAAGGCTTCTCACTTGATCCTATCGGTTTACCTTGGTTAGAAGCAAGAAAAGAAACAAGTTATTAAGTTGTTAGCTCACTCATCCGAAGCATTTCTCCATTTGTTTTCTCACCATCGGATTTTGCTTCTTTCTTCACCTTCCTCCAAACACTCAAAAGTTCTTTGATTTGTTACTAAGCCATAGCCTTCCCATGATGATGAAAGACATATATGGTGTGGTAGATTAGAGGAGTTAGTGCAATAAATTGGAAAAGTGAAGGTTGGAAGCTTGAAATAGGTAAGAATTCATGAAGCTTTAATTAATTATGCTTTGAATTGTGCATTGAATGAATCATGGTTATTAGATGCCTCCAAAGGGGTTATTGTTTACTACTAATCATGAGTTATGATGGTTAAATGTTATGAAAATGATAGTTTGAATTGTTGGGTTATGTTTGAATATGATTTGAGGAAGTTAGCATGAAAGATGTGTTGTAACTTGGTTTAACTTGCTTTTGGATGATTCTTGATGATTTTTTACATGAAAATGATTGTGTTTGGTGCTGCCAAGTTGAGGTAGTATTTCCTAGTGAATGTATGCATGACCTAGGGACTGATTTCTTGTACATTGGGTATGCTTAGTGAAGTAGAATTGGACTTGGCATGATAGGAAGTGAATGGAGAAGTAAAGCTGGAAAATTTGTTTTGACCTACTGTACTGTTTTGGGCATAACTTATTGTGTGGTTATGTAAATGAGTTGAGGTTTGTTCCCAATGAAACTTTGGTTTGTTGGCTACATTTTTGTGTGAAATAGGTGTTGTCAAATTGTAACTCTAATAGGTTGAAATTTGGCATGGAAAGTTACTGTTTTATTGCCTGTGAACAGTAACCGAAACCATAACCTATGAGCTTTGCTGATTTTTATAAATTAATTGAGATGGAATTAGGGATAATGGTCTTCATGAAAGTTGTAGCATATTGAGTTATCTTTCCATTTCCACTGATTTTGCTATTTTTAGAGGTGTATATTGAGAGATATGAACTTTTTACTATGGACTGGTTTTGGGCATGTTGATGAAACCTAGCTTAAGTGTCTGACTTGTGAGTATTCTGCTTGGAAGCAATTTTAGCCATTTTTGTGGACTGAATTGGTGTGAGTGATCTTCTGAAAAGTTGAAGAGGAAGAAATTATATTGAAAATGAGATATGGCATATAATTTTTAGAGGTCAGAGTTGGGAGTTATGATTTTGTAAAAAACTGATCCTGCATTAGGATGTGAATGGCTGATTATGGCAGTAACTTGCAAAATAGTTTTGAAATTTTTAGAAATTAAATTGGAAATTGAGTTCTTCATGAAAATTGAAGTTTGAGGATGTATCTTTTCAGGGATATAAAGTTCTGATTTTTCTGACTTGTGTATAGGGAGTTATGCTTGTTATAAGTTTACTGCTCAAATTGAATGATTTCAGGGACAGCAACATTGAGTGAATTAATTGACTTGTTTAGCAATGGAATTTGATTTTGGATTGTTCATGAAAGTTGTATATGACATTGTGAACTTATTGAGCATATTTATGTGGTAATTTTTGGCTTAAGAATCTGAGAGTTATGGAAATTTCAATATACTGTCTGTTTTAATGGGATTTGAGTAGGCAGTAGCTTTGAAGGGATTTTTGACACCCTTAGGGGTGAAATTGATTTTTATGATCTTCTTGAGAATTGTAGAGGGTTTCATGATCTTTCCAACGAGATATAGTTGGAAATTTTCTGAATTGTGTGCAATGAATTATTGGTGTTGAAAATTGGATTGGAAATCAGGAAAAAAAAGAAGAAATGGGAATGGGAATCATGCCCGGTCACTAGGGCGACGCCTCGCCCTAGTGACGAGGCTTAAAAGGCACGATCGCTAGGCGGCGCCTCGCCCTAGCGACGAGGTCGATGAGTCAACCCGCTGGGCGAGACGCCCCCCAATGAGGCTGGTTATTTTTTATTTTTATTTTTTATTTGTTAATTGGTAATTTGTGATTTCATGCTTCTTTTGTCAATTTCTTTTCTGTCCGACGTCCGATTGACCTGATTCTTGAGGCATCGGATTCGTAGAACATTTAATTTCATTTTGTGAGAAGTTGGGAATTTTTGGACGGAAAATTGACGTGGTCCTAGGTAACGGAGCCTTTAATCACTGTTTTGTTTAATTGGGGACCTATAAAGGTCCGAATTGCGCACCGTCAGCGCCAATAGGTTTCTAATTTTTAGACGGATTTTGTTATGAGAAAATTTAGATTTAGGGCTGAAAAATTCATGAACATGTATATTTCACCTACATATGCACAAATTGCATCTGTAGTGACTCGTTCTTTCTCTGTTTCTTATAGAGGCCCAAGTGGAGCGTCGTCCGACCAACGAGGCGGAAACTTTCCGGCATTAGCTCGGAAGTAATAGGTGAGTAACCTAGTTAGTTTCTCAACCTTATGTGTTTATTAATTATATGCATTGATTGCCATGAGGAAGCAAGGATGGATATATGTGATTGATTAATTTGATTGATTTCGGACCATGGGTGTTCGAAATATTGGATTGTGATATTGAAGTGCGTGAGAATGCATTAGTAAATTGGATTGTAAATATGGTAGTGAAACGAAAGGTAAATGCATGGGAATGAAATACCAGACTAAAAGTCCGAGGACATTGGAAAATGATCGGAAATAGTAATTAATTGGAATTGGAAATAGAAATGCGATAATTAGAAATTGGAAAATGACATGTGCGTTCATGCATAGTAAATGATCAGATAATGGCAGTTGTGACCGGTGTAGCCACCGATTTCAGAGCTTTAAGCTCAACGCACAGGGCCTCGTGCCCAACGTATTCCGAGCCTCGGCTCGATGATCAGGGCTATGCCCAACGTTTCGGGGCTTTAAGCTCAATGTTTCAGAGCCAATGGCTCAACGTATATGAGCTCAAAGTATACGGACACAACAACGAAAGAAAATGAAAGAGTCACATGCACACTGCATAAATGAATGTTTAATGTGAATTGTGTGAAAGGTTTTTTGCCTTATCAAATGTGAAATTGAATGCCTGTGATTTCTTGTTTATGATATATATACAATATTGTGTGATTGTGTGGATATGCATGAGTTGGGTGAACCATCGATGATGGTTTCTCACTGAGTTCGCAAACTCACCCAACATTGCATCTATTTTTCAGAAATGGAGAGTACCCGTTGGACACACGGAGTACGCTCTCTCGCTAGCAAGCAGTGTCGTATCGGGATCGATTGTCGTCAGATCTGCATTAGTGTATTAATTTGGTATTTAGTAGGCCCAATTGTTTACATGTAATTGTATAGAGTGACTGAGCACTAATGAGTGCTAATAATGATTGAAATTGTTTTATCAGTGAAATGGTTTTATCTTTGAAAGTGTTTTGTTATAATTGGGCCAAGTCAATGATTGTTTGCGCACTCTAATGTTTTTGAAAGAAAAAGAAAATGTCATACGATTTTTGTTAATAAGGTAATGAATGTTCTAGTATGCCACCCTCGCGGGTCACGGGCTCGGATATCACCATAGATATCAGGTTCGGGTCTCGTCGGGAGTGGGGTGCTACAGTGTGGGTTTAAAGGACTGAGGATCCCTTAGGTTGTCACATTGTTATTATTAGTATTATTTGTCTTCTTAATATTATTATTAGTAGTATTATTTTAACTTTTTATCTATGTATATATCTATATATTTCGGGTATTTTTATTATTATCATTTCTATTTTATTGTTTTTGGTATTATTATTACCGGTTTTTACCTGTTCTCTCTGTAACCTACATCACTCTTATATTATCTCATTTGCATGTGGTTCTACCGAAAATAGTTTCTCTACTATGTAGGGGTCAGGCTGCATATCCCCAGACTCTGCTTCAATGCAAGACTTCAGACTAGGTGCGATAATGATAATGATGATCCTTTCAAACTTGAGTCATAGTCTATGAACACAAACTTTTCACTTTTGTCATCCAGCTTCATCAATCTTTGATTCGAGACATGAGCATAAGCAACTCTCTCAAAGATTTTCAAGTCAGCAACACTTGGTTTCCATCCATTCCAGGCTTGTTGAGGAGTCATATTCTGCAAACTTTTGGTAAGGCTTCTATTAGAAAGATATACAACACAATCTACTGCTTCGACCCAAAATTCCCTCAGCATTTGCTTACTTTTCAGCATGCTTTGTGCCAGGTTTAAGATTGATCGATTTTTTCTCTCAACGACACCATTTTGTTGTGATGTGAATGGAATCGTGAGGGGCCTTCGGATTCCATTTTTATCACAAAATCTTTTGAGCTCTCTTGATGTAAATTCTCCTCCCCCGCTTGATCTCAAAGCTTTTATGGAATACCCACTCATCTTTTCAATAAAAATTTGAATCTTTTAAACACTCCAAACACCTCAGATTTTTGTTTCACAAAATATACCCATTTTTTTTGGCTACAATCATCAATGAATAACAGAAAATAGTTATTCTTACCGAAAGAACTTGGTGTGATTGGCCCACAAAGATCCGTATGCACAAGCTCCAGAGGCTCCTTTAACTCTTGAATAAGATTCTTTTGGAAAGTTTTTTTTAGATTGTTTACCAAAAATACACCCTTAATAGAATTGGTTTGGGTGATGAATGTAAAGCAATCCTTTCACCATATTTTCCTCTGCCAGTAATCTCAAACCACCAAAATTCAAATGCCCAAGTCCTAAATGCCATGTCCATGATGAGTCTTTCACACATGCTTTCAAGCACTTTGCAATATTAGTTTGAATGTTCAATACAAACATTCTATTTTTCATCATTCGTACTTTAGCAATTAAATTCTCATCTTGATCTCTGAGTGAATATAACGGCCCAGACCACCCGCTTGCGAATATTGTTCACTTTAGGCTGCCCAGTCTGCGCTGTCGTGTTACCCTCACGATTTTACATTGCCCCTTATAAGGAGTGCTTTGTTCTCCTCCTCAACTAATGTGGGATAACATAAAATTGTAACATTCTGCCCCCATATTAAGGATTAGAATTTAGATTTCTCTAATGGAGAGAATAGCAATGTGAGAGTTCGAAAAATTTGCATGTCATGCTCAGAAAAGTGTCAGTATACACGTATGTGGATTTTTAATCCTTGCACACATGAAAATAATTGTACATGCATTCGTTGACAACTTTCAGGTATGATTGTTTCTAAATGTGATTTTCTTATAAGAAATGAGAAGTAGAAGGAGTAGAAAGAGTGATCTTGGTGTGAGTTGTGATAAGGAGAGATTTGGAAACAAAATTGGTAGTGATATGGAAAATGTTCACTGAGTGTGTTTCGGTTTGTTAGCCATAACTTTTCTTCTAGTTATCCAAATGATATGATTCTTTATTTGGATTAAACTAGAAACATATGGCTACATTTCTTATGAAGACATCAAATTTAAATTCTGTCTTTAAGAATCTCAAAGGTTTTGATGAAGTTGAGAACTGGGTGCAGAACATTGGATGAATGTAGAAAATTCATGTTCTGTAATCGAGGAAAATTTTGGATTAATCTAGGATGACTTAGGTAAAATATGTCCCCTAGAAAGTTGTAGGTCTTTCTTTTAACTTTCCAGCAGTATATAATATGAAAATGTTGGACACCTAAGTCAGAAATTATGGTCCTTATAAGGGAAGATGCATCTTCTGCCTTTCGCTTTTTCTATGTGATAACGTCACTTCCTCTATGTGATGACGTCACTTCTTCTGGGTTTTGTATCGTCTGGGTTTTGCATCTTCTGCCTTTCGCTTCTTCTATGTGATGATGTCACTTCCTCTATGTGATGACGCCATTTCTTCTGGGTTTTGTATCGTCTGAGTTTTGCATCTTCTGCCTTTTGCTTCTTCCACGTGATGACGTCACTTTCTCTATGTGATGACATCACTTCTTCTGAGTTTTGTATCGTCTGGGTTTTGCATCTTTTATCTTTCGCTTCTTCTATGTGATGACGTCATTTCCTCTATGTGATGACGTCACTTCTTCTAGGTTTTGATATCGTCTGTGTTTCGCTATTTTCTATGTTTTGATGAAACTCATCGTCTATCTTTTGATATCGTCTATGTTTCGCTATCTTCTGTGTTTTAATGAAACACATCGTCTATCTTTTGATATCGTCTGTGTTTCGCTATCTTCTGTGTTTTGACGAAACACATCGTCTATCTTTTGATATCGTCTGTGTTTTGCTATCTTCTGTGTTTTGACCAAACACATTGTCTATCTTTTGATATCGTCTGTGTTTCGCTATCTTATGTGTTTTGATGAAACACATCGTCTATCTTTTGATATCGTCCATGTTTTGACGAAACACATCGTCTATCTTTTGATATCGTCTGAGTTTCGCTATCTTCTGTGTTTTGACAAAACACATCGTCTATCTTTTGATATCATCTGTGTTTCACTATCTTATGTGCTTTAATGAAACACATC
The DNA here is from genome assembly GCA_029891385.1 of Erythroxylum novogranatense. Taxonomy (NCBI): domain Eukaryota; kingdom Viridiplantae; phylum Streptophyta; class Magnoliopsida; order Malpighiales; family Erythroxylaceae; genus Erythroxylum; species Erythroxylum novogranatense. The sequence continues at coordinate 472,251 of CM057227.1, read as the reverse complement.
GTCTATCTTTTGATATCGTTTGTGTTTTGCTATCTTCTGTGTTTTGACGAAATACATCGTCTATCTTTTGATATCGTCTGTGTTTCGCTATTTTCTGTGTTTTGACGAAACACATCGTCTATCTTTTGATATCATTTGTGTTTTGAAATCTTCTGTGTTTTGTTCCTTTGTTTTTCCGCAGGGCCTATCTTATGTTCCATTTTCGATCCTTCCATAAAAAAAACTATCCTTGTGTCTTCATGAAAGTTAAAGATCAAGGAGTCCAATTAGGATTGAGCCTTTAAAATGTTAATCCTTGAATGGAAGTTAGGCACAATACATTGTTTTGAATGTGAACATCCCGATAATGCTAGAGGCATATTTTCTAATGTACTGAACCAAAGAGAGTGAATTCTGGTATCGGTGGGAAGAGGAGTTATAGAGGAACATTGTTCTAGCAGAAAGTTTGACCAAATTGTCTCAGTTCCACCTTCTGATTTTAATGCGAACCATAGACTCGAAAGAGTGTTATGGGAAAAATTTGAAAGTGAGTAAGGGGTTATGACTTGTGATTATGGCGGTTTAACTAAGTCATAAACTTAAGTATAAATTATACTTAAAGAGAGTTCCAATAAAGGGAAGTGGATAAGTGAATAAGAATTGGACAGGTGTCCTAGCTAAAGTTAAGATATTTATTGCCTTAAAAAGACAAGTTGAGGTCCTTGTTTTTATCTTTCCTTGTCTTTATCTTTTCTAAAAACTTCTTTCTTTAAAGCTCCTCCAACCTAGAGCTTTTCTAGAAATATTCACCAAAGTTAAACCTTGCTTTTCTCTGTTTGTCTGACTTTCACTTGGATATTTCTTTCTTCTATTCCAAGAAAGACCGAACCTCTGTCAACTTTTCAAATGGGGTAAGTGAGTTACATGCGAGTTAGGGCTTTATGATGGTTGAGGATTTTGGAGCTTCAAACAAGTTATGCTAGTCAAGTGTCTACATTCAGGCATTCCTAGAATTTGGAAGCAAATATTAATCTGGAGCGTACTATGAGTAGACCTAGATGGTCTCATTCCACTGATTGCTTTGTTTGACTTTTTGATATAAATTGATTTCTGAATGATTATGTGAAAATATTTGATTATGTTGATTTCCGGACTGGAGGTCCGATGATTGTGATGATTGATCTGAGATATTGAAGTGCTCATTGAATATGAATCAGATGAGATAAGTATGCATAATGTGATTTCTAAATGACGAACCATGGTCCGATAATAAGTGTGTTTTTAAATGTGCATTTGCCTATGAATGAAATGTTATTCTCAACTGAATGTTGAATGCCGGACTACAGTCCGATGATATGTGCAAATGTGATTGATGCATTTTATAAAATGCATGTTCAGATAAAGGCGTTGTGACTTGAGTTGCCAATATGAAGCGCTTCCACGTAGAGCTTTGCTCCGTGATTTCTGATTCTGCACATAGAACTTTGCTCCGTAATATGTGTTATGCACCTAGAGTTATGCTCTATAATTATGTTCTGAATGAGCCCTATGGGTCAATATTTGTATAAGTGTGTGATAGGCACTCAGTCACAACATTAAGAACGAATGTGAGTCTCATACAAATGACATATGCATAATATGATTGTTTGAGTGAATTGATTATGAACGTGAATGTGAAATCCTGTTGATATGTGATTTATGTATTATGTGATTGGGTGAGCCATCGATGATGGTCACTCATTGAGTTTGCAAAACTTACCCAAAATTTGTAATTATTTTTCAGGATCTGAAAAATACCCCGTTAGGCCAACGAGAGTATACCTACAGCCTATAAGTGAAGGTTAGGGGTCGGGATCAGTTCGCGTCTACATTTGTGCTTTGTTCCAATTTTGTATAAGATTGTATGCTTTGGAACTTTTGTAAAAAGATTTATGTTGTAATGTAAAGCACTTTATGACCAAAGTGTTTGTGATTGTGAAAGGGCCCTATGTGTTGATTTACTTCCGTGTAATATGTGTGTTTGTGGTTTCAAATGAAAGAAAGAACAAAAATTATACCGATTTTGTATGAGTGAGTGTTCTAGCACGTCACCCTCGCGAGGCACGGACTCGGACATCACCCATTGATGTCGGGTTCGGGTCTTGTGAGATTGGGATGCTACATTTATGTAGTATCAGAGTCCAGAAGTATTATCTTATATGGGCATTCTGAAATATGTGTCAAGTTACTTGCATTTTAGTCATGTCGTAGCAAACAACGGCAACTGATCCCCATTATGAGTCACATGCATAGGCATTCCTTAAGAGTTTGAGCTGATAGGAGCATTGATGAAGATGATGATCCGAAAGAATATGAGAAAATAAAGGCTTATGGACATTGGAAATGAGAAATAGTATCTGGTTTTGTACGATAGATAAAAATTCACCACAAAGGTGACATAAGTGTGAATATGTATATTGTCGTGAATTGACTAAGGAAAATAAGAATATGAGTAGTTTTGAGGGAAATGAAGTGTACAGACAGAATGAAATGCAATGATAAAATTGTTGTGATCATAAAAGGATAAATTTGGAGCCGAAATGGTTATGTGAGTATTGTGATAAGTGTTGTAATTCAGTATAAGAAGACATTATGGAAAAATGAGAAATGCTTATAAGATGGGATATTTTTTAGCAAGAATAAGAAAAGAAGAAAGTTGAAGGACTTTCAAAAATAAGAAATAGTATATGTGGGATATAACAGATAAAGATTCAATGTATTTGTATCGATGGATGCACTATCGAATACGAAATTGATATTGCATTCTGGTGATGTGTCCCTGAAGGTGATATAAACGTGAATACCATATCATAGATTATTTGAGGAAAATTAAGGATATAAGTGGAAATGATGAGATTAAAGTGCATAAGTCAAGTTGTTATGACCTTAAAAGGTTGAACTTGGACTCAAAATGGTTGTGTGATTATTGATATAAGAGTTTATGATTTAGTATGAGAATTGATACATGAAGTGGAAATTTGAGTTTCATATGGGTTATGCCATATAATTATAAATTGATTGAGAATATGTGTGTGTGTGTGTGTGAGAGAGAGAGAGAGAGAGAGAGAGAGATGAAATTGTTTAGTGCCTCACAGAGCGTCATTACAAGGGACGTTCTAATCATGTAAGCTATGGCAAATTGACCATATTGAGATATTATGAAAGGTTAAAACTGATCCTTTTGAGGTATTAAGAATGATTGACAAGTAATCATAGGAAATAGTTTATTGATAAGGATTTCATGAATAATATCGATGATTGTAGCAAGGAGTCTTCTTTCGAAGAAGAATTTTCCTAAACTAAGTCAAGCTGAGTTTAAGAGTGTTCAATGAAGAAACAAATCGAAAATAATTATATAGTGAATCCAAAGTGAATAATGGAGTCATATCCCAAACGGAGACTCATGCATAAGAAGTGGAATATACTACTAAGAGTGTATACATTTTGTTTGATGTAAAGTATCCAACTACGTAAGTGGATTTTAAATTGAGGTGACATTGTTAAGAATGTGAGGAGAATATAGATCCGCATTGTTTTCGATGTAAATATGTTTGGGAGATACAAATTGAATATGAAGAATGTTCCACCCACACACAAAGTGAAGTGCTCAAATAAATTGAAGTGTGTGGAGGAATTGGCTTTAGTGAATAGGCTTTTGAATGTGTCAATGTGAATTAAAGAAAATCGAATGAAAAGAGAGAAATCACTAGAGAAAAGAAATCAAGTGGAAAGCTGAAAATGGCATGAGAAAATATTCCCTTTATTGAGGAATTAGTCATTTAAGAAATTGCAAGAATAAATTTTGGGCACAAGGAAACTTGGGTTATATCTGTTGGAGTTATCAATGCCCCAACATTTTCATGAAGTGAAAATCTAAGTGATTCGAGTGAAATCAAATCAATTAGTGATGAGGATCATGGATGAGATCTTAAATGTATTTGAACAGTTAAGAAGAATACTTCTGAACGTTTGAGGAAAAATGTGTAAACTGTAGGAATGATGAATGTAAGAAGAATTTTGAGAAACTATAACCTCAATGTTAATTATGTCATTTGGGTTCGAAGATTATACAGTGTATAATGAAGTTCACATCAGAGATTAAGATACCACCCGTTATGCAACATCCCACTACCATAAGGTAAATACTCGAACACTCGAAGGACATTCAAGTACATACCGTATGATAATGGTATGTTGGAGCAAAATATATCCGACTTACACATGGCAATCCAACCTACACATGGCATCATCTAACATACTCAAAGTCACTAAAATTTTAAAACCATTCAAATCCATTCATTCATAAAGCTTACACTGATACCACCAAACGACTATTTATAAAGCTTATACAAATTCCAGCAAAACGATAAAAAAAATAAGCTAGAGCACTTCTGATGCCAGCTGACATACCTCTGAGCCATATCCCTATCCAAAAGATTCCTTAAGTCCTGACTAAGGAACTAGGTCTCCTGACTCGTACCTGAAAAGCCACATTGCAATTTTGATGAATTATGCAAACTCCATGAGTGAACCATCATTGATGAATTCACCGGATCATAAGCACACATCACATATTACACAAACATTCATAAACAGATACATATATGATTCAAAACTCACGCAATAGGGTATAACATTCAATCATTGTTAAATAGATCATATAAAACAAATACATATGCATATGAGACTCACATTCGTTCTTATTGTTGTGACTAAATGCCTATCACATACTTATACAAATGCTGGCCCATAGGGCTCGGTCAGAACAGATTCACGGAGCATAGCTCTACGTGCACACACATATATCACGGAGCAAAGCTCTACGTGGAAGCGCTTCATCTGAGCAATTCAGTCACTGGCGCTTTATCGAGCATGCATTTTATGAAATGCATCGAATCTGAATATGACATATATAGCAATCACATAGGATGCTCAAACAAAACTCATAATCATCGGACCTAAGTCCGGCATTCAACTTTCGTTGAGAATTCACATAACATTCAGAATAACGTTCAGAATTCCATAGCAAACAAAGTCACAATCAAAGCACTTCCAATACATTCCCGAATATTGATCTCCTCGGACAATTGAAGTCCGGAATTCATAATCAAATCACAAGCAATATAACAATATTGGAAGCTTAAACAAATCAAATTAAATCAATCCTAGGAAATCATATAGGTTGACTCACTGTACGCTCCAATAAGCTATTGCCTGGATGGTCCAATAATGTCCGATTGGCGTCCGATATGCTCCTCTAAAATAGGCAAAACACATTCACAAATATCACACTTTGCACAATTACACAAATGTTCTTTTACAAAAAAATATCAATGTATGGAATGTATGCACAATGCATATTCAATGACAATTCCGGGGTACAATAATGCCATCCTTATCAAAAATCATTTAGGAATCAAGGCCCTCATTAATACCATGTATTTTTACAATTGAATTGGACCAAACAATGTCAAATAATTTCATAGCTTCATTGACCACTTCATATTTTTCCTATAATACACATATGGGTCAACTTTCCATGCTGAATCTGATAAAGTAAAAGACCAAATTGGACAAAATTTCCTTCTGTAAAGTTGTTCTCACATTTCTTAGCTTTCTAAAGACACCAAAATCATTTAATTTGGATCAGTATACCAAGCGATATCCTCAAAATATGCTAGGCGGTTCATAAGTTTCAGCAAAATTCATACCTCAACTTCCAACCAAAAATTGAGACAGAATTAAAACTCCATTTCTTCATAAAAGTTGTAGCCCTATGTCTCTAGTTTACAACGAATTAAAAATCACCCAATTTGGATCAGTATAGAGAAAGTTATGGTCAAAATACGAAATCATGTTCGAGTAGTCGAAGGAGGGGTTGCTCGTCGCGACGAGGACAAAAAGTGACGTCGCGACGAACAGCTGTAGCGCCCCCTCACCGTAGGGTACACATTGGGATGCCCGAAGGTCACTCCGACACATATCCTACGATAAAGGTGCACTACCCGAAAATTCCGCTAATAGTCCACATGGCATCGCAATAATTAAAACCATAATATATCAGTAATCAGTAACTTTTAAAATCCAAAATAATCTTGATATAGTCATCCAATATCAGAATAGACAAGTCTATCATTCCCCTAAACAAAACCAAAAGGAAACTAATACAAGCATCTACCCTAAGTCATCCGCAAAAGTCCAACCTAATTGACCGACCTGTGTGCCATCGCTTCTCTTGCCAGCACGCTCGTACGGCAGAAAAAGACTATCTCCGGAGCTAGGAATATACTCTAACAGTCCTGAAAAATAGGTTGCAATTTTGGGTGAGTTTGCGAACTTAGTGAGAAACCATCATCGATGGTTCACTCAAATCATGCATTACGCAGATTGCGTACAGCACGACACAGTAAGATACAATTAGTGTATAACAATTTACAGTAACCTATAGCAGTTTGCAGTATCAATTAACAATTTACAATAGCATATAACAATTTACAGTATCATATCGCAATTTACAGTAAATCATGCCATCACGTAATCAGTCAGTGTCATAAATCAGTTAATCAGGAAGTTGCAATGCATATGAGACTCTTTTGATTATTGAGATTGTGCCCAAGTGCTCATCAAGATTCAGATGGGGGACGCGTCGAGGATTTCTCCCCGGGCTCGAGGCGGTCGATCTGATGTTCGAGCTCGAGACTCTTTTCAGTGATAATAGCAACTTGGGTCACATGTCCATTATCTGATCATGCATTTATGCATGTAATGCAGTGTTCAGTAATTCAGTGTATGGCTATAAAAGTCCAGTATTGCATTTCTCAGTGTCATGCAGTAGCCCAATCCAATACAGTAAAAGCATGTCATTCGATCATGTACATTTCAGTAATCATGCAATTTCACATTGGCAAGTAAATCACATTGAGCATTTAGACAATCAGGAATTTGAGAAACTAACTAGGTTACTCACCTGTAACTTCCGAGCTACTGCCCGGAAGTTCCAGCAATGTCCGTGGAATGACGATCCAACGACGCCTCTATAGCAGTAAAATACAGTCTCATCACTAGGTGCTCAATTAAACAATTCAGTGATGCATATGTCTCGATGAAATTATGTACAATGCATGTTCACGATTTTCCCGGCGCTAAAACCTAAATTTTGAACTCTTATGCCCAATTCTAACTCTTCTCTCAATTGATCGACAATAATTGATCCAATCCTAAAATCCAGTGCAATTTCCTCAATTCAAACTCCCTATAACAATTTCCCATTCATTGGATCAAAGCCTTTATCGAAAATCCCAATTAAAACTCCAATTGTCTCAATTCAATACTTAGGTCACACTATGAATCATAATTGACCTTATTCTCTATGAATCAATACCATTCAAATTAAATTCTAACTTCCACAATTATCCTCAATTATAGACCTCTTTCCCTAGTTCACAATGAATCGAGAATCACCTCAATCGGAGGTCTATACCATCAATTATGCCCAATAAACTAACACTCATCCATTCAGAATTTCCATCCCTCGTCGCGACCTACGTCCCTTCGCCGCGACGTGGAAAGCTCGTTCGTTGCAACGTGGAGACCGCTCGTCGCGACGAATAAATCCACGCTCGTTGCGACGTCCAGCTGAGCTCGTTGCGACGAATAAATTAATTATTCGTCGCGACGAAGCCCTCACGCCTCTGCGCGCTCGTCGCGACGTACGAAGGCCCGATCGTCTTCTTCGATCGATTTCCGCCATTAATGCTCTTTAAGCTCAACATTTAACACCCTAACTACTCAATCTTTCACAATAAATGCATGGAACAACCATTAATAACAACATTAAAGCCATAAAAACTTACCAATCGAAGATCAAATTCCACAATCTCTCAAATCACCGTAAACCCTAAAATCTTTCAAACTCAACGATAATCCACTCTCAAACCTTCTCAACCTTCATCAATCACAATGACAAGTTAGCCTAGCACAATGAGAAGAAAACCATAAGGAAAGATCGAAGAATCCTCACCTATGGAAGAAATCGAAGAACACCGTGGGAGAAGAGAAGAAACTCTTAAGCCTTAGGGTAAAATCCCTAAATCTCAAAACCTAAGCTATTTATAGACATAGGTCTCCAAATCAGTTCAAATTTCAGTCTCTAAATTTCAATGGCTCCACATTTTTATTCCCAAACAGTATAACTCTAATTTTTTCATCGCCATTGGACAATTCTGTCAGTACTATACAGTCAATCAGTCTGTCACTCCAAAATTTTCGGTCAGGGCATTTCCTCCTGAATTTCTCGAAAATTTCCTATAAGCCAGTATCAATTACCAATCACTCTTAGACTATTCTAAATCAGTCATTTAAGCCCACTTACTCCTAATTTCTCAATCGATTGTAATCCAGTCAGTTCAGTCAGTTTCCAGTTCACAATTCAATCAATTCGTACACACAATTAAAATGCCGGAAAATCATGAATGCATGTACCTATGAATAAGTGCATATGCAATAAACCTGTTCCTCTATAATTAGAGGCCAGTAACATGCTCAATCAGTGAATGCAATGAAACCTATCAGTCTGACCCAATATTACCAAAATGCCCTTGCTATCAGTAACGGGATGTTACAACAGCTCAGAATTAAGTTTTTCTCAGGATTTTTACAACGTTCACCGCGACGAGTTCAAGGGAGGGTCTCCTACGTCACGGCGTGCAATTAAAAATGAGCCGTGGCGAGAACATAATTGGACGCCGTGGCTAACAAACAAGAATAGCCCCACGTCGCGACGTGCAAATAGGAATGAGCCGCGGTGAGGATGAAAATGGACGCCGCGATGTACAAACAAAATAAGTCACACGTCGCGACGTAAAAAAGAACAAGTCGCGACGTGCAAATAGAAATGAGTCGCGGCGAGAGTAAAAATGGACGCCCCGACGTCTAGTTCTGAACTCGTCTTCCCCGAATTCTTTTTTCCAGATTTTTCACTTTTATACCTAAAACAATCTCTAAAACTTCACTCCAATTAACTCCTAATCTAGTTCGAATCATTTACGTAAGATCAAATTCAAGATTCATTTAAAACATCAAAATCTGACTATCACACATGCAGCTTCACTTCTACTGATAAACAACAGACACAATACATGCATGTACCATTTCGGCTTTCTCAAAACTCGAACGTATTATATACATCTTCCAAACTAGAGTCCATTCCATACCAATCATTCATAAAGCTTACACTGATACCACCAAACGACTATTTATAAAGCTTATACAAATTCCAGCAAAACGATAAAAAAAATAAGCTAGAGCACTTATGATGTCAGCTAACAGACCTCTGAGCCATATCCCTATCCAAAAGATTCCTTAAGTCCTGACTAAGGAACTAGGTCTCCTGACTCGTACCTGAAAAGCCACATTTCAATTTTGATGAGTTTTGCAAACTCCATGAGTGAACCATCATTGATGAATTCACCGGATCATAAGCACACATCACATATTACACAAACATTCATAAACAGATACATATATGATTCAAAACTCACGCAATAGGGTATAACATTCAATCATTGCCAAACAGATCATATAAAACAAATACATATGCATATGAGACTCACATTCGTTCTTATTGTTGTGACTGAATGTCTATCACATACTTATACAAATGCTGGCCCATAGGGCTCAATCAGAACAGATTCACGGAGCATAGCTCTACGTGCACACATATATATCACGGAGCAAAGCTCTACGTGGAAGTGCTTCATACAGGCAATTTAGGTCACAACGCCTTTATCTGAGCATGCATTTTATGAAATGCATCGAAACTGAATATGACATATATAATAATCACATAGGATGCTCAAACAAAACTCATAATCATCGGACCTAAGTCCGGCATTCAACTTTCGTTGAGAATTCACATAACAATCAGAATAACGTTCAGAATTTCATAGCAAACAAAGTCACAATCAAAGCACTTCCAATACATTCCCGAATATTGATCTCCTCGGACAATTGAAGTCCAGAATTCATAATCAAATCACAAGCAATATAACAATATTGGAAGCTTAAACAAATCAAATTAAATCAATCCTAGGAAATCATATAGGTTGACTCACTGTATGTTCCAATAAGCTATTGCCTGGATGGTCCGGCAATGTCCGATTGGCGTCTGATATACTCCTCTAAAATAGGCAAAACACATTCACAAATATCACACTTTGCAAAATTGCACAAATGTTCTTTTATAAAAAAATATCAATGTATGGAATGTATGCACAATGCATGTTCAATGACAATTCTGGGGTACAATAATGCCATCCTTATCAAAAATCATTTAGGAATCAAGGCCCTCATTAATACCATGTATTTTTACAATTGAATTGGACCAAACAATGTCAAATAATTTCATAGCTTCATTGACCACTTCAGATTTTTCCTATAATACACATATGGGTCAACTTTCCATGCTGAATCTGATAAATTAAAAGACCAAATTGGACAAAACTTCCTTCTGTAAAGTTGTTCTCACATTTCTTATATTTCTAAAGACACCAAAATCATTTAATTTGGATTAGTATACCCAGAGATATCCTCAAAATATGCTAGGCGGTTCATAAGTTCCAGCAAAATTCATACCTCAACTTCCAACCAAAAATTGAGACAGAATTAAAACTCCATTTCTTCATAAAAGTTGTAGCCCTATGTCTCTAGTTTACAACGAATCAAAAATCACCCAATTTGGATTAGTATAGAGAAAGTTATAGTCAAAATACGAAATCATGTTTGAGAAGTCGAAGGAGGGGTTGCTCGTCGCAACGAGGACAAAAAGTGACGTCGCGACGAACAACCCAGAATTCAGTTTTTCTCATAATTTTTGCAACGTTCGCTACAACGAGTTCAAGGGGGGGTCTCCTACGTCGCGACGTGAAATTAAGTATGAGTCGCGGCAAGAACATAATTGGACGCCACGACGAACAAACAAGAATAGCCCCACGTCGCGACGTACAAAAAGACACGTCGCGACGTGCAAATAGGAATGAGCCACGGCGAGGATGAAAATGGACGCCTCGATGTACAAACAAAATAGCCCACACATTGCAACATACAAAAGAACAAGTCGCGACGTGCAAATAGGATTGAGCTGCGGCGAGAGAAAAAATGGACGCCGCGACGTCTGGTTCTGAACTCGTCTTCCCCGAATTCTTTTTCCAAAATTTTCACTTTTATACCCAAAACAATCTCTAAAACTTCACTCCAATTAACTCCTAATCTAGTTCGAATCATTTACATAAGATCAAATTCAAGATTCATTTAAAACATCAAAATCTGACCATCACACATGTAGCTTCACTTCTACTGATAAATAACGGACACAATGCATGCATGTACCATTTCGGCTTTCTCAAAACCCGAATAGATTATATACATCTTCCAAACTAGAGTCCATTCCATACCATTTAAAACAATTCTTATCTCTTAAATTAATCATCTAATCTATTTAATACCGAAACCAAACTTCCCAAGTCCATGCATGCATGTATATTCCTACACCATAAAGTGTCATCACGTTACTTACTTGTTTCAGCTTTTATCTCCAGCCAAGAAATCGAATCCAAAGTACAAAGACCATACCAGCTTGTTCGGTGATGAAGAACAGCGAAGAACACACATTACAGAGACACATTCCTAACTCAAAACATAATGCTACGTGTATTCTTGAATGCCTTACACGTATATTCTCTAACATAAGCCATTTGTCACATAATAATTAGTCCATGTGTCACAATAGGATTGGTCCAAAAATAAATATTTTTTAAAATTCACTAAAAATTTCAAAATGTCTTAAATAATATCTAAATCACCAAAACACATTTTAATCATATTTAACGATTCAATTGTACCCGGAAATGTCAAGGAATGCATGTACAATCATATAAATGTGCAAAAATGTGCATGTCACAATTAATTATGCATGATGTGCATTTTCCTAATTTCTCATCAAATTCTCATAATTCACAATTCTAGCCCTAACATGGGTAACGGGATGTTACACGTTACAATAGGGTAAAGTGGTTTTTAGTGTGCATGAAACAACTAAAGTCTTATGAGTGGATTTTGATATATAGTGCTATGATACTAATTGTTTGAAGTCTTGGAGACATTAGATGTACAACATCATCTCTGAAATGTATGGATTATGTAAGCTTGAGGAAATTATTGAGTTTGAAAGAAATGTACAAATGAGTGTCATACTAGTAAGGGTAGTCTGATTTGACACCTTGAACAAACAATCCTATAATGGATTAGTGTAAATTCAGATATTGAGGTTACCCAATCTAGTGCAACGAAAAGTGCAGAAGGTTGAGTGAAATGAATCTGTAATAAGAGTTAAGTGATCCAAGATAATGAGGAATGAGTTAAGTGGATCAACATCGAGGTTATGGAATATCGTGGGATAGACATATGAATGGAATGTATTAACATCGAAATGATGTGGAAATTAAAGGAAAATTGAATTGTTTCTACGAGAATCACCTTGGTAAGGTGTGCTAGGCCTGATATGATTTGATTTGCAAGAAATTAGTATGAGTTAGTGTTACTGATAAAAAGATGCCTTAGATTCATAACATGTGACATGTGAATATGCTAAGAAATAATGATATGGTTTGACAAAGAGGTATTATCAACTTGCAAAGATGTGCTTAGATAGAGATAAAGGTCTGATAAGGTTAGGAAAAATGGGGAACTAAACTCGACATAAATTGGTCCATATGAAACTATTATGAGAATAAGACCATGGATTTATGAGCTAGTATTACCAATAAAAGATGTTTCAGATTTATACAGTGTTGCATGGACATGTTTAGGAAATATCGTTATGGTCCAATATATGTGTTATTGAAATTGGAAGTGAAAGTCGAATAATCTGAGATATTAAGGAACTAGTTAAGATAATGAGTGACAAAATAAGTGATTGAAGGACCTATTGAGTTATCAGTTGTGGTCCTTTGGAAGAGAATATTTGAGTGATGAAGTGTACAGGAAAAGGGGGAAATATATGAGGAAATAATACCTCTACGTTACTGAGCAATCAAATGGAAAATTAGGGGACGAAATTTATTAAAGGGGGAGAATTGTACCATCCTGCCCCCATATTAAGGATTAGAATTTAAAATTTAGAATTCGAAAAATTTGCATGTCATGCTCAACAAAGTGTCAGCATACACGTATGTGGATTTTTAATCCTTGTAGACATAAAAATAATTGTACATGCATTCGTTGACAACTTCTGGGTATGATTGTTTCTAAATATGATTTTTTTATAGGAAATGAGAAGTAGAGGGAGTAGAAAGAGTGACCTTGGTGTGAGTTGTGATAAGTAGAGATTTGGAAACAAAATTGGTAGTGGTCTGGAAAATGTTCACCGAGTATGCTTCGGTTTGTTAGCCATACCTTTTCTTTTAGTTATCCAAATGAGATTATTCTTTATTTGGATTAAACTAGAAACATATGGCTACATTTCTTGTGAAGACATCGAATTTAAATTCTGTCTTTAAGAATCTCAAAGGTTGTGATGAAGTTGAGAACTGGGTGTAGAACATTGGATGAATGTAGAAAATTCATGTTCTGTATTCGAGGAAAATTCTGGTTTAATCTAGGATGACTTAGGTAAAATGTGTCCGTTGGAAAGTTGTAGGTCTTTCTTTAACTTTCCAACAGTATATAGTATGAAAATGTTGGACACCTAAGTCGGAAATTATGGTCCTTATAAGTGAATATGCATCTTCTGCCTTTCGTTTCTTCTATGTGATGACGTCATTTCCTTTATGTGATGACATCACTTTTATGGGTTTTGTATCGTCTGGGTTTTGTATCTTCTGCTTTTCGCTTCTTCTATGTGATGACATCACTTTCTCTATGTGATGACGTCACTTCTTCTGGGTTTTGTATCGTCTGAGTTTTGCATCTTCTGCCTTTCGCTTCTTCTATGTGATGATGTCACTTCCTCTATGTGATGACATCACTTCTTTTCGGTTTTGTATCGTCTGGATTTTGCATCTTCTGTCTTTCGCTTCTTCTATGTGATGACGTCACTTTCTCTATGTGATGATGTCACTTTTTCTGGGTTTTGATATCGTCTGTATTTTACTATCTTCTGTGTTTTGACGAAAGACATCGTCCATCTTTTGATATCGTCTGTGTTTCGTTATCTTCTGTGTTTTGACGAAACACATCGTCTATCTTTTGATATCATCTGTGTTCGCTATCTTCTGTGTTTTGTCGAAGCACATCGTCTATCTTTTGATATCGTCTGTATTTCACTATCTTATATGTTTTGACGAAACACATCGTCTATCTTTTGATATCGTATGTGTTTCGCTATCTTTTGTGTTTTGACGAAACACATCATCTATCTTTTGATATCATCTGTGTTTCGCTATCTTCTATGTTTTGACGAAACACATCGTCTATCTTTTGATATCGTCTGTATTTCGCTATCTTCTGTGTTTTGTTTTCTTCTGTGTTTTGTTCATTTTGTTTTTCCGCAGGGCCTATCTTCTGTTCCATTTTCGATCCTTTCGTAAAAAAAACTGTCCTTATGTCTTCATGAAAGTTGAAGATCAAGGAGTCCAATTAGGATTGAGCCTTTAAAATGTTAATCATTGAATGGAAGTTAGGCACAGTACATTGTTTTGAATGTGAACAACCCGATAATGTTGGAGGCATATTTTCCAATGTACTGAACCAAAGAGAGTGAATTCTGGTATCGGTTGTTGGGACCTGTTTTTAGAACCTAACCTCGAAAACATAAGTCGAAAAACAGAGTGGCGGAAACGAAAGAACGGATCATAAAGTGAAAGTTGGCCAAACGACAAAACAAATGATCGGACAGAATCAAAAGTGAAAGTCAAAGTGAGCAAAAACCAAAGAAATCAAATCGGATCAAAAAGCGTGCGGAAATGAAAGCTTAAGGAGCCAAAGAAAACGAAAGGCTCGGAATCAAAGAAAACAATTCGCTTAAGGAAAAAAATTGAAGGTCAAATTCCGACATCCGAAAACGTGTATCTTAGAAAAACTAGCGTTGGAAAACTATAAAGACGATCCAATCTACCTCAATCCACTTAGACAATTGGGTCTAAACCCAAATCCAGATCGGTATAATTTTTTTCTTTTTTTTCACAACATCATTCAAAGCAATTTAATTTTCATTCATCAATTTCATAACCTCACTTCACTTTATTCTTCATATTTAATCATATCTCATATCTCATCTGTAAAAACAAACTTATCTTTCTTATCCAACGAAATTCACACATGTCTATATACCCAAGATTCATACACAAAGAGCACTTCTATATTTCAAATCAATCATAACAATCATCGGACCTCCTGTCCGGAATCCTAACACAATCAAACGCATTTATATACCCATAGCACTTCGATAATTCTCAATCATCAACATCATCGGACCTTCTGTCCGGAATTCAAACACAATCAAATCATATTATATATGCCATATCCATACACAAATGTATATCCCAATTCTATACGCAAAATCCATAACTCATTATTCACATTTCAAAATAAATGCATTACAAAGTTTAATGGCATTTTCATGCTACAATACAACATCAATCTCAGAATCCGAATCCAAATACAAAGATACAACTCCAAAATATACAGGATATAAAAGTCCCAAAATTCTCAATATGTCTAAGATCTAAATCTTACAACAAATTAACTTTAAAAAACCAATAATATACATAACGAACGGACGTCTTGACTTTCTTTCATCCGATCTCCTTCTTGATACCTGGAGATGGGGATGAAAGGGGGTGAGCTTTATAGCTCGTAGATAACATGTTTATAACAGAAAAATAAGCAAAAACTATTTTCAAAACTCATTGTCATTTCATAAAATTTCACAGTTGAAACATCAAATGTTTATTTCTCCAAAATCTCAATTTTTTAAAAATTCACTAACAATTTCATAGCATATATGCATCAAACTTATAACACAGCATAAGCACATAACACATCAGAAATTGGTTTGGTTCGGTCCAAAAAACAGAACGTACTACACATTCCCGCATAGCGGTCCTGTATAGTCGTGAACAGAACGTACTACACCTTCCCGCATAGCGGTCAAATGTAGCCGTGAATTTATGAGAGTCCTTAACGGAGCTCCAACGCCACCAGCAGGCAGGCGGACGAAGCCTTTTTGACAAGTGCACTTGACAACTTATGGGACCAAACCAAACCCACATAACAGATATTTCACACATGAAAATCAAACTGCCCAAATACACCTTTCAAAAACTTAATTTTTCATAATCATGTCATATCAGACACATTTACATTCAGAAATTCACAATTTCACATAAATTCACATAGCAATTCTCAATCATTCAAAACACAAGAAAAAGCAACAATCGTAGCAATTTAGCAAATCATTTAAAAATAATGGATTTTACCATTGTAGCAACTTATCAAATATTTCGAAAACCATAATTTGAAAACATTTTGCTTTCTTGATGGTTCAAAAACATATACGTAGCTTATAATTCAAATTATAAACATGGTACCCACCTCATATCTATGCTTAAATACTTGTCCAAAGCCTCCTTTCTCCATTGCCTTTCTTAATTTCCCTTCCTCTAAAGCAAAATTCCCTAATTCATAGAAATTCAAAATTGAACAATTCATACCATGCAATCACCAAAATTGATCTAATAAAACTCAAACTCATACATTTCTTAAACTATATGAACCAAAATTCTTTCAAAATCCAACAAAGTAAAAATTGCCCTTACCTTGATCCTTCACCAAATTCGAAATTTCTTAGCTCACATGGGAGCTTTCATCTTCTTCCACCTTTTTCCTTCTTGAATCAACTTAAAATCCTTCTTGAAATCTAACAAAATCGAAACCCTAACTCACTTCTTTCTTTTCTCTTCTTCTCCATCCGAAACACACTCTTCTCATTTCCTCTTTCCTTTTGTTCTTTCTTTTCATTCTAATTTTCGTGCTCCCCTTGTCTTATATGAAGACTCACCTTTTAATTTACCAACTTGCCATTAATGAATGAGAAAAGACCCTTATGCCCTTCCTTATAAGCTTTGAAACTTTAAAGCTTTAGTATTCTTCCTATTTTGCCCCTAATGTATTTTTGACACTTTAATTCAATTATTCATTCCATATCATATGGCCTTGCACAAATTAACATGCTAATTATTCACATTAACATGCTAATTAAATCCTCAAAATCATAAAATAAATCAAAGTCTCAAAATATCATTAAATCATGATTAACTTAGGACATTTTTCTAATCATCAAATTGAAGGAATTTACTAAAACTTCCTTATAGAGAAATGTTCCTTATAGTCTCAATTTTATAATGACAGCAAAATCATTCAATTTGGTTCAATACTCCAAAAGTTATACTCCAAACATTTTTGGACTATTCTTATGCTAAAATATTTTCCTGCGATTTACTTCCATCCAAAAATTGATAGTCTTAGAGACTAAAATTAAACTCAATCACCAGAACATTTGTAGCTCTATCTTTCTAGTTCAATCCAAATCAAGAATCACCTCATTTGAATGACTAGAACAAAAGTTACGGCCAAAATACTTTCAGCTCTTACTAATCCAAGACTGAACATTAAACCCAATTTCAATTCAGAAATTGAAGGTCCTAGAGTTCGAATTAAAATTCAGTCCCTTCAGATAACTTGTAATTCCATGTCTCTAATTTATTTAGAAACAACAATCAACTCAATTGGATCTCTACAGATTTAGAATTTACTAAAATACTGAACCATGTTCAGAAAATTTTCCATCTCCCTTTGATTCAATCAAACTTCCTCAATTTAATCTCAAAAATTCCAAATTTTTCATGAAAAGGTATAGGGATGTTTTAGGAATCCAACTCTTCAAAAATCAAATCAATCGGATATCGGACAGAAAAGTTATAAGCAAAAGAGTGAGATCGGGTCGGGTCGGGTCAGATCTAACAAAAAGGGTCGCTACCACTCTCGAGCGAGCGCGGCCACTCGTAATCGCGATGTCGTGGCCTCGCAAGGCGCTCTCCCTCACGAGTGCTCACGATCGAGAGGCCGTCGCCTCGCGAGGACGCCTGAATCCCTTTTTTTTCTTTTCTCAAAAACTCCTAACTTCCAAAGTACATAACTTTTGACTCAAGAGTTCAAATTTTACAAACTTGCTATAAAAAGAAAGCTGAAAGGAAGCTATACAACTTCCATGAAGAACTTAAAAGCCAAATCCTTCTCTAAATGGGTCAAAATCTCACTCAAAAATTTATGTCCTATACTTGTCATCTCAAACAGTAACTCAAATTCTAAAATTTCTATCTTTCAGCCCCAAGGTCCAAATATATCATACTTTATATCAATGAAAAGATCAAAAAACAACCTACAACTTTTATGAAGGATTGAAAAATCAATTTGACCTCTAAGGGAGTCAAAAACTACTTCAAAGTTTCTGTCCACTAATAATCATCCCAAACAGTAACAGAAACTTCTAAAAATTATAACTTTACATTCCATGGTCCAAAATTTCTATACTTTACATCAATGGAAAGATCAAAACATAATATAAAACTTTCATGAAGAACTTCAAAACAATTTTAACCTCTAACTAGGTCAATTTTTCAATCAAAACTTCTGCCAGAAATTTGTCATCTTAAACAATATCTAAACTTCAAATTTTCATATCTTCCAATTTTCACAATAAAAAATAACATATTATACATCATTGTAAAGCTACGCAAATTCTCTATAACTTTAATGTAGACAACTTAATCCAATTCAAACCACATCAGTACAAAATTGGCCTCAAAGCACAGTACACACAAACTTACCCTAATGAGCATTTTAAAAAATAAAGCAAAATAATTTAAATTCGAAAGATCATAACTTTCAATCCTGGTATCGAAACACGTCATACTTTATAGCGATAGAAAGCTATCAATAGAAGCTACAACTTTCATTAAGACTATTTTTTCAAATTCTACTTAAATCAAACCAGAAAAAATTCATGAAAGTTTCAGCACAAAAAGTCAACTCTGCTACTATTCATCCCAAAAAGTCAAACTTACAATTCTCCAAAATCTCACATTTTCATTTTTATTTCTTGCTTTTCAACTTTCATTCTAATCAATTTATTCACTATAATTGTCATGGTACCCTTACACACACAAATTTATTCAAAATTTTTAAGTCATCAAAAACCAAAATTTACTTCTTTTCACATCAATTTCATTTAACTCTAAAACACCCACAACACATACATACTCAAAAAAACCCATTTAATTTCATTTAATATTTCTAAATTTCACTACAAGATCGGGGTCTAACTTCGGTGGAAAGAGGAGTTATAGAGGAACACTGTTCTAGCGGAGAGTTTGACCAAATTGTCTCAGTTCCACCTTCTGATTTTAATGCGAGCCATAGACCCGAAAGGGTGTTATGGGAAAAATTTGAAAGTGCGTAAGGGGTTATGACTTATGATTACGGTGGTTTTACTAATTCATAAACTTAAGTATAAATTATACTTAAGAGAGTTCCAATAAAGGGAAGTGGATAAGTGAATAAGAATTAGACAGGTGTCCTAGCTAAAGTTAAGATATCTTTTCTCGAAACTTCTTTCTTTAAAACTCCTCCAACCCAGAACTTTTCTGGAAATATTCACCAAAGTTAAACCTTGCTTTTCTCTATTTGTCCTCACTTCCACTTGCATATTTCTTTCTTCTATTTGAAGAATGATTGAACCTCTCTGTCAACTTTTCAGATGGGGTACGTGAGTTACATGCGAGTTAGGGCTTTGTGAGGGTTGAGGATTTTGGAGCTTCAAACAAGTTGTGCAGGTCAAGTGTCCGCATTCAGGCGTTCGCAGAATTTGGAAGCAAATGCTAATCTAGAGCGTATTGTGAGTAAACCTAGATGGTCTCATTCCATTGTTTGCTTTGTTTGACTTTTTGCTATGAATTGATTTCTGAATGATTATGTGAAAGTGTTTGATTATGTTGATTTCCAGACAGGAGGTCCGATGATTGTGATGATTGATCTGAGATATTGAAGTGCTCATTGAATGTGAATGAGATGAGATAAATATGCATAATGTGATTTCTAAATTACGGATCACGGTCTGATGATAAGTGTGTTTTTGAATGTGCATTTGCCTATGAATGAAACGTGATTCTCAACTGAATATTGAATGTCGGACTACGGTTCGATGATATGTGCAAATGTGATTGATGCATTTCATAAAATGCATGTTCAGATAAAGGCGTTGTAACCGGAGTTGCCAATATGAAGCGCTTTCACGTAGAGCTTTGCTCTGTAATTTCTGATTCTGCACATAGAGCTTTGCTCCGTGATATGTGTTCTGCACATAGAGCTATGCTCTATAATTATATTCTGACTAAGCCCTATGGGCTAGTATTTGTATAAGTGTATGATAGGCACTCAATCACAACAATAAAAACGAACGTGAGTCCCATACAAATGGTATATGCATAATATGATTGTTTGAGTGAATTGAATATGAATGTGAATGTGAAATTTTGTATGATATGTGATTTATGCATTATGTGGCTGGGTGAGCCATCGATGATGGTCACTCATTGAGTTCGCAAAACTCACCCAAAATTTATAATTATTTTTCAGGATTTGAAGAATACCCCGTTAAGCCAACGGAAGTATACCTACAGCTTACAAGTGAAGGTTAGGGGTCGGGATCAGTTCGCGTCTACATTTGTGTTTTGTTCCAATTTTGTATAAGATTGTATGCTTTGGAACTTTTGTAAAAAGATTTATGTTGTAATGTAAAGCACCTTATGACCAAAGTGTTTGTGATTGTGAAAGGGCCCTATGTGTTGATTTACTTATGCGTAATATGTGTGTTTGTGGTTTCAAATGAAAGAAAGAAAAAAAATTATACCGATTTTGTATGAGTGAGTGTTCTAATACGCCACCCTCGCGGGACACGGACTCAGACATCACCCATTGATGTCAGGTTCGGGTCTTGGAAGATTGGGGTGCTACAGTGAAAGACTATAATTATTCATGAAAATATTATAGCCTTTCTCCATAAGTTGCCCCAAACTCAAAATATTATTTTTCATGTTAGGCACATAGTAAACATTGGAAATAAGTTCATATTTCCAATTCTTCAAGCAGATCAGAATGTTACCTTTCCCCTTCATTGGAATTTTTTATTGCATCTCCGAAAGTAATATTACCGCTTATCGATTCATCAAGCTCTATGAATAATGATTTGCGCCCGCACATGTGATTACTCGCGCCTTTATCAAGATACCAAAATTTGCTTTTGTTGCTATCATCAGATTTGCATGCAAGAAGTAGTGTGTGCTCATTTTTATCTCCTCCTCAGTATAGTTAACATTCTCTTCAACTTTATTTTTGCATTCCCAAGCATAATGACCAAACTTATGACAATTGAAACATTCAATTTGGCTTTTGTCATAAGTTCTATCATCATTTTGTCTCCCATTCTACCTTGAGCAATTCCCACAACCTCGGCCTCGACCTCATGAGGAATTAGTGTGCTAACCAACATCTTGAATTTTGTTATATTCTCCTCGTCCCCGTCTGCATGAACTTCCACGTCCACGTCCTCTATCGCAACCTTGTCCTTGTCCATTTTGATCCTTTTCTTGATCATCCCCTGTCTTCAATTGAAGTTTTGTTTGCAATAACTACTCGATAGGCTCTTTCTTCTTCCATAGAAGCTTTTCTTCATGGGCTTGTAAGGAACCCATGAGTTGATCAATTGTCATTATGCTCAAAATTTTCAACTCTTTAATTGCTACAACGATGAAATTGAATTTTTCATCGAGCAAGCGAAGAACCTTTTCAGCAATTTGGCTATCTGTAATCTTCTCACCATATCTCTTCACATCATTCACCACTTTGAGAACTCTTGTAAAATAGTATGAGATGGACTCAGATTCATTCATGTGTAAGGCTTCATATTCTCCTCTCAATGTTTAAAGCCTTACTCTCTTCACCTAATCCACCTTTATATGTGTTTTCCAAAATTTGTCATGCTTGTTTGGTATTCTTTGCCTTAGAGATTTTTTCAAATGTTCCATCATCAATTGCTTGATGGATTATGGTGAGAACTTTTTGATCTTTTTTCCTTATATTACACAAAGCATCCCTTTGTGCCTAATTCAAAACGGCTTCTTCTTGTGGTTCCACATATCCTTTATCTACTATCTCCCATGCATCTTGGGAACCCAACCAAGCCTTCATCCGAATATACCAAGTTGAATAGTTCTCTTCTTTTAGACGAGATACTTGTTTTTTTGGTTGCCCATGAGGTTTCCTAAGAGGGTCCCAATTATAGGAAGGCACCTTTAAGTCATCCACATCCAGACTAATTCCCGCTCCAGCCGGGTAGGTTCCTTGTAGGAAGTAAAGCTCTGACCTCAAGTTTTAAACGACTGCATACATAAGGACGGTTCGAACTTGTGACCTCACTTAAGCCAGGAGAGCCCCTTACCAACATGGTTCCTATTGTTGATCATTTTCTCTAATCTCCGAAGCTTTGATACCAATCTGTTGAAAATCCCTGTATTTAGACACATTCAAATCTAACACAAACAAGGATATATATGGAGGCTTCTTTGCTGGAAAAAACAGTACAGAGACAATCCCACCAACTCTATGTTTTAACACTCTGTTTTCCTTTTTATTTTCTTCAACTCACTCTCTTCGTGAAACGAACTCCTCACTTCATCTCTATTTATATATACATCTCTCATCAATCCAATAAAACTGTTATAAGTACCTAATTAACGTACTCATGAATTGCACAACCCTTCATTTTCAAATTCCACGAACCATTCATATTCCTAACTCCATGGGTTCATAAATCATGTTTAACTTCCAACAGATGGAGTAACAGTTTCAGCAAGAAGTAATGATGCTTGCGAGGTTGAATCATCCCAATATAGTAGGGTTTGTTGATGCTTGCAAGAAAGCTACGATGTGGTGCATATTAACGGAGTATACGAAGGCAGGCTCAATCCGGCAGTTTCTGAATAAAAGGCAGAAAGGCGATGACCTGCCACTGAGATTGGCCGTTAAGCAGGCTATGGATGTCGCAAGAGGGATGGCTTAAATTCATGGACTTGGTTTGATTCACAGGGATCTAAAATCTGACAATCTCTTGATCTTCCGTGACAAATCCATAAAGATTGCTGATTTTGGTTTTGCTATAATTGAAACGAAGACTGAAGGGATGACACCAGAGAAAGGGACATATCGCTGGATGGCACCGTAAGATTTCTAAGAACAAGCGCTGATGTATATAAACTTACTTTGTTTATATATTTACAAAGTTGACTTTGGGCAGGGAGATGATCCAATAAAGGCCATTCACCCGAAAAGTAGATGTGTATAGCTTTGGGATAGTATTGTGGGAACTGGTGACTGGAACGCTTCCGTTCCAGAATATGACGCCGGTGCAGGCAGCATTTGTAGTGGTGAACGACGGTGCTCGTCCTATCATCCCGAATGACTGCGTACCAGTGCTTGGTGAGATAATGCGTCGTTGCTGGGATGCCAAACCTGAACTCAGGCCACCATTTTCAAAGATTGTGAAGATGCTGGAGGGTGTTGAGACTGAAATCATGAACACCATTCACAAGGCTTGTTTCAGATTTTGCGTGGCTGTGCCTTATGACATTGGACTGAACATAAGACTTTGGGAAGAGAGGACTAAAGAATCTGTATTAGTCTTGTATTGTCTCAACATTTTTAATCAAATGTTGTTTTCTAAGTAAGGAAAAAAGAAAACAATAATCTTTTCTTGCTAACATAAGTGAGGACACATGGGGTGCGATCATACTAGCACTAATGCACCGGATCCCATCAGAACTCTGAAGTTAAATGTGCTTGGATGAGTATAGTAATAGGATAGGTGACCTCCTGGGAAGTTCTGGTGTTGCACCCCTCACCCACATCTTTTGAAGAAACACTGTTAGTGAAATATCAACAAACACTGCCTAGTGCGAGAAAGTTGCCGCTATTTTCTACTTATTTCGTTTCAGATTCCGGTGTGTTATTTTGTTTTTCTGGCTGATTCTTCTCCGTCCTATGATTCCCCTCGACATCGGGGGCCACCAAGCCAAGAAGGGGAGGATGCGAAAGCGGGATGAAGAGCCTCCCCCACCTCCGTCGTCTTATAGTCAGGCTGTCATAGGTGGTCCACTTGCAACCGATGCTGCAAAGCCCGTCGTCTGGCCGGAGGATCAACCTGTGGATATTGAGGAAGGAGACATCACGCCTGTCATTGGGGAACAAGGGGGCATCATTACGCTCTCCTCCCAGTTGCGCTCGAGACTGGATAAGCAATGGGAACGTGCGGTGGTGGTGAAAGTTCTAAGTTGCCGGGTTAGCTTCAACGTGCTCTCCCACCGCCTCCGTAGCCTTTGGAAGCTTTGAGGACCCATGAAGTTGGTTGCCATGGATTATGATTTTTTCTTGATAAAGTTTTAGGAAGACGAGGACTTCTTCCACGTCCTTACCGATGGCCCTTGGACGGTCTTTGGACAAGTTGTCGCTGTTCAACAATGGGTGCCATCTTTTCGTCCTTCCCAAGCCCAGATATCCCATACAGTCGTGTGGATTAGGATTCCCAACCTTCCCATAGCACGGTACCACCCACAGATCTTAAGGGCTATCGGAAACCTTGTTGGCGACACTGTGAGGATTGATGAAGCCTCCATGCATGCCCAGCGAGGAAAGTACGTGCGTATTGCTATGGAGGTAGATCTCAACGTCCCGCTACGATCTCACGTGGTTCTGGATGGTGAGTCGTTATTAGTAACATACGAAGGTCTCCCCCAAGTGTGTTACACTTGCAGATCATGGGCCATTCTCCCACCTCTTGTACCCAAAAATCTGTAGAGGCCACGGTGGTTGCTCCTACGCCGGCTCCTTAGCTACCTAGGGAGTCTGTTCCATGCGAGCAGCTAGCACCAGGGGAGGAGCGTCTAGCCGAAGAGACTAGCAACTATTATAGTCCTTGGACCAATGTGCAAAGATGACGTTCCTATACTGGTTTGAAGGGACGGATGCTGCAGGCAAAACCAGACTCACGTGGAGGGCTAGCGCTAGGCGGCTCGCGGTACGCAGTGTTGGACCAGGTGACTACGGGCCTGGAGCCTGGCGAGTCTTCAGGGGCTTCTACCCAGGTGCGCTTGGAAGGATTGGGCCAAAGGGTCCAGGTGGAAGTATAAGGTGGATCAGGGGCTTTTCAGCCCATAAGGCCAAGGCTAGGCCGACTACACAGGCCCGTAGCCCCACGAAGGCCTCTAAGGGGAAGTCAGTGATTTTTCTCCCTTGATCAGGAAGACCCAGGGGCCGGCTAGCGCTCCCCCGACCCACGACGCCACAACAGACCTATCTATCCCCTTACAACCCACGGCCATGGCTAAAAATCTGGTTGTTGTTATCCTGTCACATTCTGAGATGGTATGCGATAACCAGCTCTTAGTGGACCCGACTCGAGGCACCGAGGAGCGAGCCCATCCTATGGAGGGATTCGAGGAACTCCAGCCGGAGGTAGGACTCCCTGAGTTACAACCCACGGAACCCCCTAATGTTTCGATGTCTTCCTCCGGGCTCGAAGTTATTCCCGAGCCTAGTTTGGTTTTGAGTATTGATCCCGAGCCTCCCGCAATGAAGAGTCGCGAGATCTGAGAGGAGGGCAGTGAAGTGGATCCGAGGTAGGTCCCCTTCTTTTTTTCCATTTTTATGTCGTTATTATTGTGGAATTGCCAAGGAGCGGGAGGTTCGGCATTTCAGACCCTCCTGCGTCAGTACATTAGTACTTACAAATTGGGTATTCTGGCCTTGATGGAACCGCGTATTAGTGACCCTCGGGCCTCTATTATTATCAATTCTTTTGGTTTTGACTATTCTTTTCGCATAGAAGCAGAAGGATTCTCGGGTGGTATCTAGCTGTTGTGAAAGGAGGAGTTTACGGTCTCGATTAACGTAGCGCATAGGCAATTCCTTCCCACGATTGTCCATTATCGGTCATACTCGTTCGACCTGACGGTGGTGTATGCTAGTCCGCAAGGGTCCTCCCAAGCCTTGCTTTGGCCTGTCCTTACCTGGCTTGGTGGCCTCACTACTAGACCTTGGCTCATCGGAGGCGATTTTGATGTAAAACTCACGGTGGCCGATAGGAAGGCCGGCGCTACCTATACGCTGGTAGTGAATAAACGGTTTCAGGACTGGGTCCAAAGTTGTGGTTTACATGATTTGGGATTCATCGGCTCCAAATTCACATGGCGCTGCGGCACGACTCAAGCTCGGCTTGATCGAGTGTTTGGTTCAACGAAATGGATGCAGTAATTTCCCCATACGATGAACAGACACCTTCCCTTCCTTGGGTCTAACCATCGACCTTTACTCATTCAACTTAGCAATCCCCCGCCGAGAAACGCTAGCACACCACCGTTTAGGTTCCAGAATGTGTGGCTCACTCATTCTGGCTTCCAAGTCGTGGTCGCGCAACATTAGGCCCAAGGGGAGGGAGCCTTGAGCCGATCTTTAGCCCAATTCTCTCAGCATCTTATGCGGTGGAACCGATAAGTGTTTGGTAATATCTTCAACCGTAAGAGGAAGCTGATTGCCCTACTAAAAGGGATCCAACAAGCTATGACGGACAATCCGAGGGATTCGTTGCTAGCTCTGGAGGACTTTTTAAGCCGAGAACTGCTACAGGTCCTGGGCTAGGAGGAACTGTCTTGGCACCAATAAGCTAGGTGTGATTGGCTTTCGAATGGGTATCTCAACACTAAATATTACCACACGGTCACCTTATCCAAGAGAAAGAAGCTTCGTGTCGAGCGTCTTTGAGACTCCTCAGGGACTGTCATTTCAGATCTTGACCAGTTGTGTCGCGTTGTGCATAATTATTTTGTCCAACTGTATACCCTGGATGAGGAGCCCATGGCCTCGTTCCCAATTGTGGACGCATTCCCGGCCATTACGAGGGAGCAATTTCAGGAGCTTTCTTGACCCCTCCGAGAGGAGGAGATCCGGAGTGCTTTCTATGCTATGAATCCCAATAAAGCCCCGGGGGTGGATGGCTTTAATACTCTCTTCTTCCAACATCACTGGGGGACCGTTGGGCTGTCTGTGGTTTCTTTTATCCAGCAGGTCTTCTGTACGGAACGATGGGATCCGGGTTTGAACCTCACCTTGTTGGTGCTCATTCCTAAGATCCCCTCCCCAATCCAGGTCTCTCAGTTTCGCCCGATCAGCTTATGCAATGTCCTCTACAAGATCATATCAAAAGTGGTGGTGAATCGTTTAAAAGCGCATATAGACCACCTGATTGCGGCAAATCAGTGTAGCTTCATATAGGGCCGCCATATCACTGATAATATCATTATCGCCCAGGAGGTTATACACTCGATGCGCAAGAGGACAGGGCCTACCGATTATATGGCCTTAAAAGTGGACCTGGAGACAGCTTATGACCGACTTCGGTGGCAGTTCATCTAGGAGACCCTGTTAGAGCTTGGTCTTCCTGCGAATTTAGTCTGGGTCATCATGCAGTGTATTATGATTACTTCTCTGGAAGTCACCTGGTAAGGGTCAGTCTCTGAGCCTTTCCGTCCCTCTCGGGGCATCCGCCAAGGGGACCCTCTATCCCCTACCTTTTTTTCTTTGTCTGGAACGTCTCAGGCATCTCATTTCTCGAGAGGTGGGTCGTGGGGAGTGGAAGCCGATCAGGCTGAGCCACACGAGGCCCCTTCTCTCCCATTTGTTTTTTGTTGATGACCTCGTGCTTTTTGCCGAAGTGACGACTGGGCAGACGCGCGTAATCGCTCGGACCTTAGAGACTTTATGTCGTGCTTCTAGTCATCAAGTGAGCCGGTCCAAAACTCGAGTCTTCTTCTCGAGGAATGTCCATCGGGATACGGACCTGGGGCGCTATCTTGGGGTTCCTCTGATCCATGAGCGGTCTAATCGTCGTACTTATCAGTATCGTCTTGACAATGCCCAGTCTAAACTGGTTGGATGGCGAGCCAGATGTTTGTCCCTGATCGGCCGGGTTACCTTAGCCCAATCGATCATCTCTGCCTTGCCCATCTTTATGATGCAGACGATATGCCTTCCACGCCAGTTATATGATGACCTGGAAAAACTTTTGCATGACTTTATTTGAGGGTCTACCACAAAGCACCGGAAGATGCATCTCGTCAAGTGGGAGTCAGTGTGTAGACCCAAAGCCGAAGGGGGTCTGGGTCTTAAGAGTATTCGAGCTACCAACGAGGTGCTTCTCGCTAAATTAGGCTGGGGCCTTCTCACTAAACCCGACGCCTTATGGGTTCAGATCCTTCGGACCAAATATCGGCTCGACACCACGACGATCCATCTCAGGATTTCTAGACCAAGAGCATCCATTATCTGGAGGGGCATATCGGCTTCCTAGCATGTTATACAGCGGGGCTTATCTTGATCTAGGGGCAATGGACGGAGCATAATTTTCTGGTTGGACCACTGGTTGGTAGACTGGGGGCCTCTTATCCAGGTCGCCATTGCTCCGGTCCCTGACCGATAGGGGTGTTTGGCGATGGATTGCCTTTCAGCAATATCTCTCGACTACCGTTTGTGTTGCCCTTGCCCTTTCTGGGTCAGTCATTGAGGGCGCAAGTGAGGATCAGTTGAAGTGGGCCCTTACCCCACATGGGCGGTTTACAGTAGCGACTACGTATGACTTAATTGAGGGCCGCTCCCTAAAGCATCGACACAAGCTATGGGAGATTATTTAGAAATGGCTTGGCCCACAACAGATTTGTTCGTTTCTCTGGCTTGTTGTCAATCGTAAACTCCTGACGAATCACCAACGGGTGGAGCGCCATATTGCCCTAGATAACCGTTGTGCTTTCTGTGGTCTGGAGGAGACCACCATCTATTTAGTGCGGGATTGCTCACGAATGTTGGCGTTTTGGTGCCAGTTTCCTAGCAAGGTGGTGGATACCGCCTTCTTCCAGCACGATGAGTCCCTTTGGTTACAGTACAAACTCACGAAGTTTGTTTCGGTTCCTCCCACTACGTGGGCCACTATTTTTGGAGTAGCCTGCTGGTTCCTTTGAAAGTGGCATAACAACTGCTTATTTGAGGCCAGCTTTGTTTGGCTCGCGGAGGGGCCCCAGATCGCTCTCGACTATGTTGACTGGATCGAGCGGGCTAGGACGATGGAACAACGTGTTTTCCCTGCTCAAATTGTGTCGATGGGCACCCGAGTGGGCTGGACCAAACCGTCGGCGGGGTGGTGGAAGTCAATACAGACGACGCTGTCAAACTAAGCGCCTCTACAGCTTCTGCTGGCGGGTTAATTCGGGATTGTCACGACAACTGATGTGGGGGCTTCCAGCAAAGTCTAGGGCGAGGCTCGCCTTTACTAGCCGAGCTCTGGGGCGTGTACACGGGCCTTACTCTGCCCTGGGACTTGAGGTTTTGCCAGGTGGTTGCCAAGGTGGACTCCACCGAGATCCTCACGCTTCTCTCCGGGCCTCATCCTGTGTTTATTGAGGTTACTTTTTGATGACAGGTATCAGGGAGCTTCTCCAGCAGTAGTGGGAGATTCGTCTGCAGCATGTTATTCGTGAAGGAAACCAGTTTGTCGATCGATTGGCAGCATTTGCCAGCGTTTTACGCCCAGGCTTGTAGGTCCTCCAGGAGCCACCTTTCGGCGTCCACGAGCTGATCTATCGAGATGCGCAAGGAATATTATTTGCTATAGCTTTGAGTTAATTTAGGGGCTGTTTGTTTCTATTTTTTTCTTCATTTTTTGTTGTCGTTTTTGTAAAAAGAAAAACAGGTAAGTAAAACATGTTTGGCTTACTCTGTTGCGATTTTTTGTTTCTTAAAATAAAAAAACCACAACAGTTTTACAAAAACTAAAAAACATCGTTTCTCTTAATTTTGACAACATGTTTTCTTCAACAAAAAACCAACATAACCCTGGTTTTTATCTTGAAATAATAATAATAATAATAATAATAATAATAATAATAATAATTAATAATTAATAATAATAAGATAATTA
This sequence comes from Erythroxylum novogranatense, assembly GCA_029891385.1. NCBI lineage: Eukaryota > Viridiplantae > Streptophyta > Magnoliopsida > Malpighiales > Erythroxylaceae > Erythroxylum > Erythroxylum novogranatense. Next base: position 442,106 of record CM057227.1, on the reverse strand, counting down.
ATTTGGTATAATAAAATTAATAATAAAATAATAATATTAATAGTATTAAAATAGTAAGTAGAAAATTTATAACAATAATTAATAATAATAATATTATTATTAACAATAAATAATAATAATAATAATAATGAGTTTAATAATAATAATAATAATAAGTAGAATTTTATAACAATAATTAATAATAATATTATTATTAACAACAAATAATAATAATAATAATAATAATAATAATAATAATAATAATAGTAAGTAAAATTTTATAACAATAATTATTATTAATTATTATTAATATTATTATTAACAATATAATAATAATAATAATAATAATAATAATAATAACTTATTAAAATTAATAATAATAATAATAATAAGTTTATTAGAGATCTCAACCAAATAAGTTTTTATTTTCAATTTTTAAGTTAAAAATCTCAACTAAACAAAATTTCTTTGTTCAGACAAAAAAAACGGAAATCAAAAATAGGATACAAAGATTTAAGATTAAAAAAAAAGAAGATAGGACACGTGGACTGTCGTAGAATCAAAGTGAGGTTAATCCACCGTCAATCGAATCACATGAAGAAAAGTATCAGCTTTGTGGTCAAAAGCTCTATCGAAGATTTTCTTTTTGTCGTCTTGTTTTTTTGTTTGTTTCTCGTCGTGGGGTCTGTTTGCCGATTCCCAGAAAGGGAAAGGCGATAGTAATTTCAGTCATGCCTATGAATGATGACTCTTTTAATGGGTAATTAACATAACATAACATAAGCAAGGGGAGGAGGCCAATCGAAACATAGGTAAGGTAAAGGATCAAACTTGCTGTAATGGCGAGCGGATTTTTGTTGAATTCACCCAACTATGGCGTTGTTCAAATAAGGAAGAGAATGGGCAATTTGCGCCGTCACAATCTTCATCTCTACCTCCAACCCCACCCGAAGCTCTTCTCTTCAGCTTTCAACTTCCATTCACTAGTTTATCGCACCCTTCTCTTAGTCAAGGTATTGTACTCTTATCTATATACATATATATACTGGTGTGCTCTGTTACGCTTTCTTAGCAAGAACAAGTTCATACCTTTCTCAAGAAATCTGCAAGCACCGGACTTGAGCTTTTCCATATCACAGTCACAGGTGGAGGTACTTGCGTCGACTCAACAGATTGACTGGCCTTCTCCAAATGATGAGATCCCTTTTTGGGAAAGGGAGTTCCCAAAAAAATGGAATGTCGTTTCCGATGACATCCCCAGCATCAAGGATTCTGATGTCGTGCACGTAATTCACGTCACAGCCGAGATGGCTCCCATAGCGAAAGTCGGTGGTCTTGGAGATGTTGTCACCGGACTTGCTCGTGCATGTCTGTCTCGGGGTCATAGTGTCGATATCATGCTTCCTTTTTATCAGTGCATTCAGAAACACCAAATTCAGGACTTGGCGCTCACTACTACATTTAATTCATATCACGACGGCAACTGGATTCCTAGTAATGCATATCGTGGAGTGGTATCGGGAATTCCCGTTGTTTTAATTGAACCATCAAACGAATTCTTTAAGGGCCAGCAGGTATATGGAGGCTCATACAACGAACTTGAGGCTTATCTGTTTTTTAGCCGTGCTTGCCTTGAATGGATGCAGGTTTGTAATATCATTATCATCATCTTGGTGAGACTACTTGGAAGATTAGTCTTTCTTTTCGTTTTCTTTAAAGGTTTTATGTCATTTATCAAAATATTAGTCAGAAAAAAGAAACAGCTTTAACTGCTTGTCACTGTAAATGATTTACGCATCAAAATTTCCTCATCTTCTAGCTGTCAATACTTCTGCATTTAAGTTCCTAACTTCCAAAAATTGGGATAACCACCTTCACTACTCATTTCCTGATTTTACCTCTTCAAAATGTCTTTTTTTCTTTTCACTTTCCCCTCCAAAAGTTCGTTTTAGTCCACTAATTTGGTTCTCAGAAGCATTTTCTTCAAATTTCTGACAGTACTGAACATTCTTTGCAGGTTACCGGAACTCAACCTGACGTTATTCATGTACATGAATGGCAGACAGGTGCTTTGCCCTTGTTTTACTGGGATATGTACCAACATCTTTCTCTGAAGGTATGGTTTTTTGGTAGTCGCCGACAAGATATTTATGGCCTGTGTTGGTAACACATTATTCTTGGATAGCCTGATAGTATATAACTTTGTTTACCAGAAGCCAAGAATGGTGTTTACTATACACAATATGGAGCACTATGGCGAGTGCCGGTTAGTTATTTCAGTCTCGTGTCTGTAAATAACTCTTCCTATGCAGCAAATGTTGGTAAAAACTGAATAGGTTAGATAAAGAACAGTTATAGTTTATTATTTTCAATGTTGTCTATTCAAGCATTAGCATTTTTGACTTATTTAGCATGTTAATGTTGCTATGATTTAGCATGACACAGCTGACGTCTTTTTAATATCCAACCAGCCTGGTTAATGTGGATAGATCATTCTGGAAGTACAGCTCTCTTCATCTTTAAGTTTGTATATGTATTGTTGTGACAAACTTATATTTTAGATTTGTAATTCACATATGGAAGTTTGGATTTCTGAGGTTGAATAGAAAGTTTACATTAATGCCAACCATCATCTTAAGGTCGTATGTGAATTGACCTTTATCAAATATTAATGGACCTTAATTCCTAAAGTTAAAAGATTGCATGGTATGCATTTAGAATGTGAACTATAGTAATTGACCTTCATCTTTTCGAATGTATGTTGCTTCTTGAAACTATATCAGTTAAAGGGTTGGACTTTTGTCACCCTTAACTGATTGATGAGTTATTCATATAAGACATCTTTTAATAAAATTTGACTGTCAGAAACTTTTTTTTTCTTCACCGTTCATTTCTTTTCATTGGCAGTCAAGAGCAGCTCAACAAGAGTGGTCTTGATGGATCTGTATATGCAACTACAGACAAGGTGTGTATGTTGTTATGCATGGTTAAAACATTTTCTAGAAAGCCTCTGAAACTGTAATTAGTGGTTTGTAAGAGGCAAGAAATCTGCATCACGTGTATTTCCATGTCTGATTTTGTTATGTACTGTGGGTCAAGAGCAGCAGCATTCTGCTGACCAAGTTTACCGGAGATTAACACATGGCAAATTCAAACGTGGACAAAGGAAGGAGTAGATAAGTTATTTGAACATTCAAACGTGGGGAAAGGAAGGAATAGATAATTTATTTGAATAAGATATCAGAATATTAGGAGTTTGTTTTATTCCGATAAGTTGTTTTACCTTTCAGTTGAGATTTTTATTACTGAAAGTAGGGATTGTTAATGGCTGTAAGCTAGTTTAAATACAGCTCTTTAGAGCATGAATAAACAAGAAGAATTTTTGTTGACTCGTTGTTAGTTCCAGAGATCGAAGAGTTCTCTCTTAACGAGCTCTTATTCCCTCATTTATAAAGGAAGGAAGTCTCTCAAACATAAGCTATCCAATATTCAGCTAAAAGGTCCCATAACCAGAAGTTAGTCTAGGGCCTGTGACAATTTGGTATCAGAGCTGCTGCTGATGGGAGACGGACGCAATTTCCAGCAGCAATTTGAAGCCTTTATGGCGATGTACTTGGAAGATCGAGCCAAAGATAGGGCAGAGAGAAAAAGAAAAGACACTCAATGAAGCTAGACAGAAGGATGTTGCAGCCCAGTTAGAAAGACTATCCCGAGAATTAGCTGTCAGCCATGGAGAGGGATACAGTAATCGAGGATGACAAGAACAAAGGAATGGAGCTGGAAACCATGAAGGGGGCAACTTTGTTCCAAAATACTCCAAACTTGATTTTCCACGCTATGATTGATCTTCTGACCCTTTGGGTTGGTTAAACCGATGCGAGCATTTCTTCTGCCGCCAGTGTACTGCTGCGAAAGACAAGGTTGGACTGGCGTCCTTTCATTTAGAAGGAGATGTTCAACTGCGGTTCATTAAATTAGAGCGGGACTGACCACAGTTGACTTGGGATGAATTCAAAATCAACTGCAACCTGCGTTTTGGACCTCCAATCTGCAGTAACAAGCTTGGGGAATTGTCCAAACTCAGACAAACAAGGACTATCGAGGAGTACCTAAGGCGTTTCGAACAATTGGCAGCCAGGGCCAGTACCTTGTCCCAAGAACAAGAGGTGGAAATCTTTATCAGCAGCCAAAAGGAAGCAATAGCAGTAGAGGAAGAACTACAAAACCAACGAGATTTGACTATTGCTATGAGCTTGGCTCGACTTTATGAACGATGGGGAATCCTACAACAATTAGAGGCAAGTGATTCTCGAAAGGTCTCCATTAGTATAAATTAGTGAACACTATTTGTAAAAAGGCTCAATCGGGCGGAAATGGAGGAAAGACGTGCTAAGGGCTTGTGTTTCAATTGTGACGAATAGTATAAGCTGGGGCATCAATGTAAACGGCTGTTTTGGTTGGAAGGGGTTGATGAAAATGAATCAGAAAATTTGGAAGATGTAGAGGAGCCAGAAATATCCTTCCATGCAATTACCGGCATGCATAAGCCTCAAACCATGCAAGGATAGGGATCTTTCAACTGTATGCCATTCATACTTTTGATTGATTCAGGAAGTACTCTCAGTTTTGTTGATTCAGCACTAGTAGAGCAGCTTAAAATACCCATAGAGACAAAGGCTGCATTAAGGGTGACGGTGGCTAATAGAGAGAAAGTGAGCACTCCTGGAATATGCAAATTGCTTCCAATTCAGTTAGGACCACAAATTTTCCATTTAAATTTATATTTGCTACCTCTTTATGGATATAGAGCAGTGCTGGGAGTTATTTGACTTTGGACACTTGGTCCTATTCTTTGGGATTTTGTTTGATATGAAGATGCATTTCCAGTGGGAGAACCAGGAAATGGAATTAAATGGGATCAAGAACGTTCCTCAACATACTAACTCTTCATTAATTTCATCTCTAGCTGCTGCAAATAAGGAACTAGAACTTCTGAGCATCCTTAATGAATTCCAAGTTCTATTCAACACTCCGGAAGGACTGCCCCCATCTCGAAACTGTGATCACCACATATTCCTAGCACTAGGAGTGGGTCCTATTGCTGTCCGTCCATATCGCTGCCCCCATGGCCAGAAAGACGAGATAGAGCGTTAGTGCAATGAGATGCTTAAGCAGGGAATTATGTGGCCCATTCGATCTCCCTTTTTTGCACCAGTTCTCTTGGTTAAAAAGGCAGACAATTCCTGGCGATTATGTGTAGAGTAGCACGCGTTGAACTCCCAAACAGTGAAGGATAAATTTCCAATTCCTGTAATTTATGAATTATTGGAAGAATTATATGGTGTTTGTTTCTTTTCCAAGTTGGGCATACGTTCGGGGTATCATCAAATTCGAATGAAAGACACTGACGTGGAGAAAACTGCGTTCTGCATCACTATGGCCACTTCGAATTTTTTATCATGCCTTTTGGCCTTTCGAATGCACCATCAACTTTTCAAGCTCTCATGAATGACATTTTCAAACAATATTTGCGGGAATTTATCTTGGTTTTATTTTTATGACATCTTAATTTATAGTAGGACATGGGCAGAGCCCATGTAACATCTTTGAATTGTTTTCTCTTTGATCGAACAACATTTTTTGTACGTCAAACACTCCAAATGTTTATTTGGGCAGTACCAAATCTCTTACTTGGGCCATCTGATTTCTTCCAAATGAGTAGAAGTTGACCCTCAAAAGATTGCAGCTATGATTCAATGGCCCCAACCCAGTACTGTGTGAGCGTTATGTGGATTTTTGGGTCTTACAGGTTATTACAAAAAAATTGTGCAATATTATGGGGGTTATAGCTGCTCCTCTCACTTCCATGTTACAGGAAAACTCTTTTTACTAGACACCTTAATCCACTTCAGCTTTTGAGGCCTTAAAGTTGGCCATGACCACAACACTAGTTCTAGCTCTTCCGGATTTTTCCAAGCTGTTTGTTGTTGAATGTGAAGAAAGCATTTGGGTGACCTTCTTGTTGTAGAACAATCCCTATACTTGCATTAGAGGCATCAGTTAGCCGCATTTTGGCCCAACGACGCCGTCACTTACTAGCTTATGAGAAGGAACTAATTGGGTTAGCTAAAGTTGTTTGCCACCGGAGGTCATATTTATGGGGTCAGCGTTTCTTGATTCAGACTGATCATTGTAGCCTTAAGTTTCTACTAGAGCAGAAAATTATCACATCTCCTTGACAGCATTGGGTTAGCAAACTCATGGGACTCGATTTTCAGGTGGAATATCGAGCAGGCTGTGAAAATGTGGTGGTTGATGCTCTCTCATGCCAGCAAGAAGATGTGGGCATTTTGGCTGCGATTTCCATGCCTCAAGTGGTTTTTTTTTGTTGATGTGCAAGTAGAAATTTCCAGCAGTCCTGAATTACAGAAATTCATTGAGTAAATTACTGCAGGAACTGTCCTATAAGGATGGTATATTTCATCATCTTCTTCACTTCCACAGGCTATTATCTCTGTTATTCATGCTCAATGTCATAAGGGCTATCAAAAGACAATTCATAGAATTTCTGCAGATTCTTATTGGTCAGGTATGAAGAAACAGGTCCAAGAACTGGTGAAACCTTGTGAAATCTGTCAGAAAAATAAATCTGAAAACTTGCAGTCTGCTGGTCTTCTACAGCCTCTTCCAATTCCCAATCAAATATGCTCAGATATTTCAATGGACTTCATTGACGGCCTTCCCTCCTCCAATAGCAAAACAGTGCTGCTCGTATTAGTTGATCGTTTCTCAAAGTATGCCCACTTCTTGCCACTCTCTCATCCTTATTTAGTTGTTTCTGTTGCTCGTCTTTTCTTGGACCAGGTTTTTAAGTTGCACGGATTGCCCGAATCCATTGTCAGTGACAAGGACGCCACTTTCACTAGCTCCTTTTGGTCTGAATTGTTCCGGTTGAGTGGCTGTAAACTCTCTTTCAGCTCTGCTTATCATTCCCAGACCGATGGGCAAACTGAGACAGTTAATAGAGTGCTGGATATGTATCTTTGTTGTTTTACCAGTGACCACCTATGTCGCTGGACTGATTGGGTAGCATGGGCTGAATATTGCTATAATACTAGCTTCCACTCTTCTCTGAAAACAACTCCCTTCGAAGTTGTGTATGGCAGACCTCCAACTCACCTTCTATCATACTGTTCTAGTCTTGCGAAGGTTGCAGCAGTAGATATTGAGTTGCAAGCACGTCTGCAGTTTCTGACAGACTTGCGGGAACGCCTTTTACAAGCTCAAAATACCATGAAAATTACCTATGATTTCCACCATCGTGACATTCATTTTGAAGTTGGTGACAGGGTCCTGCTTAAGCTTCACCCTTATTGACAGTTATCTTTAACTTCCAAAAGCAACAGAAAATTACCTCCTCGCTTTTGCGGGCCCTTCTATATTGCTGAAAAAATTTGGACAGTTGCTTACCACCTCACCCTTCCACCAAAAGCCAAAATTCATCCTGTATTCCATATTTCCCGTCTGAAGAAATTCTACTGATCACCTACCACAGTACCTCAACTTCCAACTGTTTACAAAGGTGCTGTTCAGCCCACTCCTAAGCAGTCTTGGAATCACGCACCTTCTCTGGAATTCCGCAAGTTCTCATTCATTGAGAAGGTCTCATGCCTGCTGATGCTTCTTGGGAACTGGTTTCCACTATATTTCCAGCGTCATCCCTCTCTTGCGCTTGAGGTCAAGCGCATTCTTGATGGGCCGAGTAATGTGGTGGGTCAAGAGCAGCAGGATTCTGCTGACCAAGTTTACAAGAGATTCACACATTGCAAAATTCAAACGTAGACAAAGGAAGGAGTAGATAACTTATTTGAATATTCAAAAGTGGGGAAGGGAAGGAGTTGAGATTTTTATTACTGAAATAGGGATTGTTAAGGGCTGTAACCTAGTTTAAATACAGCTCTTTAGAGCATGAATAAACAAGCAGAATTTTTGTTGACTCATTGTTAGTTCCAGAGATCGAAGAGTTCTCTCTTAACAAGCTCTTATTCCCTCGTTCATGATAGTTCATAAAGGGAGGAAGTCTTTCAAACATAACCTATCTGACATTCAGCTACAAGTTCCCATAACCAGCTGTCGGTCTAGGGCCTGTGACATTATTTCAACATTATATGTTAACCATATTTCATCTATCTTGGAAAGTTGATCTACCTGATTATTCTCGAATCATTTTCTTTTTGTCAATATGTACTACTTTTTGCATATTTGTCTTCCTCCTCTTACTGATTTAGCAGTTATTCCTAGTTAAAATTTCATATTGCTCCTGCTCTGACTTATTGTTCTAAGGTCTCTTCACATGGCAGGCAGTTGATGATCGAACTATTGGCCACAATCCTGAAAGGTTGAGCTTATTGAAAGGTGGAATAGTTTATAGCAATGCAGTTGTGTAAGTAGCCTTTCTGGTTTTTTAATGTCGTGTGATTTGTTAATGGTTTAATATATGACTTATTTTTGCCTGTAGCTGGACCTCACATACTTCCACTGAGATGAATATGTTCTGGGAGTAAAACATGATATACTGTCCTAGGAAAATGGATATTAAACTTGGAATAAAACAGTTCAAGAAATCATTTAAGGCTTATATATTGTATGAAGGACAGTTATGAGTATGGATTGTTGATTTGACGCAGATGGTCAAGGGCAAAAGGAAATTTGTGTTACTAATAGATATATGTATTGTATTTCCCTTTACTGGCTTTTTGCAGTGTATATTAGGAATGATGAACTCGTCCTTTTCATTATCAATTCTCAATCTGGATATAGATGAAACTTTGTTTTAAAGGACTTTTCTTTACCATTGCTGGTAATCAACTGAGATCATAACTAACTATTCATATTTCCCAGTATAATACTTCTGGATGTAGGTGAAACCTTGTTTTACAGGACAACACATTGTCAATCTTCCGTATGTGAATCAATACTAAGAATGTAATAATCTATTATGCATATTTTTGTTACAAATTAATTGATCTGCTTACATTTTTCAGTACAGTCTCTCCAACATATCTGAAGGAGACTCTTTGCTCCGGATGGTTGGCAAGCACTTTGATAACACATCGAGATAAGTATGTTTGGATCCTTTTCGATTTTATTCATTTACTTACCTGCAATCTATTCCTCTGTTCAATTCAATCAATCTTAGTAGAAGATTCCATTAAGTTTATTATGCGAAGCCATAATAAATTATTGTGTTTCAGAATCTATTCTGTGCTTCAAGTCTAATCACTTATTAGTAATAGACACTCATTTTGCATCTTTAAACATAGACTATCTAATTCTACAGGTACTTTGGTGTATTAAATGGAATAGATACTGCAATGTGGAACCCTGCTACCGATGTTTTCTTGCCTGCTAAATTCAGGGGTAATATCACTATTTTTTTCCCTTATTTGTCGTAAAATGCTGTTAATCTCTTCAAACAACAATTATACGAATGCTTCTACTTTTACGCTCTTCAACAAAATTCCTTGGGTGCGGTGCTCCTTTATTGCTTTTTATGTGTCATTAACTGTTTTGTCTATTTATGCAAGTTGTGATCTTTTCAGTCATTACAATGGTTTGATTCCTAGGTTTACTTCTTGCTAATCTATTTTTGCTTCACGTAGCTCAAAATATGGAGGGCAAGAAGGTCTGCAAATACTATGTGCAGAGAGGGCTTGGTTTAGCCTCTGAAAGCATTGAAGCGGGTAACCATATGTCAGATGTGACATTGAGGGTTCCCTTGGTTGTATGCATCACGAGACTGGTCCATCAAAAGGGTCTTCACTTGATAACTCATGCTATTAAGCGTGTTGCAGAACTCGTATGTGAACTCTCCTATTATTGAGTAAAATGTTTACATCTAATTGCTTTCCTTCTCAGTTTTCTTCTTCATAGCCCCTCTTGCTAATAAAGATTCAACAACTAACTATTATTTCACCGAGCTGATATAATTAGTCAGATCGTACAATTTAGTATTCATGTAGAACATTAGAACATTGAGAAGTTATGAATTAGATTGCTGTTAAAACATCATTTAAGAGGCAATTGAAGAAAATGATAATAGTTAAATATAAGCTCATGTAGGCCACTTGCATTATTCTATTTTGTTGATGTTTGTGTACATTTTCCACTGATGAAGCCAATTCTGTGATGGCTTCTACTTGTCAATTCAACTAATTTCGTGCAGCAAATATAGTAATTTTTTTTCCATTTCTATCTTTAATTCATAGGCTCTTTGTGAAAATATCTCAAGCTCGATCCATTGTTCTTTATTTGCAGTTTCTCAATTGGTATACGTGTATATATGTATATATGTAGGGTGGACAGATGGTTGTCCTTGGGAAAGCTTCAGATGTACGTGTAGAAGGAGAATTCAAGCGTCTTGCTGATACGGTAAGGCATTTATGGCTATTCTCTTTTATATCTTTACATACTTTTGAGTCTGCTATCTTTTTTGAACTCCATATGTGATGTTAACAAGACTGTCAGTGATAATAGGCACCTTCTGTGTGGGTTAACATGTTTAATGTTCCTACTGATTTGTCTATTTTCTCTTTATTGCTCTTAATATTTTCTTGTCTACCTTATCCTTAAATCTGCTATTGAATCATTATGAACAGTCTGCTGTAAGCTAACATGCACCTGTGCATATGGCTATATTTTGCAGCATAATCAAGGTCCCAACATTCGTATCCTATTGTTGTATAGGTAAATCATCTTGATAGAACTGCAACTGCTTTCATAATTCCTGAATCTTTTTAACTTCTTTATGTTTTTTATTTTCTTTTCTTCTAATTGTGTGTACCTCTGGTCTGTAAGGAGACTTCTAAAGCATATATGACAAAATCTAGAGAAATTTTTTAGTCCATAAGCTGATACAAGTTTGTCTTAATTTTGGCTTATTTTCCATTCAGTGAGGAGTTATCCCATATGCTTTATGCTGCAGCAGACATCGTGCTAGTTCCTTCCATATACGAACCTTGTGGACTTTCCCAAATGATTGGCATGCGATATGGTGCAGTATGTACAATGAAACTTTGTAGTTGAAGTGCTATGATGATTACTCTTCAGCTTACCTTATCTTCTTGATGGTCGGGACTGTTGAATTAATGAGACATGTTTTTGAAGTCTAAAGTTCAGATGCTTCTAACTTGTGAATGCGTCATTGTAGCTACAAAGTGCCCTAAGATTCCTCATCTGCAACTGTTTGAACAATATAAATTGCTGACTTGATATCATTGATGCGTTTCCACTTAGGTCTATGATTTCAATACTCTAAATGAGTTCAATGTACTGCTGAAACAAGGAGATGATCTCATTTATGACATGGTGATTGTTTCAGGTTCCAGTTGTTAGAAAGACCGGTGGCCTTGCAGACACAGTCTTTGACTTGGATGACCAGTCAAACCAAAACATGGCTAATGGGTAACATGGTTTTAAATTTTCTGTGTAGTTTATATCATAAAAAGTTGACGTAGCAGATTTGGCCTGCCATATCTTTTAGAGCTGTTTCATGACATGATAAAGTAAAGATGGACCTCAATAGTAAATATCTAATATTAGTTGAATTTGGTCAGGTTTGTTTTCGAAGGAATTGATGAAGGATCTTTGAATTCGGCTCTGGACCGTGCATTTGCTTACTATAGAGACAGTAAGTTCAGCAATAAGTTCAGCAATTGATTGCCATTTGCATTTACTGAACCATAGCTGCTAACTAAAGATGTTAGCCTGACAGCTTTTCACATTTATTCTTAATATTCTTAAGCAGAACCAAGGGAGTGGAATGACATTGTGCGAAAGGTTCTTGATATCGACAATAGTTGGCACAACATGGCCGAGAAATACATAGAAGTATACAACTCAGTTAAAGTGAGGGCATAGAGGTGCAAGCAACAGTTACCGTATCCATGGAATGGAAACTTTGTTTGTGCTCAACATGAGCTTGGCACCACAGCACAGATGCAATTGGAACATGAAGGACTGAAGAGTTGAAGAAGTGCTGCTCCTGCTAAAAATTAAGCATGATCTCTTGAAAAGAACCATTATCCTTGTGGTGCTTTCTAATAAAGTTTTATATTGTATTCCATTCTATTGGAAATGAAAACTGTTATCTAGCAACTTGTTTGTACGAAGTAATACTCACTTTTCCTGAGAATGTATCCGGCGTGCTGCCCTTGTATACTCGAGCTTGTAACCTTCTGTTGTTTCTGTTCCATGTCAAGTGTGAACTCATTTTTACAAGTTTTAGCTGAGTTTGAAAATCAAAATCTTCTTCTATTGCAATAGTATTTGTTCCATTACTTTTGTTGGGATGATGGGACTCAATTCTTAATCTTTCTTTTTCACTACCGTCTGTGGCCAGTCTTGGACCATTTACGTCTGATGTAATGGTGGTGCCAAATGTATGCATGGCTTGAACAACATTAAAGCCAACATGGTGCGTAGGCACTCACTCAAAACCAAAGTGAGAGGTGGGTAAAAGTCAGAAATAGGCTTTGAGAACAGAATATAGGCAAGCAGCCATCTTTTTACTTCACGCAAAGTAAGTGCGAGTTGAAAGCATGCGATGGGCAGCAGAAGAAGGGTGCTGTTGCTGTTAAAACCGTTCGACATTTACCCTTTTCCCCCCTCTACTACCTCCCTCTGGCGCTTCTCTCCACATGCAAATCCTAATCCTCGGGTAAACCAATTTCCTTTGCTTATATCTCACTGTATATGTTAAGCTTGTTAACGTTTATAACGTGTTCGATATAATGTGGCGCTTGGGTATCTTCCGTTACATTCTCTTTATATTCTTTACTTCGTATTGTTGGATTAACAGAGTAGTAGCTTTCTTCTCGTTACTGTTATGTTTACGCCATCTGGGCTTAAGCAGTAGACTTGCTCTCTTCTGGCGGAGGTATTTGTTTTTGCAGATCTTTAATTACTTAGAAAACAGGCGCAAGGTTCACAAGGATGCTGTTAGCTTTTGTCAGAATATTTTGCGCCAGAAATCTGTAGATTGGCAACCTATGATTCGCACTCACTTATCCCAACCCATTCGTGATTTTGATTTTGTCATCACTGTTGGCGGTGATGGCACTCTTCTGCAAGCTAGTCATTTCATTGATGACTCTATTCCAGTTTTGGGTGTGAACTCAGATCCAACAAAAGTTGAAGAGGTTGGTTGAATAGAAAGATTCAGACCTGCACTTTCCACGTGCATCCTAAATATATGGATTCTGACCTATCATTCAGTTCACTGCGTTGCTCTTTGATTTTGTAGGTAGAAGAATTCAGGAATGGTTTTGATGCTACCAGGAGCACGGGGTATTTATGTGCAGCAACTGTGGAAAACTTCGAACAAGTAAGACTTGTCTGATTTATGATTTATCATACATAATGTATTCAATCATTGGGATCACCTTCTCTAAACATAGGTTATCCCATCAATTGATAACCTACTACTTTGAACAATTGAAGTTATGGCTTGGAAACAAGGAATGTTTCACTTAAAACCAATTTTCTCGTTAGAGCTTTTTGTCTGAATTATTATCCATTCAATTTGGTTCATCGATGCCTTTTATCGATTTGTTCATTCTACTGCCCTCTGCTTTCCACAATCTCTTACCTGTTGTATGCACCGATGGTTAGGAAGTACCAACTTGTTCTGTAGTAGTGAAACTTTCCGATGAGAATTATCTGAGTGATGGATACATCTTTCAGGTACTTGATGATATGTTAGAGGATCAGAAAACTCCTTCTAGATTATCAAGAATTTCACTGACTGTGAATTCACGACTTTTGTCTACTTGTGCTCTCAATGATTTATTGATTGCACATCCATGTCCTGCAACAGTTTCCCGGTTCTCTTTCAAGTAAGTAAGTAATCCATTACCTTGGTGTTTTGTAACAGCATCTTTTTATTACTTGTTCTGAATATTTAAAGTGCTTGCCATCAGACTTTTGAAAAATAGTGAATCTTGCACTCCCTTAATAAGTTGCCGGTCAAGTGGTCTCAGAGTTTCAAGTGCTGCTGGTTCAACAGCTGCAATGCTTTCTGCAGGTGGATTCGCAATGCCGATACTGTCAGAGGACCTCCAATATATGGTTAGAGAGCCCATATCTTCAGGATCTGTCATCTCTGGCCTAATGCATGGATTGGTGGAATCAGATCAGTATATGGAGGTGTCATGGTTTTCTGAGAAGGGTAAAATATACATTGATGGTTCTCATGTGGTCCATTCAGTTGGATACGGGGACACCATTAGAATGTCTTCCAAGGCCCCGGTGTTGAAAGTTTTCTTGCCCCGTCATATATTGTCATAGTGCACGTCAGACCTTTCTGAGGAGTGTAAATATCGGAAATAGGATGAATGGAAGTACTCACTGGGCTACTGGAGTTCCATGTAGGCACCCTAGCAAGCAAGTTTTTATCTTAAATGTTAGTTAATCAGTTAGTGTTCATCCAAATGCTAATCCTGAGGGCTTCCTGCACAAATCCATTACTGATTTACGTGTTGTTTTCTTTTCAAATAAAAGGAAGATGCTGTTCAATTAGTTTGTTTGAAAGAGAGACATAAAAAGCTGTAGTCAACTTCAAACTATCCACGATTACAGGCCAAAATGTGAAGTACAGATGACTTTAAACAGCAGCATTCATATCCTTCATGGATAAGAAAAAAATTGCAGCTTGCATAGCCATAGATAGGCCTATTGATATTGAAAGCTGCCTATGATCTCGAAGCAAGATTGATTGAAGAGAAATGCTCAAGGTAACAAACACTCTTCTCAAATCTTCTATCGGTCCTGTGATTAACTCCTCCATGCAAATCATGAATGCACACTATTTTGACATGCATGTTTGCCACTGATACTTTCGCAATTCTGGTTCCATTGGTATTAAGAACTCAGTTAGTTGTACAAGTATTCCTATTCTTTTGCTTCTTTGTTGTTCCTTTTCCTTTTCCTCTGTTCTATTCTGCTCACCTTTGGTCAACTCAGCTCTCCCAAATTCTGGTTCTGGAATTGTATTTAGTGGTACTGAATTTTCATGGTTTGTGGTTCAAGCATTACAATCCCTTCAGCGCTCACAAAAGTCTTAGATTCCAAGAAAAGTGACAAAATATTCTTAAAAGGGACAGGTTCTTTCTTTTCATCCCTTATTAATCACAAGTACATCAAAGTTGACAAAGTATTTTGAAAATTCCACCTCCATGTATAATTTTAATTCTCTCTTTCCTAAACCCTAATACAACTTTATGCTAACGCAATTCGGCACAAACTAACAATGTAGAATTCTTTTTTCCTGAAACTATACTTCAACAATAACAACGTAATAAATATAGGAAAAAGGGGCAAAAAGAGAGCTGATTTTTCTACGCCTCCCTCCTATGGTAAGGGAAAATAAAAATAATGGTTGGCAATGCAAATATAAATACAAATAATGCTCCAATTGAAATCCTTATGAATTTTGGTAAATTTACTTTCTTAGTGACGCTTCATTTCTCTAAAAATGTTGGCCACCCTTGGAGATAACCTTGGTAGGAATTTAAACATCTGTAAAAACACCAATCAAATACATCATCAGCTTTTTCAAGTAAACAAATATAATATACAATCAATCATCAAATGCTAAGCTAACAAACCCCTTTAAAAATTCCAAAACTATGTTTTATGTATAACTCCACAGCATTTCAGCAATCTTATGTTATTACAGCATCATTCTATTCCTATAACAAGGATGTCAAGGCATTAATACTACACTACTAGTTTGATTCTGTTCTTCCTCTTCACCTTGTCCCTAAGCTCACTATTTGCTTCCTCTAGTCCAGCTGTACCTCACTTGATGATGGGACTCAACAATGTTTTGATCTCTAGTAGCGTTACAGACTTCACTGCAGAAGCCCTCTGCTAAGTTAAGTGGTTAATACTGTATGACCAAATTTGGATTTTTTTTTTGTTTAGTTCCAATTCTCACAATTATAGGGTTTCAGTATAGTTCAAACTGCCCAAAAAGGTTCCTTTTTTTAACATTGTTGATCTGTGATCACAATACATCACGGTTTTCCCAAGTTGGTTCAACTTTTTGGATTCTATTCCAGTTGAAGTCCCTTCCAAAGGTAACTGTTCACAGGTTATTTATTTGAATTCTAATCCATGTTTTTCAATAATCAGAAGAATAGAACATCTACTGAGAAGTGAATTTTGCTGTGATCAATTTAAGCTCCATTTCTTTGATAAGCAACAAGAGACAAAAAATGTTAGGAGAGTCGAGAAAATTGAATAGCATACCCAAAGCTTCACACATGCATCGATGATTACTGGAACCAGGCATATAAAAATGGTAATAGCAGACTGATCAACTTCAAGACCATAGTGCTCAACCACAATCTCCAACAAGGTTTGCCACCCAGATTCAGAATGATACCTGCAGGCATGCATACTCGCAATGAATGAACAAGGTTCTCTAGCAAACAAGGCTACGGCTTAAAATGTCATAAAAAGGATGATAAGGTGAATTCTCCTTCCATCCTACAGATCTTCTGAGAGAGATCAACAAGTTTGAGCGAAAGAAATAATAGCTGAGATATTATGATGAAAAATGCCCCAGAATTCAGATCTCTTAAATTGGATATACACTGATATCTCCTCAGTTAAGGCAAAGAACCATTGAACAAATAAGCAAAATAGACACATGAATAGATGGCATACGATTACGAGAGTACTTTTCAAATAGCAGTAGATGTTACCCTAAAAAAATGTCTGTTGTAAGTATAATTAGAAATGCCTTCCCAGTATCAGTGATGTTGTTTATTAGTTTATACCCGGTAAATTTCAGTAGAGCTACCTGCAAGAGTAAGAAATGAAAGTCATGAAGCCAGCAAAAATATTGAAAAGAGATACAGAAATCAGGGTTCAATTACAAATTTAGAACACAATTCTGTCAGAAGTAACATAACAAATTTAGCATGCAAAATTTGAAGAACGCACAAAGGATTCTTTTTTCTTTTCTTTTTTTTGGAAATTTGAACGTGCAAACGATTGCCAAGCAGCAAACATTTCTTTTTAATAACTTGAACATATGCGGTTCATTTCTAAGCCCTAAGAATGAGGATAGGCTTAGCCTACAAAACGAGTAGAAGTGATCATTTATTTATCCTCACTCAAATCAAGCACAAAAATTAATTTAGTAGATAAGAGAAACATGCATTCAGTACTACAACGAATGCATGTGTTGAAGCATATGAAATACACGAGGTACAAAAAGGAAAACTATATAAGCCCAAAATAACACCAAAAATTTCCGCTGAAATTACCACGATACTACAATTTCTTAACAACAAGTGGCGAAGGATGCAAAGGATCATGCTCATATAAAGCATCTAAAACTATCACAAAAGCACTGCAAGAATAAATTCACTTGGAACTCACTTTACTCTGATTGAAGCACAAAAGAAGGAACAATGAGATCCCAAACACCATATCTGACCATATGTTGGCAAATGCTCTACGGTTTTCCAACCTCCACTCCTCATGTAAGTCTAACCTGTTTAGGAACAAACCATCAGATGGCAAAAGAGTTACATCCACCTCATATACATATTAAGGGACACAGCAGCAAAAGCTTTCTTGAAGTTATTTGAACTCAAATTAAGTTATTTGAACTCAAATTACATAGTTTTAAAACCATTCTAGTTACTTATTG
The DNA here is from genome assembly GCA_029891385.1 of Erythroxylum novogranatense. Taxonomy (NCBI): domain Eukaryota; kingdom Viridiplantae; phylum Streptophyta; class Magnoliopsida; order Malpighiales; family Erythroxylaceae; genus Erythroxylum; species Erythroxylum novogranatense. The sequence continues at coordinate 424,402 of CM057227.1, read as the reverse complement.
AACTCAAAATGAAGAGTAACAATGGTTAGTTTCTTGACTAAATCATAAAACTCTTGGATTCAATTGTCTCAACTAGAGACCTTTGCTTCAATTGCCCCAGCCATGAACCAATGAGCATCCCAATCATAAAATTTGCTAATTTAATTGAAGTGGGAATCCTCACTTGGTCTGTAGCAAGACTCGTGAGGGTCCAGCTTGGATAAGAAGCAGCTTTAGAGCTGAATAGTCCAAAGTAAAGAGAATCATACAAATAGATTTTCAAGTATGGTGGTGATTCTAGAGAGATTATGGCATTAAAATTCCTAGAGGGCCACACACGTCGAAGGAATGAACACTACTTCCAATTCTTCAATTCAGCAATACATCTTATTCGCTATGTGGATGGATAATAAGATCATATCTCATGATTCTATTGCAATCTTAACAAAAAAAGAAAATTATCTTACTTTAGATAGCATGCAAAAAAATGGGCCAGCCAAAGGAGTACAAACAATATTGTATTCTTACGCTTTATGCCGTAATTCCCACCAAACCTCCTCATCAGAAAGGGGAGGGGATTTGCCAATCTCCATCTCAAGCTGTAATCTGGCTTTCTCTAGTTTCAATTCCTTAACCATTTCGAGCTTTTGAGTTTTTCTCACATCAAGCATCTGTGCTGCAAGAGGTACAGTCTTCACATATCTGTTCAAGAAAAAGATCCATGCAGACTTGGAGTTAGTCAAAATGCAGAACTCTAAGTGAACCTTGAGGTAAAATCCACTAATCCTTGAGTCAAACTCACTATGAAATAATCATAAGTAAAACTTTTCCTAAGCTAAAAAACTACAGCTGTACACCTCATGTATATCCAACAAATTGCATAGCCTGAAATCTGAAATTCAATAGTAATTATGACGGCATGAGTTTCACAGGATAAACATTGCATGTGTGAAAGTGCTCAAAGTTGAAACAAATCGTTAATCTCAATCTAAACCCAAACTGCTATGGATGGAGCATGCCCCAAAAGTTGCAATTTCAATAAAATTACAAATTTTTCTTTTGTTATATGGTTATGTATGGTACTAAAGGGATACTGATCATAGTTTCCATTTGATTTTTCAATAGGTTAAAAAAAAAAAAGGTTATATGATTGATTTAGACACTAAAACGCCATACTACATGCTCCAAACCATTACCTGTCTAAGAAAGGCATGAGAACATAGTCGTGAACTGCAAAGTCCAAGGCGCAGGGTATGATTATCAGTAATGCCAAAAACTTAGCCTGTATCATGGGTGAATATTAAGTTATTAAAATAAAGCAACATTCATGACACTAACAGAAACTTTTCTAGCTCTTTGAAAAGTGCATTGAAGACTCTTATGATGAAATTATTTCGATTATTGTATGGATAAAAGTTCTCAAGGATAGCTAAATCCAGCAGGACAGGCCAATAAGTTGTAGCAGCAAATTTTCCTCATTCATAACTGTTAAAAGTTCATCAAAGGGGATATTATTCTATTATTCTCAACGAGAAACTCAAAGAAAAGTGAAGAAATCAGCAGAAGAAATGTGAAATTCTCCAGTTAATCAACTAATTCATCAAAGCATTTCATCAAGCGGCTCCAGGTTGCCAATAAAGTAACTTGGGTTCTTTATAAGCTAGAGATTTATAACCAAGCAACAGTTATGGAACTACAATTTCACACCTTATAGGTGTTAGTTTTACTCAAATTGGGTACTGTGATTAACTTGTGCTTAACCCTAACGCAAATTAGTAGAAAGAATCCAGTGTTATTGCTCAGATCATGCCATAGATGAGCACGTTTTAGTGTTTCTGCAATGGCAGTGTGCACTTCAGCGATTATCAGCTTCATAAGTTGGGACGCTAGATTAGACTTGGAAGAGATGCTCTAAACTATCAACTCAATCCTAGACTTGGATACAAACATTCGTTAAAGACACCAGGAGAAGTCACATGCACGTTGCTAAATTTAAGCTTTAAGGAATACTTGGTGGAATTCACTAACCGAATTAACCGAAGCATATCGGAAGACACGATCTTCATAAAGCAAATCATCCTCTTCCCTCCCAAGAACGAAATCTCTAACAGAATCAACAAAACTTTTGTCGGGTACAAGGTCAGAGGGATCGTCCTCAACTGACCCCCCAACCCCGCCATTGTCATTCAGCTCTGGAGTCCACCAAGAACCGTTGACATTGTCACTAGCGGTGCCATTATCGTCTAAAATCCAATCTTCCCACCTCCTACTCTCCTCATTTAACATCTCTTCTTGTGCTTCCCTCAACTCGACAATGGCCTCTGCTCTCCTCTTCCACGCCTCGAACTTCTTTTCTTCCGGCAACACCTCATCATCAACTTGGTCCTCAATCATATCCTCATCCTTCAAGCCAAGCCAATTCCCATCATCGTCAAAAAAGAATCTTTGCCACCAGCTTCTGCTTCTATTAGAGTGGTTACTGTGCTTCTTCTTAGCATGTGGAACAAACCCAGAAAAACCCAGTTTGTTACTTCTAAAAGGGAGTGAAAACTTGGAAGAAATATGGGAAGAGAGGGGTTTGAAAGGAGGGCAGCGATTAACAAAGATAAGGTTGTGGCATAAGACCATAGAAGTGGTCATTAAGAAGCCAACATTTTCTGGCTTCACCAATCAGAAAAGGAGTGAAAAGAAGCAGGAAAAAGGGTGGATTAAGCAAGCATCAAGCTGCATACGTTAGATAAAATGGCCGAGGAAGACATACAGATTAAAGCAACAGAAGACAGGAAATTAAATAAGAAGTAAGGGAAATGGTAGACAGATGTGGGAGAAGATATGCGTTTGTGTTTGCGTAAGCCCAGACTCTGAACAGATAACATTTCCCTTTCACAGTTTCCCCTGCTTATATAAAGTTCTAGTGCCACTTCATTCTTCGATTGTGCCAAAGTTTAATTTTTAAAAAAATAAATAAATAATTTTTCTTATCAAGCATTTTCATTTCTAAATTATTTTGTTTAATTGGAATTGACAAATATTCATTCCAAATCAACCATTAATTCCAACTGTAACGGTTAAAAATTAGTGGCACTGCCAACCGAAGCAAGCTTAGCAACCCAAGATCCAATTCAAGCATCAGACTTTACTGCAACCATTGAAGATCCACCGAAACCCCATGAGTTCTGTCTTTTTCTTCCTAATGGTAATGGCAGTTGGCGCTTCTAATATTTCGGCTCGTCTTCCGGTCTTCCATACAGCTTCTCGTCTTCCGGTCTTTCATACAGCTTTCTTCCTTACATCACCCAACACTAATACTCTCATCTTACTTGATCTCCTGTCTACTTCCACACTACTTACTCCTTTCCCAGTTTCCAACAATACCACAGGAAGAGACTCGGTATATGCAGTGCACGCATCAAAACTAACAGAATATACACATGTATATGTTTACGCACCTTTGATCTTTGCACACTGATTTCTCACAAGCTCTGCAGTGCAGACGTACCTTCAACTCCACCACCTATTTATATACGTGTTTGTGTGTGACGTACCTTCAACTCCACCACCAATTTATATACATGTTTGTGTGTAAATAAACACAAGCATCATTTGCCCAATATTTGTCTAGTTGGTTATGTTTCACCTACATGCTAATTGGCGACAACACAGGGCACATGCTTACAGAGAGCGAGAGAGGCAGGCAGGCAGTTCATATGATTGATCGATTTGCAGAGATCAGAGAGTGGATGACAATAAGTGACGTATAGATGAGGGTGTTGTGCTGTATAATTATAGGGATAAAAATAAAAGTAGAAAGGATGCACCGAGTGGGTGGGCAGGGTATGATTTGATTGGCATGCGGTTTATAATCAATTAGTAACATTATTTCATCATCATGCTCGTATACTTTGAGGACACTTGAACCAAAGGACTTTCATTTCCCAATCCCATTACTTGAACACATCTTTCTAGACTGTCATGGTTTGCTGCATCAACTCAACTAGGCAAGCGTGCATTTTTTGTAATTATATATATATTTTTATATATATAGTGGGAAGAAGCGTGCAGCTGCTTCGAAACGCACACGGCCAAGGGATGGACCAGAAAAGCTTGAAAAGCTTACGTCTCAAGTTAAGGAAGATTAGGATGGACACGATCCTAGCTTGAAGATTTCTTTGGTGCCTTCCATTGCACTAGGATAGGACCAAAAGCATGGATATGTTCTCTTTGTATCTGAACGATTCTCTTATGCCTGACAGTTCACAAACCACTTTGACAGCAGTTTTTGTGGATCTTTCTTCAACCTGGCAAGTCTTAAGCAGCTATTGCCAAGTTGACACAGTGCAGTTGAGTCAGGTTCCTCCCAAGCTCAGTGGCATTTAGTTTAAGCGTCTGATTCCGATTTGTTCTGGCTAGCAAGTAGGTAGATCAGCAATCCTTTTAACAGGACGTTTATATATATATAGTTCAATCAGAATAAACTTTCCATTTTGTTCCAGTAACAGTGGCTCCTTGTGCCCACTTGTAGATCTCGCATTTGGCAATCACATTGTTAGAGCTACAGAAAACCAAAGAACTTGAGTGTCCTGCTAGTATTTGCTTATGCAAGGGAAAAACAAATGAAGTTGCACGATAAATACTTCTGATCTGCTGATTCCCATAGTCATTTCATAGCAACTAGTTGATGAAAAATTTAGCTTTCCATTAAGCTATCCTAGAAAGCAAATGAGCATAGTTGATGAAAAACGGTACCTCTGAATATTAGGAGCCTCACAGATTCAGAGAATAGCCAACAAAATCAGAAAGAGGCATGTAGCCAAGCCTAATGATTTATGGAGGCATCCAAGTGTCCCTTCTACCCCTCCATAATAAGGCTCAATCATTATCTCAAATCTACAATTTCCAAATGAAGGGTCGGTCTTGGTGATTGTTGAAAGGTTTGAAAACTTGCATGCACGATCAAGCTGATCCTGCCTCTGAAAGTAACTGTTGAAGGCGTATGAAATATTCCCCTTAGCATCCAGATTTCCACAAGACGTCCCGTAACCAAGGCTAGTGCAGTCAGCAAGTCCACATGCGTAACTCACACTTGGTGCTATTTGTGCGTCATCAAGAAGAGCAGAGGCCCTCATCACACACCATTTGCGTTCCTGGTAGTGGACATTTCTTGCTGGAATTAAAGTTCCTGAATTTGTTGTACCAAGGTTGAGAGCATATTTGGGTATCCCATCAAAAGTGAAGATCCCCCAGTGGCGTTCAAAATTACCTGGATCAATACTTTTAGCATCCTCATCAATAAGACTGAATAAATATGCATCAATAGGTCCTGGCCTCAATGGGGTTCCTTTGCCACCTGAAATATGGGACATAAATCCTTGGTTGAATCGTCGGGCATATTCGATGTTAGCATTCCGATCTCCATCAGCAGGCCAGCCGATCTCTCCAATAATTATAGGCAAGTTTCCAAACCCATTCTTTTGTAGAGCATGCACAAGAGTGTCATGATTGGCATCAAACATATTGTAGTAATTTGTCCCCCCATCGTTTATAGGAGAGGCATTGCCATCGAAGAATCCATATTCAACTGGGAAGTTAGAATCTGTGTATAGGCTAATGAAAGGATATATATTCACAGTAAAAGGAGAACCACAATCACTCAAGAACTTGACAATAGTCAGCATGAGATCGTGGATATCAGTTCGAAAGTCACCACCAGATGGGAGTCCAGTTGAGCTTTCATACACATCAGCATTCTGTGGAACCGTCACTTTTACTTGGTTACTAAGCCCGGCTTTTATCAGGGCAGATTGGATATTCTGCAGAGCAGGGTATGTTGTTCTCAAGTAGCTTCCATTGTACGTTTCTAAGAAAGGTTCATTCCCAACTGCCACATATCTGCACAAACATCAGTTGATAAGTCAACATGCACCAACTACTACACGATGTCCAAATGATGCAGTTCATACGAGTTACCAAATTGCATATCCTACATACATCACGCACTTCCAATGAAAAAGCAAGAGAATTTTTGTCAACAATATATCTTCTGATCATCAAGGATTTGGTTCCGTGGTAGGACACGGAATTTTCAGGATGGTGGCCATCAACTAAACTCATAAATCACCATATCATTGATAATATGAACCCAAAAAACGATTGATAGTCCATAAAGATGGTGAGAAAATGAGTATTATTAACAAGTGTAGGCATAAAAAAATAAAGAGAGTACTATAAAACAATCCAGTGTCGTGATGATTTGTACAAGCCATCTGGTTAATTCCAATTCTAATTGAAAATGCTTTGCGGAAGGCATTCCTTGGTCAATCTGGAACACTTTACGTGGGGTAATACACACATACAGAGCATTCATCCATTTAACAAAAAGGTTTCAACGAAATTACAAGTAAATTTTGAAGAAAGAAGCTGATAAAGAATCTCAGAAAAGGTTCTGTTCCAGTAATATAACAAAGAAGAATAAAAAGAATTTGAAAGCCAGTCACATAAAAACCCTTGCAGTTAGACCTACTGTTCATCATCAAAGTAAGCAAGGTTAGTTACGGAGTCTTAAGACCATGTCATAACCTCATCTTCCTAGAAACGGCTTTCTTAACACAACTATATACAGAAACTATAGCTATTAGCAAAGAAAATGATTCAAAAGAGCTTCAATGAACAATTAATCGCAGAAACAACCAGGTGCTATATTTCGAAAAAATAATAAGAAGTTCCAAGCTCACCTGATATTAACATTGTTGGAGGTGATATGCGTGGAAACATTTTTAGAAACCCATCTCTCAGCAGCCTTGACGCTGCTAGCCAGAGAGGAGAGCATGTCATTTGGGATGCCAACCATAACCTCGATACCAGACTTGGCAAGAGCATTTAGCGTTCCGTAGTCTGCGTCAAAAAGCTTAACCTTTTGGATCCCATTTTCCCTCAGCAGCTTAACAACGGTTTCTGGAGGCAGAGGATGGGTAGTTTGTGTGCCCCAGTTGGCACCTATCCCACTCACTACACTCACCATCGACAGTAATCCAAGTAATCCAATAACCCTGGACAACAAATCCATTTCTATCTGTTTCAAATCTACCAACTAGCTTCTGCAGAATAAAGCTGGCTATAGTTGCAGCCCTGTGTGGCAGAACTTGGGTTGATGCCCAAAACAGATGTGGTTAGGCTATGCTAGTAAAGGAAAATCTTTTAGTGCTGAAGCAAATAAAACCTTACACACAACAGTGGGCGCAAAAGGATTTGGAACGAGATGTGCTAATAAAAAGACAGGACAAGAGCTGATCTAAGAAACGTGTCTGAAACAACAACAAAGCAAAACTCCTGTTTACCGCTGAAGACAGAAACTTCACATACAAATCTGAAATAGGAACATAACCATAACCAACACAGTGTTTGGATAAGCAAAGTTGCCTCCTTTCTTGTTATTTTTGTAAGGACGAGGAAAGGAAAATGGAAAAGTGGGTGGTTTAGCAGATAAAAGAAGAAACAAAAAGATTTCAAGTAAGAGGCAGTTAAGACAGAGCAAGCTTAGAGCTTTGGACAGGAAAGCCAGCCATCCAGGAGTAGGAGAGATTAGGATGAAAACGCAAAAGATCAGTAAGATGCTACTAAATGGAGGATTAGGAAAAAGGCAGAAACTTTAATAAAAGACCAGATAGATAAGAGTGAGGTGTGAAGAAGCGACGGATCAGCTGAGAGAGGGGCTGTTGGGTTCTTGGACCATTAGATTAGATCAGCGAATAAAGTAAACAAAAAGACAAGGAGAGAAGAGAACCCGTTGAGGAGTCTGCACAATAATAATGTACTGTTAAATACTACAAGTGCAGTGCAGTAGTGAGTAGTGGAGAGAAAAAGAAGGCATCGTCATTGGTTTTGGCGTTTTATATTTAAAATACAGCAAGTGTTGCAGAAGGCTGTGGCCCATGCTCTGTTCCAACTTCCAAAGCTTCAATTTTTACTTGGAATATGGAAAAATCACCATCAAACCCAGCCCCAATCTTAAATACTAATCCAATTTCATTTCGTTTCTTGCTAATTTTGTTCTTCAATTTCACTTCTTTTCAATTTGCAGAGCTATGATTCAGAACCATGTGCCTTATTATTAAGTATTATAATCAAACAAATAAAATTTACTTTAAATTTTCCTTTCCCTTTTTATTAATCTAATTTAAATATTCACTTATTCTTCTTTTCTCTTATAAAATTTTGCCCTCTTTCCTAAATTTCTAATTTTTATGTATACTGTTTTATTCCCTAAAACAACAGGCCAATTTTCAGCTGCGCGTTTGCACAAATCCTGCCGTTTTGTTTTGGTTAGATCCCTGCAGATTTACCAGTGAATTTTACACATCTAAGCCAATAATTTATGTTATGACCCTTATTTTTCAACTCTGTATGATGACAAGTATACAGGAAAATTATAACACCTTCTGATTAACTCAACGGCTTAACACCTTTCTAAATCATCGTACTAATTGCATCATCAATTAATCAAAGTCGGATTGAAAGTATATATTATTACGTACTCTTCAACTTTATATGATGTTAAAGTAGGGACTCTTATAAAGTCGGACCAGAAGTATGTATGAAATGTCAGAAGAACCGATGGACTCTTGGTTAGAGTAAAACTAGTAAGAAATAGAAATACTTGAGAGTGTCTTTTCGCATGTTAAAAAATCCATAAGCTTTTCTATTACACAGTGATATAGGGAAACCGCATTAGACAACATCAAACGAGAGGGTCAGATAACCCATCATAAAATAGTGCAGCACACGAAGACTTCAAGTGTGCTTGAGGCAAGCAAATAGAATCTTAACGAGAGGGCTTCAAGTTTGCTGGTTCTTCAAAGATAATCCTTGTCCAGATCATCAAAGTAAGGATGTTCCATAGCTTTCTTTGCTGATATACGCTTTGAGGGGTCGTACTGCAACATTTGCTGCGCGATGTATTTACAAAGCAGTAAGAAAAAGATACATATCTTTTAATCTTGAAAGAAAAGAGATGCTTATAGTACAGTAATAAAGAGATGAAAGAAATCAGAAGCTTACAGCTAGAAGATCTAGCCCATCCTTGTCCAGATTAGAGACAGACGATGACAGATTCTGTGGCGTCCATTGAGGATACTCATGCCAGTTGGGGAGATTGCCTACTCCTGGCCAAACTTCTTCATTTGGAGTGCCCAGCAACCTAAAATACAGTGGTTGTAGAAATATGCAAGAACAGCAAACAAATTAGTCATGCAAACAAAGAAGCTTTCATTCAATTGAAGTCAAAAATTTGTCATTGAACCTGAAAATATGGAGGAGTTGCTGCAGTTCAGAATCTCCAGGAAAAAGTGCTTGCTTTGTAGCCAATTCCGCTTGAATTTAGTCAAATAGGAACGATAACTAATAATTAGTAAGCCTGAATTTGGCCAAAACAATTTGAGTTTGGGAGTAAAGTGGAGATCTGTACCAAAGATGCAACCAACGGACCACATATCCACAGCAGTTGAGTAATGGGTAGCCCCCAAAAGGACTTCAGGGGCCCTGTACCACAAGGTCAATATCTGAAACAGCAAAAACATTCAACCTTCAACAACACTTGATGATAAAAGTAATTGAGTTTGGTTGAGAAAGTTAACAGTACTTAGTACTGTGGAAGAACGTAGTAGCAATAGAATGGTACCTCGTGTGTGTACTTCTTGATAGGAAGCGTAAATGCTCGAGCAAGTCCAAGATCTGCTATTTTAAGCATCATTGTCTTCCGGTCCATCAATAGGTTGTGAGGTTTAAGGTCCCTGAGAAGATTAAGAGTAAACAAACAAGGATTAAGCAACAAACCAAATCTGCTTTCTGTAATTATATAATGGGACGAAATTAAATAAAAAAAAGGGACCTGTGCAAGATCCCATGACCATGGCAGAAAGATACGCCCTTGCACAGTTGATACATTAAGCTCTGCATATATAAAAGAATCAAAACTCGGTTGATCTATGGATGTCTGTATGGAATTAATAATACAGGATAGTTTATTTGAATACCTTGACATTTGTAGGAGGAAGGTTTTCTCCAGTTTGCCGGAAACTGCGGATATATTTCTTGAGATCCATGTCCATGAACTCAAAAACCAAGTAGAGTATTGTGTTGCCTTGCTTATTCTGTCCTTGTTTCACGTCCATCAGTCTAATGAGCAGCAATTATAATATGATTTAGGGACTTGATCAGACAAGAGCAGTAGGTAAATGGGATTTACATTTACAGCCAAGATTGATCTACTGGAAAATCAATTGAAAGTACCCAATTGGTAATACAGAACGCTGAAGAACGAGAGTAACAGAAGAGGAGATGGTAGTTATCGGAATCCATTCGAATAATAAATCATATCAGATAATGCTAGTTATTGGACTTAACTAATAGTTTAAATCTAATTTTTCTACCAGTTGAAAAGGAAAAGGTGTTTAACCGGACGACGTGTGGATCTCTGGAGAGCATGCGAAGAATGGAGACCTCGCGGAGGGTAGTGGGAGGGACACCTTCCTGATCTTCGTGGAGACGAGTCTTCTTTAGAGCCACAATCTTCCCTGTCGCCCTCTCTCTTGCTCTGTACACTTTCCCGTAAGTACCTTCACCAACCTTCTCCAGCTTCTCGTACTCCTCTTTCACCGATAACACACCACCGCTCTTTCTTCCTCTGTCCTCCTTCTCCATTCTCTTCTTTTTCTCTCTACTCTGAATGTAGCTATCAAATCTAACAACCCTATCTTTCTATACATATATATATATGCACAAATACATAGAAAGAGGGAAAGGAATGTCGTTTTGTGGTACTTAACGGTAACCTATTTGAAATTCAAAACTGATGGAATATGGGCCTCGTGAATGCTTCATTTTGCATTTGTGTTTTGTTTATGTTATAGGGCTGTTCTGGGTTGGGCTACTCTGGACTTTGGGGGACATTATGGAGATCCATTACAATCATCATCAAGAAGAAAGAAGATTTATTAACGTACGTAACAAACAGCATCAGTTTCGACTTTCGAGACAAAGAAGAAGAAGACGTAGAAACCACGTCGTCGTCGCTTAATTTCCTTCCTTTGGTACAAATGGGAAGAAGAGTAAGGGAAAGTCCAGTAAAGGCTATTACAATCTCAAACAAAACGATAGCAGCTGTTGGACGGCAGCTTGTCACCAATCCAACCGCCACAAGAGGGCACGCCATCCCACCAATCCTTCCAATTGAACTTGCAGCCCCACCACCAGTTGTCCTTGCCGACGTTGGATATAACTACGCGCGAAAGAAGAGTCAAACCCATAACTTCATTTACTCAAAACCAACTTTGTCGCTGTAAGTAAAGGAATTAACTTTACCTCCGGAGCATATATGGAAGCTAGCTACAGTTATTGTTCCCACCGCACACAAGCGACCTCCGAACAACAGCACAATTGTTAAAACCGCGGCCGGACGCAAAACCAGTGGTAAAAGCATTATGAAGCCAACGGCAAACATAATCCACCCATGCAAGTGAAGCCTCAGAAATTGTTCCAAATGTCGAGAAAGGTGAGAAGAAAGCCATCCACTTGCCTCCGTTGGAGACAGGAACAAACTCCAAAATCCAAAAGGAGAATAGATCCTGTGATACACATAATGTTAATATCTTCATGTATCTCGGATTGAACGTAAAAAGGTAATAAATGAAAAAAAAAATGGAAACACCTCGGCATCTATAGCTTCAAATGAGTTTTCTAAAACCGAACCAAATATAAATTTACCGCCTTCTTTACGAAAACTCCTCTCCAGTATTCAAGTAAAGTTTTACAGTTTTTTTGAAAACGTAAACTCTCCTGATGATTTAAAGAATTTTTATTCTAATGATTAATCCGAACTTTAACTTTTATATATAATTTTTATATCAAACTTTTTCGTCGTAAAGTTAATATAGGTTTAATCCATATTAATTAAGACAATTTAGATCATGTCACTTTATTATCTTTATCTGAATTAAATATAATTAAATTAATATTTTATTAAAAAATTAAAAAATATAATTAATAATGATCCAATTTTATAAAAATGGACAAAATTATCCAAACAGATCAATACCAACCACACAAAAAAAAAAAAAAAAAAAACGAAAAGTAAGCAATAACTTGAAATTAGGAGGAAATGCACAGACCAGTCCAGCTCCACTAGCTTGCAAGTTTATGCCCAAGAAGCCCTTCGTGAAAAAGCCACTTTTCAGAAACCCAAGTGGTGAAATGAAATTGGTTGCGTCCTTCCATAATTATCCTATAAAAGGCCCCACGAAGATGCTCCTATCGACATTCCAGCAAAGACAACACTTGTTAGCAGCCTTTCTTGGCTTAAGGAAAGTACCCACTTTGTGTTTGTGACGGGCAGTGGCAAAGTAGAACAGAGGATTTGATCCCTTTAATAACTGGTCCAACGAAAGACAGGATCATAATTTCCATCACTTCAGCAAACCAGCCAACTCCAGCATAAATAGGCACCAGACCTTGGAACAGCAAAGAGCGCCACGTCCAGGGTGTATAGGGACACAGGGCCTTCAGTATCCATCTGTAACCCGCAAGAAACTGCATTATCAGTCAATCTACGTTCACTAACTGTACTTGTTTAAATAATTTTGAGCGTATTTGTAATCCAAATACAAGTTTAGATGATGCAGTATCTTGGAGAAGACGGGGAAGAACTAGATACCGCAATAAGGCGAAAAGACTAATCAGGAGACGATAAATCACTTATCATCTGGAGAAAATGAAAAGTGGTATGTGGTCGAATTAAGCTGCTGACTTACCCGTATCTATTTGCAGGAAGCTATAAAGTGTAGATGGGCTGAAAAGAGGGAGAATCAGTAGGAGGGGTGGGAGGACAAGTGCAAGTAGAATGAATGAGAAGTAGGAAGCGTGGCATAAATTCAATTTCACACGTAAACTCCCCATTCCATGTGTTTCAACTTCTTGTCCTGTAGCTGCTGAGTGAGTTACAATTTCAGACAAACTGGAGGAAATGGACAGGTGAAGCCTGCAAATATCCATCTATATTTTCATACCAGCTTATGAAATGCTAAATTGTGTTTACATAATGGTATTGTATTACCATTTCTTTATCTGTTTCGTCTTACAATACAATCCATCCAGGAAACACTCAAACTACCAATATATTCTTACCAACAAGGAAGAGATATAGATTTCTGTTAATTGATCGAGTACAAGCCGGTACAGTTCCTGCTACAACATTGAAACGTAAACAAAATGACCATAAATCGATTTTACTCTTCACAATACACAGAGCAAAAAAGATTTTCAAAGTCCTCCCCAAACATCAGCTTTTGGGTCTGATTCAGCTAGTGTCTCACTCAATTCCCGTCCCTTTGTTTCAACTTTGAAGAGCAGAATGCAAATTGCCGTAACAGCGATTACAACCTCGAAGAGGAAAATAGCTTCCTTAAGATGGCAACCAGTCACCAATCCTACTGCAACAACAGGGCACAACATGCCACCAATTCTACCCATAGCATTGGCTACACCAGAACCCGTTGTTCTCACAGAGGTTGGATATAACTGTGGAAAGATGATACAAAATCCAAGACAAATAAATTATTTAGACGCAATTAAGAATTCTCTGAATAGTTAAATGAAACCTTGTCAGGAAGCTTACTTCTGGGGCATATATACAGGCTACCGTAAATGATCCTATTGAACACATGCGAGCACCAAACAACAATGCCGTTGTCATAATCCCTGATTGACCCAAAACCAGTGGTAAGAGGAACAATGCAGATAAGCTTAACATGATTCCCATTGAAAGCTTGCGACCAAGCTTATCCACTATTAGTGCAGAGAGAAGAAGTCCAGGAACCTCTGCAAAATTTACAAGAGGCCAACTAGCAATGCTAAGAGGTGTGTATTCTCAACAAGTACAAAGGCCCATGATGTGCATCAATTCTAAATTTTCAATACGAAAAAGGGAAGCCAGCTCATACCTGCGATACTAGTTAGGAACACTTTTATATAGAGGCTATAACTCTGGAGATATTGAGAATGCAATATAGTTGACCCGCATTCACTTTGGGAAGCACTTAGCTCAGAAGTAACCAAGACGATGCCAAAGTAAGAGAAGTTATGTCCGAAGAATAATATCCATAGAAGAAGTGTTGTGGAGATTAACTTGGATGAAAAAAGCATGAAAAAAGATGAGAAGCCTGATTTGATCCCAGAATTTTTTTTCCTGGTTGCAGAGAGTAAAGGTGTACGTTCTGATGGAAGGGATTCTCCATCCACTTTCTCTGCTTTGGAAGAAACAAAAATCCCAGGAGGCAGTTCTGTTTGGTTAAGTGAAGCCATCTTCACCAGAATTTGATGCGCCTCTGTTTTCTTACCTCTCATGTATAGATATCTAGGAGATTCAGGTGCAAGACCATATAAAAGCAGTAAAACAAATGACGGAATAGCAGATAATCCAAGTAGCCACCTCCAGTTCAGTCTTGGCATCACAAGCTGCAATAATCATGACAGATTATTCAATTAGATGTGGCCCAAAGTTATGATTCTTAGATGCTTAAACTACAAGTATAAGAATTTCAGAAGACAATATACATCGATAATATATCTTGAACTTTTACAACGATAAAATATCTTGAACTTGTGAGAACTGTGCATGTTTGCTTCAGTTCACATTTCTGGTCCTTGCGTTACTTTTCATTAGAGCTTCCAAGATGCAATATATATCTTTCTGAATACAAGCAATGTACAAGGCTTTTCAGCTTCATAAAATCTTGCCTAGAAACTTATTTTCCCCTGGAACCTTTCTGTTATCCTCCAAGAATGATCTAAGTTAATATGGTTGACACTTGACAAAATAAAAGTAACTTCTACTGTGTTTAGCTTTCCCTTTTCCAGAAGATGCAGAATGCACTTTCGTGTCATGCAATGAACATAGTGGCATGTGATAAAAGCACTCGTAGTTTACCAAGTGGTGGGCAAGAAACTCATCTATATGCAACTTTTATCAGAGCATGGGCCTGCACCTGCATCATGCACTTCTCGTGAGCACAAACTTCCTCAAAGTTCAGGATTTGTGCACACCATGATCAACCCAAGACAATGCATACGATTAAGCTCACCAGAGAGTATATGAAACATAAATGTGAAATATGTTTGTATAAACGTCAGCGAGGTCAAAGATAAATAACAACAAGTTCTTCAGCAATTTAACAGTTAAAGAGGGAAGGGAAGACCAAGATATGTGCTCAGCAAGGACATTGTAGAGCTGTAAATGAAAGTACTTTAAAGAATTCAGTAAGATACTGAGTGCACTAAAAGTATCTCTGTTTTGAAATGGAACATTCGCAAGCAACATCACAACCTTCATGTTATCGAGATCAATTCACCAAGTCTTCTTCACTGAAGAAGTGCATTGTGCCCCTAGTGTTTAACATGTACACATGAATGTGACAGGTACTAGCCTAGAGTCCTATCCGTATATTGATTAAGCTAAAGCCCCAGTTCAACCAAAAGACGTATTCAGGCAACAAAGTTAAGTACCATTTAGTCCAAGCCAAGAAGGAATTATATTCTCTGTTAGTCCCACTTTTAGGTGAAGTGCGACAAATTTCAAGTTTCAATAGTAAAAAAAAGCAAAAAAGTGCCATATTTTTGGCAGTATCATCCAATAAGATTCTGGATAAAGTGCGGCTGAAGAATAAGAACCCGCAGGGCATGTTCAATTTTCAGCATTCATTACAAATCTAGTTCACCTCAAGTCAGTCACAGATAACTAATCATAAACAGCAACCCTCCACCCACAAGATCCAAAAGCACAAATCTTTAGTGTAAGTAGTTTTCACAGAACTGTATAAAGTACAAAATAAAATCAAACATCATCCTTTTTTACGTGTTCTACATCAAAATTTTTCATTAATTGATCGGGAAAGAAAGAATTCAAAGCCTGATAATTAGCAAGTTTCCTAGAAGATGCCCATCCTATACCTCTTAAGCCCCAATATGATGGCCCTAAATGAAAGGATTGCAACTGTAACAGCAGCTTTACCCTGCAACCTTCATGAAGTGTAATGTTCTAAATTTGATAAAGATGAATGATACTAGATGTTATATAGATATAGACAAACTCGTCCCATAACCAAACAATAATGGGGAAATTAGAAATAGAACATACCCATGCAAGTAAAGCCTCAAACACAGTTCCAACCGTCCAGAAAGTTGCAAAGATAACCATCCACTTGCCTCTATGTGAAGCAGGAATAAACTCAAGAAACCAGGATAAAAATACATGTCCTCCGCCCAGGCCAATGCCAGCAACGAAACGAAGAATCAATAGATATGAATAAGCCGGTGAGAAAGCACTTAATAATCCAACTCCGCTGGTGATCATAGTTATGCAGAGAAAGGATTTCCTGAAGAATAAAAAGAAAGTGAGTTGATCGGGAAGAAGATAAATAAAGCCCCGTATTACAATAAGCATAAAAGAAACAGAGAGCAAGAAGAAACGTAGAAGTAAAACGATTGAAGTAGGACATAGGAATTTTGTATCAGACAGGACAAGGGATGAAGTAAAAGTTACCTTCTTCCGTAGTTATCTGATATAAGACCCCAACAATAGGCTCCAATGAGCTCACCAGCAAAAACAACTGTTGTCAAGAGGGTCTCTTGAGCCGAGGATAGTCCCCATTGCGACTTAACAGCAGGGCCTACAAATGAAAGAATCATGATTTCCATGGCTTCAGAAACCCAGCCAAACCCAGCATACAAAAGCAACATAAGTTGGAACTTTCCGAATCCGACGGCAGAAAGGCCTTCGTCTAGTGTGTAGACCAAGGCTTCAGCATCCATTTGAGAAGGAAGGAAATTGTAAAAACTGAAACTTTTTGAGGAGCAACAGAAAGAGGAAAGTTTTTGATACTTGATGAATGACAAGAAGGTTGAGTATTGGATTGGTGTTTTGATAAGTAGATTGAGATTGAGAGAGAATATATAAAGGAGGAGGAGATGAATCTGAAGGGGACATTGCTTTGTCTTTTTCTTAATTATTTCATGGCCACGCGTCCTAAGGAGGACTACAAATAATATCACATTGATTGCATTCATTGATTTAGGCCAAAATAGGGGGTCAGAGTCAGATGACCTTTATCCATCCTGTAAGTAACATGCTTTAAAACAAAGTTATTTTGGAGGTATACGATGCAGGAGTGTACGTGGAACACGTGTTGAATCTGGTACACATATTTATTGTGGACGAGATTTAATAGTGAGACATATATGCAAATTTCACTTTTATTTTTGATTTAAAATATCTCCTAATCAGTACTCATAATCATAACTTAAAAGATTATTTGACATTTAACTAGGGTAGGGAAGATAAGGAAAATGTAACGGTTACCATTTAATAAGGACGATGATATACTATTTATTTAATGCACTTATCAATTATTGATGTGTGAGAGAGTATTATTGCTCTTATCAACGTCTACGAGTTTTTATTGTTTCATGACTAAGAACAAATTGAAAGATTACGACGTCTGCCCCTTGATGCTTCCAAAGGGGTACAAGTACAACTACAAAGAAACACGGCTATTCCACTTAACCTGTCCTCTCCATCCGTCCATTAAATAAAACTTACAAGGAATATGTCAAACCTTCTCACTTAAAAATTCGTCTACCAGACTTTCCTCGTACGTGCGACAATATCAAATGCACAACGCCGCGTTTCTCCCATCTGTTAAAATATAATATTCATTTCTGCTTAGACATAGTGAAGTTTTCATAGCCTAATTCCCGGTTTCTGCTTAGACTAAGACCAAAATGATAAAAGAGGCGGTGCTTGAAATCATTCGATTATTAGTCATTAGTTCAGAGACTGCGTGCAATGTTGCCACTTTTAAGATTTTGGATTTATCGGGCCCAAATTCACTCGGCGCTGAGGTTAAACTCTTGCAAGGTTTTTTGCTCTAACTCCTAGCCCACTATCCTACTATGATAATCACTCACCTGTCTTTTCTTAAATCTGATCATCGCCCCCTATTAATGACGATTCATCAAACTTTGCATCCGCCCACTACCCCTTGTCCTTTCCATTTTCAATCCACATGGCTGACTCATAAGTGCTTCCCCTAAACTATAGTAGATCATTGGAACCCCCACATACCCACTTTTTGTGGGGCAGTCAAAAACCTGGCCGAAACTTTACAAAATTGAAATCATTCAACCTTTGGCAACATTTTTGTTCGTAAAAAGAGACTTATGATGCGGTTGAATAGCATGCAGAAATCGTTGGAAGAAGAGGATTTTGATTCTCTTCGCGAGTTAGAAAATTATCTTTGGATAGAACTGGAACACATGCTCTATCAAGAAGAACTCTACTGGCACCAAAAATCTAGATGCCAGTGGATCAGACAGGAAGACAAGAATACTAAAAACTTCCATGCCGTCACGACAGCTAAAAGACGAAAATTACACATTCATAGTAGAAACAGAAGAATGGCCAAGTTTAGCATGCCATGTACAAGGTTGAGTTTTTACATTATTAAAAAATAAACAAGAAAAAATACCAGTACAAGATATACTAGCATCAACAACATGAGACATAGGCTTGGGTTGACATGACAATGGTTGTAAAATGTAAAGACCATCTCTCTCTTTACCAATCCACAGTATCAATCCATGGTAAAGGTCCCGTAGGATACAAAATTTTGGATAAAAAATGACAAGGCAGTTTAGGTCTTTGGTCAATTTTAAAACAGAAAGGAGATTAAAGTTGAAGTCTAGTACATAAAGAACATTGGTGATAGTGTGAGCAGGTGAAAGGGAACGTGCTCCTAAGTGTGTGACAATAGTGGAGTTACCATTTGGCAATTGAACACAAGCATGTTTAGAAGCACAAGCAACAGTAAAATGCAAGCAATTAAAGTTAAAAGTCATATGATTCGAAGCTTCAGTAGCAAGTATCCATTCAATAGAGCTAGGCTTATATGAAGAAGCTATACCTGCCATGTGTGTGATAACAGTGACTGGAGTAGAAGATTCCTTGCTCAAAAGATTCAATAGCTGCTGGTATTGCTTTGGAGTAAAGACCGGAGCAGATGATGATTGGGGAGCAACCGAGTGAACTGTTGACTTAGCATCTGAGTCATCATCATCATCTCCTGAGCAAGTAACATTATTAGCTCGCTTCTTAGTGAACTTAAAATCTGCAGGGAAACTAATGAGCTTGTAACAGGACTCCCTCTTGTGCCCCTTAATCCCACAATGATCACAAGTGCCCTGAAACCTCCTGTGAGTGTTAGAGGAATAAAGAGTTGTAGGTTCGGCCAACGAAACCAAAGAGGATTGTTGGCGTTGAGCTTCATCCTGACTAAGCATCGAATAGGCCTGATTTACTGAAGGCAAAGGCTGCATAAGAAGCACTTGACTTTGCACAGCTAAGCAAGTCTCATTAAGACCTATAAGAAATTGAAACAAACGCTGCTGCGAAATATTCTGAGAATTCTTGCGAGACATTGCACAGTCACAAGTTGCAAACGAAACCAAAACGTCATATTCATCCTAAAGAAGATGTAATTTGGTGAAATAAGTAGAGACCGAAGAGATACCTTGAGAATGTGATGCTATTTCACGATGAAGAAAGAAAATGCGAGATCCATTCACCTTATCATACCTTTCCTTCAGGTATTTCCAAACGAGAGCAGCACTAGATTCAATTACAATTCCTGCAGAGAGATCCTTGCAAATTGTATTAAGAATCCAAGAAAGAACAGTGGCGTTGCAACGCTCCCACTGCGGATGAAGTCCGAATTCAAATCATCACGTGAACAAGTTCCATCAACGAAGCCAATCTTGTTCTTTGTCAGCAACGCGATTCGCATAAATCTACTCCACACATTGTAGTTCTCAATTCCAGTGAGTTGATGCGAAACAAGTAATGTTCCGGGAGTATCTGAAGGATGAAGGTACAAAGGATTGTTAAAATCGATCCTAACACCGGTGTTAAGAGAAGCTTGCGACAACTCTGGATGATCGATCGTCATGAATTACATGAAATCAGGAAAAATAAAAAAATGAACACATTAGGGTTTCAAAATTGGGAAAATGCAAAGAATTGAAGAACAAATTAGGGAAAATGCAAAGAATTGAAGAACAAGGCTCAGTGAAGCTCAATAATGATGGTAGATCGTTGTCGGTGGCTCTGATACCATGATAAAAGGTAATTAGAGATGAGAAAGTGAGAGTAGAGAAGAGATGAAAATGTGTTTTGGTGAGCCAGATTATTGCTCTTCTGGACTTCTTATTATTCTTTACAATTAATTGGACTTTATATACAAAGACTAACCAACTAATAACTGCTGCTAACTAACATATTAAATAATGAATTACATTTCTTCAGCCTCCTTAACAGATGAATCTGGCCAAGCTCACTCCGACCCAATAGACATCTGTCACCTCACCAAGACTTTCCTTGAAAAGCTGTATACGGAGGATTCTTCAACTTCAACCTTCATCTCAGAGGTTGCTTTCCCTCCCTCCAGCCTAGAGCAACTTCTGACCTTGAAAGCCCTCTCCTACCTGACGAAATCAAGTCAGCTTTTTTTAACATGGCTCCTAATAAAACCTCGGGATTTGACGACTTTAATGTGTTATTTTTCCAATCCCAATGGGACATACTAGGGCTTTCGTTGATCAGTTTCCTTTAGAAAACTTTTCAAAATGAAGTTTGGGAATCCGAACTGAACCGCACCATTATGGTACTCATATTGAAAATTCCTTCCCCTACGTTGATCACGCAATTCGGACCTATAGCTTTGTGTTCTATGATTTACAAAGGCCTTTCCAAGATCATCGTTAACAAACTGAAACCTTTTCTTTATAATATCGTCGCCCGTAATCAATGCAGCTTTGTACCAGGGAGATTGATTGTTGAAATATAATCGTTGCCCAAGAAATAATCCATATCATGCGAAGGAAGTCTGGAAAAAAAGGTTTTCTAGCTATAAAAGTGGATCTCGAAAAAGCCTATGACCGACTCTCTTGGGACTTCATCCTTGATACTCTCATCGATATAGGTCTTTCTGGTTATTTGATCTCTCTCATTATGAAATGCGTCACCTCAGTAACATGCAAGTTAACTGGGGAGGGGAACTTAGCGAGTATTTTACTCCTTCTAAAGGTCTCCGCCAAGGCGATCCGTTATCGCCGTACCTTTTTATCTTATGCATGGAATGCCTAGGTCACCTGATCAATCACTCGGTTTTCTAAGGAAAATGGAAACCCATTAAATTAAGCCGAAGGGGTCCCCTTTTAACTCATCTGTTTTTGGCAGACAACCTCATCCTATTTTTCGAACCATCTTTCGATCAAGCCCGGGTCATCTGAGATACCTTGGCCCTATTCTGCAAAGCGTCGAGCCAAAAGATTAGTCAAGAAAAATCTCGCTGCTATTATTCCAAGAATGTCCACCACTCTAGAGCACAACAGTTGAGCAGAGAATTGGGTTTAAAACAAACTACCGACTTAGGATGCTACCTTGGAGTGCCTTTGTTACAGGAAAGCGTCCATAAAAGCAATTACCAATTTATTCTTGACAAGGTTCAACAACGTCTCTCAGGCTGGACCGCAAATCTTTTATCCCTTGCTGGATGCATCACTTTGACATAATCTGTCATCTCCGTGCTTCCCCTCTACAGGATGCAGATGGTGCGTCTCCCCAGACTTCTCTGTGATTACTTGGAAAAAATAATGCGCAACTTTTTTGTGGGTCTCTTCCCCGAGTTCCAGAAAAGTAAACCTCGTTGCCTGAAACAAAGTCTGCCAACCTAAAGAATTGGGGGGCTTTGGTATTTGAAAAATTCAAGAAACCAATGATGCTTTGCTAACCAAACTCGGGTGGACCCTGATCTCAAAGCCGAACACGTTATGGGTTCAAATTCTGTCAACTAAATATAACTTTGATGCCAACAACCTGCCCACCTCCCTACAGGCTACTGGAAGCTCTATGACCTGGAAGAGCATCAAAGCTGTTTGGCACCACGTCCTTCGTAGCATAACATGGGTAATCTGTGATGGCTCAAAGGCCCGATTCTGGTTGGATCCTTGGGTGGCAGACTTGGGCCCGCTCATTTCCCATGCTGTAGCTCCTATCCCCCACTCAGCCTTTGATCTGCAAATGCAACAATATATTGATAATTCAGGTAGTTGGCTTTAGGGTGAATTCAATTATTACTTCCTTATTTTGTTTGCATGCCCATTGCAGGTATTTTGTCGCCCAAACCCCAATTAGTGCCCAACAAGCTGACTTGGGGGACGTCGGACTTCGGACAATTCACAATAGCCACCGCTTATACTATGATTATGGAATAAGCCCCCTAGGACGCTAATACCCATTGGATGACTCTATGGTACTGGGCCGGCCCTCAACGCATCCGTTCCTTTCACTGACTTCTCGCTCATGAGCAATTGTTAATTAATCAGCAACGGCTTCGCCGACATTTGACTTCAACTGCAGAGTGCCATCAATGTTAGGCAGACGAGTCCTCCATCCATGTTATGAGAGACTGTCCCAAAGTGTGAAGGCAATGGTACACATTCCCTCTGCATATCATCTCGCCTGATTTTTTTGACCTTCCTCTTTATGATTGGCTCCAGGTGAACCTCCAAACGCATTATTGGTGGCCTAGTTTGGTCCCTCATATTCGGTACAGTTTGTTAGTTTCTGTGGTCTTGGAGAAACCGGTCCCTCTTCGAGGCCCAATTCTCTTGGCCAGTCTCCCCTACTTCCACTATTTTAGACTATGTATACCTGATCCAACAAGCTTCGGAACGGCAAAGCATGACTACTCATGGCCCCCAACCTCGACAGGAACAATTAATTGGTTGGTGTAGACCCCCTCCTGGATGGGTGAAACTGAACACAAACGGGGCGCGAAAAAGTTCTTCCGACTCAGCCACCGCAAGGGGATTTATTCGAGACAGCACTAGTGATTGGCTCGAAGGTTTTGTCCAAAATCTTGACCGGTGTTCCTCGGTAGCTGCGGCACTTTGGGACATCTACTCGAGGTTGAATCTGACGCGGGATCTAGGATTTCGTAAGGTGGAATTAAAACTAAATTCTCAAGCGGTGTCCAGTATTCTCTCTGATTCCACTAACCACATCAAATCTCTTAATCCGCTCATCTTGGGCATTAACAAGCTATTCAATCGCAACTGGGTAGTTTTACCCTGCCACATTTACAGGGAGAGTAATAGGAGTGCCGATTAGTTCGCCAATTTTGTTGTAAATTTTGGATTAAGAATTATCACTTTTGTATCCACACCTTCCGGGTTTCGCTCAATCCTCTTTGAGGACATCGCTGGGATTAGTATCCCCAAATTAGTCTATATCGCTGATTGTTTTTTTTTATATATAAAAAAAGCCATGACTGACTATCAAGTGCCCTATCTGATAATTGCTTCTGGGGGTGCTTCTTCGGGAATCTGGTAAGAAAAAGAAAATATAACGGTTATGAGACAGGTCCAGAGTCTCTATATCAGCCAAGAAATAACATATTTATTCCTTTATACAATCAAAAAAGTTCATATTTGATTTCCCACAAACACCACTGTGCTTCTAATTGGTGGATGTCTCGTATAAAACTTTTACTCTGTAGGCAGAATCAAAATGCAAATCCCTTGAGAAAGAAGCACATAGGAAATCCTTTACCTCTCCTGGACTCCAGTTCTCCTTCAACCAAATACTATCCTCCCCTGAGATATTCTCTCTTTTCTGTTCATGTCTGTTCGATCAGAAAGCGTGAACCGACATTAACAATACTTGCATAATTTGTTCTATCCTACATTCAGATTACTATACAGTACATCCCATATTGAATATCCAACATCAATACCAGCAAAGATAAAAAGGTTACTGAATTGAACATGATCAGTAGGAAAAAACTAAAATGTGAAATTGAACGAGGATCAAGGCAATCAGACTACAGAAAATTATTACCGGTGAAATTGAGTATATATCAAAACGGAAAAGGAAAAAACATATCAAGAAGATCTGTCAAGACATTAAGTTCAAATGCTAAGCAAATCAACTCAAACATATTACTGAGACTCCCATAATAAAGAACAACGTACTCGTCTTACAGACAAGGTGAATTCAGTGTTTGGGATCAAATTTCAAAGTCTCGAACTTTATCACTAGTATGACAGCAGCCACAAACTTACTGTAACTGTGTGTTTCTATCTGCTTGCCCAACTGGATTAGGATCTATATTAGTCCCATCAGTAAAGAGGTGATGCTGAATACTCAATGGTGGTGTGTTTTGCATCTGAATTGCTGAAGAAGAAAATGAGTTGCCTTGATCGCCAATTATACCACTGCTGCTGAAGCCTGCTTGTTCCGAAAAAGAAATTCCAAAATCGTGTTAGGGATTATGCAGTTGATCAACCCTACCTCAAGTGATAATAGGAGGTAATGTCAAATGTAAATACATAAAAAAATTTTGAAAAAAAAAATCATTCACACTATACCAGCATCTCCAGAAAGAAATTTATTTGTTCCAAAAGCATTTGCAGTCTGGCCAGAACTTGACAATGAAACTGGCTGCCCAAAAACATTAGGTGACAGTCTGAAAAGAAGATCTCCCAAAATGTTATTGAAAAACCTAAGGATCAGCCATGATAATATTCAAATATGGAAGCACTCTATAACAGGGGTCTACTTTGGCTTCACGGAACTGATGAACTCAGATATCCATATAGAAGCACTCTATAACAGGGGTCTACTTTGGCTTCACGGAACTGAATGAACTCAGATATCCACGCTAAGCAGATTATCACCTGGAACCAAAAGCATTTGAAGTTTGGACAGAATTTGGCAGGAGAGTTGATTGGCCAATAGCACTATTTGCTGGTGTAGAATGCCTGAAAAAGTAAATCAAACCTTAAGATATCGTAGAATTCTAAATGCATACTAAGGAACAAGATTTATGAGAACAAAAGTAAAGGATAGAGAAAAAAATGCAAGTATTAGAAAGGAAAAAAAAGGAATAAGACACTGCTCGCATCCTCCTTACCCAGCATTTAGTTGCACATTTGATTGACTTAAATTCGAAAATGGAGTAGAGGCACTACTCTGACCAGCAGCTGTGGCTGCACCAGAAGTGCCCACAGGAAATCGTACTGCACCATGAAGAGCAGATTTTAATGGAGCTACATAAGGATTTTGAGGAAGGTTCTCAAACTCAATCAACTTGGAATTGAGTAAATTTCTCTCTCTCCACCTACATCAGGGTGCTTTAGCGTATGAAGAGCAGTTTTAATGGATAAGATAAACTGTGGCTCCTAAACAGCATACCAAATAACTTGAACTTTAAGCCACACAATGGATCTGTTAAGCTGCAGTTACATCAAAAGATGAGTGTATGATCTCTCGTTAAACCCATTGTCTAAGACCACTCACAGCATATTCTTACAATTTGCAAGTATATCCTTACTTTTAAGAATTTCTGATAAATTTGCAAGTAATGGGAAACAAACTTGGCAAAATTTCCAGGCAGTAACATAAGCTGCACTCTGAATAGAGAGCTAGGGAACACGTCAGATGGCATATTCTTACAATTAATGGCAAGCTCAAGCCATGCCTAGCATCATCATATGCTACAGCCCGCAATTCTTCGTAGCTAACATCTCCAGATATGTCACAAGGACCACAAAGTACCAAAAGGGAAAAGAAAAAAGTAAATCCAATGTATCCTAACAAAATGAAACTTGTTTGAAAATGATCAAGGATGTTCACTAAGAGACATAGTACCAAAACCATATAAGATTTGAATGCTATCAAAGACTAAGATAAGATGACTCGGTTACAAAAAAAGTTAAACAAAGATGCAGTTCACTGTACGATCGCACTTTATAGCAGGAAGCTATAAAGTGTAGAATAATGAGCTCAAAAGAGGGAGAATCAGTAGGAGGTGTAGGAGGACAAGTGCAAGTAGAATGAATGAGAAGTAGGAAGCGTGGCATATATTCAATTTCACACGTAAACTCCCCTTTCTATGTATTTCAACTTCTTGTCCGGTAGCTGCTGTGTCAATTACACTTTCAGACAAACTGGAGGAAATGGACAGGTGAAGCCTGCAAATCTCCATCTATATTTTCATACCAGCTGATGAAAAGCTAAATTGTGTTTACATGATGTATTTTGAATTGCCATTTCTTTATCTGTTTTGTCTTACAATAGTATACGATACAATCCATCCAGGTAAAACTCACACTGACTCACCAAAAGAAACTACGAACAAATTCATACCAACAAGGAAGAGATATAGATCGAGTACAAGCCGGTAGAGTTCCTGCTACAACATTGTAAAAGTAAAAAAATGACCATAAATCGATTTTCCTCTTCACAATACACAGAGCAAAAAAGAGTTTCAAAGTCCTCCCCAAACATCAGCTTTTGGATCTGATTCAGCTAGTGTCTCACTCAATTCCCGTCCCTTTGTTTCAACTTTGAAGAGCAGAATGCAAATTGCCGTAACAGCGATTACAACCTCGAAGAGGAAAATAGCTTCCTTAAGATGGCAACCAGTCACCAATCCTACT
Source organism: Erythroxylum novogranatense (assembly GCA_029891385.1). Taxonomy (NCBI): domain Eukaryota; kingdom Viridiplantae; phylum Streptophyta; class Magnoliopsida; order Malpighiales; family Erythroxylaceae; genus Erythroxylum; species Erythroxylum novogranatense. The sequence goes on along the minus strand of CM057227.1, from coordinate 397,822 downwards.
GCAACAACAGGGCACAACATGCCACCAATTCTACCCATAGCATTGGCTACACCAGAACCCGTTGTCCTCACAGAGGTTGGATATAACTGTGGAAAGATGATGCAAAATCCAGACAAATAAATTATTTAGACGCAATTAAGAATTCTCCGCATAGCTAAATGAAACCTTGTCATGAAGCTTACTTCTGGGGCATATATACAGGCTACCGTAAATGATCCTATTGAACACATGCGAGCACCAAACAACAATGCCGTTGTCATAATCCCTGATTGACCCAAAACCAGTGGTAAGAGGAACAATGCAGATAAGCTTAACATGACTCCCATTGAAAGCTTGCGACCAAGCTTATCCACTATTAGTGCAGAGAGAAGCAGTCCAGGAACCTCTGCAAAATTTACAAGAGGCCAACTAGCAATGCTAAGAGGTGTTTATTCTTAACAACTACAAAGCCCATGATGTGCATCAATTCTAAATTTTCAATACGAAAAAGGGAAGACAGCTTATACCTGCGATACTAGTTAGGAGTACTTTTATATAGAGGCTGTAACTCTGGAGATATTGAGAATGCAATGTAGTTGACCCACATTCACTTTGGGCAGCACTTAGCTCAGAAGTAAGCAAGATGATGCCATAGTAAGAGAAGCTATGTCCGAAGAATAATATCCATAGAAGAAGTGTTGTGGAGATTAACTTTGATGAAAAAAGCATGAAAAAAGATGAGAAGCCTGATTTGATCCTAGAAAATTTTTCCCTGGTTGAAGGGAGTAAAGGTGTATGCTCGGATGGAAGGGATTCTCCATCCACTTTCTCTGCTTTGGAAGAAACAAAAATCCCAGGAGGCAGTTCTGATTGGTTAAGTGAAGCCATCTTCTCCAGAATTTGATGCGCCTCTGTTTTCTTACCTTTCATGTATAGATATCTGGGAGATTCTGGTGCAAGACCATAAAAAAGCAGTAAAACAAATGACGGAATAGCAGATAATCCGAGTAGCCACCTCCAGTTCAGTCTTGGCATCACAAGCTGCAATAATCATGAAAGATTATTCAATTAGATGTGGCCCAAAGTTATGATTCTTAGATGCTTAAACTACAAGTATAAGAATTTCAGATGACAATATAAATCGATAAAATATCTTGAACTTTTACATAGATAAAATATCTTGAACTTGTGAGAACTGTGCATGTTTGCTTCAGTTCACATTTCTGGTCCTTGCATTACTTTTCATTAGAGCTTCCAAGATGCAATATCTATCTTTCTGAATACAAGCAATTTTACAGGGCTTTTCAGCTTCATAAAATCTTGGCTAGAAACTTACTTTCCCCTGGAACCTTTCTGTTATCCTCCAAGAATGATCTAAGTTAATATGGTTGACACTTGACAAAATAAAAGTAACTTCTACTGTGTTTAGCTTCCCTTATCCAGAAGATGCAGAATGCACTTTCGTGCCATGCAATGAACATAGTGGCATGTGATGAGAGGACTCGTAGTTTACCAAGTGGTGGGCAAGAAACTCATCTATATGCAACTTTTATCAGAGCATGGGCCTGCACCTGCATAATGCACATCTCGTGAGCACAAACTTCCTCAAAGTTCAGGATTTGTGCACACTATGACCAACCCAAGACAATGCATACAATTAAGCTCACCAGAGAGTACATGAAACATAAATGTGAAAGATGTTTGTATATACGTCAGTGAGGTCAAAGATAAATAACAATGAGTTCCTCAGCAATTTAACAGTTAAAGTGGGAAGGGAAGACCAAGATATGTGTTCAGCAAGGACATTGTAGAGCTGTAAATGAGAGTACTTTAAATAACTCAGTAAGATACTGAGTGCACTAAAAGTGTCTCTCTTTGAAATGGAACATTCGCAAGCAACATCACAACCTTTATGTCATTTCACTTACACAGTGGTTTTTTAGTTACCAAGGCATTCCCAAAAATAACAGAAAAAATCTAGAGAACATTGGTGAAAGAGAGTAGAGAATAGAAAGAAGAATCAATTCTTTGAAGCAATTATCGAGGTCAATTCACCAAGTCTTCTTCACTGAAGAAGTGCTTTGTGCCCCTAGTGTTTAACATGTACACATGAATGTGATAGGTATTAGCCTAGAGTCCTATCCGTATATTCATTAAGCTAAAGCCCCAGTTCAACACGAAGACGTATTCAGGCAACAAAGTTAAATACCATTTAGTCCAAGCCAAGAAGGAATTATATTCTCTGCTAGTCCCACTTTTAGGTGAAGCGAGACAAATTTCAAGTTTCAAGACTCAACAAAAGCAAAAAAGTGCCACATATTTGGCAGTATCATCCAATAACATTCTGGATAATGTGCGGCTAAAGAATAAGGACCTGCAGGGCATGTTCAATTTTCAGCATTCATTACAAATCTATTTAACCTCAAGTCAGTCACAGATAACTACTCGTAAACAGCAACCCTCCACCCACAAGATCCAAATGCACAAATCTTTAGTGAAGTAGTTTTCACAGAACTGCATAAAGTACAAAATAAAATCAAACATCATCCTTTTTTGTGTGCACAGGAAAGCTAAACTCCAATTGTTCTCCATCAAAATTTTTCATTAATTGATCGGGAAAGAAAGAATTCAAAAACTGATAACTAGCAAGTTTCCTAGAAGATGCCCATCCTATACCCCTTAAGCCCCAATATGATGGCCCTAAATGAAAGGATTGCAACTGTAACAGCAGCTTTACCCCGCAACCTTCATGAACTGTAATGTTCTAAATTTGCTAAAGATGAATCCAACTAGATGCTCGTCCCATAGCCAAACAATAATGGGGAAATTAGAAACATAACATACCCATGCAAGTAAAGCCTCAAACACAGTTCCAACTGTCCAGAAAGTTGCAAAGATAACCATCCACTTGCCCCTATGTGAAGCAGGAATAAACTCAAGAAACCAGGATAAAAATACATGTCCTCCGCCCAGGCCAATGCCAGCAACGAAACGAAGAATCAATAAAGATGAATAAGCCGGTGAGAAAGCACTTAACAAACCAACTCCACTGGTAGTCACAGTTATACAGAAAAAGGATTTCCTGAAGAACAAAAAGAAACGTCGAAGTTAAGTAAGTTGATCGGGAATAAGTAAGATAAAGCCCCATATTACAATAACCATAAAAGAAACAGAGAGCTACATCTTCAGCAAGAAGAAACGTAGAAGTAAAATGATTGAAGTAGGACATAGCAATTTTGTATCAGACAGGACAAGGGATGAAGTAAAAGCGGGAAGAGAGATTTACCTTCTTCCGTAGTTATCTGATATAAGACCCCAAGAATAGGCTCCAATCAGCTCACCAGCAAAAACAACTGTTGTCAAGAGGGTCTCTTGAGCCGAGGATAGTCCCCACTGCGACTTAACCGCAGGGCCTACAAATGAAAGAATCATGATTTCCATGGCTTCAGTAAACCAGCCAAACCCAGCATACAAAAGCAACATAATTTGGAACTTTCCGAATCCCACGGCAGAAAGCCCTTCGTCTAGTGTGTAGACCAAGCCTTCAGCATCCATCTGAGAAGGAAATTGTAAAAACTGTTACTTTTTGAGCAGCAACAGAGAGCAAATTTTGATCTTTGATGAATGATGAGTAATTGATTGGCGTTTTGATATGAAGATTGAGAGAAAATATATATAAAGGAGGACATGAATGTCCGTGATCTGAACGGGACATTGCTTTCTCCTGTTCCCTTCTGCTTGGTCTTTTTTTTAAATTACTTCTTTCAGCAATCAGCAAGCCACTCGTCCTACCCAGCTTTTTGTTTTATCCGCGAGGTAACGTGAATAATGTCACATTGATTGCTTTCATTATATACGCCAGAATATGAGATTTTAATATAACAGATAACTGGTTAAGTTGAACAGAAAATCAGGAAGAAGATTCTCCAACAAAATTGGTGCAATTCCTACACGTCCACGGGAAGGTAATCAGTGTGTTGGTCACTTTTGCTACTTAGAGCAGCCCGGGCTTCATATTCTTCAGGGCCCTCCATCGCCTGTCCTCGCACTCTTATTCTGTGTTTGGTTACTGTTCTTGTAAGTAGAGACAATAGACAGGACTAAAAAATCTTGCCTCCGTAAGCGTTTGGTTACTATCTCTGAATTTTTGTCTACTATCTTTGATAAATAGAGACAAGATTTATTATTCCTCCCAAAAAAAGAAGATAGGGGCACGTTGTCCCTGTCTCCCTGTATTATAAACAACGTTGCCATTCCCATTTCTTTTGTTTTATTTGAGTTTTTAAAATTTATCAAAACCACAATATTAATTAAATTAAAATATATTTAAAAATATCATTTAAAACCACAATAATTAAAATATATTTTAAAAAACCAAAATAATTAAATTAAAATATCTTTAAAAATATATTTCAATAAAATTTTGATTTAATAATTAAAATATATTTTAAATAAATATGAATTTATAAATAATATTTTATCAATAAATATTATATAAGATATCGAAATAAATGTTACTAATAAAAATAATTTATATTTAAGTTTTATTTATTAATAGTTATTAGTAGTAGTATACTGTAGATATATTATTATTATTATTATTATGCTTCATTTGTATTTATTATAATAATAATAATTATTATTATTATTATTAACATATATTTGGAATTCATTATTAGTAGTAGTATAATGTAGATGTATTATTATTATTATTACGCATTTTGTTATCATTATTATTTTATTATTATTAGTATTATACATTTTTATTATTATTAGTAATATTATTATCAATATTATTATAATTAATTTCTTATTATCATTATCATTATTATTCTTATAATTATTCGTATTATAATTTTGTTGTTATTATTATTATTATTATTATTATTATTATTGTTATTAGTTCTTTATTATTTCATCGGTTTTACCTTTTCATTTCTAACAAACCACAATATTATTTTAACAAACCACAATATTATTAATTATATTAGTATTGTTATCTTTTAATTTGCATTTTTATTATTATGACAAATTCATCATTATTATTATTATTATTAGTCGTAGATGTAGATGTACAATTTCTATTATCAAGCATCATTATGTATTTATTATTATTATTATTATTATTATTATTATTATTATCATTGTATATTTTGTCTTTATAATAATTCATATTTATTATTACTTAACGTTTTGTGTCTATTTTGTTCTTGTTATTAATTTTGTTGTTGTTGTTGTTGTTGTTATTATTATTATTATTATTATTATTATTTTGATGGGATAATATTATTCGATATTTCATAATAGTTTATAATAATTATTATTTGTTAACTTTTCACCTAACACAAATAGTTCGTAAAAAAACTATCAATTAATTACATATTTCTAATCATATTAAAGACCAGGGGCATTTTTGTCTTTGTCACCATTTTTTCATTATGTCCACTGCAACCAAACACATTCTGTCATTAAGACGGAAACAGAAATTTTTGTTTTGTCCACCACAACCAAACACCTCACTATCTCCAGTTTCTGTTCTGTTCCGTCCTGTTCTGTTCCATCTCCAGATACCAGAGACAGCAACCAAACGCAGTGTTACATCAGGACATGCTGGGAGCACATTACCGCCAAGCTTTGCGTGTGTTAGCTTAATCGAGTTTTCAAGTTTTCTTTTTCCCTTGTATTCAAAAAAAGAAAATCAGGAAGAAGATTGCTGAGAATAGTGCCAGTAGTCCAATTATAACTTATTTGACTAGACGTTCGTGCCCATTACCATCGTCCTAATCATCGTCATACTCTAAACTTCTGCAGTAAGGCGAGGTATGAGAAATTCAGATACTACGTAACCTTATTTTTATATAATAAAAAGGCTATTTTTGGTAGATTAATATACAAATATAACAGAATAATACAATTTTATATATTTATTACGAGAATCTTTCTCCCTACACCTGACCTGAAAAAAAGTTTGATGGTTCAAAAGTCTTGCCTAAAACTTACAACCCGCAAAGGAAGAAAAGAAATTAGGTTAGACTTCCTATGCGGTAAAAATGAAGTGCGAGGACTTTAAAGTTTGTCGTTTACCCTTATCCTATCATGTTCATGCTTATGAGTACTGTTATGTACCAGGCGATACTGTACATAATGTACCAGTCAGAAACTAAAATTGTACTTTTGACGTTAGTACTGGTCGTAAATACCGATCGGTACCGGTATATATCGTTCGATACCGGTCGGTACCTAAAATTTTGGCCAGTAGCGTAAGTTTCAAAAATTTGAAGGACTGAATTCTAAATTTTAAATATTTAACCCTAAAACTATCCCCCCTGACTCTGCCTATCTCTCTTGACTCTCGCTCATCTCTCACTCACTTTTGTCGTCTCCCCTGCCTCTCACTCTCATTGTCGCCATCTCGCCTTCTTCTCCTTTCCTCATCCTCCTCTGACCTCGGCTCCTCCCTTGGCGTCGATTGAAGACGCCACCGTCTTCGTCTTCAATAGTTCAACCTTACTCCACACCCAAAGACGCCACCACCCGCTACATCATACCACGTCGTCATCGTTGCAGCTCAGGCAGATTGCACCGTCTCACCATCCATCACCAACTCGAACCACAACCCAAAGGCCTGATCCCTGTGACTTGTTTTTGGGTGTGTGTTTATCTGTTTTAGATTTTTTCCTACTTCATTGCATTTTTTATTATATTGGATGATGGATTTGTGTAAGTTGGATGTTGGATGTTGGATTTGGGATTTGAATATTGAATGCTCACGGGTTGCATCTTGCGTGTATCTGAATTGGAATTGGAAATGTTAGATTTTGGAAATAGAATTGAGTTATTGAAGTTGAATACGGTGGGCTTCACCATTTCTAATATGAAATTTGGAACTAGAATTGGAAATGGAATGTATAGTCTATAGTGTTTGTGATTTCAACAGTCAAGGTGATACTGATGAATGAGTTGTTGATGTATTTTAACTGTGTTTAGTTGTTCTGATTGTAAAATAGGGTAGTGGTGAGGCTTAACAATGTTGATTACTTGATTACTAAAATTGAAAGTTGATAATCAGCATTTAAACCTAAATGTAAAATTGACAATCAAATGTGAAATTGTAAAATTGATAATCAAAATTGGTAAAATTGTAAAAACTTAAATCATTAATTGAGACATTCTTAATATTTATGAAATGATAATTTATTTTAATATTAGGTATTGAATTTAGGTAAATAATTAGTTGAGTATAAAATTATGTAATTAAAATTAATAATAATTCGGTTGTAGTTAATGATAGTATTTGCCTATTTGAGTATTAGTTTTGGGTAAATAATTAATTGAATATAAAAGATGTTGAACTTTAATTATTTGGTAATATATATGTGTAGGTTATCATAAATATTTATAATTGGTAATATGTGAAAGTACAAAGTAGTGATGTAATAAATGTATCCTAAAAGAACTTTTTGTTTTCAAATTGTGAATATGTTGTAGACTTATGAATTCCAGTCATTTATACTTACACTTATTAATGTCAATTAAAATTGTAAAAGCAATATATATATTTAAGAACGAAATAGAAAATGGTGTATATAATATTATGGTTTGTTATAAATGAAAAAAAGATTCAAAGCTTTAAATAAGAAATTTTTTTTCAAAGAAGTTATATCCTTCAACTTGTGATTGTTGGAATTGAACATTGTTGTAAATGGAAGGAAATGGAGATAGAATTATGATTGTTTTGTGGTTGTTGGAATTGAAAATTGTTAGTTATTGTTGGAAATGGAATTATAATTATTTTGTGATTGTTGGAATTAGAAATTATCGTAAATGGAATGAAATGGAAATGAAATTATAATTCTTTTGTAATTGTTGAAATTGAAAATTGTTTGAAATGGAAATTGAATTATGATTGTTGGAATTGGAAATTGTTGGTTATTGTTAGAAATGAAAATTGTTGATTTATGTTTTGTGATTATTGAAAATTGAAATTATTGGTTATTGTTAGAAATGGAAATTGTTGATGTGTGTTTTGTGATTGTTGGAATTGAAAATTGTTAGGAATGGAAATAGAAATATGATTGTTGGAATTGGAAATTGTTAGGAATGGAAATGAAATTATGAATGTTTTGTGATTATTGGAATTGAATTTTGTTGGAAATTGTTATGAATGAAAATGGAATTATAATGTTTTATAATTGTTGGAATTATAAATTGTTGGAGTATGTTTTGTATTATAATATATTGTTGAATGTTTTGAATTATTAGCTTTTGGTTAATAGTGAATTATGTTCCATGAAATTGAATTGTATGTTATGTAACCATACAGAATGAGTTATATTATATAAGATGGATATGCATATTGTGTACTGAAATTATGTGTTATTTATTGTTACATATACAGATATATGAAAGAAAGTTCAAGTACTCCTGATCAACTCACTTCAGGAAGATTTAATGATCCAGCTTGTACTCATGCTGGTATGGTTCCCGGTATGAAGATTCATACTATTTGCTTGTTTTGTAACAAGCATTTGAAAGGTGAAGGAATCATCCGATTAAAAAAACATCTAGCTAGGGTAAAGGAGATGTTGAACCCTGTAAAAAAGTTAGTCATTATGTGAAGTGGCAGATGAAAACATTGCTTGATGAATATCAATATGAGAGAGATAGAAGGGAAAGATTGAATTTTGAAATTGATAGTGAAAGTTCATTTTCTAGTTTCCGTGGTGATTTTGGAAATGTTGAAGGTGGAAGTGGTTGTGGTAGTTGTAATAATGGTACTGGTAGTGTTTCATCTCAGGCTTAAGAAGAATATAATGTGAGGAAGAGAAGAAGGCAGGTGAGTAGTTTCTTGCACCACGAACAACTCCTGGAGCTCAATCTTCAATTTGTAGTGCAATGCAATCAAGAGATGCGACTCACAATGTTGATATGGCAGTAGCTAGATGGTGGTATGATTCAGGTTCACTATTCAATTCTTCTTAGTCTTATTATTTGTTAGCGATCTAGAAGGGGGGGTTGAATAGATCTTTAAGGTTTTTGATAATTTCTACAATAAAATCAGAAGTTAATTCACACAATAGTAATTTAAACAAATTTAAATGCAAGGAGTATGTAAAAAGATCAAACACTGTTTTTATAGAGGTTCGGTGCTAAGACCTACGTCCTCTACCTAAGCTCCCACTTAGGATTTTGCAAACCACTTTATTACACACTTTGTAGTTCAGTGTGAACTCTTACAATACCGCTTGATTTCCGGCTCAAGCTACCTTTACACTTGATTTGTCTTCCGGCACAAATCCTACCAATACCGCTTGATTTTCGGCTCAAGCTACCTTTACACTTGATTTGTCTTCCGGCACAAATCCTACCAACACCACTTGATTTCCGGCTCAAGCTACCTTTACACTTGATTTGTTTTTCGGCACAAATCCTACCTCACAAGTGATTTGTAACACCCGCTATTAACGTTACACCGAAATAAATTAATATTGAGACTAATGCTATTAAAATCAGAGCAGTGAACAATAATGTTAGTGACATCAAATTAATGATGTATGATATCTTTCGTGTGTACATGAGGGTATTCGAACGGATGTAAAAAAACCAAAGACAAGAGTGGCGTTTTGTAAATAAGTGGACATGGGGGAGTATATAAGGAAATTAGTGCCTTGTCTTCTTCTTCTCTCTCCTCATGCACGACCCTAACCTCCATTAGAGCTCCTCTCAAGCTTTTTCAAGTCTTATTTCATGAAAGGGAAGGTGATTCAAGCTAATTCATCAACATAAAGAGGTAAGTCTTCATCCCAATGCTTAGATCTATGGATTTCAACTTGAGTTTCTCTTCTTTTGTGAAACCCATTTGAGGGGATGTATAGGTTTGATGATTGGATGATAGATTTGTGTTCTTTGATGTCCAATAACACTTATTCTTGAAGAGATTTCATGTATTTGGTGATTTGTGGGCTTAAACCAAAACCTAGGGTTTTGAAGGTTGAGCTGTCATGGAGACAGATTCGTAACTCCCTTTGTTCATTTGTTTTGAGTTGTTTAACGTGCGAATTTGGAGAAACTTAAAACATAGAAGTTGTAGATCCAGATGTCTACTGTCTCTATGATTTTTTTTCACTATTTTAGGGCTAGAAGAATAAGAGTAATAGGCCCCGAATTGGTACTGGTTCAGAATACCAGCAAGATTAAAACGAGAACTGTAAGTGAATTGTTTGAAGACCTTAGGGTGAGAATTGGATGACGAGTTCTTCTTACGAAATGTTTCAAAATGTGTCCTCTAAGTTCTGTAGAAAGGTCTTATTAATTGGATGCGTATTCTGTTATATATGGCCGAATAAGTGAAGGTTGTTACTAACCCTAGTGACACAGAAGAGAACAGAATCAAGTCAGGCTTGTAAAAATCACAATAAATCAATTTAAGTCATTTTTTTAGTCATCTTTGGATATGTGATAGCCACATGAGTCTATTGAAAATGAAGCTTTTAATCGCTTTAATTGGATGAGAGATGAATGAGTTATAAGGTTTTGAGTAGAAAAGGGTCCAACTCATGACTGCATGTTCAGGCTGATTGTAAATGGGAGATTTGGATCTCCTTAATGACTGAATTAGAATATGGTCATAAAAGAAGAATTGTGAGTTTATGTATAAACTAGAGTTCTGCAAAGTTTGAAAAAACATTGGACTTTCGTGTTAAGAGTTATGCTGTCATGAATGAGACTTATGCAGTATTTTTATGATATGTGTTAAGAAATGAGGTTTTGTGTGAGAATGACTAATGAGGCTATATGTATTTTCATGCATGTTACCCAATAGCTTGTGGAAGTGGAAAAGGAATAGAACTAGACATTGTACCTAGTTCTTCACAAGTTCAAGAAAGGTAGAAAGAAATCAGAATTTCTAAGATAGTCGAGGTGAGTATAATCATACTACTATCCTTGTGTAGCAAGCCTTTTCTGTTATCTTGCGGCTTGTCGAATTGTTCTTGAATCCTTATGACTTCTTTGACATATGACTCCATGTAGTTGAGTCTCACATGTTGTATGCCAGATTGACCATATGATTTCAGATTCTTTGCATCTTCTGGTTCCCTTATTGTGTTGAACCTATTGATTGCGATTCTTTGATGAAGCATGTTTTCCATGTTAACCAAGATTGATGAGTTCTCGAATACCCGGTGATAGGGTTTATTATCGACTATGTGCACATAGATAACCCGCGGTGATGGGTTAGATCCGGTCCTACCTAGAGAGGGCAGGCCTCTAGGGACAAGGTTAGCCGACCTTGTCAAGAATCGAAAAAGGGAGATATGTCAGATCTAGCATGCCTCTGTCTCTTCCTAAGAATTTCGAAAGAATGAGAAAGAATTGAAATGAGAAAGAACCCGAATGAGAAAGAAACCTAAACTCGTAAAAGAACCCGAACCTAGAAAAGAATTCAAAACCAAATTCATGTTTTCTTTGAACAATTCATATTGAGCTTACTTGTTGATACTCATGTTATTGCCGCATTGGAGATTTACTACTGTATATTCATTGATGCCATATATGTTATTGTTCAGAATGCTATAGACCATTCTTGTGAAGCTAGCCTTGTGTACTTAGCCTCACAAGCATGGTAGTATGTTTATATCTCATCGAGTCACGTGGTAGACTCACACCTCACTATCATTATTTCGGAGATTAGCAGATCGGACAAGAGAGAAATCCAAGCCTTTTGAGACTAGCTTGGATAAGCGCATAAGTAATGTTTTGGTTTTGTATTCGACGTGATGTAATTTGCAGATACTTATAGCTGCTCTATGGGTTTGTCATAATCATATATACATAAAACATTTATTGTCTTGTTGAGTTGTTGCGAACAATGTTGGTTGTTGATGATGTATGTGAGAATTTCATGATTGGATCCTTACTTCTTACAACCAATTAAACACGATAAGGATTATCAGAAAAATAAATGGGTCATGCCGAATTTTTAGTAGAAGTTGGGCTTACTACGGGTTTTGGTGGCATTAAGCCTACCCATTTCCTAGTGCCAACACGACCCAAAAAGGTGGGTCGTGTCAGATGGTATCAGAGCCAAAGGTTGCATAAGAGTAAGGATCTTGTGAACTAGATGATGGACAAAAAAATTATATATATATTTAAAAAAAAACAAAGACATTTCGGATAAGAGATATGCATATGATATTTTGCATGAGCATGACACCATGGAGCATAGGATCTGCATCATGTCAATAGCATGTTATTTTTGTGTCTAAACGATTTCTATTTTTTTTAATACTAGAGATGCCTCCTAAAAGAAGAACACCTCCTCAACGAGGATGAGGACGAGGTCGCCCTAGGAAAATCTCGACATCTGCACTGATGTCGAATCCAGCAAAGAAGAACAACAAGAAGAAAGGTCTCCACCCAGAGTTAGGAGGAGATCGAGATAGAAAATGAACTGAGCCCCAATTTGCTCGAGGGGAAGATGTTAGAACCTTACAACAAAGGATTGAGGCCTTAGAAGCAGAGAGCAGAGCTTTAAGAGAGAGGCAGGAGGTTCTAGAATTGAGAGAAGAAGTACGAATACTTAGAGAAAGAGAGAGAGAAAGAACTCAGTCAGCACAAGTTGCTCTGCACCATCGCAGCCAATGCAAATGCCGAGAGGATTACCTAGGCGAGCGTTAGATGATGAAGGAGTAAGCATCAATGATTTCTTGAAATTGCAAAGTTTGGTGGTGAGAGATATGAGGATCCCCAAGAGTTTATGAGACATACTGAGAAAATGGTTCGGAGATTGACTTGCTCTGATGCACGGATCATAGAATTAGTGGGGATTAAATTGACAAAGAATGCCTGGGAATGGTTCCAGGGGAATATTGAAGATCAATTATATGGTGGGAACCCTCCAACCTAGGAGTTCTTTAAACAGGCATTAATCGATGAGTTTGTTTCTCCATATGAGATACAGAATCGAGCCCTACAATTTGAAAGGCTCAGACAAAACTTTGGTGTGAGTGTAGATGATTATGCAAGTGAATTTCTACGCTTATGCAAATTTGCTACAAGAATTGTGCCTCACTCGAGGCTGCAAAATGGAAAGATACAAGTTGGGACTTATACCTTCCTTGTATAGTCTTTGTTGTAGCTATTGACTTCCCAAATTTGTCAAGGCTGATTGATAAGACTCGGTAATTAGAAGCAAAGTTTAAGGAGGGAGAGCAGAAGAGAATCAAGAAGAAAAGGTAAAGGCCGAGCAAAGAGAGGCCGTAGAGAGAGAGATAGCTCCCAAATGAGACAAACAGAACAAACAACACGACCGCTTCTTTTCGTAACCTCGTAGAGAGGGGTCAAGGTAGAGTTAGAAATCCAGTGCATCTGTCTTTTCAGACTTAGTGGTACACAACACCTAGCTCGGCCTAGATCACAAGAACCTCCAACACGACCACAGTTAGAACCGCTTGTAATGTCTGTGGAAAGAATCATCCAGACCTTGTAAACTCGGGTCCAGAGGTTGTTATAGGTGCGGACAACAAGGACATTTCATGAAAGACCGCCCAATGCCGAAAACCAAGTTCCACCCCGGCTTCACAGACTCATCGTTCAGATAGACAGATCATTAATAGAGGCCCACTGGTAGAGGTAGACCTCAAGGCCAAAGCGCCACTCGTAATATGGGATGATGTTAGCACTAGCCCCAGCAAATAGAGGTCGGGGAGAGTGTTTCTTTGTGAATCCCAAGAAGCACAGTGCCTCTAATACAAATTGCCACTGTAACCCTATACAAACCCGTTGACATTGAGTTAAATTGTTGTTATGAATAGAATATTTATGCTTTGTTATGATAAAGATATGATCTTTCTTTTATTGATGAATGTTGATATAGGCATAGTCCTTATCCGAATGAGAATGCTAAAGTGCTATTTGACTCGGGTGCACACATTCTTTTATAGCGTGAAGTTTTGCGTAAAGTTAGATAAAGGAGAGAAGTAATGAAAGACCCATCGCTCATAGTTACACCCTTAGGGAAGCTGTTGAAGTGACATATATTTACTCCTCGTGTGTAGTAGAAATAGAAGGCAGAAAATTTATGGCAAATTTGATCGAGTTGACAGTATTAGAATTTGATGTCATCTTGGGTATGGATTGGTTGTCAAATCACCATGCTACAATGGATTGTTATGCCAAAAGAATCATATTTAGGCCGATCCGTAAATGTAGTGTTATATCAAGGAGATCGAATTGGGTTTCTTATTAACAGAATTTCAGCTATGCAGGCCCAAAGATTCTTAAGAAAGGGATGTCAGGGGTATATAACACAGGTAAGGGATGCCAGGAAGGAGATCAGCGAGATACAACAGATTCCTATAGTAAGGGATTTTTCAGATGTGTTTCCAGAAGATTTACCTGGATTACCACCAGATAGGGAAATAGAGTTTAGTATAGAACTCCTCCCTGGTACAAACCACATCTCCATTACTCCATACAGAATGGCACCAATAGAACTAAAAGAGTTGAAGGTGCAATTGCAGGATTTGCTTGATAAGGGGTTTATTAGACCCAGTAGTTCACCATGGGGTGCGCCAATGTTATTTGTCAAGAAGAAAGATGGATCTTTGCGGTTATGCATAGATTATAGGCAGTTGAATAAAGTAACTATTAAGAATAAATACCCTCTTCCTCGGATTGACGATTTGTTTGATCAATTACGAGGAGCAAGTCATTTCTCTAAGATTGATATCAAACTGGGTATCATCATTGAGAATCGAAAAGAAGATGTGTCGGCGCCTTTAGAACTAGATATGGGCACTATGAGTTCTGGTACTTCCTTTTGGGTTAACAAATGCACCAATGCCTTTATGGATTTGATGAATAGAATCTTCAGCCATATTTGGATAAATTCGTTGTAGTTTTCATTGATGACATATTGGTTTATTCCAGAGCCAAGAGGAACATGAAAGACACTTGGCAATGGTGTTGCAAATCCTTAGAGATAATCGTTATATGCCAAGTTAGCAAAGTGTGAGTTCGGCTTGATGAGTGAATTTCTTGGGTCATATAATTAGTAAAGAAGGGATTCGGTAGATTCTCGGAAGGTGGAAGCAAGTGTCTAATTGGCCTAGACCTCACGAAGGTTACCGAAATATGAAGTTTCGGTATGGTGGTTATTACAGACGATTTGTAAAGGATTTTCCAAGATATCGCTCCTCGACGGGTTAACTCGGAAACAAGTGAGATTTGAGTGGGATGATTCTGTGAGCAAAGTTTCCAAAAGCTTAAGGAATGTCTCACATCACCTCGATGTTAGCATTGCCTTGAGGCAAGGTGATTATGTGATATACCGTGATGCCTCCAAAGTTGGTTTAGGTGTGTATTGATGCGAATGGAAAGGTAATTGCCTATGCTTCTAGACAGTTGAGAAAACATGAGGTGAACTATCCTACACATGATCTAGAAATGGCGGTGTGATATTTGCATTGAAAATATGGAGACACTATTTATATGGTGAAAAGAGTGAAATATATACAGATCATAAGAGTCTTCAAGACAATCGAAATGAAAGAATTGAATCGAGACAAAGACGATGGATTGAGTTATTGAAGGATTATGATTGTCGATCTTGTATCACCCGAGCAAAGCCAATGTAGTGGTGATGCTTTGAAGCGTAAAATCGATGGGGAGTTTGCATCATATCTCCATTTAAAAGAAAGAGTTAGTTCAAGATTTAAATGGGTTATTTAATGCGGATTGCACTTGAAGTATCGATTCCCAAGCATTACTTGCTCAATTCCGGTGAAGTCCAATTTGATGGATGAGATTAAAACTGCCCAAGGTAGTGATCCGGAGGTAGCCAAATTGAGAATAGCTGTCCAAGATGGTAAGGTGTGAGTTCAATATGGTGGATGGAGTATTGAGATGTGGTGACAAAGTTATGTGTACCGATATAAATGGGCTAAGACAAAAGATTATGCATGAAGCACATTATGCACCTTATAGTGTTCACCCTGGAACCACCAAGATGTATCATGATGTTAAAGGCATATATTGGTGGCCAGGTATGAAGAAAGATGTAGCCCAATTTGTATCCACCTGTTTAACTTGTCAACAGGTCAAGTTTGAACATCAGAAGCCCACTGGACTACTACAGGAGCTACCGTTACCCGAGTGGAAGTGGGAGCGGATTACCATGGACTTTGTGATTGAATTGCCAAGAACGCTTAAGGGGCATGATTCGGTTTGGGTTATAGTCGACAGACTAACTAAGTCATCTCACTTTATAGTTGTTAAGACTAATTATAGTGCAGCTCAGTTAGCCCAGTTGTATGTGGACATAATTGTGAAGTATCATGGAGTGCCAGTGTCTATTGTTTTTGACAGAGGGACGCAGTTCACTTCTAGATTCTGGCAGAAATTACAAGAAGCTATGGGTACACAACTGAATTTTAGTCAAAGATTCCACCCACAAACCGATGGGCAATCGAGAGAACCATCCGGACACTCAAGACATGTTAAGAATGTGTGTCTTAGATTTTGGTGGAGATTGGGAACGTCATTTGCCCTTAATAGAATTTGCTTACAACAATAGCTACCATTCCACCATTGAATGGCACCTTTGAAGCATTGTATGGTAGAAAATGCAGATCTCCACTATGCCGATGAAGTGGGAGAAAGACGATTAGAAGGACCGGACCTAATTCAAGAAACGTCTGCAAAAGTTCCTCGATACAGAAAGATTGAGAATAGCTTTCGAGAGACGAGAAGAGTTATGCAGATTCTAAGAGAAGAGATGCAAGATGAACCGGTGATCAAGTTTTCGTAAAAGTCTCTCCTATGAAAGGCGTAGTCAGATTTGGAAAGAGAGGGAAGCTGAACCCTAGATACATTGGACCATTCGAGATCCTTGAAAGTGGTCAAAATGTGTCATATCGGTTAGCTTTGCCTCCTCATCTTAGCTCAGGCATCCAGTCTTCCACATATCTATGTTAAGAAAGTACATTCCAGATCCTTCTCATATCTTGCAAACCCGAAGTGAATATAGCAGAAGATCTCTTATGAAGAAACCCCGTTGCCATTATATACAAAAGTGATTAGAAAGTTGCAGAATAAAGATATTCCGATGATCAAAGTTCAATGGCAGAATCAAAGAATTGAGGAATGTACATGGGAGACAGAAGAATCAATGAGAAGCAGATATCCACAGTTGTTTCCCCAATAAGGTAAATTTTCAAAATTCGTGGACGAATTTTAATAAGGGGGGAGAATGTAACACCCGCTATTAACGTTACACCGAAATAAATTAATATTGAGACTAATGTCATTAAAATCAGAGCAGTGAATAATAATGTTAGTGACATCAAATTAATGATGTATGATATCTTCGGTGGCCACGGGAGGGTATTCGAATGATGTAAAAAAACCAGTACAAGAGTGGTGTTTTTGTAAATAAGTGGACATGGGGGAGTATATAAGGAAATTAGTGCCTTGTCTTCTTCTTCTCTCTCCTCATGCATGACCCTAACCTCCATTAGATCTCCTCTCAAGCTTTTTCAAGTCTTATTTCATGAAAGGGAAGGTGATTCAAGCTAATTCATCAACATAAAGAGGTAAGTCTTCATCCCAATGCTTAGATCTATGGATTTCAACTTGAGTTTCTCTTCTTTTGTGAAACCCATTTGAGGGGATGTATAGGTTTGATGATTGGATGATAGATTTGTGTTCTTTGATGTCCAATGACACTTATTCTTGAAGAGATTTCGTGTATTTGGTGATTTGTGGGGTTAAACCAAAACCTAGGGTTTTGAAGGTTGAGCTGTCATGGAGACAGATTTGTAACTCCCTTTGTTCATTTTTTTTGAGTTGTTTAACGTGCGAATCTGGAGCAACTTAAAACATAGAAGTTGTAGATCCAGATGTCTACTATCTCTATTATTTTTTTTCACGATTTTAGGGCTAGAAGAATAAGAGTAATAGGCCCCGAATTGGTACTGGTTCAGAATACCAGCAAGATTAAAACGAGAACTGTAAGTGAATTGTTTGAAGACCTTAGGGTGAGAATTGGATGAAGAGTTCTTCTTACTAAATGTTTCAAAATGTGTCCTCTAAGTTCTGTAGAAAGGTCTTATTAATTGGATGCGTATTCTGTTATATATGGCCGAATAAGTGAAGGTTGTTACTAACCCTAGTGACACAGAAGAGACCAGAATCAAGTCAGGCTTGTAAAAATCACAATAAATCAATTTAAGTCATTTTTTTAGTCGTCTTTGGATATGTGATAACCACATGAGTCTATTGAAAATGAAGCTTTTAATCGCTTTAATTGGATGAGAGATGAATGAGTTATAAGGTTTTGAGTAGAAAAGGGTCCAACTCATGACTGCATGTTCATGTTGATTGTAAATGGGAGATTTGGATCTCCTTAATGACTGAATTAGAATATGGTCATAAAAGAAGAATTGTGAGTTTATGTATAAACTAGAGTTCTGCAAAGTTTGAAAAAACATTGGACTTTCGTGTTAAGAGTTATGCTGTCATGAATGAGACTTATGCAGTATTTTTATGATATGTGTTAAGAAATGAGGTTTTGTGTGAGAATGAC
Source organism: Erythroxylum novogranatense (assembly GCA_029891385.1). Taxonomy (NCBI): domain Eukaryota; kingdom Viridiplantae; phylum Streptophyta; class Magnoliopsida; order Malpighiales; family Erythroxylaceae; genus Erythroxylum; species Erythroxylum novogranatense. Next base: position 379,257 of record CM057227.1, on the reverse strand, counting down.
TAATGAGGGTATATGTATTTTCATGCATGCTACCCAATAGCTTGTGGAAGTGGACAAGGAATAGAACTAGACATTGTACCTAGTTCTTCACAAGTTCAAGAAAGCTAGAAAGAAATCAGAATTTCTAAGATAGTCGAGGTGAGTATAATCATACTACTATCCTTATGTAGTAAGCCTCTTCTGTTATATTGCGGCTTGTCGAATTGTTCTTGAATCCTTATGACTTCTTTGACATATGACTCCATGTAGTTGAGTCTCACATGTTGTATGCCAGATTGACCATATGATTTTGATTCTTTGCATCTTTGGTTCCCTTATTGTGTTGAACCTATTGATTGCGATTCTTTGATGAAGCATGTTTTCCATGTTAACCAAGATTGATGAGTTCTCGAATACCCGGTGATAGGGTTTATTATCGACTATGTGCACATAGATAACCCACGGTGATGGGTTAGATCCGGTCCTACCTAGAGAGGGCAGGCCTCTAGGGACAAGGTTAGCCAACCTTGTCAAGAATCGTAAAAGGGAGATATGCCGATTAGCATGCCTCTGTCTCTTCCTAAGAATTTCAGAAAGAATGAGAAAGAATTCAGAAATGAGAAAGAACCCGAATGAGAAAGAAACCTAAACTCGAAAAGAACCCGAACCTAGAAAAAATTCAAAACCAAATTCATGTTTTCTTTGAACAATTCATATTGAGCTTACTTGTTGATACTCATGTTATTGCCGCATTGGAGATTTACTACCTGTATATTCATTGATGCCATATATGTTATTGTTCAGAATGCTATAGACCATTCTTGTGAAGCTAGCCTTGTGTACTTAGCCTCACAAGCATGGTAGTATGTTTATATCTCACTGAGTCACGTGGTAGACTCACACCTCACTATCATTATTTCAGGAGATTAGCAGATCGGACAAGAGAGAAATCCAAGCCTTTTTGAGACTAGCTTGGATAAGCAGACAAGTAATGTTTTGGTTTTGTATTCGACGTGATGAAATTTGTAGAAACTTATAGCTGCTCCATGGGTTTGTCATAATCATATATACATAAAACATTTATGGTCTTGTTGTGTTGTTGCGAACAATGTTGGTTGTTGATGATGTATGTGAGAATTTCATGATTGGATCCTTACTTCTTACAACCAATTAAACACGATAAGGATTATCAGAAAAATAAATGGGTCATGCCGAATTTTTAGTAGAAGTTGGGCTCACTACAGGTTTTGGTGGCATTAAGCCTACCCATTCCCTAGTGCCAACACGGCCCAAAAAGGTGGGTCGTGTCATGATTCTCCTCTAATCACTCAGCTTACAAGAATAATGAGATAAAAGGTGAAAGAACAATGCTCCATACAAAGATGAAACAATCTAAGAGCAATATGGAGCAATATATGAACCAATAGTGGAATTCTTTTGCTAGTTGAGCTTCAGTCCTTGATCCCTTGATAGTTCCTGTAACACCCCAAATTAGGGGTTAGAATATTAAAGGAATTTAGTACAAATTATGAGTATTATTTGCTTATTAACTTATTAACTATTGGCTTAAATTGTGCATAAGTATTTTGGCATGCATTCATGGCATTTTTCGGGTTAATTGGTTTAATGAAACTTCGGAGTGATTTGGACAGTATTATTATAATTTTCGTAATTTTTGTATACTTCAAATATTTTTAGAAATTAATGGAGGATTAGTTTTGAGTTGCCAATTTATTTTGAGAGTCATTATTTTCTGACAGAATTTTGGTAAATTTTCGAAAGTTTTCTGGAATTGTTGGGTAATTATTACAACTAAGAATTCATAACAATGTTTTTGGTTATTTAGTACTATTTGGACCTATTAGCTATTTATTAGTTGTATCGCATCCAAACCTAAACGCAACGATATAAATCGAACATTATCGTTTATTCCCCACCGAATGCCTCCGTTATCCATCCATGCAAAGCCATTCACTCACCATCACCTGCTATTGGCGTTTTTTTTTTAAAGCTGGTAAGTAGAAATTGACGGTTAGTTTATCATACGCGAGTTATATCTTTGTTTTTGTTTTTGTTTAGATTTATCATGTTTGAAGATTAGGATAATTCGATAGGTTAGAATTACTAAATAGGTTAGTTGTAAAGTGAAGAAATTAAAGGAAGGTGAAAAAAAGAAAAGAAGAAGTTTGAGTCAAGTCGAAGGTTGAAGGCGGTGAATAGTGTGAGAATAGTGAATTGTGAGCGATTGTCGTTGTCGGTGAGCGATTGCCTTGCTACAAAGAATCAGTATGTATTTGTGAGCGATAACTATATGTATTTGTGAGCAAGAATCAAATGCGTATTTGTGAGCAAGAATCAGACGTATTTGTGAGCGATAGTCAAACATATTTTTCACGCAAAAATGTCTAACAGCTTGGTATAATGGCTAGGTAATAACGGCTAGTTAACAGTACAAAAACGGCTAGTTTACAAAAATGCTCTATAAATAGATACCACTCCTCCATCATTTACTTCATCCCGTACCTCACAAGTGATTCTTGACGAAAACCAAATTTCAAATGTTGTCCGCTATTGCATTTTTTTGTCTACTTCTTATTATTATGTATCTTTGTTTCATTCTTAGTGTAGAGCTAAATGATTCAGCTCGCACTTTGTTTCTCTTTTTAGCATGTCCTATGATCTTTATGTTACTTATTGGCATAGCATTTGAGAATTAATGTAATTTGTACATTTTCAGCTTTAATTGGTAAAGACTTGCTTTCATTTGAATACTCGCAGTATCGTTAATTTCCTGAAACTTCATGGATCATTTGGTACTATGAGTTGTTGATTAATCCCGGAAATTTGTCATGAACATGCATCATACTCAGCTATCATACAGTAATTAAGCACAATAATAATTTGTGTCCGTGTTTCCTATGATAGAGAAAAGACCACTGCCAGATATTATCGGGATAATAAACACTAAGGGCGATTTAGGTAAGTAATACAGGTCAGTAATTTCTGTACGTAATATAGGTAGAAAATTTCAGTTTAAGTACTTTAGGTATACCTAGATAATGTCTAGGATTGATTTATTGGAAGTGCTATTTGCCTGCACATGAAATGACTGAAATGATCTTGTTCTGTTGTAAAACTATTAAGTCCTAGTTGTGGGTAAATAGGCATGCCTAGAAGGGTCTGCAGCTGCTCCTGTTATTTGACACTTTGGTGTCTCCTGATATCGAGACATATGTCTCTCCTGCTGATACTAATTATGGTATCTCCTGTATAAGTCCGTTACCCACTACATTCATGGATTTATAGTTTGATTTGTTATGTATTCGATATCATTTGATTACGATATAAACTAAAATATATTCGATTCGAAGGATCTCCGTGTTACGATTACATTTAGTATAAAAATCTGTTCTAAAATGCATTCTTTTTGTTTCCTGAAATCGGTTAATATAGATTAGTTATTACTCACTAAGCTATATGTTTAGCACGGTGGATTTGCCCCGTGTAGGTTCGGAGCTAAGAGATTAAGGACTGGGACAAGTCAACCGCAGTGGCCAAAAGAGTCTGAGTTTTGTGTCGCGCGAAAATGTATTTTGTTTGGTTTGTTTGGGCCTGTAAATATTCTTTGGATTTTTTTTATGAAATTATGAGATGTATTATATGTGTGTTATGTTTAGTTTTTAAAAATGCATGTGTGAAACGTTTTGATTTGTTTGTCCTGTCTTGGGTGGCATCCATGTATCCTCTCAGGGGGTATTTGGGTGTTACAGTTCCTCTATTTATCTAGAGCTTTTAGAAGAATATAGTCGTTGTTGATTTCTTATGGACGTTGCTAATTTTTCTCCTTTCCATTTGTGAATACTTGACTTCGTAAGTCGACTTGTCGTAGTGTGTAAGTCGACTTGTAACAACGATTTTTGTAAAACTTTATCTCCGCTCTTCTATAAGTCGACTTATGTTATGTAAGTCGACTTATGTCCTTCGATAAGTCGACTTATGTACTATTAGTCGACTTGTGTTGACATATCTTCATATGTTAGTCGACTTATAATGTTCTAGTTGACTTATGTTGTTCGGATCTTGATATATAAGTCGACTTATGATGTGCTAGTCGACTTATGTAAGCTTTAATGGTAATATCTACTCAAATCTTCTATAATCTTCATTATTAATGTCTCTTGCACTTATAAGGAAACTTCCATCTTAATTCTTCAACGGTTTATGTCTTGACCATTCAAGATTGATGAAGATTATTTCCTTCTTGATTTCACCATGATTTATGTCTCGCCCATTCAAGATTGATGAAGATTATTTCCTTCTTGATTTCACCATGATTTATGTCTTGCCCATTCAAGATTGATGTAGTCTTGATGTATTTGAATCTAAATCACCTGAAATAATTTCTTAACCAATTATATACATTTTATTATTATCAAAACATAAGTGGGATTTAATTTGTCAACCACCATTGGTCCAACAATCTCCCCCTTTTTGATAATGACAAAACACTTAGAAATTGTTTAAGAAATGAAAACAAAGAAACATTGATCAAGGTTTTTATACCTTGTCATTTTGGTTAGAAGTCTCCCCCTCAATCATATAAATCATTGAATTTAATAACCTTGTAAGATCAAATTTATAAAAGTAATTTGAAATCATGATAGACTTAAATTAAAGACAATTATCACATACTCCCCCTTAATCAAGTAACTAAAGAATATCCAATTTCTCATTTTTCTCCCCCTTTTTGTCATAATCAAAACAACTAATACAAACCAACAATAGATGAAATATCGCAATCACATTAAATAGAGAAGCAAGTCATCAAATACAAATAGTCTCAAGTAGCAACCAAATACAAATAATATGAAATGTTGGTCTTGGCTAGATACAAAAACCATTATGGTGGAGAAACATCATCATGAATAAATCTCAAAAGTAGAAGAGAATATGTTTTCGGAGATTTTGGGAAGAAGTGAATTTTTAAAGAAGACCCAGATGGCTTATATTCGACTGGCAGTTCATAAGCAAACACAAAGAAAATGCAAAGTCATTATATAACATAACAATCCAACAAAGGAACTCGTGTAAACATAAGTCGACTTGTTTTACCTCCATAAGTCAACTTATCGACTCTCATAAGTCGACTTGTCGATTTTTATAAGTTGACTTATCCTGAAATTTCTTCATTTCCATAGTGCTGTGTATATCATAGGTCGACTTATTGACCCACACAAGTCGACTTGTTAGCAGACTTGTCACCAATTAGTCGACATCTACTATCAATGTACCATGTGCTTGGTGGATTATCATTCCTTGCTTGTACCTACAACTGAAACATTCTTTCTACTCATTGGTACCCAGGCCATTTTGGGTCCATTTTGGTTAGTCATATAAACTACATTAGGAGGAGCTGTACCTTTTACTACCCAGATTTTCTTCACATTAATACATCTTTTAATACTTTTGCATGCAATTTCTATATGACCATCTTTTAAGCATCTAGCACATTTTGCAACTTTTCCATCCTTAGTGAATTTAGAAATCAATGAACAATCTCTATGAAATGGATCATATCCTAAACCATGTTTAGAAATTGAATATCTTTGTAAAGATAACATCTTTTCAAACTTTTCATTCCCACCAGCAAATTTTTCAACCACATAAGAAAATTCCTTTCTAAGTCTATCAAGCTCACAAGTAAGATTTTAATTTTTAGCAAGGCATGTAGAGTGATCTTCCTTAGTGCAATCTAAATCATCAATAGTCTCATGCAAGACACTATTTTCAGCAACTAGCTCTCTTATTTTCTTTCTCAATTTCTTGTTGATTTCAATAGCTTCTTCAAAATCGATTTGTAAAGCATTAAAAGAATTTATAAGATCTTGATCAATGAAAGTTACCTCATCTTCGTCATCACTTGTTGAGGAGCTATTAGCCATGAGAGCTAAGTTGTTTTCATCATTGCTTTGGCATGCTTCCTCATCATCACTCCAAGTGGCTACTAGGCTAGCTTTCTTTTTCCCTTTGTCATACTTGTCATTTCCTCCGCCACGTAATTCTCTCTTCCTATTTTTGAGTAGTCCCTTGAATTTTCTCAAGTTTCTAGCATACTTTTCTAGCTCTTCATCTTCTTCCTCCTCATCTAATTTTTTATTACTTTCATCCACAAAAGAAGTGTTAGCTTTAAAAGCAATTGACTTTTGTGACTTACCTCTTCTTCCTCTTGATTTTAGAATGATCTCATAGTTGATAAGAGATCCCACCAGGGCATTGAATTCCAACTAATTGAGATCCTTAGATTCCATAATAGCGGTGACTTGAGAGTCCCATTCTTTCGGTAGTGATCGTAGAATCTTTTTCACCTTTTCGCTATCCGTCAAATGCTTTCCAAGGTTTCCTAATCCATTTGTGATTTCTACAAAACGATCAAGCATAGTGGAAATATACTCACCTTCCTTCATGATAAACATTTCATAGTCATGGAGAAACATGTTGATTTTTGTCTCTCAAACTTGATTAGTTCCTTCATGAGTGATGCAAAGTCTTTCCCACATTTCTTTAGCACTGGTACAAGAGTTTACTCGATTTCTTTCCTCAACCGTGAGAGCGCAATATATCAACTTCATAGCTTTTGCGTTGATGTAGGCTTGCTTCCAATCATTGTCGTCGTATTCCAGCTCCGTTTTTAACTCACCATTTTCTTTCAACGGTGCTTGTGGACCGAAGAAGATGATCTTCCAATATTCTACTACCTCGCTTATAATGTGATACTTCATAGGATTTTTCCAAGAAGAATAGTTAGTACCATTAAATAAAGGAGGGCGATAATTGGTGTTACCTTCTTCCGCTAGATTGTTGTGTGCCATCCCTGGATACTTATGCTCTGATACCAATTGTTAGCGATCTAGAAGGGGGAGGTTGAATAGATCTTTAAGCTTTTTGATAATTTCTACAATAAAATCAGAAGTTAATTCACACAATAGTAATTTAAACAAATTTAAATGCAAGGAGTAGGGAAAAAGATCAAACATTGTTTTTATAGAGGTTCGGTGCTAAGACCTACGTCCTCTACCTAAGCTCCCACTTAAGATTTTGCAAACCACTTTATTACACACTTTGTAGTTCAGTGTGAACTCTTACAATACCGCTTGATTTCCGGCTCAAGCTACCTTTACACTTGATTTGTCTTCCGGCACAAATCCTACCAATACTGCTTGATTTCCGGCTCAAGCTACCTTTACACTTGATTTGTCTTCCGGCACAAATCCTACCAACACCACTTGATTTCCGGCTCAAGCTACCTTTACACTTGATTTGTTTTCTGGTACAAATCCTACCTCACAAGTGATTCTCCTCTAATCACTCAGCTTACAAGAATAATGAGATAAAAGGTGAAAGAACAATGCTCAATACAAAGATGAAACAATCTAAGAGCAATATGGAGCAATATATGAACCAATAGTGGAATTCTTTTGCTAGTTGAGCTTCAGTCCTTGATCCCTTGATAATTCCTCTATTTATCTAGAGCTTTTAGAAGAATATAGCCGTTGTTGATTTCTTATGGACGTTGCTAACTTTTCTCCTTTCTATTTGTGAATACTTGACTTCGTAAGTCGACTTGTCGTGGTGTGTAAGTCGACTTGTAATAACGATTTTCGTAAAACTTTATCTCCGCTCTTCTATAAGTCGACTTATGTTATGTAAGTCGACTTGTGTCCTTCGATAAGTTGATTTATGTACTATTAGTCGACTTGTGTTGACATATCTTCATATGTTAGTCGACTTATAATGTTCTAGTCGACTTATGTTGTTCGGATCTTGATATATAAGTCGACTTATGATGTGCTAGTCGACTTATGTAAGCTTCAACGGTAATATCCACTCAAATCTTCTATAATCTTCATTATTAATGTCTCTTGCACTTATAAGGAAACTTCCATCTTAATTCTTCAATGATTTATGTCTTGCCCATTCAAGATTAATGAAGATTATTTCCTTCTTGATTTCACCATGATTTATGTCTTGCCTATTCAAGATTGATGAAGATTATTTCCTTATTGATTTCACCATGATTTATTTCTTGTCCATTCAAGATTGATGTAGTCTTGATGTATTTGAATCTAAATCACCTGAAATAATTTCTTAACCAATTCTATACATTTTATTATTATCAAAACATAAGTGAGATTTAATTTGAATCATCACATTGCATGGTTAAGAAGGATGGTCATGTTGCTTTCATTGGTTTAAGACATGGAAATACATACATTGTTGATTTACATGATGATAGTTCTTTTAATGAAAAGTGTTTGGTGACATTAGAAGAAAATGCATTTTTATGGCATAGAAAATTAGGACATGCTCATTTGCCTTTAATTTCAAAGCTTTAAAAAAATGACATTGAGAGAGGATTGCCTAAAATAAAATTTGTTAAAGATCACTTATGTGAATCTTGTTTAAAAGGCAAACATGTTAGAGAATCTTTCAAACCAAAGAAAGAAATTTGCACATCTAGAATTCTTGAACTTGTTCATATGGATTTAATTGGGCCATCTAGACATGCTAGTCTTTGTGGTAAATTATATGTCCTTATGATTGTGGATGATTTTTCTAGATTTACTTGGGTGAGATTCCTTGCTAATAAAAGTGATGCTTTTAACGAATTTACCAAGTGGTGCAGGTTGGTTCAACATGAGAAAAATTTGTCAATTGTTGCAATTAGAACCGATCATGGAGGTGAATTTGAATGTGAACCATTCGAAAGTCTTTGCGATAAATACGGAATGGAACACAATTTCTCAACACCAAGGACTCCGCAACAAAATGGTGTAGTAGAAAGGAAGAATCGTTCTCTTAAAGAAATGAGCAGGACTATGTTAAATGAGTACAATCTTCCTAAAACATTTTGGGCAGAAGCAGTCAATACAGCGTGCTATGTCATCAATAGGGTTCATTTACGAAGAGACAAAAATAAGACACCATACGAACTTTGGAAAGGTAAGAAACCCAATATCTCTTATTTTCATCCTTTTGGTTGTAAAGTCTTTATTCATAATAATGGAAAGAACAATTTAAGGAAATTTGATTCAAAATCTGATGTTGGTGTGTTTATTGGCTATTCTCAAACTAGTAAAGCTTTTAGAGTTTATAATAATAGGACTAAATGTGTTGAAGAAAGTATTCATGTTAAATTTGATGATATGATTTCACCCCCGAGAAAGGTTTGTTTTGATGATGATGCAGGAAGTTCAGGTAATAAAATTAAAGAAATTGAGTCCAAGATTGAGGAATTGAAGTTAGATGAAGAAAATCATGTACCCAATATTAAAACGTGGGCAAAAGCAAAGAACCATCCTATGGAGCAAGTCATTGGTGATTTAAATGATGGTTTAAGAACCAGGAGAAATATCTATGAGAATATGAGCAATTCAGCCTTCATCTCATTAGTAGAACCCAAGAATATAGAAGAAGCTCTTGAAGATGAAAACTAGCTATTAGCTATGCAAGAAGAGCTTAATCAATTCAAGCGGAATGATGTATGGGATTTGGTAGCTCCACCAAAGGACAAGACTATTATTGGAGTCAAGTGGGTAAATCGGATAAAATATGATGAGAATGGTGAAGCGATTAAAAATAAATCAAGGTTAGTGGCTTAAGGATTTTATCAAGAAGAAGGCCTTGATTACAATGAGACATATGCTCCTGTGGCTCGGTTGGAGGCAATTAGACTATTATGTGCCTTTGCATCTCATAAAAGGATCAAATTAAATCAAATGGACGTCAAGAGCGTTTTTCTCAATGGATACATTCAAGAGGAAGTCTATGTCAAACAACCACCGGGATTTGAAGATCATGAGCATCCGGATTATGTCTACAAACTCAAGAAGGCACTCTATGGATTAAAACAAGCACCTAGAGCATGGTATGAAAGGTTAAGTACTTTTTTAACTCAACATGGGTATGTTCGTGGTAAGATTGATAATACATTATTCATTAAACATGTTGATCAAGATATGCTTATATGTCAAATATATGTTGATGATATTGTGTTTGGTGCCACTAATGAATTTTTGTGTAAAGAATTTAGTGATTTAATGCAAAGCGAGTTTGAAATGAGCATGATGGGGGAACTCAAGTTCTTTCTTGGATTGCAAATCAAGCAACACAAAAATGACATTTTCATCCACCAATCTAAGTATACCAAGGAACTTCTTAAGAAGTTTAAAACGGAAGGATGCAAAGTGGCAGCAACACCAATGGCAACAAATGTGGTCTTGGAGAAACATGAACATGAAGAAGATGTTGATCAAAAACTCTATAGAGGTATGATCGGCTCTCTCTTGTATTTAACTGATTCTAGACCTGATATTATGTTTGCCACATGTTTTTGTGCTAGATTTCAATCTTGCCCTAAGATTTCTCATTTGAGTGCTTGCAAAAGAATATTTAGATATTTGAGTAGAACTGTTAATCATGGTTTATGGTATCCTAGTTGTGAATCTTTTGATTTGTATGCTTATAGTGATGCTGATCATGGTGGCTGTAGAATTGATAATAAAACACTAGTGGCTTGTGTCATTTCTTAGGTTCATCTTTGATATCTTGGGTTAGTAAAAAGCAAGTTAGTGTAGCTATTTACACTGCTGAATCTGAATATGTAGCAGCTGGGAGTGCATGTGCCCAAGTTCTTTGGATTAAACATCAATTGGTTGATTATGGTATTGTGGTTAAAAATATTCCTATTTATTGTGATAATACCAGTGCAATTTGTTTAAGTAAAAATCTAATTTTGCATAGTAAAATAAAGCATATAGAAATTAGACATCATTTCATCCGTGATCATTGTTTAAAAGGTGACATTTGCTTGAGGCATATATCATCTAGTGACCAATTAGCTGACATTTTTACTAAACCTCTTAAGGAAGATGTGTTTGTGAATATTAAATTGAGACTAGGCATGTGTGATTTAAATTCCTTTGGTTGAATTTATTTTTGGCTACATTCATATATCAAATGGTCAAATTATGAGGCAAATATGCAATCACATCTGAAGATACATTCATCATGTTGCATACTTGGGCTGAAAAATGACTTATTTGGAGTTTAGACACATTTTATGACTTGTCCATTAGCAAGTCGACTTATCTGGGAATCAGTCGACTTATGATTTTTCACAGCGTTTGGGGAATGCAGAAATTTGAGGATAAGTCGACTTATATAGATTGACAAGTCGACTTATGAAGGTCGATAAGTCGACTTATGAGGGAAACAAGTCGACTTATGTTTACTTGGAGACTTTAAAACCTTTTCTTCCCTTTCTTCTCCGCAGACCTATTCTCTCTAAATCTCTGAAATTTCTCTCCTACAACTCGACTTATTTTCTTAATCTCCTCAAATCTTCCTTACCCATCAATTTTCGACCTCCATTATCACAAAACCCCCTCATTTTATCTTCAAATAAACCTTCTTTTACAAAACCCCTCTCTCAAAACCCTAACCTATGATTTTTCCCTCTTCTCTCTAAAGATCCATGGCTCCAAGACAATCTTCAAGGAAAGGGAAAGAAACCGCTCCTCCACCAGGTCCCCACGTTCAATATGGACCACGAGTTCGTGGGTCTTCATCAAGAGGAGATGCTTCAAGAGAAGAAGATGTGGTTGAACCTAGGTTTGTGTCGAAGGACGCATAAACTCTATATTACAAGGTGCTACAAAATGAGGTATTAATTCCTTCTATGAGATTTGACTGGGGTGAACTAGACCATAGTGAGTTTACTGATGTGTTTGCTGAAATTACAAATATTGGACTGCGAGAGTTTTTAGGATTTCAGGATGATATTTACGAAGATGTGGTTAGGGAGTTCTATGCGAATCTATTTGTGTCTGGTAGTAATGTTGATGATGGAGTTATTATGAAATCCAAAATTAACGGGAAAGACATTTCATTGTGTGAATCAAATTTGTGTTCTCTATTTCATTTGCCTAGAGGAGGAGTAAGGCCTAGAGCATCTTTTACTGACTTTGAAATTTTGAGGAATGTGGAAGGTGATACTGATGAGGAAGCCGAAGAGAATTTCGGCTATACCGAAGAAAAAGGGGTTGATCTATTGAGCAGGTTATGTTCAGATCATTCCCCTCCCTTTGAGGCTATGGATCTGCCTTTAAATTATCGGATATTACATTATGCAATCAATCGAGTTGTTTATCCAAAGAAGGCTAGCAATAATCAGATTACTTCACTAGATAAGGAGATTCTTTGGCATATAGAAGAAGGAAGAAAAATCAATTATGCGAGCTTGATTATTCAAATGATGCGAAAAAAGGCTAGTTTATTACGGGGACAGCTGAAAGGGAAACCAGTCCGGCATAAAGGAATGCCTTATGCTGCTTTGATAACCTATCTCTCACAGTTCCAAAGGTGTGATCTGGATTCCTATGCTCATCTTCCTTATCCTTAGAGTTGGAGATTCACGCCTTATAACTTGAGAAGTATGAAGCTGGTGAAAACAGTTGAAAAAGGTTGGGTCTACTCTTATCATGTTGAGAAGCTTGGTCTGACTTTAGAAGGTGAGCAGGTACCTTCGAGGAAACGATTTAAGAGGGCAGCAGATCGTCCAAGTAACTCACGGCCCAGTAATGTGAGAAGAAGTGAGGTATCTCAAGAGATGCGACTCACAATGTTGATATGGCAGTAGCTAGATGGTGGTATGATTCAGGTTCACTATTCAATTCTTCTTAGTCTTATTATTATCAACCTATGATTGATGCAATAGCCTCTAATGGTCTAGGATATAAAGGTTCTTCGATTGATGACTTAAGAGGTATACTTTTGAGTTGTGTTATTTCTAAAATTAGAAATTATTTGGCTGAAAGAAGAGTGAATTGGGGTACTTATGGATGTTCAATTATGTGTGATGGTTAGACAAATATGAGACAATTGTAATATTATACTAGAAGATAGAAAATTTTGGTCTCAATGTCAATTTGTTATCATAGTTTGTGAGCCTTTAGTGAGGGTGCTTCTCTTGGCTGATAGTGAAGAAAAGCCAACAATAAGTTATATTTTTAATGTCATAGAGAGAGCAACGGAAGCAATCAAGACCAATATGAAAAATAAGCCTTCTTTATACACACCATATCTTTTAATCATTAATGAGAAAATAGAAAGACAACTTTTTTTTCCATTGTTTGCAACTGGGACATTTTTGAATCCCAGTGTGTATTTTAGACTGGATCTTACAAAACAAACTGAAGTTAATAGATGAATGTTTTTAACAATTACAACAATTGTTAGAGTTGACGCAATGCAAGATCTTTTAAGCTCACAAATGAATCTTTACAAGTTATCTTATAGGGACTTTGAAATCCCGATTGCTATTTAACAAAGAGGAAACTTTCTCCAGGTATTAGTTATTTCCTTTTTCTTATTTTTTGAAAATTAGTTATCACTTTATTTTTTTTATAACGCTACTTTTGTTATCTTATAACTTATAGTTTCTTGGTGGGATCAATTCAGAAATGGTGTTCCAGAGTTGAAAAGATTTGCGATTTAGATTTTAAGTTAATGTGTGAGTGTAACAGGCTGTAAACGAAATTGGAGCACATTTGAATTTATTCACTAAAAGAAAATGAATAAATTGGAGCATAACAGGTTGAATGACTTAGTTTTTGTTTTTTACAATTTAAAGCTTCGAGAAAGGTAAGCTATTTTCATTATTAATTTTGATATAATTTCTTATAATTTTTTAATAATTAAATTTAATTGTTTACTAGGAGTCCTAATAGCACAAGTAGTTCAACTGATCTAATTCAACTGATCTAATTGTCACTGATAATATTGATCTTCTGGCGAATTGGGTTTCTGAAAAACCCAATTTGGTTGACGTGAATAATTTAGATTTAGAAGATAATCTTGGATGGAAAAGTATTGATATTTCATTTAGTGCATTAAATTTGAATGATAATGATGATGAAGCTCCTCTCAATGATGAGAATTTTGTACCAAATAATCATTGGGGTCAGTGTAGTTATAGCGAGTATCCTCCCGTTGACGATTAAATTTTGATCCAAGTTTTTATTTTTCCTCTTTTTTTAATTTTACTTGTATTTGATGTTTATGTTAAATTCTATATATGTAATGTAATTGTAACATTCCATCACCGACGAGAAGGGTAGAATAGTAATTTGGAATGGTTTATGAGTGTTTAGAATTGTCTTAATATGTTCTTGCATCCATATACTCGTGAATAGTAAATTTTGCACATGTAAATGGCTGTACATGCATTCATGACATTTCTCGGTATATTTGGTCATAAATGTGATTGTTATGAAAAATGTGATTTGTGTACTTGAAAAATTTAGTTGGAGAGGGCCATTGATGTAACATCCCGTTACCGATGTAATGGGTATGTCGGTAATTTGGATCGGGTCAGGATTGAGTACAGGCAAATGTTGGATTGCACATGCATTATAGCTTATAAATTCATGGTAAATGATTAGTGATTGCATAAGCATATGTATGTACATACATGTATGATAATTTCCCGATTAAATTGTGTAAATATTGGAAATTTGGTTATAATAGTACAGATCAGGTTTTGAATAGAGAATTGGAATGAAATTGAATTTGGAGGATTGGAAATTGAAATTGGAGTGTAGGATTGGATGTTTCCTATTTTTGTGAATTTATAGAAATTTTTCCAGAATTTTTCGAGTGTTGGGTCCGGACTGAAAATTTGGCTTAGTGACCGATTAAATTGAATTATGGTTCCGAGATTGATTAAAAATTGGCAGGAGATAATTGGAGTTATGATTTTAAGAGTTATTATTCATAGTTATTGGAATTCGGGAGAAATTAGAATGAGAAATTGGATTGAGGATGTTCGGATCGGACTTGTGGCAATTAGATTTGCCAAACAAACCCTAAATCCCTTGGTATATAATTCAAAGCCTTTGAAATTGTTTCTTACGACACTTCCATTGCTTCTTTCTTCTTCTCCTTCGTGATTCTTCCTTATGGAGATTTGAGGTTTCTAATCAAGTAAGTCTCTGCTTCTTTATGCCTCAAGCCGTTTAATTTGATCATTGATTTGAGTGATTCATTGTTTAGAAATTTATGAGTTTCGGAGAATAGGGTTTTTGAGAATTTCGTTGGTTTTGATTTGGGTATTTGATGAATAATGAGTTTATGATGAATATGAGGTTAGAAATGAATTGAGTGTATTGTATTAAGTTAATTGGGAGTGATTTGAAATGAATTGGGTGAATTAATATCAGAAGATTAGAAGAATTTCTGGGTCTCAGGACGTGATTCTGGGTTCGCACGTCACGACGTGTGATGAACACGCCGCGGCGAGCCACCCCCTTTTAGCACGTCGCGACGAATAAATTAATTCTACGCCGCGACGAAAGCGAGAATCGTCGACGCCATGACGAAGTGAGCGGAAATGTCGTCGTGGCATGAATGAGTTGGTCTGCACGCCACGACGAGCAAGCGCAAGACGTCATGACGAAAGCGTAAGATTTTACACCGCGGCGAGAGGCGAGCAGGCGTGGATTCGTCGCGACGAGGGACCTTATTTTCCGAAAATGAAATTTAAGTGTTTATGAGATGATTGTTACAAGTAACGAGTTTGAGGTTTTGATTTCAAATGAATTGGTTCCTTAGTGATTAATTGAAATTTAGAGTCTAAGAATTTTGAATTGATAAGATGGAAATTCGGAATTTGAATTCGATGATTATCGGAATCGAGTGGCAAACGAATAGTGATTTTATTGGAGTGTGACTTGATAGAGTTGGAATCTAGTTAATTGAATTATGATATTTGGAATTGTTATGATTATGAGTGAAAGAGATCAAATTGGGAAAATTCGAGAATAGGATCGGAAATGTCATAACATGTATAGTACGTAAATTATTCGATACATATGCATCATTGAGTATTGGCATTGATACAATTAGTAATGTTATTATATTATGATCATTGTAGCGGCTCAGGTGGATCGCCGATTGTTTGACGTAGGCGAGACTTCCCGACAGTAGCTCGGAAGTTCTAAGGTGAGTAACCTAGTTGGTTTCTCAACCTATATGTGTTTAAATTCTATGCAATTATGCCATGTGGAGTTAAGGATGGATTCTATGTATTTGTTTTGATTGATTTCGGACCACAGGTGTTCGAAATATTTGGACTGTGATATAGAAGTGTTAATTGTGTATAAATTGTTCATAATTGGTTCCAAATGGTGAGAATTAGGTATATGAAGTTTTAGTGTGATGCATGTATTGTAAATTGGACATGTGCATACATGCATAACAGTATGATCAGATAAAGGCATTTGTGACCGTGCAAACATCGTATCCGAGCTTTAAGCTCAACGCATGTGGTTTCGTGCCTAACGATTTTCGAGCATTATGCTCAACGACAGGGCTTTTGAGCCCAATGTTTTTCCGAGCCAATGGCTCAACGTATATGAGCTCAGGCGCACGGTCACAACAACGAAAGAAAATGAAAAAGTCACATGCACATTGCATATATGAATGTTCAAATGTGAATTGTGTGAAAGGCTTATCACCTTATAAATGTGAAATTGAATGCATGTGATTCTTAATTGTGATAATATATGATTTAGTGTGAACTGTTTGTTTATGCATGAGTTGGGTGGACCATCGATGATGGTTTCTCACTGAGTTCGCAAACTCACCAACATTGCATCTATTTTTTTTCAGGAAATGAAGAGTACTCCGTTAGATAAAAGGGAGTATGACTACCACTAGCAAGGCAGAGTAAGGGTCGGGATCAGTGTTATTCACGTCCGCAATTGTGTCGTTTTGTTTAGTGTAAATTTGTATTTCTGCGAGTTCCGCAGATTAGAGATTTTATTTAGTGGGCCCCTATTAGTCATGGTGTAGTTGTATTGTAAGCACTATTGAGTGCCTTATAGTGACAGAAATTGTGTTTGATTGAAAATATTGTTGTAATAAATCGGGCCCAAAATGTTTATTGTTTTCTGCGCACTCAACCGTTTTCAAAAAGAAATGTCATAACGAGATTTAAAGTATATTTGATCGCTTTCTAAAGCATACCACCCTCGTGGGTCACGGGCTCGGATATCACCCTCGATATCGTGTTCGGTCCATGAGAGTGGGATGTTACATTTAGGTATCGAGCCGTAGTACAATCTTACATGGGCTTTCTGAAAAATGTGTCAAGTTACATGCATTTAAGTAATGTCTCGGTAGACAGTGACAACTGATCCCCAGTCTAGTATATGAGTCTCATGCATGAGCCTGTACTAATGGTTTAAGTGGTTAGAAATAGCGAAGAAAAAGATGCTATGTAGCATGTGATAAATGGAAGTTGCGGATATCAAGAATTAAGAACAGGTGTATGGTACGATCTGATAAATGGAGATTTAGTGTATTGGTACTGATGGACTTATTATCAAATACGACATGAGAGTTATATTGAAATACATCCGTGAATGTGGAATAGATGTGAATTTATATATATTTGTAGTTGTGGATTGATAGAGGAAATATAGAGATATGTTAAAGATGGCAAGATTGAAAGTGTATGAATAAAGTGAATGGAAACAAAATGTTATATGATCTAGAAGGATTATCATTGGGTTGGATTACCGTGATGGGAGTTATGAATAGGGGTCTATGACTTAGAGTCAGAATATGTTAAGTGAGAAAGCAAGAATGATTGTACATTTGTGATATGGATTTGAGCGTGATTAATCTTGTGTAAAAGGTTGCCAAGGATTAGTGGAATTGCCTATGTGAATGCACACCTGATGATGGGAATACACCATAGCAAGTAAAAATATGAAGCCTATATGTATCTTATGGATGGGAAGGATATCGGAATCAATTGGTGACTACATTGTGACTACATTGTGAGTTGCTCTACGTCTATTTCTTGATAAGATAAAGTGACTTTGATGGTATTTTCCTTGCTGAATCTTATTAAGGTATAATTGATCTTCATGAGATATTATGAGTTATAGTTAAACATGGATTTCCTAAGGTATTGAGAATGACTGACAAGAAATGTGATGCTTATTGATGTTTAGGAATTTCATGAGTGGTATTGATGAAAATAGATAGAAATCTTCTTACACAGAAGAGTTTCCTCTGAATTGGGTTAAGTCGATCAGATGATTTAATTGGAAGAATTATTGATTAAAGGACAAATCTAAGATAAATCTAAATTGAATTAAAAGTCGTTATTGGGAGTCCCGATTTTAGTAAAGACTCATGTGTAAAAGGTAGAATAAGATACTTAGAAGGTATGTGTTATGATAATGTAAAGAATCCGACGGTGCAATAGGATTATTGAACGATATAGAGATATTAGTTGTGATTTGAGGAGAATATCGGTTCATGAATATTTTGTGCGAATATGTTCGTGAAGTATAAAGTGAATTTGATGAATGTGTTATCAACTCAATTTGTAATGATAGTAATAAATTGAAATTTGTGGAGAAATTAGTGTAAGAGAATATGTGTCTGAATATGTTATGATGAAGCTGAGAAAATTTCAAGAAAATTGTTCCTCATTGGAGATGTTCGGTATTTAAAGAGATATATGGAAATCAATCATGAGTGGTATAAGGAATTTTAGGTTGAAATTGTCAAAGATATTAATGCCCCTGACTGTATTATGATACTAAAGAGTAAAGTGTCTCAATTGTATTTAGGTTGGAGAGTGGTTATGATTGTTAATGATATATGTAATGTACTTGAAAAGTGGGAGATTTAATGGCGATAGAGGTATTGATAAAATGCGAAATTGCAAAGGACACATACATAAGGAATTTGGAGTTATTTTAGAACTGGTCGTTTGTTGGATACGTCCAGAAATTGTTAAAGGTTTTCTGATCTTAGCCCTGATGAAAATGTTTGAACGAAAAAAATGTGAATTGTATGACTAATGATTGTAAAAAGAGACATTTAGAGATTTTTCAGTATTTAATGAAGTGTCCCCCAGTAAAGATTATAATGCGATCTATTAAAATAGTGTAAAGTGATTCTCTGTTTGTGGAGATCAGTATAATCTCATGGGCTGCATTGTGATTTGATGACATGAAATGTATTGTACTGGAAAGTGTTTTGAAGGTTTGGAGACTCTGTTTGTACAGAAATGTTTTGGATGTATTTATGAGTATGTAAAATAATGATTAAGATATTAGTGAATTTGGAAAAAGGACTATGTGTTTGAGTGTTTTAGAATTTCGTTAAGGAAGCAAATAATTAGGCGATAAGGTTATGAAACCTGATGTAAGACTAAGTGCAAACTGTCGAGTTAGTAGCAAAGGACAAAAAGAAAGTATTCGCTATTGGAAATTTCGAACCAGGTGTGCAGGTGTGTATTGAAAGAATGGTAAAATCCGAATTGAGAATTTTGAATTTGTGGACCTTATCGAGGAATTTCGAATAGATTCAGCTATCGGGAAAAATGAGAATTTGGGATTGGATTAAGGGGTATGCGTATTATCCACTAAAGGAACTGTTAGCGAAAACGCAAGGAGTAATCGAAGCTATATGTTCTAGCGAGAGTGTATTGGAAGAGTAATAGAAGGTAGAATGTGACATTGAGTAATTATAGGTATGTTTGATTAATAGAGTTGACGAAGCTGATATTTTTGGAGTTCATAAGGTTATGAGATTGATGTATAGGTTAGATTGACTGTGAGAATATCAATTGGTAAATTGGTGACATCATTTGACAAGTGTATAAAAGGGCCATATAGCTAAAAAGGAGTTGTTCATCCTGATATCAAAGTGATTGGGGCAAATTGATTATTATTGAGATTATTACAATCTTATAAGATTGGTGTTTTAACTTTAAAGCGATGCAAGCTAATAATTGCTTAAGGAAATGTTTCGAAGTGTACCGCCTCGGCCAAGATACACTGAGATAGAGATAAAGGTAAAATTGAGGGAAACTAAACTCGTTATAAGTGGCCTCGATGTGCCCGTGTGGTGAATAGAACTATGGATTGGTAAGTCAGTATAAACCTAAAAGATGATTTGGATTTGTAAAGTGTTATATGGACAGAAATAGGGAATATTGCTACGATTGGATGTATATGTTATTGGTATCGAAAGTGACGAATTTCGAGTATTTATGAGGAATCAGGAATTGGCAGAAATAAATTCAGTATTAAAATAGTGGGAAATAGTGTTTTAGTGATCGGAATAATTCCCCTGTCTTCCTAATCAATCGTATATGAAATTTCGAGGACGAAATTTTTATTAGGAGGGGAGAATTGTAACATCCCGTTATCGATGTAATGGGTATATCGGTAATTTGGATCGGGTCAGGATTGAGTACAGGCAAATGTTGGATTGCACATGCATTATAGCTTATAAATTCATGGTAAATGATTAGTGATTGCTTAAGCATATGTATGTACATACATGTATGACAATTTTCCGATTAAATTGTATAAATATTGGAAATTTGTTTATAATAGTACATATCAAGTTTTGAATAGAGAATTGGAATGAAATTGAATTTGGAGGATTGGAAATTGAAATTGGAGTGTAGGATTGGATGTTTCCTATTTTGTGAATTTATAGGAATTTTTCCGAAATTTTTCGAGTGTTGGGTCCGGACTGGAAATTTGGCTTAGTGACCGATTAAATTGAATTATGGTTCCGAGATTGATTGAAAATTGGCAGGAGATAATTGGAGTTATGATTTTAGGAGTTATTATTCATAGTTATTGGAATTCGGGAGAAATTAGAATGAGAAATTGGATTGAGGATGTTCGGATCGGACTTGTGGCAATTAGATTTGCCAAACAAACCCTAAATCCCTTGGTATATCATTCAAAGCCTTTGAAATTGTTTCTTACGACACTTCCATTGCTTCTTTCTTCTTCTCCTTCGTGATTCTTCCTTATGGAGATTTGAGGTTTCTAATCAAGTAAGTCTTTGCTTCTTTATGCCTCAAGCCGTTTAATTTGATCATTGATTTGAGTGATTCATTGTTTAGAAATTTATGAGTTTCGGAGAATAGAGTTTTTGAGAATTTCGTTGGTTTTGATTTGGGTATTTGATGAATAATGAGTTTATGATGAATATGAGGTTAGAAATGAATTGAGTGTATTGTATTAAGTTAATTGGGAGTGATTTGAAATGAATTGGGTGAATTAATATCAGAAGATTAGAAGAATTTCTGGGTTTCAGGACGTGATTCTGGGTTTGCACGTCACGACATGTGATGAATACGCCACGGCGAGCCACCCCCTTTTAGCACGTTGCGACGAATAAATTAATTCTACGCCGCGAAGCGAGAATCATCGTCGACGCCATGACGAAATGAAGCGCACCGCATGGCGAAGCTGTTGGTCTCGCACGCCACGACGAAAGCTGCACGTCATGACAAGCAGAAGATTTTACGCCAAGCAGAGGCGAGCAAAGCGTGGATTCGTCATGCGAGGGACCTTATTTTTCGAAAATGAAATTTAAGTGTTTATGAGATGATTGTTACAAGTAATGAGTTTGAGGTTTTGATTTCAAATGAATTGGTTCCTTAGTGATTAATTGGAATTTAGAGTCTAAGAATTTTGAATTGATAAGATGGAAATTCAGAATTTGAATTCGATGATTATCGGAATCGAGTGGAAAACGAATAGTGATTTTATTGGAGTGTGACTTGGTAGAGTTGGAATCTAGTTAATTGAATTATGGTATTTGGAATTGTTATGATTATGAGTGAAAGAGATCAAATTGGGAAAATTCGGGAATAGGATCGGAAATTTCATAACATGTATAGTACGTAAATTATTCGATACATATGCATCATTGAGTATTGGCATTGATACAATTAGTAATGTTATTATATTATGATCATTGTAGCGGCTCAGGTGGATCGCCGATCGTCTGACGTAGGCGAGACTTCCCGACAGTAGCTCGGAAGTTCTAAGGTGAGTAACCTAGTTGGTTTCTCAACCTATATGTGTTTAAATTCTATGCAATTATGCCATGTGGAGTTAAGGATGGATTCTATGTGTTTGTTTTGATTGATTTCGGACCACAGGTGTTCGAAATATTTGGACTGTGATATAGAAGTGTTAATTGTGTATAAATTGTTCATAATTGGTTCCAAATGGTGAGAATTAGGTATATGAAGTTTTAGTGTGATGCATGTATTGTAAATTGGACATGTGCATACATGCATATGAGATGATCGAGATAAAAGCGGTTGTGACCGGTGCAAACCACCGTATCCGAGCTTTAAGCTCAACGCATGTGGTTTCGTGCTAACAATTTTCAGAGCATTATGCTCAATGTATTAGGGCTTTTGAGCCCAATGTTTTCAGAGCCAATGGCTCAACGTATATGAGCTCAGGCGCACGGTCACAACAACGAAAGAAAATGAAAGAGTCACATGCACATTGCATATATGAATGTTCAAATGTGAATTGTGTGAAAGGCTTATCGCCTTATAAATGTGAAATTGAATGCATGTGATTCTTAATTGTGATAATATATGATTTAGTGTGAACTGTTTGTTTATGCATGAGTTGGGTGGACCATCGATGATGGTTTCTCACTGAGTTCGCAAACTCACCCAACATTGCATCTATTTTTTTTTTCAGGAAATGAAGAGTACCCCGTTAGATAAAAGGGAGTATGAATACCGCTAGCAAGGCAGAGTAAGGGTCGGGATCAGTGTTATTCACGTCTGCAATTGTGTTGTTTTGTTTAGTGTAAATTTGTATTTCTGCGAGTTCCGCAGATTAGAGATTTTATTTAGTAGGCCCCTATTAGTCATGGTGTAGTTGTATTGTAAGCACTATTGAGTGCCTTATAGTGACAGAAATTGTGTTTGATTGAAAATATTGTTGTAATAAATCGGGCCCAAAATGTTTATTGTTTTCTGCGCACTCAACCGTTTTCAAAAAGAAATGTCATAACGAGATTTAAAGTATATTTGACTGCTCTAGCATACCACCCTCGTGGGTCACGGGCTCGGATATCACCCTCGATATCGGGTTCGGGTCCGGCGGGAGTGGGATGTTACAATTGAGGTTTGAGAATTTTAGTAAAATTTAGCAATTTTCTGGAAATTTTCGGTATAATTTTTGGATTAGGAAAAATGCCAAGTGACAGACTGATGGTTTACCGGTAGTGAAAATTTCTGTCCAATGGCACTAAAAATTAGATACATGAATTTAGGAATTTTTGATTTGAGCCATTGAAATTTTAGGAAAAAATTGGAGTAGAAATTGAATTGTTATTGGAAAGGAAATAAAAGAGGGCCTAAGCATGTGACATGTGGCAAGTGACACTTGTCACTTGCCTAACATGCCACCATGTGTACTTAGGTTGAATAAAAATCAACTTCCCTTTAGTCATTTACGATGCTCTTCTTAGAAAGGGTTAAAGGTGATTTAAGTGTGATTTTCTCCACCATCTTCGTAGCTCTTCTCTTCTTTGGTTCTTTTGAAATTTTGCTCATCCTTTTTACCTTCTTTCCTGTTGGCTTTATCTCCTTTTGTTCACAAAAACAAAACCTAAACCTCACCCCTTCAAGATGAAGATGATGATCGTTTATGGTAGGTGAAGTTAGGAAGTTTGTGAAAAGTTTGGAGAGTTGAAGATTTGGAAGCTTAATAGGTAAGAAACATGTTATTGATGATGGATTTGTAGTTAAATTAATTATTTATGATGTTCTTTAAACTAAATTGCATGAGAATTGTGTTGGGTATGTAATTTACTTGTTTGATGGATGGTTGATTCATGATTGATGAAGTAGAATTTAATGAATGTAAGTAGAGATGTTTTTGATGTTGTGGAAGTTAATGAATGTTGTAGATTAGTGTAAAAAAGGGGTGGATGAGTGAGTGTAGAGTGCTGCCATTTTGTGAATGAATGTTCAAGTGAGGTCTTGATTCAATTGTGGGTGATATGTTGAGAAAATTGAGTGGTTATTGGTGTAGAATTGGTATGGAAGTGAGAGAATTTGAGTTAAGTTGAAAAGCTGAAAATTTGGATTTGTATATGTTTCATTGTTTTTGCCATAACTTTTTATATAATTGTGTAATTGAGATGATTTTTAGCTTGAATTAAACTTGATGTGTTTGGCTACATTTCTTGTGAAGGAGATGCTATTCAATTTTGGCTTAGGAGTTCTAAATTTTGACTTGAAAGTGGTAATGTGTGTAGGGATGAATATTGCCATTGTAGTGACACTAAAGTGGAAATTGTGATATGAAACTTTAGGAATTTTTCTAGGTTGATTGAGACTGATTTTGTTAAGTTGGTCTTCATGAAAGTTGTAGCTCTTCTTGATAGCTTTCTATCTCCATAAAATGTTCTATTTTTCGATGTTAGGGTTGCTAGTTATAAGTGCTTGAACTTTGTTTTTGGTTTAGGTGAAGGAAAACAGGGCAACCACAATCATGTGGGAATTTGACCTAGTTAGAGATAGAATTTGCTTCTAAGTGCTTCATGAGAATTGTAGAATGTGTTCTGATCTTTACATTGATATAAAGCATGTAATTCTTGGACAATGGGATAGGAAGTTATGATTTTTAGAAGATTGTGTTACTGTTGAGGATCACACTTATATGGGCAGAAACTTTGATTGAGCATTTGACCATTTTAGAGGTTGAATTGGCTTTCAAGTTTTTCATGAAAGTTGTAGATTGTGTTTTTGATATTTTCATTGATATAAAGCTTGGAATTTTTGTCCAATGGAATAGGAAGTTATGATTTTTAGAAGATGTGTTTTTGTTTAGGATGACATTTATAGGATGGAAATTTTGATTGAGATTGTGACTCATTTAGAGGTTGAAATTGCTTTTAAGTGCTTCATGAAAGTTATAGAATGTGTTCTAATCTTTCCATTGATATTAAGTATGGAATTTTTGGCTAATGAAATAGGAAGTTATGATTTTTGTAAAGTTGTGTGATTGGTTAGGATGAGATTTACAGGACAGTAACTTTGATTGAGTTTTTGACATCCTTAGATGTGAAATTGATTTTCAAGCCCTTCATGAAACTTGTAGAGCTTTCTATGATCTTTCCATAAAGTCCAAAATTTTCAAATTTGGACTCTTGAATAAAAAGTTATGTATGTTGGAAGAAGAGGGAAATTAAGTGGAATTAAAAAAAATGGGTGAAATTGGAAACTCGCCGCTCGCGAGGGCGACGTCTCGCCTTGGCGAGGGCGAGGGCGAATGTCACCTTCGCCCTCGCGAGAGCTGAGTGCTACTCAGCTCCTAGTTTTTTTAATTATTTTGTTTTATTTTTATTTTTATTTCTTATTTCATTCTTTATTAGATCCTTTCCCATTCTTTTTTTTTGAATGACTTTTTCATCCGACCTCAGATTGATTTCATATTCGAAGCATTAGATTTCTAAAACATTTATTTACCTCTCCATGAAAATTTGTGATTTTTCAGATAAAAATTAAAATTGATTGATCGAATCAAAGTGAGAGGTCCGAGTGATTATTTTTTTTTCTGGACAATGTTTGGCAATATCCGGAGCTATAGGGATTCGAATTGAGTAATTTTGGTATCTATGGATTTCTAAATTTTAGGGGAACATATTTGATGAAAATTTATGGATTGATACCGGGAATGTCACGAACATGCATTGTACACATTTCAATTCCTACATGTGCATTATTATACATTTCTGATTATACAATTTGTAATATATGTGTATTTGAATTGTTATAGAGGCGCATTTGGAATATCAACCCATCGACGTTGTCGAGAATTCCAGGCATTAACTTCGGAAGCTGTTGGTGAGTAACCTAGATGGTTCCTCAATTATTATTAGCTTATGCTTATGATTGTCTATTGAATAATGATGGATTGTGATTGAATTATGGATTCCGGACAGAAGGTCCGATGATTGTGTACTGGGGATTGCGTTATTAAAGTGTTACTTGTATGTGAATTTGAGACCTACGTGATTATAATGTGATTATTTGTGACATATGCATACGTGCATAATAATGTGATTGATTGTGGCATATGCATTTCATTCATGAATGCATATTCAGATAAATGACAATTGTGACTGGATCAGCTACCGATTAGAGCTTAAAGCTCAACGATTAAATTTGAGCCTCGAGCTCAATAATAATTTAGAGCCTTAGGCTCAACGTTTAATGTGCCCTATATGGGACAGTTCAAGCGCTTGGTCATAACACCGTAATAACTGAAAAAGTGTCACATGAGCATTTCATATGCATTTGATTAAATATGCTTGATTGAGTGAAAGGCATAATGCATTATACTTATGTGAAAACAAAAGTGTTGCTTATGTGAAAAATGTGTGACTTATGATCGATGGAAAATTGTACTATGTTTAATGTGTTGTATGAATTGAGTGAACTATCGATGATGGTTACCTCATTGAGTTCACAAAACTCACAAAAATTGCAACGTTGTCTTTTTAGGACCGAGAGTAGACTCCTAGCTTCAGAGGGGCTTTTCCAGCCGTGTAGATTGTTTTGGTGAGAAAAGTCATGGCTCACAAGTCAGTCAGCTGGGATTTTTGGGACGACCTAGATAAATCTGTTGTTTTCCTCTTTCATGTAGCACTTTGTACTAGGTTTTTGAATTGATGTACAGATAGTACATGATGATAGACGTGTAAACTTTAATTTTGATAGAATGAAATGAGGGAAAAGTTGATTTTAAAAATATTGTGAACTACTGTTGATGCTTTATAAGTGATAAAAAAAGTGATGCCATGTGATGTGATTGTAGTGATTGTTCGTAGCTCACCCTTATTGTAGGATATGTACTGGAATGACTTGTGGGCGTCCCGGTGTGTACCCTGCGGTAAGGGGTGCTACAGTAATTGTAATGTTTTTGTTTCAGGTTTAACATCTACTGGATTGTTTCTTTGTCATCAACTCTTTTTATAAATTATTTAAGGATATTTATTGTTCTTTTTTATTGGATGTTTTGAATCTTTTGATGTAATATTATTTATTAAAATGATGAAATTGTATTATTGTAATATTTTAAATATTTTATATTATTCTTAATTTTATATTTGTACGAGAATGATTGTCTTTTTATATTCATTGTGGTTATTATTTATATGTGAAATATTTAAAATTATTATTATTTCATATTAATTTTCATTATTATTTATTATTATGATTTTTGAAAATATAGTTGATGTAAACA
Organism: Erythroxylum novogranatense; assembly: GCA_029891385.1. NCBI lineage: Eukaryota > Viridiplantae > Streptophyta > Magnoliopsida > Malpighiales > Erythroxylaceae > Erythroxylum > Erythroxylum novogranatense. Next base: position 352,096 of record CM057227.1, on the reverse strand, counting down.
GTAAACTAATAAATTATACAGTACAACTGCATAATATATCAATAAACAATTTTGCAAAATTTAAAAATTTTAGGAACTATTTTATAATTTTAAAAAATTATCTGAAACGATATCCGATATTGATCGATATCAGATAAAGACAAAGATCGTAACTCAATTGCATCAAAGTTCGATACGGATTCATAACATTGATCATGCCAAATTTTCTTAATTCTAGCCACTGTCTTAGTGAGAGTCAACACTAACATATCTTCTTGATCGCTTCCTTCCGATTCTTATAAGACTTCTCTTTTCTCCTCATGTGCAAATTACCGTTTTATCTAAACGTACAAAATTTGCTTTCATGTAATAAATTTTAAGAAAAGGAAAATGTAACGGTTACCATTTTATAACGAGGATGATATATTTAATGCACTTATCAATTATTGATGAGTCTGTTTCTCTCTCTCTCTTATGTGTGCGCGGGTATTATTGTACTTATCAACACGTGAAGTGACAATTAATGATAACGACAGTGATATATCTAAGGAATTGCTTATCAACTTCTAGAAGTTTTTATTGTTTCATGACTTCATCCCAAAAGAACAGATTGAAAGATTACGACATTCATGACAAAGAGGCCCTTGTTGCTTCCAAAGGGGTACATGAAGCACAAGCCTGTTTTGAGACAAATTACACGATGATGTGTTGCCTCCCTCTGTGCAGCGGCGCCAGCTTCTTGAGGTTTGTTAGCAGAGGCCAAGGAAGGCTGGGTTAATCTCAGCACTGATGGATCCTCCAAGGGGAACCCCGGCTTGGCTATTATCGGTGGATTGATTCGGGATGCTGGGGGTCGTTTGCTGGTTGGCTTTGGAGCAAATATGGGTTTTTGTTCGTCCTGACAGGCTGAATTATGAGCTGTATATTATGGCTTGACTCTTGCGTGATTCCATGGGCGTTCACGGGTGGATTTGACTGTTGATTCTGCAATGATTGTGTCCAATTGCACAAGTGCATCGCATCAAGTAGTTAATACCTTGGTTCTAGCTATCCGGGAGTTGTTGTCGAGGAATTAGATCGTGCGGGTGAGTCATATGTTTCGGGAAAGCAATCGCTGTGCGGATTGGTTAGCCAACTATAACTCTTGTCTTGTTGTGAGAGTGCAATGGTTCAATCAGGTCATCGAAGGGATGTCGACGTTACTATTTGCCGATTCGGTTGAGATAGCGCTACCCCGTGTCACTACTCTATAGTTTCTTTTCTTTAGGCGTTTGTCACGTTTCTTCGAACAAAAAAAAGAAGAAGGTAAAGGGCAACTGCAAATGCTAATTGAAACCAGTTATCTTGTGACTTCCAAGGAATAAAAAGAATATGTGAAACAAATTTAAACCTTTTTATTTAGAACCTGATTGGATGGATTTTTAGAAAGTTATTAAATATTTTTTTTCTACGACAAAAATCTTTTAAAAAAATAAGTATTTGATTGTAAAATAAAAAAATATTTTTTAATAAATATAATTTTTTAACAGTCAAATTTTTAAGTAAATTTTCAGATCAATTAATGAACCTATTTTTAACCTCCTTTTACTTTTATTTTTATATATAATTCCTAAAATACTTACAAATCTATCTTCCCATTTATTATACATTTAAGTATTAATTTAACTTAAATATTTATTTTAAAATTTATATAATATTAATTAACTTTTAAATATATTTTAATATTTATTTTAATATTTACTTATTTATGTTATAATCTATATAAAAATTTGGTTATATATATTTTAATTTATTTTTATATGATTTAAAATTATATAATAATTAATATACTTTACTTTGCATATTGTTTAATATACTTTAAATAACATTTATATACATAAATAATTTTATTACAAAATAAAATATAATTAAAATTAAAAATTTTATTTTATGTTGCCAAATAGTTTACTTTATAAAGTTCTTTCAAAAAGACTCTTTTTAAGTGACAGCTAAACAATCAATTGACCTCTTAAAACAATTCTTAAAAAAAACTTACAGAAAAAATGTCTACTGATAAAAATTCTATTAGTATAAACCCAACTAAACAGAGGCTTATTCACTTTCCTCACACCTGCAACAAATAGAATACAGGATCAAATGCATAACACCGCGTTTCTCCCATCTGTTAAAATATAATATTCATTTCAGCTTTAGACATGGTGGAGTTTTCATAGCCTAATTCCCTGTTCCTGTTTCGAGCGAAAAGAACTTAACCACCGCAAGCAAATAAAAATAAGCCATGGCTGACCATCTTCAAAGAGTCAAGTGCCCTATCTGATAAATGCATCTGGGGGTGCTTCTTCGGGAATCTGGTAAGAAAAGGAAAATGCAATGGTTATGAGACAGGTCCAGTCTCTATGTCAGCCAAGAAATAAAATACTTATTCCTTTATACAATAAAAAAAAGTTCATATTTGATTTCCTGCAAACACCACTGCGCTTCTAATTGGTAGATGTCTCGTATAAAACTTTTACTCTGTAGGCAGAATCAAAATGCAAATCCCTTGAGAAAGAAGCACATAGGAAATCCTTTACCTCTCCTGGACTCCAGTTCTCCTTCAACCAAATACTATCCTCCCCTGAGATATTCTCTCTTTTCTGTTCATGTCTGTTCGATCAGAAAGCGTGAACCGACATTAACAATACTTGCATAATTTGTTCTATCACACATTCAGATTACTATACAGTACATCCCATGTTGAATATCCAACATCAATACCAGTAAAGATAAAAGGTTACTGAATTGAACATGATCAGTGGGAAAAAACTAAAATGTGAAATTGAACGAGGATCAAGGCAATCAGACTACAGAAAATTATGACCAGCGAAATTGAGTATATCTCAAAACGGAAAAGGAAAAAACATGTCAAGAAGATCTGACAAGACAATCAGTTCAAATGCTAAGCAAATAAACTCAAACATATTACTGAGACTCCCATAATAATAAGCGACGTATTCATCTTACAAACAAAGTGAATTCAGTGTTTGGGACCAAATTTCAAAGCCTTGAACTTTATCACTAGTATGACAGCAGCCACAAACTTACTGTAACTGTGTGTTTCTATCTGCTTGCCCAACTGGATTAGGATCTATATTAGTCCCATCAGTAAAGAGGTGATGCGGCATACTCAATGGTGGTGTGTTTTGCATCTGAATTGCTGAAGAAGAAAATGATTTGCCTTGATCGCCAATTATACCACTACTGCCGAAGCCTGCTTTTTCCAAAAAAGAAATTGCAAAGCCATGTTAGGGATTATGCAGTTGATCAACCCTACCTCAAGTGATAATAGGAGGTAATGTCAAATGTAAATACATATAAAATTTTGAAAAAAAAAATCATTTACACTATACCAGCATCTCCAGAAAGAAATTTATTTGTTCCGAAAGCATTTGCAGTCTGGCCAGAACTTGACAATGAAACTGGCTGCCCAAAAACATTAGGTGACAGCCTGAAAAGAAGATCTCCCAAAATGTTATTGAAAAACCTAAGGATCAGCCATGATAATATTCAAATATAGAAGCACTCTATAACAGGGGTCTGCTTTGGCTTCACGGAACTGATGAACTCAGATATCCATATAGAAGCACTCTATAACAGGGGTCTACTTTGGCTTCACGGAACTGAATGAACTCAGATATCCACGCTAAGCAGATTATCACCTGGAACCAAAAGCATTTGAAGTCTGGACAGAATTTGGTAGGAGAGTTGATTGGCCAAAAGCACTATTTGCTGGTATAGAATGCCTGAAAAAGTAAATCAAACCTTAAGATATCGCAGAATTCTAAAGGCATACTTAGGAACAAGATTTATGAAAACAAAAGTAAAGGATAGAGAAAAAATGCAAGTATTAGAAAGGAAAAAAAGGAATAAAACACTGCTTGCATCCTCCTTACCCAACATTTAGTTGCACATTTGATTGGCTTAAATTCGAAAATGGAGTAGAGGCACTACTCTGACCAGCAGCTGTGGCTGCACCAGAAGTACCCACAGGAAATCGTACTGCACCATGAAGAGCAGATTTTGATGGAGCTACATATGGATTTTGAAGAAGGTTCTCAAACTCAATCAACTTGGAATTGAGTAAATTTCTTTCTCTCTCCACCTACATCAGGGTGCCTTAGTGTATGAAGGGCAGTTTTAATGCATAAGACAAAATGTGGCTCCTAAACAGCATACCAAATAACTTGAACTTTAAGCCACACAATGGATCTCTTAAGCAGTTACATCACAAGATGAGTGTATGATCTCTCGTTAAACCCATTGTCTAAGACGACTCACAGCAGATGTAAAATCTGTAAAATGTTTTGGATTTTATTTGTAAAATGTACAAGCAAAATCCAAGAAGGTCTATAACATACATCCGTAGCTCAGATTCATCCTGCCATTAAATATTTTAAAGAATACATATGATGGACTTACTTTTAAGAAGTTCTGATAAATTTGTAAGTAATGGAAAGCAAACTTGAGAAAATTTCCAAGCAGTAACATAAGCTGCACTCTAATAGAGAGGGAACACGTCAGAGGACATATTCTTACAATTAATGGCAAGCTCAAGCCACGCCTAGCATCATCATATGCTACAGCCCGCAATTCTTCATAGCTAACATCTCCAGATATGTCACAAGGACCACTATGTACCAAAGGGGAAAAGAAAAAAGTAAATCCAATGTATCCTAACAAAATGAAACTTGTTTGAAAATGATCAAGGATGCTCACTAAGAGACATAGTACCAAAACCATATAAGATTTGAATGCTATCAAAGACTAAGATAAGATGACTCGGTTACAAAAAAAGTTAAACAAAGATGCAGTTCACTGTAGGATCGAAAATTGAAAATTATGAAGAAAAACTGATAGTGCATTACAAGCATGGTTCAAAAATACATAACAGCCGTTGGTCACATAATAAAATGACATGATAATGACTTACATAGACAACACCAGGAAATAGAAGTAAGCTTCAAAAGCAGTAAAATTTTCACACTAGTAGTTAAGGAAAGCGGTGGTACGACTAATAGCATCATACTTTTTCCAATGACTGTAGCATGTAAGCTTCCAAAGTGGTCTCTCATGCTCAAAGTCTTCAAGAATCAAGCGCTTACACGTGTCAGGATCATTGCAGCTTCACATAGTGAGTACGAAATTTTATCAGCTAAAATTCTAGCAAACAAACATAAGAGATAATGTTTAAAGCTTAATAGAAGATGCAGAGAATGAATTAAACAGTTACTCACTCGTGATGATTAGCTGCCTGTGCCTGCGGCTGATGATCAGGTTGTCCACTATTGGATATGGGGGAGAAACGGCTCCACTTATTCTCAAACGGCTGAGAATCATCCAATTGAAAGACATACACGCGGTATTTATTTATCAAAAACAGAGAGAAAAGAACTTGATAGAATAAAAAAGAGGAGGAAGAACCTTAAATTGGTGAGGTTTACTTCCAAAGTCATTGGGGGCTTTGTAGTGTAAGTTGTTGCTCTGAACACCAAATCCGAAAGGATTAGCGGGTTTTTGGGGTTGTTGTTGCTGTTGTGCGCCAAATCCGAATGGATTACTGGCGTTGGGTTTTCGATGTTGTTGTTGGGTGCCAAATCCAAAGGGATTAGTATTGTTATTATCGAATTTTTGGCGGGATGGTTGTTGTTGAGTGCCAAACCCAAAAGGGTTAGTATTGGGTTTAGATTGTTCAGGAGTGACATGAAGAAATTTGCATTTCTCACCATACTGACAGCTAAAACGAAGCAAGAAGAAACAACATAAATATATGTACTACAGCTGCTACTACAAAATAACAATAATAATGAAGGAAAAGACCTGCCACGCTGAAAATTTCTGCAGGGCTCTTTCTTGTTCCTGTTGTAATGCATTATGTTGGACTGTGTTCCGAGGAATGCGTGCGCCTTGGTTCTATTTTAGCCAGTGGTTAAAGCTTTGGGCCAACTGTTTAAGGGCCTGAGGTTCAGAGAGGCCTTAGCCGTAGGGTTTAAAAGAGAGAAAAGCAAGCAGAAGACAGACAGACGGACTCGATGGAAGAAAAGGCAGATGCTAATGCTTGTGATTCTACTGCTATTAGCTTATCGGCAATCAGACTATTCGTTGGTGGTTTGGCGGAGAGCGTGAGTAGCAATGACCTCCACAAGATTTTCTCCTCTTTCGGTTCCATTCGATCACTTGAGTTTGTAAGAACCAAAGGTCGTAGCTTTGCCTATGTCGATTTCTTTCCTTCTTCTCATCTTTCACTCTCCAAACTCTTCAGCACTGTAAGTAGGCTCTTTTACGACTTCCCTTTTGTTTCTTTCTCAGAAATTTTACTGATTTTTGCCATTTGTCTCAACGTCACCCGGTGGTATGTTGCAGTATAATGGCTGTACATGGAAGGGGGGCCGTATCCGCTTAGAAAAGGCTAAAGAACACTATCTAGCCCGCTTGAGACAGGAATGGGATCAACGTGACGATGCTCTTCTTCTATCTCACCCTAAGATTGATTCTTCCCATCACTCCGACTCACACATCCATTCACCTGACAGCAAACTTAGGATTTATTTCCCCAAACTGAGGAAGGTTAATCTTTTTCTTATGCTTCTCTTTCTCACAATTTTCTTCTGCTTTCTCTATTCAATTTTTGCTTGTGGGCTTGTTCTTAGGGTGAGTACTAAAAATGATATGCATCAACTCAGCTGAATGGTGTTCCCCTTTTGACATGCTATGTTAATCGTTTTAATTTTCTTCTGCTTTCTCTATTCAATTTTTGCTTGTGGGCTTGTTCTTAGGGTGAGTACTAAAAATGATGTGCATCAACTCAGCTGAATGGTGTTCCCCTTTTGACATGCTATGTTAATCGTTTTCATTTTCATTTTCAGCAGCTTAGACTATTCTATTAAGATGGCTTTCATTCTATACTAGATGATATGCACATGACTAGGTTATTATTTCTGTTCTTAACGAGCATATCAATTCTGTTGCTGCGTCTTACTATTTTTTACATTAAATGTCTATGTTTATTAGGTCAAAGCAATTCCATTCAGCGGAACTGGCAAGCACAAGTACAGTTTCAGACGTGTTGAAGTTCCTTCCCTTCCCACTTACTTCTGTGATTGCGAAGAGCATTCTGGTGCTCCTGATGATACTGGCGTAAAATGCAGTCCTATCCTGGAAGAAAACGGTGCTGGAGTGAGTAAGGAAGAATTTGACTTGATGAACTCTGTGATGTACAAGCTCTTTGCAAGAGAAAATGTTTTAAACACTTCAATCGATGAGGCTGAACCAGCTCAGGAAGAGGAGACTACTATCAGAGCAGTTGATGATGGACAACTTGAAGAAGACGAAGAATATTCTTCTGCAAATGAAGATAACCTCATACTGAATGTAGTGAATAGCAGACAGCAGCCTGTATCGAGTGACTGTTTTGGTTTATCCAATGCCAATAGCAGACAGCAGCCTGTATCGAGTGACTGTTTTGGTTTATCCAATGCCAATAGCAGACAGCAGCCTGTATCGAGTGACTGTTTTGGTTTATCCAATGCCAAGGAATCAGGCATTATTAGGCTTGAAGCTTCTGAAGATAATCCAAGGCACGACTTGCACAAGAAATGGAGATCTAACTTCAAATCTCCTAAGAAGAGGAAATCTATCCTCGTTGATCAAGATGCTGCAACTAAATCATCATCTGACATCATTGAAGGCAACGCAAATTTGCAGACTTCTTTAAAAGAATCAGTTGCCAAACAATCAAATCCCAGTCTCTCGTGGTCTCAAGAGTCCTCATGGAACAGTTTTGTTGGTGGTGGGGACAATAGAGAATTTAGTCTCTCAGATGTCTTGCCAAACATTTCTTCCTGCAAGGAGAACGACATAAAATCTCATTATGAAGCCAACTCCAATGAAAGTAAGGATATCGAGTTATTGAGGAGTGAAGAGCATGAAGTTCAATTGAGCAAAACAAGTAAAGTGAAAGAACCTGCTGAAGCTCCTTCGAGCAAATCTGGTTCTGCTTCAAGCAAGTCGGGAAGAGGGTCTGCATGGCTTCAGAAATCCTCATGGACACAATTAGTTGGTGGGGGCAACAACAGTATGTTTAGCATCACACAAATCTTACCATGTGACTCATTTCACGGGAAAGAACCAACAGAACAAGAAATGGAGAAAGTGAGCAAGCCTCCACAAAACAATCATGGTAATAATGTTGAATTGAAAAAAAGCATTTCCACTCCAGATGCTAGTGGAGATTTAGAGATTGGAAAGAATGAACAAAGCGCTCGAGAAACAAGTCAGGAGGTTTGTGTTGGCAATATGCTTTCTCCTATGGTAATGGATCAAAAGAACAATTCAGCATCAAAGCAAAAAAAGAGTAATGTGGATGTTCCATTTGGTGAAACTTGCTCATTTATGAGGACTGCTACTTCAGTGAAAGAGTGGGTGAATACTAAAGCTGCTCTAAGTGGCACGCGCAAGAGAAAACACGGGGAGAAGTGATTGCATGGAGCACATTACCAAGTCGAGCGTCCCTTTGTTTATTTCAACTTCGAAGGGATGAGGGACCACTGAGCTTAACCGTACTCTGTTGTTGAACTTGTACTCTGATGTTAACGTTTAGAAACAGTGGAAGGAAACCAAGAAAACAATCATTTTTGTACTTCTGTAAAGTGGGTCGTTACTATGATGAATGAAATCTAATCTATTAGGACGTATTTTTACAGTGGACGGATAATGTGATCCCTGTTTCAACCCATTTTACACACTGGTTATTTGTTCCGCTGGAGAATCCATACGAGTGGTTGTTTAGCACATCTTTTGTGTGCAACTCCTTGGATGTGAAAAGAAGAAACTGACGTGGGTCTGAAAGATAGGAGCAAGTATATTCTAGTTCTTTTATTATATAAAAAAAAAGAATTACCATGAGATTATGAAACGAAAACACCCGTGAAGAATGTCGTTATAATTTTTAGTAGTTGCTAGGCAAACACAAAAACAAAGAAGAATGGCACTCCAGCAAGTCACAGTTGGGCTTGGGCACTTCTTTCACGGAACCGTTTATGGGACGTTGCTGAGTCGTTGCGTTTGCTGGGTTCAGTTTCACAGGTTTTTTGATGTGATGAAGGTCGAGAAGAAGAGCTTTCGTGACTTCTCATATCATCTGCCTTCATTATCAGTGGCTGCACCTGAACAGAGTCCAGGTTGGAGATAATAGACGGTGATGATGGCACGTCAGGGATCGGGATCACTTTCTTCTGTTCTTCCATTAACTTTCTCAATAGCTCACCATTCTGCTCTATGCGTAACTGAAGTTCTTTCTGCGACTGTACAGAAAGTATAATGCATCGAGATTTCTTATATATATATTTTTATATAATATACATACATACATACATCCCTATGAGCTCACTACATCATCTTCTTTGGTATGCATCTATAGTTGTAGATTTTACCTTAAGCTGCTCATAGAGAAGTTTCTGAACTTCAATTTGCAAGAGCAAAGCATCAGATACTCGCATCTCGCTACTACAAAAACGAAGCTTAAGTTAGTCGAGAAAAGAAAATAAAACGATTAACTACTGGCGTAGTACAAATACCTCTTCCTATGAAGTGCCTGTTGATCTGCCTTCTTTTCGGCGCAAGTCTTTTTGTCTGGACGACAAGACAAACAAGTTGACATTAATTAGTGGAGAAGAATCAGAGAACAAAAAGCAACAATGGATTACCTAATTGTTTCAGCTCTGGTACGTCCTTTGCTAGCCGGTACTTCTGCAATATGTCCCATAAGCAAATAAGGTTCACAAAATTAAACAGTGAATCTACTAGCTCCGTCTATACCTCTATATACATGTAGAGAAATTAGATACCTGTAAGTGGCTCTTCACATGATAGATGGTTAATCCTTCAACATTCATCAAGCCCAGTATACTCTTTGGAGTAGCAACTGTGGTGCTAGGATGTTAGCCTCCGTACAAAACAATAAGAAAGATTGGACAATACAATTAGTAAATCTGGTAGGCTCACTTTCAGGTCCACCAAGCGTATTAACTGCATCCACAAAAAAGTCATGTAGCTCTGTGGTCCATCTTATTCTTTGCTTATTATGCGTAGTAGAAGAAGAAGAAGTATTAGTTGCAGACTCGGCAAGTCTATGGCTTGGACATATAGTGCCAGGGCCATCAGTGTGAAATGTATGATGACGACCTTTGTCGCAATCCAAGTTAATGTTAACTGCTGGTACTGCTTCTTGTTGACGTCCTGCGGCTTTATAAATATTCTACATTTGTACTCGAGGCGTATTCAGGTAATCAGTATCCATCAATCTTTTGCACAAATATTGTCTTTATGCTTAAAAACACGTATAGATTTATCAAAATAGTTTCTTATGTTAACCGCAAAATAAAAGCTAGACAGCTGATAAGTGTTTCCTTGCAGTCGCAGTATAGAAAGAAAGAAATGGACAACCAGAGATGTGAGCAGAGAATACGACTTACATTACATGGCGGGTCAGGACGATCGTCATGAATAGGAATGTCGAGCTCTCTGGAAAGGTATTGTAGTCCTAGCTTCTCCGTCAAGGTCAAGGTCTCCCTGGGACTCTGGATGATCCTGTCACAATTTTCTTCCGGAAGATTGTGAAGAAAGTCCAATACGTTTTCTGTGTCCACGACGTCACTTCCCGAATTCATTTCTGCTCCCAAAATAAATGATGAGTGGGGAGAGGCATAGTTAGCAGCGAGACCTATAGGATGATCAGAAGTTGAGGGATAGGAGGATAGTGAAGGTAATAATAAGATATCCATTAGCTGATGAGGTGGACAGTAGTGTAAGCGCGTTGGAATTTGAGAATTGTAAGTGCAAGGAACAGAATCAGTAGACATCAGAAGGTCTTCATTTAGGGAGGATAAAGGAGTAGGAAGGGAAGCAGATGGACTTTGATGCATGTACTGGGACAAATATGGAGAAATCTTATTTAAGGAACTGAAAATGGAAGTTTCAGAACTAGATGGAGAACTGGTTAGCATTCTCCCTTTGGGGATTTTGGCCACACCATGAAATGCCATGCTCAGCTCCGCTATGTAATCCTATTCCTACTGTTGGAAGCCTGGTTAGAGCAGAACTATGGTATTACACAGAGCAGAGCAATATTGTTTCAGCTTGCTAAATTAATCTTATGAATGCTTATTTAAAAGCACAAACAATAAAAACAAACATTCTTGGATAATATAAAGGATGCATTGCTAATCTACTTAAATACGTGAGATGCCTTTTAAACTCTTCATCTAGTCTAACTAAACTTCACATTTCATCGTATCCTAGCCCATGACTTCGGCAGGAGTAAAGCCACCATTGATGCACTGATCACATCTAAAAAAAATAGGTAGAGAAGATATGTAAAAAGGAGATTACTACATATGAAGAAGAGACTAAGCAAATCAGAACACTATGGGACAAGGTATTGAACGTGTAAGGTAAAGGCACAAGATCCGCTATAAAAGAAAAAAGGTATCAACCTTGCCCCCTTGGAAGTTTGAAATGAAATTTTGATAAACTTCTGGCCTTTGAAAAAAGTATCACCTCACCTTGAAATGTAAATGGAAAATCCAATTTTTGTTGGATGTATTAGCATACAATATTGACAACCGAAGCTGATCAGAAAAACAGTTTTCTTGTTCGACACGCAATTATTGTTTTTCAAACCAGGAGATGAGAATAAAAAAAATGTCAGTATTTGTATGCGGATGCTCATAACTATCGAAAATCTTCGTATAAGAGACAAAAGAATAGGTATATTTTTAATGCCAATGACGATAAGTTTAGAGTAATAAGTTAGGTCCTATCCGGATGGTCGAGAAAGATACATTCTGTATTATCTATCATTCATTTTGCCCCTTATCAGACATCTTCTTTCGCTCTGGAGAAAGATGCAATTCATAATCATACCACAGAGAAATTCAACGTAACTTGGACAAAAATTTGACAATCCCTAGGTCCGACTGGAATCACGAAACAAATGGCACCAGTTGGTATGTACTGGCTTAGTTCTGCGACGTGGCATCCCATATACCTGACAGACACAACACGGCAAAAGCTGAGGTTGGATTCATCGTTCAAACACGACAGACAGTGATACTCTTGCGTTACTCACCATCACCAAGACAACAATAATATCGCACTATTGTTTCTTACAAGATTTCATTGATCGTTGCACAAATTCATATTTCCTTTATCTTTTTGTTTAAAGAGTAAATCAGAGATTAGATACTCATATTAAGTTCCAAAGTGGGCCTGATTGCGTATTGACAATGGCATACAACTTACCGAACGTGAACATGTTCAAGCCTGGATTAGGCCTAAAAATAGTGTCCATATACGGTGAAGAGGACTAAAGTCCATGTAGAGGTGAGCCTATAACCATTGAAATGGTAATTTAAGGCTTATAATGCGACAAAAGGCATACGAAAATGAATTATCTTCAGCAGAGTTTTTGATACTTTACTAATAGAAATTAAAAACGTCTCGTTAACCTAATTAATTTCTACAATGTGGAACATGGCAGATCTATCTTTGTTTTTCCTTGGCTTTTCTGCCGCTAGTTTCGTCTGTCTCCAGCTTACACTTTTACCTTTTGGTTATCCACGACTCACACATGAATGAAGCACGATTTTAGGGGAATTTTTCTTTGAGTTAGCATTGCTATTATTACGACTTTCGATAATATTTGATAATGCAGTCTCCAAATCAGAATGATGGCAGTAAAAACACAGTCTCATCAAGAAAGAAACCTCGGAAAAATGATTCCGTTCATGATATGCTTTTAGCATAACTATCCAGCAAGTGATGATAAATACAATAATAATCTAATTAAAGTTACTCCTTCCGAGTAAGATTTCCACCTCTTTGCTCCTACCTCTCTTTGAGTTCCTCCTCAAATTGAATAAGTTTTTCTCGGACAGGCTTCAAAAACAGCTTCAAATCCTGACGAACCCGCACCTCATCTTGCTCTGACAGGTCCTTATCATCACTAAGCTGGACATCCATCTGCAAAAGGTCAAAAACACGATGTCTGAGAAGAATGAAAAGAAGTTTCCTGTATTTTACTTGGAATAATACTACAGGTACTTATACAGGAATACATAGATTTAAAATAGGAAAATAATCCCTATAATCATGCTAAATCCCTATAACTATGATATTTACATTAACTCTATAATCCCTATAATTACGTAAGTGTTATATTCAGTAACACTCCCCCTCAAGTTGGAGCATAGATATTGATCATGCTCAACTTGTTACAAATATAATTAACCCGATTTCCCGGTAAGAAGTATTTCAATGATCCTAAATCCCTTGTCTGAAAACAAGTACCAAGGAATGCCTTCAACCTTGTGATCCTTGCTTCATCACTTCCAATGATCACTATATCATCCACATATACAACTAATAAAATGCACCCAGAACTAGACGATGCAAAGAACACTGAGTGATCATATGGACTTCTTCGCAAGCCAAACTCAATCATTAGAGTACTAAATCTTCCAAACCAGGCACCAGGTGATTGTTTCAAGCCATACAGAGACTTTCGTAATTTGCACACTTTCCCTGACTCCCCCTGAGCAACAAATCCAAGTGGCTGTTCCATGTAAACCACTTCGGATAAATCCCCATATAAGAAAGCATTCTTCACTTCAAGTTAGTGAAGTGCCCAATTGTAAGTGGTAGGTAAGGAGATAAAGTAGACAAAAGAAAGTTTTGCAACTAGAGAAAAAGTCTCAGAATAATCCACCCCATATGTCTGAGCATATCCTTTAGCAACCAACCGAGCCTTTAATCAAGCAACAGAACCATCAGGACTCATTTTAACAGTGAACACCCACTTACAGCCAATAGCTCGTTTCCCTGAAGGAAGAGGCACAAGGTCCCAAGTATGATTATGCTCTAAGGCCATCATTTCTTCCTTCATTACAGCTTGCCAACCATCATGAGCCAGTGCTTCAGCAAGAGATGTTGGGACAGTAACAGAGTCTAAGGAGGCTACAAAAGACTTGGAGGAGGGAGATAAAGCATGATAAGATACAAAAGAAGAAATAGGGTAAGTGCATGCGCGTTTACCTTTACGAAGAGCAATAGGAAGAGAAAGGCTAGCATTAAGTAGTGGTGAGGAATCTGGAGGCGAAGCAAAATGGGTCAGGTCCATGTCCTAGTCAATGGGAGGTGCCTCAATAGACTACTGCACACGTCTAGAATAAACCTGACGAATAACAAGTCGAGAGGGAGGAGAAACTATTTGTTTACTGACAGTATAAATAAGAAAATCGTCCATTGAATTGCTAGAGTGCGAAGAAGAAGGCACAGAAGAACCTAAGAAAGGGGTATTCTCGAAAAAGGTAACATCAGTAGAGACCAAGTAATGACCCAATAAAAGAGACTAACAACAATATCCTTTTTGAGCACGAGAATATCTCAGGAAGACAAACTTGAGTGATTTGGGATCCAATTTCGAGACCTAAGGTTGCATACCTTGAACAAAGCAAGTACACCCAAAAATTCGAGGAGCAAAAGGAAACAATGTATACGAGGGAAAGAGAAGGGATTATGGAATCTAACCGTCAAGAACAAAAAAAGGCATTCGGTTTATTAGGAAACAAGCAATAGAAACTGCATCGACCCAAAAAACTTTTAGGACCTGCATATGAAACATTAGTGCCTGGGCAACTTCTAACAAGTGACGGTTCTTTCACTCTGTTACACCATTTTTTGAGAGGTAACAATACATGATGACTGATGAATAATACCATGTTGAGAGAGATAAGATTGAAAAGTATAGGAAAAATATTCTTTAGCATTATCACTTCTCAAAATGCAGTTGGATTTGTTGAATTGAGTATTAATTTCAGCAAGAAAGGCAGAAAATATAGTAAACAATTATGAGCAAGATTTCATAGGAAAAAGCCAAGTAACCCAAGAATAATCGTCAATAAATGTCACAAAATAACGAAAACCAGATTTGGATAGAATAGGACAATTACCCCATACATCAGTATGCACCAAGTAAAAGGTAGACTCAACTCGTTTATTTAGTCTAGGAGAATAAGAAACCCGATGATGTTTAGCAAATTGACAAGCTTCACGCTCCAAGACAGATTTTTGTTTAAGACTAGGACATAACTTTCATAAAATTGTGATAGACGGATGACCAAAACGACAATAAAGTTGCAAAAAGGAAGATGAGCTTGTGCAAGCAATTGATCGAGGTACTGTCTCAAAAGTTGAATTAAGAACATACAGGCCATTCACCAGATGCCCCTTACCAATAATCTGCTTAGTCCCAAGATCCTAAAAAAGACAATAATTGGGATAGAAAACAACGCAATAGTTGAGACTTTTGGTGAGTTAGCTGACAGATGATAGGTTAAACGGGAATTGTTGTAAACGTAAAAAAGAGGATAATGGGAGAGAATTTGTTGGGTTTGTTGTTCCACGCCCAATTACACAAGCAATAGATCCATTGGCTAAAGTAACACAAGGTAAATCAGTAGTAGATTTGAAATAAGAGAGAATACCTGTGTTGCCAGTCATATGATCAGTAGCACCTGAGTCAATAACCTAACTACGAAATGAGGTGAAGAGACAGGTAACAAGGTTACCTGTATTGGCCAAAGCTAATGTTGCAGGAGATGGTTGTTGCAAATCATGAGTGGCGGAAATTTGTTGATAGGCATTGGTTAAGGCATCATCATTCGCTGAAATCGAGATAGAAGGCGAGGATGATTGAGGAAGGGGTAGGATGCCATCCTGAGTAGCCACATTTGTAAATTTTTTGTTATTATTCTTACCCGAGTACTTGGGAGGCTTACTGTATAGTTTCAACAATTCTTCTTGATATGTCCTTCAACTCCACAATAATTACAGGTGCGAGGGATGCCACTGTTCCCAGTAACAGAACCACTATTGTTCCACCATTGCCATCGCGATTATTACTTGAAACATTGCTCATTAATGCCGCTGAGTCATTGGTCACCATATTAGAAGTCATATCTCCATCTTTACAAATTCGAAGCAAACGGGCATATACTTCCGTAAAGGAAGCGTCTCACTAGTTAACAATTGCGTGCGTGCCACATCATATTCAAAACTCAACCCAGCTAAGAAACGTTGTACCACAATCTACTCCTTTTGTTCTTGCTTTTGCCTTATGTCAACAACAAATGAAAACATGACTCGCTTTTCTTTAAAGGCTTGTTTTACTTCAAAATAGTACTGAAACAGAGAGTGACCTCTTTGTTCCGCTCGATAAATCTTTAACAATAATTCATGAACATGAGACAAATCTTGTTTGCAAGCATACAGAAATTCAAGACATTCCCATAGTTCTTCGACACTATCACAATGATTCACAACATCATCAACAGTTGGATCTAGAGTATTCTGGATTTGATTAAACAATTTATAATCCTCCATTAACCATTTCTTCCGAGCAACAACATCAATCTTAGGAGGTGGATTACTAGTTAAATGATCTTCCAAATCTAAACTAGTCACAAATCTGCAAATAGTCCTTTTCCATTGTGCATAATTTTTCCTTTCAATCAATTTCCTATCAGTAATTTTGGATGATTCAGTAATAGTCTTCTTATCTTCACCCATATCACTACTCTCAGCCATTTTCCAATTGACAATATTAAGCAAATAAAGGAGTAAAGAAGCGGCAGAAACAAAAAAGATGATACCTCAGACTGTTTAGAACAAGATGCTTCTCTACTACGTAAATCAGAAATATTTCGCAACACCACAAAAATATCCCAGTAGCCACACCAACACAACAGAAGGGAGCTACGACTGTCTTCTACACCAACACAAACCAGCCATACCCCAAAACTGACATGATATTCAGACAGGGACAGGGGAGGTGACACCGGAGGAAGAAACCGGTCCGAAAGACGGTGGCTCATGTGTCGGCGCATAGAAACAACGTCTGGGATTAGGTGGCACGTGCAGGTCATGCGCTGAAGATCAGACGACCGGATTTTAAGGGATGGCCAATCAGCACCGGTAGTGTCTTATGAAGGAGGAGGTGCGAAAAAATTTCTCCAAACAATTTATAACCCACACAGTCAATATACTGCCTTATGATAGGGCAGAAAACGAAAGACAGAAAAATAAAGAAGAGACCCAGAAACACAACTAGGCCCTGATACCATGAGAAGAATGAGAAGTTTTCTGTATTTTACTTGGAATAATACTACAGGTATTTATACAGGAATACATAGGTTTAAACTAGGAAAATAATCCCTATAATCATGCTAAATCCTTATAACTATGATATTTACATTAACTATATAATCCCTATAATTACGTAACTGCTATATTCTGTAACAATGTCATTTATTCAAAATCTCGAAAAGTTTCATCTTTCACAACATGCAATAAGTGTAGTTAAATTCAGTTAAGAGTTGACTAAGTTCAGTATACGATTGTCCAATTTTTGCCACCACTACCCAGTTTGGAACCCTAGACTGAGAGCAAGAATTTAGAGAAAACATGACAAAATGGAGGGTAGCACAGCACATAAGAAACACATCTAAGCCTTGTCAACAACCAAAATGAGAAGAAAGATAATCAAATTGGCCTAATTTGTGTAAGCCAATCATCAATTTTAATTTGGTGATATGCCTAATCAAAAGGACCTACAGAACTTAAATAATATCTCAGTTGTAATTAGAAAGATGACATTCCAAGCAGAGTCCTTGGTAGGGATTTATAACCATTTTCCTGTAGTTAAGAATTTACAACTATTACATTCTACAGCTGCTTCATGAGTCATTAACACAATTAAATATGCATAAATCCTGACCTGTAAGTCATCAAGCTCACCACATGAGAACTCCAGAATATCAATTCGACCATTAACCACCTTACTCTCTTCCTTGATGATCCATTCTCCTAAGCTCATTAAGAACCCATTCCAGTTAAAAAATATCGATTACAGAAATAAAAAAAGAAATCATTATGCTTGCGTCAATTTACCTTTAATTTTGATGGTCAACTCGAAAGTATAATTAACACACTTCTTCTTCCTGACAGTCACCAAGAACGCCTGTCCAACATCCAATCAATAAGCGGTCATCTTTAATATTTTATTAGCAAATGCAGTTGATAAGTTATAAAGAAAATAGGAGATCAGGGCATTCTCATAAAGGGACCTTTCTGTCGACCAAGTTCTCCGGGAGGAGTAATACATGTGCAAGCTCACTATCTTATCTCTTTCAGATGCTTCCGAAATAAAACTAATTCCATCGGTGGCTAATTGACAGCAAAAAATTTACTTTCTTTTACAGAAAGCTCTCACAGGAATGCAGGAAAACATAATATATACGTGCATACAAAATCACAACTTTCATTGAAAATGCGCACTGAAGTGTATTTAAAACTCTTCTTAGTTTTTCCAGACCTACTTCATAAAAGTGTAGACAGAAATCAAATGCACTGAAAGGCACAACAATAATCAGCAACAAAAATAAACAATAATAGAAGAGTAACATGAAGATTCTTATGTTTCAAAGATTAAATTTTTCATAAAAACTCACATCCCCCAAACATTTTGATACTTCAGTTATATATGCTTTGCCACCGAAGAACTGTAAAGAGCCCACAGACAAAAGGAGCTCCTGCAGAAACCAAAATGTGGAATCAGGAAAATTCACAAGTGTGAGTGACAGAAATAGGGGTCCACATCAATCAGCCAATTGGCAGGCAATATTCTACATAATCCCACTCGCAAAAAAAGTGAACTGTAATGAAAAAGAATATCCAAAAAGCAAAAGACAAATGGAACTGACTAACGCATAAAAGATTTAGCAAATATAAACTTGCAAAAAGTAAAGGGGAAAGAGAAGCTTATTGATTAATGAAGGTACAGACCTTAATCCGCTCAGTTGCCCATTTATTAAGGTTTTTCTCCTCCCAAGTTCCTGCCTGGATCAAATATTATCACTCCGTAAGTGTCGTGCCACGTAATACGAGACAGTCCAATCTTTACACACATAAAGACGTAATTTTTGGCAAAAACAGGAGAGAAATTCCAAGGCTTATTACGAAGATGCTACGGGAATGGTGGATAGATCATATATAAACCTTGACGCTGAATAATAGGACGAAGTAGGTAAGCATGATGCGGAAGAATGATTAGGACTATTTGTTCTTCAGCAGCCTGTTAGAGGGATGATAAGATAATGGCGAATTGAAATGGAAAAGTTAAGCGCTTGAAAGTTGATCTCGAACATAACACATAGAAAATTCAGAAAAGAAAAACAAAAGGGTATTACGGGATTGATTGGGATTTGAGGAATAGAAAGGATCATAAACAATTTGAAAGTTCTACGGACATTGTTGCTGTTGATGTTGTTGTCGGTTAAACTGAATCAACAATGTAAGTAGGGAGAAATAACAAACAACAAATTGCAGTTCAACAGGAAAGAAAAAAAGGATAAAGAAGATACCCCATTCCAGACAGAACCGAGAGCAGGAGGTTGAGAGGAAACGAGATCGTGAGGAGAGAGCTTCTTGGGAGGCGGAAGTGGGACGGCATCTGCCGTAGTTTCCCTCACCCAGTAGGTGTAAGATGGCGTTCCTTCCTTCTCCTTCTCCTTGTCTCCTGCAAAAACTGATTCTGATTCTGATTCTGATCTTGCATTCTCCATGGAAAACAAACTTTTGGCCAGTATTTGAAACTCAGAAATAATAGGAACAGAGAGAGACAAGCAACCGTCCCCTCCTGCTCAGCCAATCCTATTCTCTTCTGTCAAAGCTCTAGCTTATTTCTTTTTCCTCAATTTACGTTACCTAGAAGTGGGAAGACTTTGAAAGTTTGTTCCAGAATCTTCTTCGCTTTGTAACCAATGCTTTTATATTTAGCTAATGGAAAATTAAGAACAAGTTTTATATAAAATTAAAAACACTCCATTTTTACAAATATTCATGGGCATTAGCATTACACTACACGTACTTGAATCTTTTTTAAGATAACATTTATGTTTTTATTTAATTGCACAGATTCCATCTTCTAGCCATTGTCTTGTATAGCTGCATTGGACATTGGATGATTGCAAAAGTTTTACCAGTTGTTGTTCTGTTCTACCAACAACTTACACATAGTAGTCATTGCGGTGGATGACTAAAATATGTAAAACCACTAAACGTATCCAACCAAGACATCAAAGCTATAACTGAACATATCCAACCAAGACTTCAAATCTATAAACTTGTTATAAATTGGCAAAAATTGCAGCAAGCCATTGGTATAGGAGACACAAGAAAAACCATAAATCCCAAACATCAAACACGAGGAAAATGATGCTAAAATAACCATTTTCAGATACATACATAGAATACTCATCTTATTAACAATATGTCATATCCGGATAGTGTAACATTGGTTGGCACTGGATTTACAGAAGAAGTTCCTTGACTTCTCCAACCTTGTTATCTACTCGAAGGTATCTGATTTTCAAATCTATAACACACTCTGTCTAGCTATATGAAATATAGAGTTCAGCGCTAAGCATTTTCGTCCCCTAGTAATGGATGGGTGCAGATCAACATAGAAGGAGATCAACATACTGGAAGGCGCCATTGCTTAAATATGAAAAGAATATAATTTTTGTGTGTAGCTCCTTCAAGTCTTGTGAGTTAGATAAATTGCATTCAATTGACGTATTCTAGGATATGAAGCTAAAACGAATGTATGTTTTCAATGTCTTGTATTTTGGTTTACCAATGCCAACAATTGATGGATTGTAATTAGTAACTTGGAATTAATGAATTAAAACGTATATTTAGAAATGACAGCAATGAATGAGTGACAAATGACATAAATAATTGAGAAACAAATGGCTTGGATAAATGAGTGACAAATGACAGTATAGTTGTGTGACAAATGGCCTAGCATAATTGTGGCATTTGGCAGCCTCATAGATGAACATATGTGCTAGCTAAGGAGAGGACATGTGGCTTGTGTCTTCATGTAACAAATGTCCCTAAAGTAAGAAGAGTCATCTTACACATGGCATGTCTCTAACATTGGCTTTGTTTTTATTGCTTACTTTCTGCTATGGTTCATCTCTCTTCTCCCTCTCACCACCATAACTCACTTCTCTTTCATAACTTTGATTTTCTAATTTACTTCTATTCATGATAACTTCAAGAACTATACAAGATATTGCATAAGATAGCTAAAATCAGCTATCATCTCTTTGCCTTTATTGAAACCATGATACTTCCATCTTCTACTTGGATGATCTTGCATGCGTGGAGGGCTAAGTTAGACTTGATGAATTGGTGTGGAACTTGAGCTAAATAAGTAAGTATTGATCTTTATAGCATGTTATAATATAGAAATCCTATGATAATTGAATTGCGATAGATTACATGTTGAGTTGATGATGAAATGAGTGCTAGAAAATGATGCTTGTATGATAGTTTCTATTTTGGTTTTTGATGCATAAAAGATCATAATTTATATGTAATAGCTAGTTTCTTTTTCAAATTGAGGGATTAGAACTCTAGATCATTGCATATAAGTTATATCATTAAAAATTCATGAATTTCATTTCATTCCCATG
The DNA here is from genome assembly GCA_029891385.1 of Erythroxylum novogranatense. Taxonomy (NCBI): domain Eukaryota; kingdom Viridiplantae; phylum Streptophyta; class Magnoliopsida; order Malpighiales; family Erythroxylaceae; genus Erythroxylum; species Erythroxylum novogranatense. Next base: position 330,482 of record CM057227.1, on the reverse strand, counting down.
CATATCATTAGCATACACACATGAATTGTGAATTATTACACATTGCAAAGATAGTATGTGCACTCAATTGACATATTCCGAGTTATAAAGGTTAAAATGATCATAATGTGAATTGTGTATTACTTATGCCTTACATTTTGGTTTGACTGATTACAAGTAGTAAATTATGAACCAAAAGTGATTCAAAGGATACGAACAATGTGAACTAGGGTAGGTATAAATGAATGAGTGATGAATTTGGAGTAATCAAACTTACTTAAGGCATAACCTAATTGAAAACAAGTTATGCACAAGCTATAATATTTGAATGATCAAGACTTATGATTAAGGATACATACTCGGGAAAGGTCAATTGAGCATGCAATGAACATAACACGTATACATGTGTATGATTGAGTACTTATTTGATTAAACAAGTTAGTAATGTGTACATATGTGTGTATTGCATGATATGGAAGCACAAATTGAGCGTCCATATCCAAACATTGCCAGCTCATCAAGACAATAGCTATTTAGAGTATATTGTAAGTTAACCTAGATGTTTTCTCACTATATTTGAATTGTTTTGATTAAATATCAAATATTTAATCGTTACTGATATGATTGTGATAATTTCAAATCACGAATAATAAGAGGAGTTTGATATTTGGGATTGTATTAAAAGTGTTTTCAAATTGAATGTAAATATGGAAATTGTTTTCTCAACTATATGTTGAATGTCAGACTTAGATCCGATGAATGTGCTATATGACTGTACATACTGAATGAGAGTTATTGATAGCATAATATGTGATTTGACGCATTTTCATTACATTGATATTGTTGGACACCCTGCCCTTGTGGGTCACGTGCCCGACGTCCTAAGTGACGTCTAAACGCATATCCCACAAGGGTGGCAAGCCCCCACCAGGACAAATATCATAATAACTCACTTCTCCTATTTCCAGATAGATTTTGGGAAACCCCAAACTGGAAATTCAATTTGACTTGTTTAGAATATTTGTGGATCTATATCTCTAGTATATTTAGAAACAAGAGTCATCCCATTTGGAGATCCCATAACAAAGTTATGACTGAAAGAATCAAACAAGGTTTTGACATCAATCATATTGCACCTGTCTTGGGGCAATTAGCATAACTATCATTTGGGATATTAGATTAAGATCATCTTAAGACATTTTGATAGAAGACTTCGAGCTTTACAACTTTCATAAAGACCTCAAAGACAAATTCTATCGTCTAAAGGGTTAAAAATGAAGTAGATGATATGATCAGACGAATATTGTACAGAAGAAGAAGTTTAGGTCACATATGCAGAAAGCAGATGAAGCAAAAAGTAGACGAAGCAAAGAGTAGACGAAGTAAAGAGCAGACGAATCAGAGTCAACTTAAGATGAAGTAAAGTCAACTGACGATGCAACCTTTAAGACGAAGCGGAGTCAACTTAAGGCGAAGCAAAGTCAACTTAAGATGATGCAACGTTTAAGACGAAGCGGAGTCAACTTAAGACGAAGTAAAGTCAACTTAAGACGATGCAACTCTTAAGACAAAGCGGAGTTAACTTAAGACAAAGCAAAGTCAACTTAAGACGATGCAACTCTTAAAACGAAGCAGAGTTAACTTAAGACGAAGCAAAGTCAACTGAAGACGATGCAATCCTTAAGACGAAGCGAAGTTAACTTAAGACGAAGCAGAGTCAACTTAAGACGTTGCAACCCTTAAGAAGAAGTGGAGTCAACTTAAGACAAAGCAAAGTCAACTTAAGACGATGCAACCCTTAAGACGAAGCGAAGTCAACTTAAGACGAAGCAAAGTCAACTTAAGACGATGCAACTCTTAAGACGAATGGCATCATCACAGACGGTATAACGTCATCACAGACAATATAATTTTACAGATGATATGATGTCATCATAGACGATACGTCTTTACAGACGATAACACTTTATACTCCTAAGCATCTCCCCTTCTAAGGACCATAACTTTTAACCCAAATGTCCAAAAATTCTATATTATATACCGTTAGAAAGCTAGAAAGATGATCTACAACTTTCTAGAAGACACATTTGTTTAAATCTGCCTAGATTAATCCAGGTTTTCCCTTGAAGTTCGAACATGAACTTTTCCCTTATGAAAACTTTAAAATGCAATGAACAAACTTGAGAGAGAGAGAGTATCATGAGCAAAATGTAATTATATTCTATTTGCATCAAAAGATAAGATTTTTACAAAGCTTTAGTGGGCATTTCAAGCCGCAAATATATTAATATCTCAAAATTCCAAAATACAAAAGATACATGAATCATGAGTTGCTCAAAATGCAACTAAAGCCTTGCTTTACAAGATTTGCTTCAAATACAAAATGAAAAAAGATCAGAGTGATGCCTTGACCCTTGACTACTCGATATCTTGCTCATCACCTGGATATGGGAGAGGAGAATGGGGAGTGAGCTTAAAGCCCGTGGGTAACAATTTTATAATTGGTAATAAACAAAACCATTTGTAAAGTCATTTTCAATGCAGAAATTCACGTTTATGCAAAATGTGTATGCATCACTGTTATCCACTTATCATGAACACATAGCATATCAAAATGATTTGGGTAGATCCATAAATATGCCGCACTACACATTTTCATATAATGGTCCTGTGTAGCCGTAAACTTGAGGGAGTCCATGAAGGAGCTCCGTACCACTAGCGGACAGGCGGGAGAAGCCTATAACTTGATCAACGTGCACATGACGATTCTTGAGGGATTACCACAAACCTACATATCACATATTTCATAACTTGTAAACTTGTTGCCCAAAATGACACTTTTTTTGAAAACTTGTATTTCATGAGCACGAAATATTTCATATGCATTTTCAAAACTTGATTTAGTACACTTGCGATTCCTTCAAAAATCATTTCCATCAACAATTAACACAATTCATAGACAAACATGTAGCACATTCTTACAACATTTAAAGAGCAATAAATGCACATGAATAAAGTAGTTGAAAGTTATTTATTGTCATTTTTTTGAAAGAAACTTTAATGGCTTATCATTTAATTATAAAAGTGAAACTCACCTTGAAATTTCCTTGCGTAATGAAATGGCCTAAGGGTGTCTTTCCTCTTGCTCCTCTTGCCTCTCTCTATCCCCTTCTTGATTTCCTTTATACATGACAAAATTCCCATTCAATAGGAATTCCAATTGAGAACCCAAAGAAACATATACATAAAATTAATCCTAGAATACTTAAACCCATGCATTTTCTAAGCTCTTTGAACCAAAACCTTTCCAAAAATCCAAAAGATTTAACATCAACTTACCTTGAATCTTCATCACTTAATGAGTTTTTTAGATCAAAAGAAGGCTATAATCTTCCTCTTTCTTTTTCCCTTCTTGTTCAACTTCAAAATCACTCTTTAAGACTAAGAAAAATCAAAACCTAGCATAACTCTCTTCTTTCTCTTATTTTTCGTGCTTCTCTCTTCTCTCTTTTCTTCAATCACGTTTTTGGCTTCTTTCAACTTTAGCCCACTCTTAATCTTCTCCTTTTATACCCATAATGATTGCACAATGTCCATTTTGCCCTTCATTTAAAGCCTTATGGTTTCTAAACTTATGTGTCTTGCTAAATTTGCCTTTACACACTCTTACTACGTTAATACTTCAATTCTCTTAACCTATGTCATATTATCTTACCTACATTAGCAAGCTCATCAATTCCAACATATATTAATCTAGCGAGACCCCAAAATTAATTTAATCATGCTTATTTATAAATTTTTTTTCAAGGGTCAACATTTCTCCCCCTCTTAAAAGAATTTTGTCCTCGAAATTTCTTACCTGAGTCATTAAAGAGGTGTGGATACTTTTTTCTCATGGCTTCCAAGGGCTCCTATGTGGCCTCTTCTATGGAATGGTTTCTCCACATGACTTTAACTAGCTTATCTGTCTTGTTCCTGAGGACCTTTTCCTTGGAATCTAAAATCTCTATTGGAATCTCCTCATAACTCTGATCATCTCTTAACTGAACCTCAATGATCTGAATGATGTGGGATGGATCTGATCTATACCTCCCCAACATGGACACATGAAAGATGTCATGTATCTGTGACAATTCCAGTGGCAACGTCAACCTATAGGCTAGTGGTCCAATCCTTTTAAAAATTTCACAGGGACCCATATATCTCGAACTCAACTTGCCCTTCTTGCCAAACCTCATGACTCCTTTCCAAGGAGACGTCTTAAGAAAAACCTTCTCACCGATTTCGTCCATCTCTCTTCAGTGTGCATCAACATAAATTTTCATTCTATCCTGTGCTGCCTCAAGTCGTTGTTTAACTAACTTGACCTTGTCAATTGTCATTTGAATCAACTCTGGTCCTATTAGTTTTCTTTCTCCTTCTTCATCCTAACATATAGGAGTTTTACATCTCCTTCCATAGATTGCTTTATAAGGAGCCATCTGAATGCTTGAATGGTACGAATTATTATAAGCAAATTCGACCAATGACAAATGCTCGTCCCAAGCTCCTCTGAAATCCATCACACATGCCCTGAGCATCCCCTCAAGGATCCAAATGGTCATTTCAGATTGACCATCTGTCTGAGGGTGAAAAGTCGTGCTAAAATTCAACTTGGTTTCTAGAATCGCTTGTAAGCTTTCCCAAAATCTCGAAGTAAACCGAGAATCTTTGTCAGAAACTATAGAGTCCGAAATCCCATACAGTCTCACTATCTCATCAATATACTTCTTTGCTAGTACATGCAGAGAATCAGTCTGTTTAATTGCTAGAAAATGGGCTGACTTTGTCAACTGATCAATAATAACCCATATGACATCATGCTTCCTACTGGTCTTGGGCAAACTCATCAGAAAATTTATGGTTACCCGTTGCCATTTCCACTTAGGAACAGACAATGACCTTAACTTGCTTGAAGGTGCCTGGTGTTCAGCTTTGACTTGCTAGTACACTAGACACTTATTTGCATACTCTGCTACATCCCTTTTCATGCCTTTCCACCAGAAATGCTCTCTCAAATCTCTGTATATCCTGATGCTACCTGGGTGCATGACATAAGGTGCATTGTGTGCCTCATCCAATATTTCGTCCTTTACTTCCTTGACATTCGGGATACAAAGTTTGTTTCCTACAACCATAAGTCCATCCTCCCTCACTACCATTTCAGATTTCCTGTCATTTTGAATTTCTTCTCGGAGCTTACTCAATTCTGCATCCTATACTTGTAACTCCCTAATCTTTTCTCTAAGTATCGGTCTCACTCTGAAAGTAGCAACAATACATTCAGGTTCCTCCTGTATCAAACTTATCATAAGCTTAGCCATCTTTTTCAATAATGGCAAATAAATTGCCTGAAAATGGGCTATAGAGGATTTCCTACTCAAGGCATCCGCTATCACATTCACCTTTCCTGGATGGTACTCAATCAACAGGTCATAATCCTTGAACAACTCTAACCACCTTCTTTGTCTCAAGTTTAATTCCTTTTGGCTTAACAAATATTTAAAGACTTTTATGATCTTTAAAAATTTTCGTTTGAACTCCATATAGACAGTGTCTCCAAATCTTTAAGGCAAAAATCACTGCTGTCAGTTCTAGATCATGGGTCGGATAATTTAACTCATAAGGGTTCAGTTGCCGTAAAGCATAAGCTATCACCCTGTCTCCCTGCATCAATACATAAACCAAACCCTTTCTTGAGGTATCAATGTACACGGTATAACCCTCATTTCCAACAGGCAAAATCAAAACAGGAGAACTTGTCAATCTGCACTTGAGCTCCTCAATGCTTTTCTGACATTCCTCACTCTAGATAAATTTATGATTCTTCCTCAATAACTTAGTCATCGGAGCCATTTTCATAAAAAAATCCCTCAACGAATCTCCTATAATATCCTGCCAAACCTAAAAAACTCCTCACCTCTATTACTGTCTTGGGTGCATGCCAATTTACTACTGCTTCAACCTTCCTTGGATCAATATGTACCCCATCCTTCGAAATCACATGCCCAAGGAATAACACTTCGTGAAGCCAAAACTCACATTTGCTGAATTTGACGTAAAGTTCCCTCTCCCTCAATGTCTGCAACACAATCTTAAGATGTTCTTCATGTTCCCCTTCACTCTTGGAATACACCAGAATGTCATCGATAAACACTATGAAAAATTGATCTAAATATTCCTTGAAAACCCTATTCATAAGATCTATAAAAGCAGATGGAGCATTGGTCAGTTCAAAAGGCATAACTAGAAGCTCGTAATGCCCATACCATGTTCTGAAGGCTGTCTTACTTACATCGTACTCCTTGATTATGAGTTGATGATAGCCTGACTTGAGATCAATATTTGAAAAGACTGTTGTTCCTTGCAGCTGGTTAAATAGATTATCTATTCGTGACAGAGGATACTTGTTCTTAATAGTCACCTTATTGAGTCTTCGATAATCAATGCACTTACGCCATGTTCCATCCTTCTTCTTAATAAATAGAACTGGTATGGTGACGAACTCAACCTTATGTACCCCTTCTCTAGAAGTTCTTCCAACTATTTCTTAAGCTCCTTCAGCTCCGCTAGAGCCATTCTATAGGGTGGTATAGAAATGGGTGTGGTTCCAGGAATCAAGTCGATGGCAAATTCGATTTTCCTCACCGGCGGCAAACCATGTAAGTCCTCTGGGAACACATCTGAAAACTCCCTCACAATCGGAAAATCCTCTAACTTCTCTTCATTCACATCAATACCCACAACATACGTCAAAAAGGTTTCACACCCCTTTCTCATCATTCTGTCAGCTAGCAAGGCCGAAATAATTTTTGGTGATGGTGTTTTCCTATCCCCCCTGAAAATCACCCTATCACCGTTACCCAGATCAAATTCCATCTCCTTAAGGCCACAATCCAGCTTCATATGATACTCTTAAATAACATCCATTCCCAATATGACATCTAGCCCCTTTAGATGTAGAGGTAGTAAGTCCACTACCAGTTGAGCACCCTCGATGACAAGCTCACAATCCCTATACACTTGAATTATAATCATATTCCTCCTTAAAGGAGTACTAACAATTAAAGGACTACCTAAAGGTCTCAAATCAACATCATGTAATGTCATGCTTGCAGAAATAAATGAATGCGTGGAGCCAGAATCAATCAACACATATACTGCAGAATTGAATAAGTGAGCCATACCCGTGACAACTTTAGGTGTGGCTAGAGCTCCCTCTCTGGTCATAGCAAACACCTTTGCCTGAGCCTGAGCCTGACCCCTTGGCCTTCCTGGAGGAATAACCTTCTTTACAGCTTTAGAACTGCCCACCTCAGTGATTGGCCTAGTTCCCACTATCTCTGCTCTCCTCGGGGCGTGCAACTGCGACCCCTCTTGTTTTGTTGCTTGGGGACAATCCCTGATCATGTGTCCCTTCTCTCCTCATAGGAAGCATGCTTCAAGTAACTTAAGGCACTCTCCTTTGTGAAGCTTCCTACAATGCTCATATTGAGGGTTTGTGTATCTGCTCCTCCTCATCCTTCCAATGCCTCTCACACCTGATGCTTGCCCTGTGACTGCCCTTGCATGCTTGTTCTTGGTAGGGCCACTGCTTCCCACTTCACTATGAGTATGGTAACTCCTTGTACTCCTCTCAGGCATTGGAGCACTCGTTCCCTTCTTAGAAGACTGCTCCCTGCTCTTCCTCTTCCTACTCACTTCATTCTTTATATTCTCCAGTTTCTCAGCCTGGAGTGCAGCATCTACCAATTGCTAGTAGTCACAGAAATTGTGGATCAAGACTTTCTCCTTGATCCCCAAATGCAATCCTCCTTTAAACTTGAGGCACTTATCCTGTTGGACCCCGAACTTTTCTTGAAATTTTGAAGTATAAATTGACATTAGATGAGAAATTTGTGGTGAATTATTCATGTGCAAAGAAAAAGACAATTCAAGAATGTGAATTGTTATATGAGATTAAGATAGGTGAAATATGCTTTTGTTATTGATGTTTATGATTAATTATGGCTTCAAATGGTGTTTTGAGTTTAAATAGAATTGATAGTGAATGAATTGATTTAAGTGGGAGTGAAAAGCAAGAAAAAAAATAATGAAAGTGTTAGATTTTGAAGAATTGAAAATCTGAAATTTTGAGGATGAATAGTAGCAGAAAATAACAATTTGGATGTGAAATCTTTGTGAATTTTTCTGGCTTAATCTAGGTAGAATTGGATCAAATGATCTTCGTGAAAGTTGTAGTTTCTGTTGATAGCTTTCTATCACCATAAAGTATGATATTTTTAATATCGGGATTGAAAGTTATGACCATTAGAATTTAAGTGTATTTTACTTTATGTTTGGAAAAGGCTCATAGAGTAAGTTTGTGTGTACTGTGTTTTGAGAAAAATTCTGGACTGATATAGTTTCAATTGGATTAAGTGGTCTACATGAAAGTTATATAGAAATTTCATAGCTTTACAATGATGTATAATATGTTATTTTTGGTTGTGGAATTTGGAAGATATGAAATTTGGAAGTTTGGATGTTGTTTTAGGATGACAAATTCTAGCAGAAACTTTGATTGAAAAATTGTCTTAGTTAGAGGTTGAAATTGCCTTTAAGTGTTGCATGAAAGTTTTAGATTATGATTTGATCTTTCCATTGATATAAAGTATGGAAATTTTGGACCATGTAATGTGAAGTTATGATTTTTAGAAGTTTGTGTTACTGTTTGACATGATAATTAGTGGACAGAAACTTTGAAGGGGCTTTTGACTCCCTTAGGGGCCAAATTGATTTTTTTCTGTCCTTCATTGCTTTTTGATCTTTTCATTGATATAAAGTATGACATTTTTGGACCTTTGAGTTGAAAGATAGAAATTTTGGAAGTTGTGTTACTGTTTAGGTTAATTCGACCCTAGCCTGTTCTTTTACTTCTAACTTTTCCGTCTGACATCTGATTGACTTGATTTTTGAAGCGTTGGATTCCTAAGACACTCCTTTACCTCTCCATGAAAATTTTGGATTTTGAGATTAATCTGAAAAAGATTGATTGAATCAAAGTGAGAAGATTGGTTAAAGAGTTTGAGTTGGACATTTTTCTGAACATGCTTAGGTAGTTTGGTGATATCTTGATCTGTATGTTAAGTCCAAATGACTTTACTTAGAGTTGATTTTGATGTATAACAAAAAGAATCAATAAAAAGAAAAGCAAAACAGACGAAGTAAGTCAAACAGACGAAGTCAGACAGACGAAGTCATACAGACACAGATGCAGACGAAGACGCTAAGCAAAGCAGACGCAGACGCTAAGCAAAGCAGACGCAGATGCTAAGCAAAGCAAAGCAGACGCAGACACTAACCAAAGCAAAGCAGACGCAGACGCTAAGCAAAACAGACGCAGACGCTAAGCAAAGAAGACACAGACGCTAAGCAAAGCAAAGCAGATGCAGACGCGAAGCAAAGCAGACGCAGACGCAGATGCGAATAGTAAAGCAGACGCTAATACGCATAATCTGATACGATTTATAAAATACATACGAAGAAACACATTGCGAGTTGAAAATGTATTAAGGAGTCGCTGAAAGTTAGTTACTGTAACTCAATCGATTAACCGTTTCTTTCAAGATCAAGAAACAAGAATCAAGAACCAGTTGAAGACGAAGGCTATAAATACAAGTCGAAGTCATAGATTGCAAAGTTAGCCAGTTAGAAAAAGCAAAAAGAAAAAACGCTAGTGAATTTCTTTTACGCAATTACAAAAGCATTTTTGAGAGATTACTGTAGAAATTAGCCGTGAGCTAATATTGCTGTAACAAGTTCTTTTACTTTTGAGAAAGTAGAGCAGATAGCTTGCAGAGGCTTAGTGCCAAAGAATACTGACTGTAGAGACCTGAAGAGGCTCGATCAAAGAATACTTGTAAAGTTGAAGAGATAGTGAAAATCTCAGAAGGATCTCTGAGGACTGGACGTAGCCCACGGTTTGGGGTGAACCAGGATAAATCCTTGTGTCGACCACTTCTATCTCTATCCTTACTTTAGATTCAAGTTTTCATTATTACTTAATTAGTAAACAAAGTTTTCCGAAAGTTTTGATTACTTAGAATCTATCAGTATTTGTTAAAAGAACTTTATTTCTTAACAAAACATTTTTTTTAAGAATTTCAAAAAGGGGAATACACAATTCAACCCCCCCTTCTCGTGCATTCTATATCGTTTTATAAGTATTATATTAACGTGTGATTCACTTCAATTGGTATCAGAGCCTGGTATCCAAGGATCACTTTAGCAAAGTGTGGATCAAAGATAATGGCGGAATCACATATATACATAGCAGAAGGAGCCTCAGTCACTAGACCTCTAGCATTCAACGGAGAAGATTATCATTACTGGAAAGATAGGATGCGGCTATTCATAGAATCTACTCATGTCGACCTTTGGGACGTAATAGAGAACGAACCTTATACACCAGTAGATGAAGATGGCAATTTCATTCCACGAATCAGATGGACGGCTGATCAAAAGGCAAGAATACAGTTGAACTCAAAGGCAAAGTTCTTCTTGACATGTGCCCTAAGCAGAAGCGAATATGATAAAGTCCATGGATGCGACACCGCGAAGGAGATGTGGGACACACTATCTATTGCTCACAAAGGCACAAGTCAAGTTAAATAATCCAAGATAAGTATTCTTGTGCACCAATATGAACTTTTCAGGATGAAAGATGAAGAAACTATTGATCAAATGTTTGGAAGATTTCAAACAATTGTCAATGGACTGAAAGCTCTTGGAAGGACTTACAACAATCAAGATCATGTTCGAAAGATCCTAAGAAGTCTTCCAAAGAGGTGAAGACCTAAAGTTACTGCGGTGCAAGAAGCAAAAGATTTGAGCGTGCTGAAGCTTGACGAGTTGCTTGGATCCCTGAAGATTCATGAAGTCGAACTCGATGCTGAAGACAAGCCCAAACGGGACATGTCGATAGCGCTAAAGGCCGGACACAAAAATCACAAGACTCAAAGACGAAGGAAGTCATCAAAAGCATTAAAGATTGAAGAATCAAAAGATGACGACTCCAGCCGATCAGAACCAGAGTCAAGTAATGAAGATGACGAATTATCTTTCATCTCCTGAAAGATAAGACGCATGTGGAAAAATAAGTCAAAAGGGAATCAGACTTTCAAAAAGAATGGCAAAGAAGAAGCCAAACCAGAAAAATCATCAATCATCTGCTACGAGTGCAGTCAGCCTGGACACTACAAGTCCGAATGTCCTACTTTAAAGAAGAAACCAAAGAAGAGTAGAGAAGGAAAGAAAAGCATGATGGTAACATGGGAGGATCTGGATTCGTCAGAATCAGAAACAGACTCCGAATCATCTGAACATGCAAACATCTGCCTGGTAGCCGAGGAAGATAGTGATGAGGAGGTACAATCTGACTATGATAATTTGCATGATGCTTATTCAGAGCTGTTAGAAGATTCTCATGCTATTCTGAAACAGTATAAACTGTTGAAGAAGAAGTATGCAGAGAACATTAGGCATACGGAAGAAGTAGAAAAAGAAAATATCTGTCTGAAAAAACAATTAGAAGAGAAAAAGAAAATTGTAGACAGAACATAAGAGATTAATCAGCTTAAACTAAGAATTAAAAACCTATCAACTGATTTAGCTACTTTTACTGAGAGCACCAAGAAAATGAATGAAATGCTTGGAAAGTGTAGACATCCAAGTGATAAAACTGGATTAGGGTTTTCTGAAAATAAGTCTCACAATAATAAAAACTCATCCTTTCAGAAGAGAAACTATAGCAAGTCTAGGGTTAATCAACGTTCTAGTTATATGCATCAAAGAACTCATCATATGCATACTACTAACCATAAAGGACCCAAGAGAATTTGGGTACCAAAAAGTAAAATAGTTTCTCCTGCAGATATCCTTCCTTGGAAGATGCGGCAAGCACCATTGGTATTTAGACAGTGGATGCTCGCGACACATGACGGGAAGAAGGTCTATGTTCCTAGATCTTCAGTATAAGAAGGGAGGATCAGTAACTTTTGGAGACAACCAGCAGGGCAAGATCATTGGAATCGGTAAGATAGGTAAAGATTCCTTTGCATGTATAAATGATGTACTGCTTGTTGATGGTCTAAAGCGTAACTTGATTAGCGTCAGTCAGTTGTGTGATTCTGGTTTCACAGTCACATTCAATCAAAATCTTTGTGAAGTCAGAAACAAAGATGGGTCTATACTTTTCTCTGCCAAGAGAAGAAACAATCTTTACAAAATTGATTTGGAATATTTTCAAAGTCAAAATATTTCATGTTTCCTATCTTCTGAAGAAGAAAGACTAGTCTGGCATAAAGCTAGGTCATGTCTCTTTCAAACACATTTCAAAGCTGGCAAAACACGATTTGGTAAGAGGTTTACCGAAAATAAGTTTTGACAAAGAGATTTTCTGTGAAAACTGTTTGAAAGGAAAACAAGTTAAAACTTCTTTTTCTTCAAAAAATTTTGTAACATCGTCTAGACCTTTAGAGTTGTTACACATGGATTTATTTGGTCTAATAAGGACAATAAGTCTTGGTGGAAAGAAGTATGGACTTGTCATTGTTGATGAATTTACTCAATTTTGTTGGATATTATTTTTATCACACAAAGATGAATCTTTTAAGTGCCTTAGGACTTTATCCAGAAAGTTACAGAATGAAAAAGGGATATCTATAGCAAGTATCAGGAGTGACCATGGTGGAGAGTTTGAGAATGAGAAGTTTAGATCATTCTGTGAGGAGAATGGAATTTTCCATAATTTCTCCGCTCCCAGGACTCCATAACAGAATGGAGTTGTTGAAAGGAAGAACAAGACGATTCAAGAGATGGCTAGTGTTGGGACCCGATCCGAAAATCGGATCCCAACCGGAAAATGAAGGAAACAAAGCGAATTCAAATAGGATAAATTGAATCCGAAGGCGGATCAATAACAAAATGCGGAAGCAACGAATCGAATACAAATAGAATCGAAACCGGTTTCCGACATCCGTGAACATATATCTTAGAGAACATGATCGCGTTGGAAACCTAGACTATCTGATCTGAAAAATCCGGTATAAATTTTTCTTTTTCTTTTCTTTCTTCTTCCTTAATCAACTTCTCAATTCATAATCATTTTCTTATACACTCATTTGAATCTCAATTCTCGTTTTCATACCCATTTTACCAAAAATTTTGGCAGCATAACGGCTGCATTCTAACTAACCCAAACCTGCAAAGTGTTCAAAATACACTTTTATATTTCTCACACAATAGCCAGAATCATCGGACTCCCCGTCCGGAATCCAACTCAACACATGCAATCCTATATCTACATGTCCATATCCTTTAACATATTATATCAACACAATTCCCAATAATCATACACAAACTTATATCTCAATTCCATACTCAAATCACAATTCATTTTAGCATTCCATATACAAATCCATAGTGTATATACGTCATGAATACGTGCTTACCAAATATTCCATAATACAACATCGATAATAAAATCCAAATACACAATACACAATATACGAAAACCTTCACTTTCTTTCACTCGATCTTCTTCTCATCACCTGTGGATGGGAATGAAGGGGGGTGAGCTTATAGCTCGTGGGTAACAGTTTATAACAAATAAAAAAACAAAACCCTTGAAATTCTTTTTTTTTTCTTTTCTGATCTTAGAAAACATTTCTTGGAAACCCGAAAAGCACATTTTCAAGCACATTTTCAAAAAAGTTCTTTTCTTGCTGTAGTCAAAGTCGTCATTTGCAAAACGTATGATTCTTAGGCTTTCAGCCATAAATCCATAAGTTACAAAACATGAATGCATCAATTTGACAATTTATAGATGAAATGCACACAAATGGCTCGAGAGTTCCGTAAACACGACGGATAAACCAAAGTTTATACCGTAAACTATCCGAGTCCGATTTCTCAGGATCTCGTGGCCTCAAGCGGGCAGCCGGGAGAAGGCTATAATTTTCCATACGCCGATGTGCACGTGACTAACGATCGGTTACTCTCTCACCCAATAAAGCACATAACAATTCGTGCTCAATCAATTTATCGAATGTTTCCATACTTTCAAGCTTTTTTATCTTTTCATTCATGCAAAATGCCATAACATATTTTAATGGCATAACATGAGCATAACTCACCAATTGCAATGCAATCTCAACGATCATAATAATTCAACAATTTAATCACGTATAGACCAAAGTCAGAACAATGAATGCAAGTTATTTCTTTAAAACATAAACCAAACGTATGCAGATTCATAAAGCACATTTATTCAAAAACATAATTTGCATAAATCTTGTATTTTCTAAAAAAAACATTCCGAAAGCATTTTCATAACTTATCGAATTTATTGAAAATAACGAATTTAACAATCTACGCGATTTCTTAAATCCCAACCACTGAAATGAATTTCAAAATCTTTCTTCATTTCTCAATTCATTTTAAAACTCGTAACCCTTTTTCCAAAAATATTTGGGAACAATAAAATTCAATACTTTCTCAATTTTCAATCAATCTCCCAAATCATTTGAAGACCAGAAATTGAACCTTTGTGTCATTTTTCAAAACTTTAGAAATTTTCTTAATTTATCAAACATTTAAAACTTGTATAATTTCTTAAAACAATTTCTAAAACCATTTTAAAAGTAAGGAATCTAATCATACGAAGATCAAAGACTTCAAACATTTACATAACCAACATTTTTAAACAATTTCAAATGCATTTCGAAAATCGTACTTTTCAACATTTAAATAAACCTTATTTTCTAAACAATTTCAAACGCATTTCGGAAATCACACTTTGTCAAACATTTTTATAAACAAGTTCAGAAATCGTAAACTTTTCAAACACTTTTATAAACAATGTCGGAAATCATAATTTTTCAAATACTTTTATAAACTATGTCGGAAATCATAATTTTTCAAATACTTTTATAAACAATGTCGGAAATCAAAATTTTCAAATACTTTTATAAACAATGTTTTCTAGCTAATTCCGAAAGTATTGGGAATCATAAATTTTCAAACATTTGCATAAACCATTTTCTAGACAATTTCAAAGCATTTTTGGGCATAAAATTTTTTCAAATATTTCCATAAACAATATTTTCTAAACACTTCCGAGTTTATGCGGAAATCACAAGTTTTCAAACCTTTACATAAAACCATATTTTATAAACGCTCTTAAAACTAATCGGAAATCATAACTTTTCAAACCTTTATCATATTCAAGCTCAATATCATTTATCGAATGCTCTTTTTTGAATATACGAAATGCCATGGAATCTTTCAAGGCATAACACAAATGTATTTTTGCAATTAGTCAAAAGTTCATGATTGAATCAATAATGATTTTCAAATCATTCATACAATGATGCAACATTTACGATGCAATCGAAATTAGAAAATCTCTTTTTTAAAGAAGGCAAGTAGGGCTTATAAATTCTATTATAAACGGTACCCACCTCGAATCGATGCTAGAAACTTATTCCTCGCTCCAATTTGTCCATTGATTCCTTCTTTCTTCCAATTTAACTTCACCTAAAGCAATTTCACGCAAGTTCAACATCATAAAAATCATAATCCTCACAATTTACTATAGGAAACTCATAATCATCATGTTTCCAAGCTTTTCAAAGTAAGAATTTCTAAAATCTCCAATTCACAAAATTGACCTAAACCCTAACTCACATAAATCCAAAATTAAACCCATAATACTTAGCAATCATCAATATTGACTTTATACTCCACAAACCCATACCATTTTCCATATTTCTAAACCAGAAATTCATCACAATTCACAGATCTCAAAATTTCGCATCTTACCTTCTCTCACACCATTTTCGGATTTTTGGGCTCCATAAGAAGCTTTCATCTTCTTCTTCACCTTTCCCTTTGAAAAGCATAAAAAACCCCTCAAGAAAACTTGGAGAAAACTGAACCTTTGGAAGCTCTCTTCTTCTACTCTTCGGTTCTTCTCCACCGAAACAAGCTTTCTCTCTTCTCTCCTCTTATTTCTTTTAAGTCTTTTGGGCAATAATCGTGATTCTCCTCCAAACAACTACAACCCCCTTGCTTTTATAGTGCCAGGTCAATTAATGAATAAGGAATGACCCATAAGCCCCTCCATTTAAGTCTATAAACTTAACCCTTTAAGTAAACTTCCAAAATTGCCCCTTCATTGGTCTTTAAAACTGACATCTTGTCTGATTATTTCGATCAGGTAAATGAAGTCATTTGATAAAAATTTCTTCTAAAGAAAGGTTCCTCTATGTATTACAAATCCATCACTTCAAGAATCAGATCAATCGGAGCTCTATATCTCAAGATATCTCTAAAATACTGAAGTCTATTCTTCAGACCCGAGGCTAAACACCACACCAAGTTTCACTCCAGAAATTGAAAGTCTTAGAATCTTAATTGTCGATCGGATCCTTCATAACATTTGTAGCCTTATATCTCTAGTTTAATTAGAAATAAGAATCAACTCAATCCGAGCTCTATAGCTCAAGTTATCTTCAATTTACTGAAGCATAGTCAGACTTAATCAACTGATCGTCATACTTTGTTTCAATGCACCTTTTTCAATTTAGTGCTAAAACCGATCAATCTAGCATGGAAAGATAGAAAAATGTCTTAGAAATCCAACGCTTCAAAAATTAGTTCGATCGGATGTCGGACGAAGTAGTTATGGCCAAAACAAGGAAAAGAGGTCGGTCGGCTGAAAATCGATCGCAAAGGTCGCATAGCAGGTCGGTCGCCTGTACCAGGTCGGTCGCCCGCACCAGGTCGGTCTCTCGCACCAGGTCGGCTGCCCGCACCAGGTCGGTCGCCCGCACCAGGTCGGTCTCCCGCACCAGGTCGGTCGCCCGTACCAGGTCGGTCACCCGCACCAGTCGGTCTCGCCACTGTGGTCGGTCGCCGATCAGTCAGTCGGTCGCTTTGACTGAGTTAGTCCCCGCGACTAGGTCAGTCTCCCGACCAGTCGGTCGCTCGCTGCTGGCGACGCTGGTGGGCGATCAACCTTGCGATCCGACCTCCAAACTTCAAACGTTCATATCTTTTGACTCCGAGCTCCAAATTAGACACGATTTGTTTCGTTGGAAAGATAAAAGACAGATCTACAATTTTCAAGAAGGACTCACAAGCAGGCTCAGACTCTAAAGGGATCAAAAGTTTACATAAAGATGACTGATCGATAATTTCTCAACAGTACCAAAACTTGCAAACATCATAACTTTTGATCCAGAACTCCAAATTTATCAAACTTGGTGTCTATGGAAAGCTTGAAGAAAGATCTACAACTTTCATGAAGATCACCAACCCCAATTCCAACTATATAAAGGTCAAAAGTGGCCTCAAAGATCTGTCTGTGATCTACCATTTAGACAGCACCTGCACCCAACTCTAGTAACTCACATATTGCAATTTAACACCTCCAAAACTAGCTCATACACATCATGGACAGGCTCTACAGCTCGGCTAACCCCCTTTGAAAGTATAAATGATCCTATCCGATCTATATTAGTCCAGAAATTGCAGCACAACACAACATACCCAAAATTGACCACTTGAGCACATCACCTGTAATTAGCATCATCTACACTCAACTTCAACAACTCATGCCATTCATACACAATTTACATGTCATATCCATACACAATTGATCTTTCATATCCATATATAAATCCATGTCTCATTAACATCATAAGATAAATGTTTATAAAATTAAATGGCATTCCAAGTCATATGACAACATCAGTATTCAAGTCCAAATACAAAAGATACAAAACTCCACCATTCTCCACATATGACTGAAATCTTATTCTTAAAATAATCTAACTTAAAACACAACATGCATAACCAAACAAATTGTCTTTATTTTCTAATTTCTTCAAAATTTTACACTTTCACTTTCTATTTCTTGATTTCAACTTCCATTTCAATCATCTCATCCACTTAAACTTTCATAACTAAAACTAATCTTCAAAGTCATCACAACCAATAAATTCTTTTTCTCATCAATTTCCTCAAGGCATAAAGACTTCTATAACACAATTCATATCCGAAAATACCCATTGAATTCATTTTGATATTTCCAATTTCCACCGAAAGTTCGGGGTCCAACAGCTAGGACTATGCTATGTGAAATGAATCTTCCTAAGTACTTCTGGGCAGAAGCAGTGAATACAGCATGCTATATCCAGAATAGAATTTTGTTGTGACCCATGTTGAAGAAGACTCCTTATGAGTTATGGAATGGAAGAAGACCTAACATATCTTACTTTCATCCATTTGGGTGCAAATGCTCTATTCTGAACACAAAGGAGTTGTTGGATAAATTCGATTCAAAGACCTATCCAGGAATCTTTCTAGGCTACTCATCATCGTCTAAGACATTTCGGGTGTACAACCTTATATCAAAGACAGTTGAGGAGACCATCCATGTTAAGTTTGATGATAGTTCCTAACCACATAAGGAAGATGACATGGAGAATGAAGATCCCTCAAAGAACTTAGATGACTCAAGAGAAACTCCATCATCAGGAACTCATGTAGACAAAGTTGAAGATATTCCAGAAAATCTAGGACTGAAGAGAGACTGGAAGTATAAAAGTTCTCATCCAGAAGAGCTGATTATTGGAGAGACCTCAGAAGGAGTTAGGACAAGGTCCAAATTCAGAAGAGAAGCTAATGTAGCCTTCGTATCTGAAATTGAGCCTAAGAAGGTTGATGAAACTCTTCGAGATGAAGCGTGGGTGTTAGCCATGCAGGAGGAGCTGAATCAATTCACTAGGAACAATGTTTGGTCCTTAGTTCCGAAACCCCCTAAGAAAACCATCATAGGAACCAGATGGGTCTTTAAGAATAAGTTAGACGAATCAGGAAGAGTAAGTCGAAATAAGGCTAGATTAGTAGCACAAGGTTATAATCAGCAAGAAGGAATAGACTACAATGAGACATATGCTCCAGTAGCGAGACTTGAAGCCATTAGGATATTGCTGGCATATGCAGTTTGTCATAATATAAAGCTGTTTCAGATGGATGTGAAGAGTACCTTTCTGAATGGTTTTATAGACGAAGAGGTGCATGTTAAACAACCACCTGGTTTCGAAGATGTTAAGAATCCAGACTATGTCTATAGACTTCATAAAGCTTTATATGGACTGAAGCAAGCTCCTAGAGCTTGGTATGATCGTCTGAGTTCTTTTCTCTTAGAGAATGGCTTTAGTAGAGGTCAAGTTGATAAGACGCTCTTTAGGAAGAATTTTCAGAATGATTTTATTTTAATTCAGATTTATGTTGATGATATTATTTTTGGAGTTACTTTAAATAAGCTATGCATGAAGTTTGAGTGTCTAATGAAGAAAGAATTTGAAATGAGTATGATGGGTGAATTAAAGTTCTTTCTTGGGTTGCAAGTTAAGCAAACCGAAGAGAAAATCTTCATTCATCAACAAAAGTATGTGAAAGAACTGTTGTCTAAATTTGATATGCGTAATGTGAAGCCTATGGCGACTCCGATGCACCCTTCAAACCTATTATCGAAAGATGAAAATGGTAAGAAGGTGGGTCAAACCCTGTATAGAGGGATGATCGGTTCTTTACTGTATCTTACAACAAGTAGACCTGATATTTTGTTCAGTGTATGCTTGTGTGCAAGGTTTCAGGCCGATCCTAGAGAGTCTCATTTATTCTTTGTAAAAGAATTATGAGATATCTCGCAGGTACTACTGATCTTTGCTTAATGTTTGAGAAAGGTAAAGATTTTAGGTTAATCGGATATTGCGATGCGGACTATGCCGGAGATAGAATCGAAAGAAAGAGCACAAGTGGAGGATGTCACTTTCTTGGCGCAAACCTAGTTTCCTGATCAAGCAAGAGACAAAGCTCAATCGCTCTATCAACTGCTGAAGCAGAGTATATGTCTGCTGCAAGTTGCTGTTCACAGACGTTATGGATCAAATATCAACTTGAAGATTACTCAGTTCAAGAAGAGGAGATTCCAATCTACTGTGACAACACAAGTGCAGTCAGTCTGTCAAAGAATCCGATTCAGCATTCTAGAGTGAAGCACATCGAAGTTAGACATCACTTCTTGAGAGATTATGTTCAGAGGAAGGTGGTGCGTCTACAGTTCATCGAAACAGAGTATCAGTGGGCAGACATATTCACTAAACCGTTGAGTGAAGAATGGTTCCAAAAGATCAGATGCAACCTTAACATGGTTATGTTAAGTGAACAGTCAGGCTAAAGGGACGTTAAAACTAACGGCGTCAGGAACAGTGAGTTACAGTTGGTAACTTCTGTCACAAGAAAATTATGGAGGGAAAATCTGATAATCTTGAGGATCTTAATGATTCTAGAACACACCGGACTATACCCCTACAAGTAGCCTGAAGTTGATATCATTGCGGTTACTCACTTCTCTAGATGATTCATCTTGCTATCAAAATTCTCCAAATCATCCTACCTAAGACGAAAAGCTTACTAGAAACAGTTTCTCATTCAAACATGGAGGCAGCTATGATTTTCGGAAGGCATGTAAATTTCGAGTCATTGAAGAATGATGGTATGGACGTCGAACCAGAGATCGAAAGAGCTGGTTGGAAAAATTTCTTCCAGGTACGGGAATCAGTTTACACTGATGAGGTTTTCGATTTTTGGAAGAACGCCCAACTAGTAGACGATACAATAGACAACACTATTGTATCATCAGTAGACGGTATAACTATTGTTGTCACTAAGGAGCTGATAAGGAAGGTGACTGATTGTCCATCCATTGGTGAGACTCTGTCTACCAAGGTCGGTTGGATTTCTCAGGTTCGTATGAGAGAAGAAGATGTCAGAAGACAACTATATGGAGCCAACAACTCATGGGAGAGGAAGACCTCTAGTTTGGTTCCGAAAGCTAGGGTTCTTTATGCTATTCTGTTTAATTGCATTCTACCTAGGGCAGGTTCCAGACATTTGGTGACTACCCTGGATGAACAATGCCTGTTCTACCTGTTGAATCGCAGTCCCATTGATTTACCCTTCTTAATCATTCACTACATGATTAAGGGGATGAATGATACAAATAGTTATCCTTACGGGATGCTTCTAACAAGGATTTTCAAGGAATCCGGAGTCCTTCTACACAGAGGAATTAGAAGGATTGTACCAGTGAAGAGTACTATTGACGCAATTACTATACGGCGAATGGGTCTGAGGACTATTACTAAAGAAGAACCAGACTCTTCAAGGAGAACAAGAACTGAGGGGGAGTGTGTATCGAAGAAGTCTCCCGCTTCAAGTCTCCAAACTCCAGTGAGTATAAGATCGCCTGCGGATGAATTAAGAAGAATAACAGGAAGACCGCCGATAAAACATGCGAGTCCTAATACTGAAGCGAGTCTACCTAAAAGGAAAGAAGAAGGTGCGCCAAAAAGACAAGGAGAAAGTCTTTTCAGTGAAGTTACGAAAAAGGCGAAGAGATCACCGAGGATTCGAACTCTAAGGCAACAAGAAGAAAAGAATGCCAGAGAACAGAGTCAGGAACAACCCTCTCAATCTCGTGCACCTAGATCAACATGATCCTTAAGTTCTATTCTGGACGAGGATACAGCCAGAAAAGAAAAAGAAATTGAGAAGAAGAGAAAATCAGAATCTAGAAGAGAAAAAATCTCAAGTTCAGAAATCTTCAAGACTAACTAAAGCAGAAGATAAGACTAAGAAGATTAGTCGGAAGAAGACTGTGTCAACTGCTGGGGAGGTTAGTCGGAAGAAAGAAACGTTTGATGCTGCTCAACAAGAAAAAAAAACTGAGCACATCACAGTTCAGGAAATTCCCATTGCTCAACAGGAAGAACCAGTGGTGGAAAGCCTGGTTCAAGAAATTCCTATTGAAGCCAAATCAGAGGCAACAACAGATTCAGACTTGGATAAGGATGAACCTTGTCTGATGGTATACAACTATCATAAGATTTTGAGAAAACAGAAGCTGAAGATCAGAATGATTGAAGTTGTTACCAGAAGGAGAACTGCTATTGCAATCTGTTGTCAATCTGTGAAGAAAATAGTGGCTATGGTTCAACCTATGTCGATAAATAATGACATATGGGACATCATGAAAGAAAATGAAAAGATGTTCTACTATACTTTGAGGGATGCTGTTACCAAGCCATACCCTACAAAAATTCCCTGCAAGCCATGTACTATTTTTTCGATCACAGAAAAGACGAAAATAAAGGTTGCATTGGATATTCAGCCAAGATATCCTTTGAATTTGATTAAGGGGAAGGAAAAGATACTTTCTGATGAAGAAGCAAGTAATGATCTGTCCGCAGATCAAATAGCAGAAGAAGTGCGTAAGATTGATACTGCATACGCTGCAAATGAAGATAAAGACAGAGCTAGTTGTAGCTATACTGACAATCAAGAAGACTGTCCAGTGGGAGGAAGAGTATTCACAAGAACGTATACTGAATCTCTTGTCCAGACAGTTTTACGTATCAAGCCCTTATCTGGTACACTGTTTATTGAAGCTGAAGGCATACCCCTGCAAGGAAGACAGTTGTTGATGCTACCTGCTCCATTTGATTTAGATCTTCCTGAATCTAATACATTTATTCGTCCACCAACTATTGAAATCAATGATGAATACATTCCTACCTCTGATGCTTATACTACGACAATCCCGTTCACTACTCCCTCAACAGATGTTGATCAATCCTCCTCAACGTTGGACTCACAAGCTGAAATCAGTAGATTACGCGGTGAAGTCAATGAGATTAAGGAGACGATGAATGACCTGAAGAAGATGATGACAGAACTGTTGAAGAGCCATCATCGTTAATCATTTTTGATTATAACAAATAGAGGGAGAAGAGAAGAAAAGAAGAAAATGAACAAGGGGAGAAGAGAATGTACAAAAGAGAAGAGAATGTTCAGACAAAGGAAGGTGTGACTGAAAGGAAGAAGTTCTGCAGATAAGTTTTTCAAAACATTGTATTTTGTTTTCTTTTAGTATATAATTTGTTATCATCAAAAAGGGGGAGATTGTTAAGTCCAAATGACTTTACTTAGATTTGATTTTGATGTATAACAAAAAGAATCAATAAAAAGAAAAGCAAAACAGACGAAGTAAGTCAAACAGACGAAGTCAGACAGACGAAGTCATACTGAATACGATCTGATTTAAGACGCTAAGCAAAGCAGATGCAGACGCTAAGCAAAGCAGACGCAGATGCTAAGCAAAGCAAAGCAGAGGCAGACGCTAAGCAAAGCAGACGTAGACACTAAGCAAAGCAGACGCAGACGCTAAGCAAAGCAAAGCAGACGCAGACGCTAAGCAAAGCAGACGCAGATGCTAAGCAAAACAGACGCAGACGCTAAGCAAAGTAGACGCAGACGCAGACGCTAAGCAAAGCAAAGCAGATGCAGACGCTAAGCAAAGCAGGCGCAAACGCAGACGTAGATGCGAATAGTAAAACAGACGCTAATACAGACACAGTGATACAGACGATAAAAATACAGACGAAGAAACACTGTTGCAGAGTTCGAAAAACAAACGAAGGAGTCAGTTCGAGTTAGTTACAGAACTCAACTGATTAACAGTTTCTTTCAAGATCAAGAAACAAGAATCAAGAAGCAGTTGAAGACGAAGGCTATAAATACAAGTTGAAGTCATAGATTGCAAAGTTAGCCAGTTAGAAAAGGCAAAAAGCAAAAACGCTAGTGAATTTCTTTTACGCAATTACAAAAGAAATTTTGAGAGATTACTGTAGAAATTAGCCGTGAGCTAATATTGCTGTAACAAGTTCTTTTACTTTTGAGAAAGTAAAGCAGATAGCCTGCAGAGTCTTAGTGCCAAAGAATACTGACTATAGAGACCTGAAGAGGCTCGATCAAAGAATACTTGTAAAGTTGAAGAGATAGTGAAAATCTCAGAAGGATCTCTGAAGACTGGACGTAGCCCACGGTTTGGAGTGAACCAGGATAAATCCTTGTGTCGACCACTTCTATCTCTATCCTTACTTTAGATTCAAGTTTTCATTATTACTTAATTAGTAAACAAAGTTTTCTGAAAGTTTTGATTACTTAGAATCTATCAGTATTTGTTAAAAGAACTTTATTTCTTAACAAAACATTTTTTTAAGAATTTCAAAAAGGGGAATACACAATTCAACCCCCCCTTCTCGTGCATTCTATATCGTTTTATAAGTATTGTATTAACGTGTGATTCACTTCACTGTAGAGATCCAATTAAGTTGATTTTTGTTTCTAAATAAACTAGAGGCATGGATATACAAGTTATCTGAAGGAATCGAATTTCAATTCAGTCCCTAAGATTTTCAATTTCTGAATTGAAGTATTAAAGTTATAAGAATATATAAGGGCAAATTGGGCATGACACTTAAGATTATAAGACTTAAGGCTTAAAGGAAGGGGCAAAATGGACATTGCATCCTCATTAAGGGTATAAAAAGAAGAAGAAATGGGTGTTTTGTTGGAAAAGGAAAAAGAGAGTCGTAGAAGAAGAAGAGAAAAAGAGAAAATTAGGGTTTTGAAAATTTTGAAGATTTTGAAGACTTTGAGGCTAAAGCAAGTAAGTCCATCTTGTTTTGGTTAGATGAAACCCCAAATATAGCTTAACATGTGTGGAAAGTGTTAGTGAATGTTATATTGCAAGTGTTCTCTTTTAGGGTTAGTGATCCAAGATAGATTTTGATGTTTTGTTAATGATATTGGTTTGAAATGAGCTTGGAAATGAAGTAGAAGAGATGTTTTAATGTTAATATAGGTTATATTTGAAAGATGGGAAGTGTATGGATGATGAATGTTAAAAAAAGCTCTTCAGAATGAGTTTCTGAGAACGTTCGCCGTGGTGAACTGCTGGCCTCGCCGCGGCGCATACCATCAAATTCGTCGCGGTGAGTTTTTTTACGCCCCGGCGAGGACCCATTTTCCTACACAGACATGCTTTGGTATTTTGGGCATAACTTTTTTTGTAGGTGTCCAAATGAGGTGATTTTTAATTCGTTATAAACTAGAGACATAGGGATACAATTTTTGTGAAGAAATAAAATTGAAATTCAGTCTTTAAAGATCTAAAATTTTGGATGGAATTTGAGTATAGATTATATTGTCAGCATAAGGTTAGTCCCAACATGTTTGGGGTATAACTTCCATGTTTCTGAAACAAATTGAATGATTTTGGAGTCATTAGAAACTTAAGACAATGGGGAACATTTTTCTAGAAGAGAATATTATCAGATTTTGTCATTTACCTGATCAGAGTGATCATGGAAAATTGACTCGAATGTTTGGACTTTTGGAAGAGTTTGAGTTTTTAGAATTTATCTTAGTGAATATGCAATATATGGGTCCTCAAATTGTATTCCTATTGAATGAGAATTTTTGCATTTGATAAAGAGAATCAAGGAAGGCAAGAGGATCAAGAGAAGAGGCATCTTTTAAGCATGTATCCAAGCAAGGAATTCAGGTGGGTACATGTTTATAATAGAATCAATAAGCCACTATGATTTTTTTTCTTTAAATCAAAGAAGTTTTCTGATTTTAAATGGCATCATAAGTGTTGCATCTATTGTTATGAATGATTTGAGCACATCTTTGATGATTCGGTATAAGAACTTTTTTGATGAATTTCGAAATATATTTTATGTTATGCCTTGAAACATGTCATGGCATTTTGCATGAATGAAAAGATAGAAAAGCTCTAAAGTTAGAGCATTTGATAAAATGATTTGAGCATGAAATGAATATGTGCTTTGTTTGGGCAAGAGAGGAACGTTTCGTTAGTCACGTGCACGTCGACATATAGCCTTCTCCCGGCTGCCAGCTTGAAGTCACGAGATCCTGAGAAATAGGACTCGTTTTTTTCACAGTATAAACTTTTGTTTATCCGTTTTGTTCCACGGAACTCTCAAGACATTTGTTGTGCTTTGCATATGTGAATTGCCAAGTTGATACATTCATGATTTGCAACTTATGGATTTTGGCTGAAAGCCTAGAAAACATACGTTTTATAAACTCAATGAAAGTTTTCTAAGACAAGTGAACTGTTTTCAAGGTTTTTGCTTATCTTTTATTATAAACGTGTTATCCACGAGCTGTAAAGCTCACCCCCTTTTCATCCCCATCTCTAGGTATCAAGATGGAGATCGGATGAAAGAAAGTCTAGACGTCCGTTCGTTATGTATATGATGGGCTTTTAAGTTAATTTGTTGTAAGATTTAGATCTTTGGCATGTTGAGAATTTTTGGGATTTTTGTATCTTGTGCATTTTGGATTTCGATATTGATGTTGTAACATGGCTTGGAATGCCATTAAGATTTTGTCAGCATGTATTTCATGATGTAAATGAATTATGGATTTGTGTATAGAATCGAAATGTGAATGTGCCTTGTATATTGAAGTACGATGTGTGTATATGAATGTGATTAATTGTGTTTAGATTCTGGACAGAAGGTCTGATGATTGTGTGGGTTGGTTTGATATATATAGAAGTGCTACTTATGTATGGCTTGATTGTGTATAAGTCATGTATGAGTTTTTATGGCAAAAGAAATTAATACTAAGATTTTGATTAAATTGATGAGTTTTTGATTGATGTATGAAGGATAAAATGTATCGAGGGATAGATAAATTTTCCTATTGGAGATTTGAATTTGCTTTGATTAAAGAATGGGAAATATAAGAAGAATCTTATGAATTGAGTTTTAATTGAGGATGAATTTCCAAAAAGGGAAATTGAAGTGCTTTGTATGAGATTTGAAAAAAAAAGTATACCGAATTGGGTTGGTTTAGATTAGGTGTGTCTTGAGTTTCTAACGCTATTTTTCTCCTAAGTTTGCGTTTCTCGGATGTCGGAATTCGGTTTTCAGTGTGATTGATACGTTCCGTCCTTTCGATTCCGCTTTTGATTTGTTTTCGTTCGTTTCTGCCGCTCTGTTTTTGATTTGTGTTTCCGTTTTTAGGTTGGGGTTGGGTTCCAAAATCGGGTCCCAACATAGGTGGTATCAGAGCAAGAAAAGATTACAAAAAACTACGCTTAAGTATGATGGTATTTTGTTTCGAGGTTGGGTTCCGGAAACGGGGCCCAGCATATCCTCCTCATTAGCAACAATTTTGGCCACATACCATTATAGTTGGGTGAACTTCAGCTCGTATTCACTCACACTCAAGTCCCTTTATGTGAGATTTAGGAACTCCCTAGCCTTCTCTTAGATATAGACCCTCAAGAAGTATTTCCTCCTGAAAGCTTCCAAAAAGTCTCTCCATGACAACATCAGAAGTATATCCTAGCTTTGGGGCACTGATTCCCACTAATGAAGTGCATCCCCTTGCAACAAGCTAACTGCATAATCCAACTTATCTTTATCGGAGCACTTTATCTGAATCAGAACCCTTTCAGTCCTCTTTAACCAGGCTTCAGCCTCTTTCGGATTTATATTTCCACTAAAATCTACAGCTCCATACTCGTGGAGCTTGTCATACTGTCCACTTCTATCTACTAAAGATGGCATCGACACTTGTGACCCTTAGCCCATGGTATATGTGAAAGCTTGAGCAAAGGTTTGAAAGAACCGCGGGTCCATAGTAGGCATAGGAGGAGGAGGCGATGGCATTTCATGTTGCACACTAGATGCCTCGGAATCAGGAGCAAACTATGTCCCAGCATCTTGAGGGACATATGATTCATCTGTGCTCCCTTGGAGAGAACTTGATCGAGTTATAGCCCCTTGAGTTCTCTTTCGAGGCAACCTTTCCCACTCCTTCAATTTAAAACCATTGAAAATATTTAGTTTATGTAAAACAGTTTTAAATCATGTAAAACAATTTAAATCACATAAAACAATTTCAAATCTTGTACAACAATTCAAAACAAAGCAAATTATTCACTTTAAAACAATGCATGTTCATTTCATGTTTTAGAATACCCACTTTATGCCTAGGATACTCCTAAACCTAGTCACTTTGATACTATAAGTGTTGGACATCCCGCCCTTGTGGGTCACGTGCCTGACGTCCTAAGTGACGTCTAAACGCTTATCCCATAAGGGTGGCAAGCCCCCACCATGACAAATATCATAATAACTCACTTATCCTATTTCCATATATATTTTGGGAAACTCCAAACTAGAAATTCAATTTGACTTATTCAGAACATTTGTGGTTCTATGTCTCTAGTTTATTTAGAGACAAGAGTCATCCCATTTGGAGATCCCATAACAAAGTTATGGCTAAAAGAATCAAATAGGATTTTGACATCAATCATATTGCACCTGTCTTGGGGCAATTAGCATAATTGTCATTTGGGATATTAGATTAAGATCATCTTAAGACGTTTTGATAGAAGACTTCGAGCTCCACAATTTTCATGAAGTCCTCAAAGACAAATTCTATCATCTGAAGGGTTAAAAATGGAACAGACAATATGATCAGACGAATAATGTACGAAAGAAGAAGTTTAGGCCACATAAGTAGAAAGCAGACGAAGCAAAGAGCAGACGAATCAGAGTCAACATAAGATGAAGCAAAGTCAACTTAAGATGATGCAACCCTTAAGATGAAGTAGAGTCAACTTAAGATGAAGTAGAGTCAACTTAAGACGTTGCAATTCTTAAGATGAAGCGGAGTCAACTTAAGACGAAGCGGAGTCAATTTATGATGAAGCAAAGTCAACTTAAGACGATGCAACTCTTACAGAGTCAACTTAAGATGAAGCAAAGTCAACTTAAGACGATGCAACTCTTAAGACAAAGCGGAGTCAATTTAAGATGAAACAAAGTCAACTTATGATGATGCAACTCTTACAGAGTCAACTTAAGACGAAACAAAGTCAACTTAAGATGATATAACTCTTAAGACGAAGCAGAGTCAACTTAAGACGACGCAAATTCAACTTAAGACAATGCAACTTTTAAGATGAAGCGGAGTCAACTTAAGATGAAGTAAAGTCATCTTAAGATGATGCAACCTTTAAGACGAAGCGGAGTCAACTTAAGACGAAGCGGAGTCAACTTAAGATGATGCAACTCTTAAGACGAATGTCGTCATCACAAATAATATGATGTCATCACAGATGATACAATTTTATAGACAATATGACGTCATCATAGACGATACGTCTTTACAGACGATACCATTTTATACTCCTAAACATCTCCCCTTCTAAGGACCATAACTTTTAACCCAGATGTCCAAAAATTTTATACTATATACCATTGGAAAGCTAGAAAGATGATCTACAACTTTCTAGAAGGCGCATTTGCTTAAAGCTACCTAGATTAATCCAAGTTTTCCCTTGACGTTCGAACATGAACTTTTCCCTTATAAAAACTTAAAAATGCAATGAACAAACTTGAGAGAGAGAGAGTATCATGAGCAAAATGCAATTATATTCCATTTGCATCAAAAGATAAGAGTTTTACAAAGATTTCGTGGGCATTTCAAGCTGCAAATACATTAATATCTCAAAATCCCAAAATACAAAAGATACATGAATCATGAGTTGCTCAAAATGCAACTAAAGCCTTGTTTTACAAGATTTGCTTCAAATATAAAATAAACAAAGATCGGAGTGATGCCTTGACCTTTGACTACTCGATATCTTGCTCATCACTTGGATATGGGAGAGGAGAGTAGGGGGTGAGCTTAAAGCCCATGGGTAACAATTTTATAATTGGTAACAAATGAAACCATTTATAAAGTCATTTCCAATGCAGAAATTCACGTTTATGCAAAATGTGTATGCATCACTGTTATTAACTTATCATGAACACATAGCATATCAAAATGGTTTGGGTAGATCCATAAACATGATGCACTACACATTTCCACATAATGGTCTTGTGTAGTCGTAAATTTGAGGGAGTCCATGAAGGAGTTCCGTGCCACTAGCGGGCAGGCGGGAGAAGCCTATAACTTGGTCAACGTGCACGTGACGATTCTTGAGGGACTACCACATACCTACGTAACACATATTTCATAACTTGTAAACTTGTTGCCCAAAATGACACTTTTTGAAAACTTGTATTTCATGAGTACGAAATATTTCATATGCATTTTCAAAACTTGATTTAGTAAACTTGCTATTCTTTCAAAAATCATTTCCATCATCAATTAACACAATTCATAGACAAACATGTAGAACATTCTTACAACATTTAAAGAGTAATAAATGTACATGAATAAAGTAGTTGAAAGTCATTTATTGTCATTTCTTGAAAGAAACTTTAATGGCTTATTACTTAATTATAAAAGTGAAACTCACCTTGAAATTTCCTTGCTTAATGAAATGGCTTAAGGGTGTCTTTCCTCTTGCTTCTCTTTCCTCTCTCTATCCCCATAATGATTGCACAATGTCTATTTTGCCCTTCATTAAAAACCTTATGGTTTCTAAACATATGTGACTTGCCAAATTTGCCCTTACACACTCTTACTACTTTAATACTTCAATTCCTTTAACCTATGTCATATTATCTTACCTACGTTAACAAGCTCATTAATTTCAACATATATTAATCTAGCGAGACCCCAAAACTAATTTAATCATGCTTATTTATAAAAAAAATATCAGGGGCCAATAGATATGCATGAACAGATAAAGGAGTTGTGACCAGAGTGACCGACGTGAAAAAGAGCTTTAAGCTCGAAAATGTGTGTACAGAGCCACAGACTCAACGATTAATAGGCTCAGTATCCACGATGGGTACATGGCAATATCTAAAATGAGTCTGGTATCTACAATGGATATGAAATAGTTAAATAGGCGCTCGATTACAACAAAATAAAAAAGTGGAGTCTCATGTATATTGCATACATATATTTACATGTATCAAGTGTTGCATATCACTACTAGTGTACATATTAATGATATGAATGATTGAGGTAAATGATTGGATTGTTCTGAAAAGATTATTTGATATGTTTGTACTATAATGTGCTTGATAAGATATGATGTATGTCGTGATTTGTTATACAAAATTGTATGAGATTTGATCTAATTGAGGTGATATACTGATTGAACTGTGCTATACACTTATTGTTAGAGTAGTGCCCTGAAGGCAATCGCCTTTAGCGCATTTTGTACAAAGTTGTGTACATACTTTATGAATAAATAAAGAAAGACATATTTCATTAACTTGCTGTTCATTATTTATGAATGGATATTGATCTATAAGCAAATTAATGAAGTCCATGATATATGACATAGCATGAAGGAAATTGTGATGTGATCATACTATCGAGATTCCTATCATGTACAATTATGTCAAGATCTAAATTATCCCTAGTCATAGGATTCGAGATGGACATCGGTAATCCGGAGAGACTAGTACATCTCAAGCTCCTTGATTTGATCAGCGGTGGATCTCAGAAGCTGTAAATATGAGATATTTAGGGTTGAGATGTGGATGCTTACTAGAGGTAGTAAGTACATTGGATGACCTGCTATGAGATCATCACATGGATGTCCTATTCTAATGTCAGTGATAATCTCATCATAGCAATGGTGCAAGTATCCTTAGACTTGAGGTGCTCAAGGATATCGTGGATACTGATTCTGTGCTTTGACTCCATTCCTTGTTGCCTTATAGAGGTCGCTCATAGGGTGGTGATTGGGTACAGCTTGAGGTATTCAAAGGTAATTAAGTAGCCAATAGAGGATTCACCACTTCTGTGATAGCAGAAGATGATACCCATGGCCTCTTGTCAGGGTCATTACTTGGAAGTCTCGTCGGAGCATATATGTCATGAAGAATGTCTTCATTGACATATTAAGTAATGAGTCCCGTGACAAGAACTCGATATCACTGACTAGATTTGACTTAGTCGGTCTAGTAAGAGTTGACACATTGCCCATACTCATAACCAAGTGGGGTATAGCATGGTGAAAGGACGAATTGCACGGTAATTGTCTATGGAAAGGTTCGTGATATGGTTCATGATGAATACATGTTCATTCGTCAAACCAATTACTTTCCGGTCAATTGGGGGTCATGATGTGTTGCTAGATACCGATCATGACTTGCTTAGATTAAGTGTTAATCTAAGTGGCCAACATAACCGGGAACCTAATGGGTCACACGCATAAGAGTGTCTCAGAGAATTCGTAAAATAGTTTTGGACAGAGTTCCAATATATGGAGATCAAAAGGATTAAATGGATCCCGATGAGATCGAGATATGTCTCGATGAGATCACGACATCGATATTGCTGAAAAATATTTCGGGGTTTTCCCATATGGGACCGGTGAGGCGGTAGGACCGACCCCAGTGTGACTGGACCACTTCAGCATTTATATATATATATATATAATTAATTAAAGAATATATATATATATATATATAAAGTAGCTAACGTGGATGGCAAAAGAAGCTTCCATCTTTTGCCTTGTCATCTTTACATTAAATGGTAAGAAGACAAAATGAAAGAAATGAAGATGAGTGTGGTCGTTGGTTGAATGAGAAGAAGAGAAGTTTGAAAGGAAAATAGTTTTCCTCTCATCTCATCATCGTTCTTCATCATCTTCAAGCATTTTCTTATTCCTCTTCATCGTGATTCATAGCTCTCCAAGGATAAAGGTAGGAGCTAGCACTCTTTACTTTGTTCTAGCTATTCCCGGGTCAAAGGGTTTGTCCCGGTTAGGTTCTCCGATCTCTGCGTGGATACCGTTAGAGACGGTCTCCTTTGGCCGTTATGGTTTGAGTTTGTTGTATAGACACATGGATCCTAGCTTTCGGGAAGGTTCCGGAACAAAAATTTTTGTTTTCCACACCGTGGGCATGTGATGCTCACACCGGGATTTTCCTACAGTGGTATCAGAGCCACTTGTGTCGTATATAACGAAGAAACCATGACTAGGTCGGAGTTGCCTATTGCTTGTGACAATGATGCATGTTGATTGTGTGAATTTCGAATTCAGTGTAGAAATATTGTTTTCAAAATTTTCTTGCCCAGATATGTTCACAAGATGTTTTTGCATATGTATGTTGAAGCTCGGAATTTATCAATGTGATTTGATATGGTTTTGCTAATTTATTCCCCAATGTTCTGGTTGCTGTCTTTGTGCACATTCAATGAACAGGTATGCTTATAAATTCGAGAATAAATTGTAGAATTTTTTTTTTTGGATTTTATTTTACCAAAATGTCTCTAAGATGTTTATGAATGTCTATGATAATGGAAAAATGTTTTAGAGGTGATTTACTATTTATTTGAGAATTTATTGTGTGCTTCTGGGAATAACTGTGTTGCAAAACACAGATTCTACATTGGCTTTGTTGCTGAGGTTGGATAAGTTTTTGTTGGAAATAAATCCTGAAAAAATTCATGGAACATTTTGTGAACATTTTGTAACCTCTTTAATTTTCTCATAATTTATTGAAATTGTTTCAATGAGTTTTTCAAGCAAAACACAGAGCTTGGCAGTTTTGAGAAAGTTGCTGGAGCTGTTTTGTTTGAAATGTAAAATTGTGTATTTCTCAATTCCAATGCCTTGGATCATTTTTAATGTGATTAAAAATGTGTTATATTGATGTTGTATGCTTTCCAAATTGAATTTCTTGAAATTGGGTTTCCAAATATTTTTCGGATGTCAAATGTGTCACATTAGCGTCTCGTTAGTGTATTTCATTGTCTTGATTATTTTGGCCGTCACAAATTTTGTGACATGTGCCGAAGTAATCTTGATAAAGTTTAGACTACCTAGAGATACTTAGGGTGATAGTTTGATATTCTCAAATTATTTGGAAATCTAAATGAATAAGAGTGTATTCATCAATTTCAAGTTTTTTCATGTATAGTTTGACTATATATGGTAAGCATGGAACAATGAAAGTGTTTCATTGGTACATCATAATAAAGGATATTATACTTGGTATTATGAATTGGAACTGCACGGATTGAGAAATTAGCCGATTAGATAGCTATTCCACATGGATAAGTCGACTAATAAAGATATAAGTCGACTTGTCCATGCACTGTAGATGCATAAGTCGACTTGCACAATGGTACAAGTCGACTTGTTCGTGCACAGCTGCATAAGTCGACTTACACATGCATAAGTCGACTTACACACTAGCATAAGTTGACTTACACATGCATAAGTCGACTTACACATTAGCATAAGTCGACTTACACATATACAAGTCGACTTACAACATGCAAAGGTGGGATGATGGATGATTTTAGGTATAGATTCAATGTGATTGATGAATTGCCCTAAATCATTCCATATAGTCATGGTGACTATAATCCTACGGCTTGGAGGAGAAGAAGATGAGACTTGAAAACCCTCACATATCATATGAAAACTAACGCCTTCCATTAATATGGGGAGAACCAGAATTCTTATAGAGTTGGGTTGTTGGGTAAACCCAAGCTCACTCTATACGGATATGTTCGAACCATGAAAATAAGATTTTCGGATTAATGGGTCGGTTTTCACTAGAAGCGTTGATTTGTTGAGTAAACTCAAGGTCAATGTGGACAGAGGCGAAATTGGGCAGTGTGCATCAGATGTACGCGCATCAAGAGTTGATAACCCAATGTGTGTGCCTATATCACGAGTTGATAGCACTAGTCGATAGTTGCATCTATGAAGCAATTGGTATGACCGATACCTGCCGATAGATCTAAGGTGGCTTGTTGGGTAAACCTAAGGTCATTTTAGTAATGTCGGATATCTATGATGTAGTTGGTATGACCGATACCTACCGATTGACCTAAGGTGGCTTGTTGGGTAAACCCAAGGTCATTTTAGTAATGTCGGATATCGACCCACTAGGACATTTTGTCATAATGTTTCTTGGATTCGAACTGAGGGTTATGAATTCTTTGAAACTAGTGGGAGCCATATGCATGTCATTCAAGTCCTTATGATCATGCATGTAATTCTACTTTAACATTCTTTCTCTCTTTTCCCTATAGGTTATTGAAGATGACTTCCAGTGTGAACTTGCGCTCGCTTATGGACTCGAACAAATTAACTGGACCTAACTTTCTAGATTGGCTGAGAAATCTGAGAATTGTTCTCAGGTCAGAGGAACTGGGATATGTCCTATATGTTCCACTTCCTGATCTACTCACATCGATGCTTCGATGAGGATCGAAAGCATATCGTAAGCATCTTAAAGATAGTGACATGGCTACCGCATTATGCTTGCCTCGATGTCACCAGAGTCTGCAGTAAAGATGAGTCTATGGATGCTAATACCATAGTGTTTCATCTTAGAGAACTGCTTGATGAGCAAGCTCGATGCGAAAGGTTCGAGACCTCGAGGCTACTCTTCACTACTAAGATGACTCGGGTTCATCTGCAGCAAGATGCATCAAGATGAATGGGTATATTGAGAGGTTGGCTGTCTTAGGTTTTGTTATGGATTATGAATTAAGTGTTGACTTAATTCTGGTTGGATTGTCTGATAGTTATTCACAGTTTGTGTTAAACTATCGGATGAACCAAATATCTACGACAATCCCTGAGTTGATCAATCTGCTCAAGACAGCAGAGCAATCTATCAAGAAGGATAGCAAGCAAGTGCTTATGGTGGACTCTTCTTCTGGTTCAAAGAAAAAGAATCTAAAGAAGAAAAGGTCTAAGAAACCAAAAGCAAGTGCAGCCAAGAAAAAACCAAAGAGACTGCACCAAAAGGAACTTGCTTCCATTGTGGCAAGACTGGCCACTGGAAGCGGAACTGTAAAGTCTATCTGGAAGAATTGAAGCAGAAGAAGGCATCAGATGCCTCGACTTCTTCAGGTATGTTTGTCGTTGAGGTTAATACTGTTTCTGACCATAACATATGGGTATTAGATACCGGTTGTGGCTCACACATATGCAATGATATGCAGGGCCTCAGGGACAGTAGACAACTTATGAAGGGAGAGATAGACCTGCGTGTAGGAAATGGAGTAAGAGTTGCTGCATTAGCCGTAGGCACTTACTTTTTGTCACTCCCCACTGGGCTTGTAATTAAATTGGATGAATGTTATTTTGTACCTGTATTAACAAAGAACATATTATCTATTTCTTGTTTAAATAGAGCTGGTTTCCATTTGACTTTTAGTAACAATGGTTGTTCTATTAGTTTGAATGGAATGCTTTATGGTACTGGTACATTATGCAATGGAATTTACATATTAGATATGTCACATCCAATTATGAATGTCAATGACACGAAAAGACATAAACGAGATAATTTAAAATCAACTTACTTATGGCATTGTCGCCTTGGCCATATAAATGAGAGACGCATAGCTAAGCTCCATAAGAGTGGAAGTTTAGGGTCATTTGATTATGAATCATATGACACATGTGAATCTTGTTTATTAGGCAAGATGACTAAATTACCCTTTAAGGGAAAGGGTGAACGAGCGACTGGAGTATTAGACCTAATACATTCAGATGTATGTGGTCCGATGTCCATCCATGCCAGAAGTGGTTGTCTTTACTTCATTACCTTTATCGATGATTATTCTCGATATGGGTACTTGTATCTGATGAGATACAAATCTGAAGCATTTGAAAAGTTCAAACAATTCAGAAATGAAGTAGAAAACCAACTTGGGAAAAGTATCAAGACATTACGATCTGATCGTGGTGGGGAATACTTAGACCAACAGTTTTTGGATTATCTCAGAGATAATGAGATATATATATATATATATAATTAATTAATTAAAGAATTAATTAATTAATATATATATATATATATGCCATACGTGGAAGGAGAGGAGGAAGCTTTATCTTAAACTTTATATATATATATATATAAAGTAGCTAACGTGGATGGCAAAAGAAGCTTCCATCTTTTGCCTTGTCATCTTTACATTAAATGGTAAGAAGACAAAATGAAAGAAATGAAGATGAGTGTGGTCGTTGGTTGAATGAGAAGAAGAGAAGTTTGAAAGGAAAATAGTTTTCCTCTCATCTCATCATCGTTCTTCATCATCTTCAAGCATTTTCTTATTCCTCTTCATCGTGATTCATAGCTCTCCAAGGATAAAGGTAGGAGCTAGCACTCTTTACTTTGTTCTAGCTATTCCTGGGTCAAAGGGTTTGTCCCGGTTAGGTTCTCCGATCTCTGCGTGGATACCGTTAGAGACGGTCTCCTTTGGCCGTTATGGTTTGAGTTTGTTGTATAGACACATGGATCTTGGCTTTCGAGAAGGTCCCGGAACAAAAATTTTTGTTTTCCGCACCGTGGGCATGTGATGCTCACACCGAGATTTTCCTACACTTATAATGTTTATGTTCTATTTTGAGTTAGCACATTGATGATGGTTCACTCACTGAGTTCACAAAACTCATCAAAAACATTATTTTTTAGGTACTGAGGGGACCTAGCTTCTAAGGCAATTTAGTAGCAGTCTAGTATTGTCAATTTTGGAGTCAGGAATGGCTCAAATGTAACAACCCATTGCCATAGAGTATATACTCGAATATTCAGAGGACATTCGAGTACATATCCTATGACAATGGTATGTTAGAGCAAACATAATCTCTTAAATGGCATCCTAAAAAATATACAATACTTAAAACCTCACACTTCATTTCATTCATGAGAAGTTTACAATCCCTTATACAAAAGTTCTATACGTTAAACAAACTATAAAATACAATCTGTAACTCCTCTGATGTCAGCTGACAGACCTTTGAGTCATATCTTAATCCAAAATGTTCCTTTAGAAAATCTTAGGAACTAGGTCTCCTGTATCGTACCTGAAAAGCCATGTTGTAATTTGTGATGAGTTTTACAAACTCTACGAGTGAACCATCATTGATGATCTCACTCTGATAAAATACACAAATATCACACAACCAACCATTTTCACAAACATTTTCCATCTCAATAAGACATAATGAATGCCATACATTTCATATACATTCTTTCAAAATATGTATAACCCAATCAATCACATTATCACGACCTATCACTTTATCATCACAAAAATTGTAGAAATATGTATTAAGTTTAATCTAAAACTAAAATCAATTTGGATATCAACAGATCAAGTTATGGCCAAAATATTGATGTCTGTTTAGTGAAACCTGTTCAGTGACACCTCTATAATTAACTCACGTCTTACACCTTATTCATACCCTAATTAGACCTGAATTATACTCTAATTCCTCATCAATATCATCTCCAATTCTAGTTCAAAATTATTCAATTGATAGCTCACAGCTCATTGTCTTTCATGAATCAAAAATCAAACTAGAAACTATTACATTATTATGCATATAGTCTTAGTTATTTCTCAATTCAAGCACACTTAATTAACATCTTTCTTTAGCATAAATATACCTTCATTATAATTTAAATCCAAACCTAATTCATCCATAAATCAATTTATATCTCACAGTTTTCATCCATAAAGAGCAAGCATAGAAAACTTCCAAGTTCAATCAACATATTTCCAGCACATATCACCACCAACATTACATGCATTTCATTCCAATTCAAGCATGATTCACATACTATTAAGCTTGCCATAAATATCATATTGCTACTTACTTATTAAGCTAACAATTCAGCTTAAAAATCCAGATTATACTAGCCCTCAAAGTAGTCAAAATTCATCACAAACTCAAGGTGAAGATGAGTTAGTTTCGGTAAAAACATAAGACAACAAACAACTAGTTTCTTAGCTGTTTTGCGAAAGGTTAAGGTGTGAATTTTGTATACCAATTTAGCTAGAGTAAAAACTAGAATGCAAAAAAAAGTTTCAAGCAATTTCAGTGGGGAGAGGCAAGGGAAATAGCAGAAATGTTGCTACTAGAATTTGCTTCATCAACATGCTAGGTGTTACCAATTTTCAAAGACATATGTCTTAAGGCATGGAATCCACTTGGCCATTTCATATGCTGCCATTAATCCACACATTAAATTGCCATATTTCACCAATTAATTAGACCATATGTCTCATTATAATTATTCCACATGTCACATAATAATTCGTCCATTTGTCAATTAATTACTAGTCCATTTGTCACTAATTTAACTATGTCAACTATCACTCAATTGTAGGCGTAATCATCCTAATTTTCATATATCAACTTTTCTTACCACTTTTCATTTTTTAGATCAAATGTACATTTAATTCATTAATCTCTCAATCAATAACATTTAATCCCAATTTACTAATTGAAATCTAAATATACCAAAATTCAAGACATACCAAATCACAATTCACATCATGTTCACTTAACTTCTTTCATACCTCGGGATAAGTCAATTGAGTGCATAAGCTATTTTTGTAATGTGTACAAATATCGATTTGTGTATGAATTCTAATGTTATGCATTTATATGCAATACTTAATCTAGGGTTAAACCCTAAGTATATACTGAAAAATAGGATATCACATTAAAGGTTTGATCAGTTGATGCCTGAGGAATTTAGATAGATTGTTTCTGTTAGCATCTCATTTCATGTTAGATATTTTATAAAGAACAATAAACTCTCAAATATTTTTGTAATGTAAATCTATGGATTATGAGATGTAATGACAAAGTAAGTTTGGAATAAGGAGTTTTGATCTTTGGAAATGTTTATTTTTTGTATGATGTCATAATAAGTGAATATGATTGCTCTAACACGCTATTCTTATAGGGTATGTTCTTAAATGTCCTTTGGATGTTCGGGCATATACGCTATGATAGTGGGGTGTTACAATTTTTGGTATTAGAGCATGGTTTGACATCCTTAGAGATATATAAGAGCATTTAGACATGATATATAGTGAGAGACTTGAGTAGTGATGACCTTTATTGTTTGATATAGGTCATCCGCTACAAGAGATCGAGTCACAGAGTTAATTGATCTTGAGCCCATAGGCACCATTAGAGAGTCTCCAATACCTTAGTTTGAACAAATGCCTTCGAGAATTCCTGAGAGGAGGGAAAGGAGGTATGATAAACTTAGAAAGCAAGAGGATGTAGACTTTTATAGAAGTACAGACCCTGTAAAGGTAGAACGCTGGTTGGAAAGAACTAAATGGGTGTTTGAACAAATGGATTGAAAGTTTGATGAAATATTCAATTGTGTAGTCTCATTACTGTAAGGTCTAATTTATTAGTGGTGGAAGACTGTTCCCGCAGTTTCGCCTGACCTTATAAACTGACATGGGAAGACTTTTCGAGGATCTTTTGAGGAGAACTATGTGCCTAAGATTTACCTAGATAGGAAGATGAAAGAGTTCCTAAATCTAAAATAGGGAAGTCTTACTGTAGCTGAGTATAAGGTGAGTACTCCAGTAGGAAGTACTACAGTGAGTGGGGAAGTCTATAAAGGGTGTATCATTCAGATTGATCTGACAGAGTTGAAGGTTGACTTGATAGTATTATAGTTGAAGGAGATATCTCATAGGTATGGACTGACTTATTGCAAATAGGGCGGTAATAAATTGTTATACTAAGGAAGTGACTATTGAATCGCCTAATCAACCAAGAGTGGGATTTTGAGGTATTAGTCAAGTGGTGCCATCTAGGCTAATTTCCTTAATGATTGCTCTTAGACTGATTCGAGGTAGATGTGAGGCTTACTTAGCCTATGTAACTGACACCCAAACTGAGTAGACAGTACGAGATATTCCTATTATTAGGGATTTCCCAAATGTGTTTCCCACTGAATTGCCATGATTACCCTCGAACACGGAAACAGAGTGTAACACCCACATAATACCCCCTGGAGGATATGTGGATGCTACACAAAATAGTACAAACAATCCAAAATATTTCACGGAAGCATAGCATTCAAAAATAAACATTTCCAAAAACAAACGAAACATTTCACCGTGCATTTTCAGAATCTCAACAAACATACAATACATATCATAATTTCATAAACCAGCCTGAATTAAGGTTATTACAAACCTTCAAACAAAAACCTAAAGTTTTATACATAACTAAGCTATACATAAACTGACAACTCGTAATAATGAATCATGTAACAACATCAACATGCATTCAAAGATTTTTTTAACAGTAAGTCGAACAAAATGCATTTCAGAACAGATTCTTATAAATAACAGAACTGTATAACATAAGAGGGTATAAACCCTTCAAAATTAGAACATAATTTAGTTTATGTTAACATTAAACAGATATCATAGTACAAAACAAGATGACTACTAAATCCATTTATAGAGGCGGGTAACAAGACTTATACAGGAGAGACTGAAGTCTCAACACTGAAGTGTCTAGGAGAGACCGAAGTCTCGACACTGGAGTGTCATAGGAGCAGCTGTAGACCCTTCTAGACATGCCTATTTACCCACAACTAGGACTCAACAATTTTAAAACAAAACAAGGTCATTTCAGACATTACATGTGCAAAGCAAGTAGTCAATCATATTCACATGAAAAAGCGCTTCCAATGATATAAACATGCATCAAACGCCTCGGACAATCATTGTCCGGAATTCAGAACACAATCAGCATAAATCAAAATTCAACAAGCAGAACAAAGTAAGGAAAATAACACTTTAATATCTCATTCATCAATCAGTACCTCGGACCTTTATGTCTGTAATCAGTACACAATTCAGTACACATTCATCAATATCAATTTTAATTCAATAATAAATACAACAAATCAAGGTGAGACCATCTTAGGTTACCACAAAATTTACTGTCTAAATTACTTACAATTGCTCCCGTTTGCTTATTGCCTTGAAGTCTCGGCAATATCTGGAAGTGGTCATTCTATGCGTTCCTCTATAACATTTAACACATATACAAATCACTATTGTGCATGATTAAGAATTCATTTTTGTATACTGAATATGTATAATGCATATTCATGACAATTCCAGGTATCTTATTGTAATTTTTATCATCAAACCGATCAGATATCAAAGCCCTCATTAAAACATTTGGTACTTATAATTTGGACCAAAATAAAACAATGTGAAATCAATTTCATAACCTAAGTGACCACTTCAGATTTTCTACCCATATGATTTTGGGTTAACTTTGCATAATTAATCTAGTAGGGTAAATGACAAAATTAGGCAACACTTTCTTCTGGAAAGTTGTTCTACAGTGTCTCAAGTTTCTAATGACTCCAAAGTAATCCAATGTGATTTAGTATTCAAAGAGTTATACACAAAATACCACAAACTATACACATTTGAACTTTTAGCTAGTACATGATCATACTCTCTATTTTCACAACTCATATCTTTCAGCTTAGATATCCAAAAAATACAAAATTTATACCAAATTAAAGCTAAGAGAATAAGATACAACTTTGGTGAAGACACCTTAGTCTAATTTGGCCTATATCAATACATTTTATTCAATAACCACAGGACATGATTTCTGTCCCTGATAGTGTTTTAGCTTAAGCTACAACTCAATTGCATGCCAATTTTGAAAATCATAGAGAAAGAGTTAAAATTCAACTTCTTCACACAAGTTTTAGAAATATGTCTCTAGTTTAAGTTGAATTAAGAACCAACTCATTTGGAGATCTAAATTTCAAGTTATAATCGAAATACCAAAGCAAGTTCAGTGAAAACAAATACTTCATCATTTTCTTCCAGGTTTTTCCCCAAAATAGACTTTTGGGTCAATGTTACACAGTCATTTTGACAATAAAAATGAAGGATCTAGGCCAAACATTCTTCTAAACATTTGTTCCTTTATGTTTTAAGTTTCTACTGAAACCAATGTTATGCAATTTGGTTCAGTATCATTCAAGTTATAATAAAAAATATGCAGACTGTTTTCATACCTTGACAGAACAATTTCAATTTCAAGCCAAGTTTCCAGACTCTCAAGGGCATATTTTGAATTTGATTCTTTCGTGAAAAATGTATTTCTATGTCTCTAGTTTACTAAAAATCAAACTCCATCCAATTTGGATATTCACAGAACAAGTTATGCCCTAAATACAGATGTATGTTTAGTAAAATACTGCATATATCATATTCCAATGACTATAATCCTTCATCTTGTTAATCAATCACCATATTTGCTTCTTCTTTCAACACCCACACATGCATCAACACCATTTACATATGCTGCACTCCCCAAGCACTAAAATGTACTCCATTTACACTTGCATCCAGTTACAAACATTAAAATCTCAGCAAAAATCATTTACACTATCATAAAACTTACTTGATTAAGCTTCTCTCTCTTCAGAAATTTTCCAAAACTTAGGAGAGCAAACAACTAGTTTCGGTGATGGATAAATAGGGGATTTTATGCAACAATTAAAACCTCTAATGACAGAAAACTTCACAAGGTATAACCTTAACAGATTATCTAAAAGCCAATGTTCATAAGTGAGCAAGATGGTGTCTTTAGTGATAAACAACAAAGAGAAACTTTTGTGAAGGATAAGACTTTCGGTGAAAGCAAGGAGAGGGTTGCAGAAACATTTCTCCTAATGCCTAGGTGTCTCTCTTTAAGGCTTGACACATGTCACTCTTGCATGTAG
This sequence comes from Erythroxylum novogranatense, assembly GCA_029891385.1. Classification (NCBI taxonomy): domain Eukaryota; kingdom Viridiplantae; phylum Streptophyta; class Magnoliopsida; order Malpighiales; family Erythroxylaceae; genus Erythroxylum; species Erythroxylum novogranatense. Next base: position 286,965 of record CM057227.1, on the reverse strand, counting down.
CCCATTTGTCATCAATGTAAGGCTACTACTTGTTGCTTAGTAATTTGTCCAAATATCACACATTCATTGATCCATTTGTCTCTCAATTTCTTTATTTTTCTTAATCTAAATTACCTCAAATTTTCAATAGCTTTCTAAAACATCCTAAATGTCTCCAAAAATGCAGAATTAATAATAATACACACCAATTTAATAATCCAAGACAATTAATCCATAATTTACCAAAATTCTGAAATACCCGAAATATTACCAAAATCGTCAAATCAGATTTTGTTATTGTTAACAACTCAATTATACCTGAAAACAAATATTGGTATGAGTCAAAAAATGTATGTGCACAAATAAACAAAAACTCAATTATGCCAAGCATACCATGCAATCAAATTTCTTAATATTCTAACCCCTAATATGGGGCGTTACATAGAGTTTATGATTGACGTTATTTTAGGTACTGCTCCTATATCAATTCCTCCGTATAGGATGGCACCTGTGGAACTTAAGACTCAATTGCAAGAGTTATTCGATAAGGGTTTCATCAAACCCTTGTGTTACATTGGGGAGCTCCAATATTATTTGTGAAGAAGAAAGATGGCACTTTGAGATTTTGTATTAATTATAGACAATTGAATTGGGTGATAGGGGAGAACAAATATCCTTTACTGAGGATAGATGACTTACTTGATCAGTTACAAGGAGCTCAGGTGTTTACTACACTGAATTTAAGGTCAAGGCATTATTAATTAAAGATAGCAGAAGTTGATGTGTGAAAGAGTGCATTCGAGACCAGATATGGGCAATTTGAATTTTTGGTGATGCCTTTTGGGTTAACATTGCTCCGGTAGCTTTTATAGCACTGATGAACAAGGTATTTCAGCCTTACCTAGATCATTTTTTGATTGTGTTCATATTAGGGTTATGTAAATATAGTGCCCTGAAAAGTAAGTGTATTTACATTTAACTTAATCTTCTTCCAGATTATTTTTATAATGAAAATATTTATTATTAATAAAATAAAAGACTTTGGTTTTATTTGTATGAGCATTATATATCTAGTAATAAGGTACCAAGATTCTTTTATAAGTAATATACATATACATAGAGATGTATGGGAAACATGTATATTATTATAATCTAAATTAGTTAATTCACAGTTGAATAATCAAGTTGGTCACTTGATTATGGTTTAGACTGTAGTGTTGCAATTTATCTCTGTGTAAGTAAAGGAGTTTACTTCAAGGGAATGATGAGTTTCATATCATGATAGCAGTTGACTATTGATAATAGCACTATTAAATGAATCTGAAATCACGTATATTTTTTAAAGATTAAAGTAGGTCGTTTCTTTAATATTAAAACATACATTTTAGCATTATTTTATTACGAACCATAATCTTGATGAGTGGTGAACTCATATGTGTTTCATTATAATTCTTGATATGATTGGAATGGATTTTTACAGAATATTAATCTAGTGTCTGCATGTTGAAAATATTAATTGAATCATGTATAAGGGAATATTCACTTAAATAAAGAGTTTATGGTGATATCGTTACTTCTAGATGTTTTACAGAGATTGGTGATTAAACTGGAGCTAGTAGTTTGAAGGTGTTGGGACCCGATCTAGAGACCGAAGCCCAACCAGAAAACGGAATCCTAAACGGAAATAGAAAACGAAACAAAGAGGACGAAAGCGAAAGAACGGATTTACAAAATCTCGGAAACAAAGAAATCAAAAGGATCAATCACACTGAAAGCCAAATTTCTGACATCCGATAAGCGGACCTTAAAAAAATGTGCGTTGGAAACCCATAAGACACTTTTGATCTAACCATATCCAAAACGATATAGATTTTTTTTCTTTTTCATTTTATACACAACATTCAAAGCAATTTCAATTTCCAAAATGGACTTCAATATCCAATTGAAAATCATTCCCACTTGAAATTCATCAATCCCTCAATCCTCAATTCATTTGATTTTTCACATTCATACATATCTTATAATTCATCTTTTAACCAATTCTTATTTTTCTTTAAACATATCACACATTGCTATACACAATCAAGCCATACACATAAAGCACTTCTATATTCCCAGCTCAATCAACACAATTCATTGGACCTCCTGTCTGGAATCCCAACACAAGCAAACACATCCATATGCCATAGCACTTTAATAATTCTCAGTCAATCAACATCATCGAACCTCCTGTCTGGAATCCAAACGCAATCAATCATAATCATTACACAAACCATAATTCATCATACACAATTTCATAATTCAAGTCCTTATACAAATTCATAAATCATTCACATCACTCCAAACTAAATGCATTTCTAAATAATAGTGGCATTTTCAATCCACAAATACAACATCAGTTTCGTAAACCAAAATACAAGGATATACAAATCTCCAAAATACACAAAATGAGCTCAAGCTCTCATTTTTATAACAATTTAACTTAAACAAAAATACAATCACAAACTTGACGAGCCAACGTCTTGTCTTTCTGTAACATCCCATCCCCGATGGGAAGGGTAAATCGGTCAATTGGGACAGGCTAGGTTATTACATTGCATATGTGATATGTTCATATGATTGGCCTCTAATTTTAGAGGAAAGAGCCATTTTGCACAGGCATTTATATGTACATGCATTTTTGACATTCCGACATTTAATTGTAAATATGAGGTATTTTGTAAATTCTGATATATTTGTGCTTGAGAATTTGAAATTGGAATTGTTTTAGAGTGATTGTCACTTGGTAGTGACCCTTAGAAATATTTTTGAAATTTTCGGAGTTATATGTTCGGATCGGAAAAAAATTGACCTAATGACTGATTAATTTGATTTCCGGTTCTGAAATTGATTATCCAATGGTATAGAAAGATTAGAAATTTGATTTGATGAATTAGGGTTAGAACCATTGAAATTCGAGAGAAATTAGAATCAGAAATTGGATCGAGGTTGTTCGGATTGGTCTTGTGGCAATTATTTGCCAACGAGCCCTTATTTCCTTTGTATTTAAACCCTAAAGCCTTTGAATTTCTCCCACGATACTTTCTTTCTCCTTCCTTCATCGTGATTTCTTCTCTTGATTTTTTCTTGCCATTTGTCCCTTTCCTTTGTCATTGATCGATCCCTTTGGCTTGAGTTGGAGAAAATGAAGTTGGGTTTGCTTGGGTGATTGCCGTGGATGTCTTTGAGTTGGGGTTAGTGTGATTCTTGAAGGTTTGAGCCTTTTAATCAAGTAAGTTTCTTCTTCTTCTTGCCTTAGATAGTTTGATCTGTTGAATTATTGAGTTATAGATGATGTTTAGTTTGAATATTTGATGAATGGAAAATGTTAGGTTTTGGATGATGAATTTACTTGTTTTGGTGTTGATAATTTAGGGATAATGGTTATTTAATGGAATTGAGGCTAGGAATTGGTTGTTTGATGTATATGGAACTGTTTTAGAGCGTGTAGAATTAAGAAATTTGGATTGAAAGTCGACAGAATCTGGAAAATCTGGGTTTCGGGCGTGTTGTTGGGTTTGCACGCCGCGACGAGCGAAGACGCACGCCGCGGCGAGCGTGGAGGGAGGCACGCCGCGGTGCATGCTGATGCATACGTGTTAGAGTAGTGCCCTGAAGGCAATCGCCTTTAGCGCATTTTGTACAAAGTTGTGTACACACTTTATGAATAAATAAAGAAAGGCATATTTCATTAACTTGCTGTTCATCATTTATGAATGGATATTGATCAATAAGCAAATTATTGAAGTCCATGATATATGACATAGCATGAAGGAAATTGTGATGTGATCATACTACTGAGATTCCTATCATGTGCAATTATGTCAAGATTCTAAATTATCCTAGTCATAGGATTACCGAGGCTGGACATCAGAATCCGAGAGACTAGTACATCTCAAGCTCCTTGATTTGATCAAGCGGTGGATCTCAAGAAGCGTAAATATGAGATATTTAGGGTTGAGATGTGGATGCTTACTAGAGGTAGTAAGTACATTGGATGACCTCGCTATGAGATCATCACATGGATGTCCTATTCTAATGTCGTTGATAATCTCATCATAGAATGGTGCAAGTATCCTTAGACTTGAGGTGCTCAAGGATATCTTGGATCTTGATTACGTGCTTTGACTCCATTCCTTGTTGCCTTATAGAGGTCGCTCATAGGGTGGTGATTGGGTGCAACTTGAGGTATTCAAAGGTAATTGAGTAGCCAATAGAGGATTCACCACTACGTGATAGCGAAGATGATGCCCATGGCCTCTTGTCGTGGTCATTACTTGGAAGTCTCTGGTCGGAGCATATATGTCATGAAGAATGTCTTCATTGACATATTAAGTAATGAGTCCCGGACAAGAACTGAAATCACTGGACTAGATTTGACATAGTCGGCCTAGTAAAGAGTTGACACTTTGCCCATACTCATAACCAAGTGAGGTATAGCATGGTGAAAGGACTAATTGCACCAGAATTGTCTATGGAAAGGTTCGTGATATGGTTCATGATGAATACATGTTCATTCGTCAAACCAATTACTTTCGGTCAATTGGGGTCATGATGTGTTGCTAGATACCGCCATGACTTGCTCAGATTAAGTGTTAATCTAAGTGGCCAACATAACCGGAACCTAATGGGTCACACGATAAGAGTGTCTCGGAGAATTCAGTAAAATAGTTTTGGAATGAGTTCCAATATATGGAGAGCAATCGGATTAAATGGATCCCGATGAGATTGAGATATGTTCGATGAGATCGCGACATCGATATTCTTTGAAAAAGGTTTTGGAGGTTTTCCCATAATGGGACCGGTGAGGCGGTAGAGGGCCCCCGATGTGTTGGACCACTTCAGCATTTATATATATATAATTAATTAATTAAATAATTAATTAATATATATATATATATATATGTGTGTGTGTACGTGGAAAGGAAGGAGAAGCTTCCTTTATATGCTTAGTCAAAAGTTAATTTAATGGCTTTTACTGACTAAAGGACAAAAATGAAGGAGAAAGATGAGCATGATCATTGGTGCGGTTTTAAAAAGAAGAAAAGAAGAGTTTCTTTCTTTGAATGAAGGATCATCGTGGGTTTTAGAGAAAAACCTAAGGATTTGAAGAGAAATTGTTTCTCTCATCATCATCGATCTTCACTTCCCTTCTTCATCTCCAAGCTTCTCCTTCATCGTCTTCTTTGTAGCTCTCCAAGAACAAGGTAAGATCTAGCAGTCTTCAACTTGTTCTAGTTATTCCCGGGTCAAAGGGTTTGTCCTGGTTAGGTTCTCCGATCTCTGCGTGGATACCGTTAGAGATGGTCTCCTTTGGCCGTTATGGTTTGAGTTTGTTGTATAGACACATGGATCCTGGCTTTCGGGAAGGTCCCGGAATAAAAATTTTTGTTTTCCACACCGTGGGCATGTGATGTTCACACCGGGATTTTCCTACAATACGCCGAGGCGAGTGCGAGATGGGAGGCACGCCATGGGCACGAACGCAGACGCCATGTGTGAGCACTGACGACGACAGCCATGACGAGGAGCAAATTTCTGAAATTGATTTCTTCGAGGCTTTTTGAATTGGGAATTTAGGAATTTGTGGATTCAATTGATTATAGATTAAATTCAATTTGGAGATTATGAATTCGGAATTTAGAATTGAGATTGGGAAATTTCGGACTAGTGTCGGAATTGTCATAAACATGTCATGTACACAATTGATTAGCTTTATGTGCATAATTGACATTGGAATTTGGATAATTAGGATTAATTATATGTTTTGATTGTTATAGAGGTTCCAGTGGAGCGTCGATCCTCCGACGTAGCTGAGACTTTCTGGCATTAGCTCGGAAGTTACAGGTGAGTAACCTAGTTGGTTCCTCAATATTTGTGTGTTTAATTACGTACCTATGCCATGTGGAAGATGGAGGATTATATGTGTTTGATTGTATTTGGGTTCAGACCAAGGGTGTCCGAAGAATCGGTAATTTGTGATTGAAGTGCTATATATATATATGAAATTAAATGTACATTTGGCATGTGTTAAATTGGCAATTGGGCATGTACATTTCATGTATAAAAGTGTGATCAGATAAAGGCAGTTGTGATCGGAGCAGCCAACGTATATGAGAGCTTTAAGCTCAACGCAACAGGATAACGGCTTGGTATCGCTTGCCCCCTAAGGTGGCGCATTTCCTGAGAGCTCTCCCACGCAGTGCTCGGATACCACATTAAGGCTCACTGTATCAGGGCATTCAGGCCCAACGTATTCAGAGCCACAGGCTTAACGTAATGTGCCCGTCACTGGGAATCAGGGCATATCACGCCCAACGTAATTCACTGTATCAGGGCTTCAAGCCCAACGAAATTTCAGAGCCACTGGCTCACTGTTACTGAGTTCAGAAGCATGGTACAACAACGAAAAGAAAATGAAAGTGTCGCATGTGCATTGCATACATAAATGATTCAATATGGACTGTGTGAAGGGCGAAATGCCCTATATGTGTAAATTGGAAATGCATGCGGTGATTCTGAATAGGTTATTGTGCAATATTATGTAGACTGTTTGTTTATGCATGAGTTGGGTGGACCATCGATGATGGTTTCTCGCTGAGTTCGCAAACTTACCCAACATTTGCAACTATTTTTCAGGAATTGAAGAGTACCCCGTTAGACAAACGAGAGTATGCCTACAACATGCTAGTCGGAGATAGAGGTCGGGATCAGTCGCATCTGCATTAGGGTTATTCGGTTTTGTATAAATTTGTATTTTCGCAATTTCTGCAAAATAGTGCTTTTATTTCAGTGGGCCCTCATTGGCTACAGATGTATTTGTAAGGTGTTCCCTGAAAGCGTTCAGGAACAACTTTGGGCCCGATTTGATTATGAATTTTTGTGCATGTGATTGTTTTTGAAAAGAAAAATGTCTTGCTAGATTTTTGAACATGTTTGACTGTTCTAGCATATCACCCTCGTGAGACACGGGCTCGGATATCACCATCGATATCGGGTTCGGGTCTTGCGGGAGTGGGATGCTACACTTTCTTTCATCCGATCTCCATCATGATTACTTGGAGATGGGGATGAAAGGGGGTGAGCTTTACAGCTCGTGAATAACATGTTTATAAATCGAAAAATAAACAAAATCATTTTTTTTCAAAAATTTTTCCATTTAATAAAAATTTCACAGATGAAATTCATCAATTACTTATTTCTAAAAAATTTCTCAATTTATCGAAGAATTGATGAACATTTCTTAAAACATGTATGCAATCACACTTAGAAACAAAACAGAAACACATAAACACATCAGAATGGTTTGGGTCGGTCAAGAAACATAACGATCGCACATCCTCAAGATAGCGGTCCTCTTGACCGTGAGCGAGCGTATTACACCTTCCCGCATAGCGGTTCGGTGTAGCCGTGAACTTATGGGAGTCCTTAACGGAGCTCCAATGCCACTAGCGGGCAAGCGGGCGAAGCCTAGACAAGTGCACTTGACCCTCTTATGGGACCTAACCAAACCCACATAACAGGCAATTCACACTTGAAAATCGAACTGCTCGAAGGCATATTTCGAAAACTTAATTTTTATACACGTATCATTATTCGAACATATTTCCATTCACACTGCACATTCTTCATCCAAATTCACATGGCAATTTCACATTCATTCAAAAACAATGAAATCATCAATTATAGGCATTTCTCAAAGTATGCAAAAACAATGCATTTTGCAATTGCAGCAATTTATCGAATCATTAACAATGAAATTGAAAAATATTTATCTCCTTCTTGATTTTTTGAAAACGTAAACAATGAATTTGCAAATCATTTCTCTTCTTGATTTTTCGAAAACTTATTATTAGCTTATAATTCAAAGTATAAACATGGTACCCACCTTAATTCCATGCTTGAAACTTGTTCACACTCCTCTTTCCTCTTTTGATTCCTTCACAATTTGCATAATTCCTACATCATTAGGAATCCAAAATTGAGACACCCAAAGAAGCAATTCACTAAAATTCAACTTAGAAATCACAAACCCATAACATTTGCAATGTAGCGCCTCCTCTCCGTAGAGTATACACCGGGACGCCCGTAGGTCGTACCGATGCATAACCTACGATAAGGGTGCACTACGATTCGATAATTTCTATAAACCCCATGGCATCAATATAATAAAGCAGTAAGATCACATTCACTAAATTTTAAAACCAAAAGAGTACTTCTCATTTCATTTCTTAAAATCATAAGTACACCATTAGTCATATTTACAGCTGTACAACCCAAATTAACTAACACAACTCCTAGATAAGTCATCCATAAAACATCCCAAAAGATCCCCAGCTGATCGACCTGTGGGCCATGCTCCTCTCGCCGGCACTCACACAGTAGGAAAAGTCTCATTAACTGGAGCTAAGAGTCAACTATCGCTATCCTGAAAAATTAGATGCAATGTTGGGTGAGTTTGCGAACTCAGCGAGAAACCATCATCGATGGTTCACCCAACTCATGCAAATACAAATAATTCACATTCTGTCATATATAGCACAACCAGAAAATCATATATATTCAATTTCACCTTTATAGGGCGTATCGCCCTTCATACATTTCACATTTTATCAGTCATATACAAAATGCAAATGTGACACTTTTCAGTTTATTACGTTGTTGTCACCGTGCGCCTGAGCTCATATACGTTGAGCCATTGGCTCTGAAAACATTGGACTCAAAAGCCCTAATACGTTGAGCATAAAGCTCTGAAAATCGTTGGGCACTAGGCCCTGTGCGTTGAGCTTAAAGCTCTGAATATGGTGGCTGCACCGGTCACAACTGCCTTTATCTGATCATACTGTTATGCATGTATGCACATGTCCAATTCACAATTATTGTGTCACAACCTATCACACTATGTCCAATTTCAAATTTAAACCAATTAATTGCAATTTAACACTTCTATAACAATTCCAAATATTTCAGACACCTGTGGTCCGAAATCAATCAAAAGCAATCACATATAATTCTCCTTTTATCTCCATATGGCATAGGTGCATAAAATTAAACACATAAAGATTGAGAAACCATCTAGGTTACTCACCTCAGAACTTCCGAAGCTCTCGCCGGAAGTCTCGCCTCGTCGGACAATCATGGTCTCATTGGGACCTCTATAATAATCAAAACATAGATAACATTACTAATTGTATCAATTCCAATGTTCAATGATGCATATGAACCGAATAATGTACGTACTATACATGTTATGACATTTCCGACCCAAATCCAAAATTATCTCAATACCGCGAGTTCACTCTAATCCATAGCGATTCATAATACCATAATTCAATTGACTATATTCCCATCAATCACTAACAAATCCCAATTTAACCTCAAAATTCTCCAATTAAACACATCATTTTGTCCTAATTAGCGCCTCATTGCGGCGCCGATCCTCGCCATGGCGTGAAATCTTCTACTGTCGCGACGTCTTGCTTTGCTTTCGTCATGACGTGATGAAAATCTGCCGCGTGGCGCGCACACATCCACTCGTCACGGCGTGCGCCTGAAATCAGTTCGTCGCGACGTACAAATTAATATTCGTCGCGACGTACAAGAAGATGGGGCTCGCCGCGGCGTGTTCATCACATGTCGCGACGTGCGAACCCAGATTTTCCCAGATTTCCTACTGATAACAACTCCAAATCCAAATTTTCTCCTTTCAAACCACTCTCAAATAATTCTATACATATCATACAACTAATCCTTAACCTCTAATTCATCAAACAACCAAAATCTCTAAATTTCCATACCAAATTCAACGAAAACTACCGTCGAAAACCCTAAATGCCAAATCCTCAAATTTTCAAGTTAAATCATCAAACTAACTCAATCAATTAACAAATCTGACTATATAAATCATGAAGGAAGCAACTTACTTGATTAGAAACCTCAATCTCCAAGTAGAAATCCTCAAAGGAGAAGGAAGAAGAAAGCATCGTGACTGGCAAATTTTCAAAGGAAGAGGTTTATAAACCTAAAGGAAATAAGGGCTTATTTGGCAAATCTAATTGCCACAAGTCCGATCCGAACATCCTCAATCCAATTTCAAATTCTAATTTCTCCCGAATTCCAATAACTCTAAACCCTAATTCCTCAAATCGAAATTCTAATTCCCATTACCATTGGTTAATCAAATTCGGAACCGAAAATTCACATAAATCAGTCATTAGCCAATTTCCCGGTCCGGACCTATTACTCCGAAAATTCCAGAAAAATTCCTATAAATCCTCAAAAATAGAAAACTCATAATCATATACTCCAATTTCAAAATTCAAATTCCAAAATCTCATTTCTCACTCCAAATCAAATTCTCAAACCTAATTTGACCTAATTATCACACTTGCCCTAATCATCTCCAAATCCAAATTATCCAAATCAAACTGGAAATATGTCATACATGCATTACGTACGAATGCCAATACAATAATTACCAATTATACATAATTCAATAATGCATGCATATGCAAAAATACGTATGCAGTGAACTGTACCCATCCCATCGGTGACGGGATGTTACAATTCTCCACTCCTAATAAAAATTTTGTCCCGAAATTTCTTACCTGACTGATCGAACTGATGAGGGTACTGCCTCCTCATGTGCTCCTCAGTCTCCCAAGTCGTCTCCTCGGTCGAATGGTTCTTCCAAAGGACTTTCACTAATGGAATAACCCTGGACCTCAACTGCTTGACCCGCGATCCTATAATCTGCATCGGCTCCTCTACATAACTCAAATCACTCGCTATCTCAATATCCTGAGCTGGAATCACATGAGTCGGGTCTGATCTATACCGTCTGAGCATACTCACGTGGAACACATCATGAAGCTGCGACATCTCACTCGGCAAGGCCAATCTATAGGCCAACGGTCCAATCCTATCAGTAATCTCATACGGACCGATATACCGAGGACTCAACTTGCCCTTACGGCCAAATATGAGAACTCCTTTCCACGGAGACACTCTAAGAAACACTCTATCACTCACAGCATACTCCATCTCTCTCTGATGCTGATCCACATAACTCTTCTGCCTGTCCTGAGCCGCCTTGATGCGACTCCGAATCAACTGTACCTTATCCACTGTATCCTAGATCAACTCGGGACCCTCTAACATCCTCGTACCCTCTTCATCCCAATAAAGAGGCGATCTGCACTGTCGTCCATACAATGTCTCATACGGTGCCATACCAATGCTGCTCTGGTACTAATTATTATAAGCAAACTTTACCAGAGGCAAATACTGATCCCATGCACTTCGGAACTCCAATACACAGGCTCTCAACATATCCTCAACAGTCTGTATAGTCCTCTCACTCTGTCCATCTGCCTGAGGATGAAACGCTGTACTGAAGTTCAATCTCGTACCTAAAGCTGACTGCAAACTCCTCCAAAATCTCGAAGTAAATCTGGGATCCCTATCTGACACAAATTTACTGGGACCTTATGCAGTTGCACAATCTCCGCTACATACTTCTGGGCCAACTGATCGAGAGTATTGCTCTCCCTCACTGGCAAAAAGTGAGCCGATTTAGTCAATCGGTCCACTATGACCCAGATCGCATCGTGCTGCCTCGGCGTCCTGGGCAACCCCATAATGAAATCCATCGTAATGAACTCCCATTTCCACTCCGAAATGGGTAACGAATGCAACCTCCCAATTGGGGCTTGGTGCTCAGCCTTAACCTGCTGGCACGTCAGACACCGAGAAACATACTATGCTACATGCCTCTTCATACCTGGCCACCAGAAATGCAACTTAAGAGTGCGATACATCTTGGTGACACCAGGGTGCATGGCATAAGCAGCCAAATAAGCCTCCTCCAAGATCTCACGCCTCAAATCATCTACATCCGGAACACACAATCTCTGGCCCATCCAAAGAATCCCATCTCTCAACTCAAACTCAAACAGCCATCCAGATCTGGCTCTATCAATCAATCTCACCAACGCTGGATCTTGATCCTGCACTCTCCTAATCCGATCATGCAATACTGGCCTGAGTCTCAAAGTCGCAATCAGAGCTCCATCCTGACTCAAATCCATCTGTACATTAAGAGAGCTCAACTGAACCAAACACGGCAACCTCGAAACCTGAATCTGAGCTGCACTACCATGAGATCTCCTACTCAATGCATCAGCCACCACATTAGCCTTTCCCGGATGATACTCAATAGTGCAATCGTAGTCCTTAAGCAACTCTAACCATCTCCTCTGCCTCAGATTCAGCTCTCGCTGACTCAACAGATATCTCAAACTCTTATGATCAGTGAAGATCTGGAACGTCTCCCCATACAAATAATGTCTCCAGATCTTCAGAGCAAAGACAACTGCAGCTAACTCCAAGTCGTGCACAGGGTAATTCATCTCATGGGATCTCAACTGTCTCGAAGCATACGCTATAACTCTCCCATGCTGCATCAGTATACATCCTAAACCCTGCTGCGAAGCATCACTAAAAATCTCGAAACCTCCTGCTCCAAATGGCAGGGCTAACACCGGCGTCGTAGTCAACCGATGTATCAGCTCCTCAAAACTCCTCTGACACTCATCAGTCCAACTGAAGGCCACACTCTTCCTCATAAGTTTTGTCAAAGGGGCTGAGATCACAGAGAACCCCTCGACAAACCTCCGGTAATAACCTGCCAATCCGAGGAAACTCCTCAACTCTGACACATTCCTCGGAATCTCCCAACTCTTCACTGCCTCAATCTTGTGAGGATCCACCCGATACCCTCACCGCATACAATGTGGCCTAGAACACCACCTCATCCACCAAAATTCACACTTAGTGAATTTGGCATACAACCGCTATCCTCATAATCTGCAAAGACTATCCTCAAATGCTCAAGATGCTCCCGCTCATCTCGAATACACCGTAATATCATCAATGAATACAATAACAAACCGATCCAGTAGGCTGAAAGACTCTATTCATCAAAGCCATGAAGGCTGCGCCGAGCATTAGTCAACCCAAACGGCATCACTAAGAACTCGAAATGCCCATACCGCCCCGAAAGCGCTCTTGGGCACATCGCCTCTGCGATCCTCAACTGATAATATCCGGATCTCAAATCCAACTTGGTAAACACCGAGCTCCTGAATCGATCAAATAAATCATCGATCCTAAGCAGTGGGTACTTATTCTTAACTGTAACCCGATTCAGCTGCCTATAATCGATGCACAACCTCATAGTCCCGTCCTTCTTCTTCACAAACAGCACTGGAGCTCCCCAGGGTGAAACACTCGGCCTGATAAACCCCTTATCCAATAACTCCTGCAACTGAGCCTTAAGCTCCCTCAGTTCCACTGGTGCCATCCTATACGGAGGTATCGATATAGGAGCGGTACCTGGAACGAGGTCAATCTCAAACTCTATTTCTCGATCCGACGGCAAACCCGGTAACTCCTCGGGAAACACATATGGAAATTCCCTAATCACGGGAACATCCTGCAAACTCTGTTGCACTCTGGAATCCACCACATGCGCCAAATAGGCCTCACAATCACCTCGCATCAACCTCAAGGCACTCATGAATGAAATCATCATGGCTGGCACTGCCTGACTAACACCTCGAAATACAGCCCTCGGCTGACCAGGAGACTCCAATACTACCTTCTTGGTATAACAATCCATAAGAGCCCTATGGGCAGTGAGCCAGTCCATTCCCATAATCAAATCAATCTCTCTCAGGGGCAACACTATCAGGTCTGCATTCAACGCTGACTGATCAATCATAATCGGACATCCCTTGCAGACCTCTCCCAAAACTGTAGTACTACCTAGAGGCGTACTCACCTCTAGCCCACACTGCAACATCTCCCTATCCACATGCAATCTACATGCCAAATGCGGTGCAATAAAAGAATGCGTGGACCCTGGATCTATCAATGCATAAACCTCAATATCGAGAGCGTATAAACCTGCAACCACATCGGAGAATCTGGGCCTCCGCTCGTCATGGCGTAGACCACGGCACCGATCAGGCTTCTTGCCTCGTCCCTCGGTCCCCACAAAGGAATCTCAGCCTCTACCTCGGGCTCTGCCTCGACCCCTAAATCCAGGTCCACCACTACGGCTTTGCTGCACCGTCGAACTACTACCAGCGCTCCCACTCGCAGCAGACTGAACTCCCAAAGTCAGAGGACAACTCCGAATCATATGATCCATAGATCCACATGCTAAACAGGCTCCTGTCACTCTCCAGCACTCTCCACTGTGCCTCTTATCACAATGCACACATACTGGCAAGGCCTGTCCTGCCCCTCTGCCACTACTACTGCCACTACCAATCTGTCCAAATCTCCCTCTCTGACCAGGACCCGACTGTCTAAATCCCCCTACCGATCTGAATCTGCTCTGGCGTCTGCTCAAGCTCCTACCAGAGCTACCCTGACTATCACTAGATCGCTTGCCTCCAGAGCCCTGACCAGTCTCAGCTCGGCTCTGTCTCAGAAGTCGCTCTATCCTCACGGCAGCTGCTCTCAACTCCACAAAGGTGCTCATATCTGACCGGACTAACCTGGTACGAATCTCCAGATTAAGCCCTCCCTCGAATCTCCGGCACCTATCAGCCTTAGAGGCAATCAGAACAGAAGCATATGCCGACAACTCATTAAACTTAACCTCATTATCGGCCACTGTCATCGACCCCTGTCTCAGCTCGAAGAATTTCTGCATCTTCATTTCCAAATAAACCTTGGGCATGAAATTATCCCGAAAAGCTCTCAGAAAATCTGCCAAGTCGAACACACAGTCCGTGGAACTACCCGACAGATCTTCCACCATCGATAAGCGGGACCTGCAAAGAAAGAAACAGCATAATCAAAGCGCTCCTCAGGGTCGCAATCCATCTGATCTAGGACTCGTTCGGTCCTCTCCAACCATCCCTCAGCCTCAGCAGGGTCTGTGCTGCCATAGAAGTCCACAGCTCCTTGCTTACGCAGACGATCATACCTCTGCTCCCGTCTCATGGGAACTCTAGGAGGCTGCTCCTCGAACAGAGGCACTGAAGACTCTCTACTAGCTCCGACTGATCCTTGGTCAGCTGGTTGATCTACCTGATCACCAAGAACGGATGACCTACAATAAACATACAATTCTGATCAATTTCTGCATTTCTCGCTATTATTCAAGCCTAGAACTGACTAATCCCAAAAGATGCCAAACCATGCTCTAATACTACCTAATGTAGCGCCCCCTCTCTGTAGAGTATACACCGGGACGCCCGTAGGTCGTACCGATGCATAACCTACGATGAGGGTGCACTACGATTCGATCATTTCTATAAACCCCATGGCATCGATATAATAAAGCAGTAAGATCACATTCACTAAATTTTAAAACCAAAAGAGTACTTCTCATTTCATTTCTTAAAATCATAAGTACACCATCAGTCATATTTACAGCTGTATAACCCAAAATAACTAACACAACTCCTAGATAAGTCATCCACAAAATATCCCAAAGATCCCCGGTGACCGGCACATGGGCCATGCTCCTCTCGCCAAGCACTCACACAAAGCAGAAAAGTCTCACTAATCGAGCTAAGAGTCAACTATCATTTGTCCGAAAAATTAGATGCAATGTTGGGTGAGTTTGCGAACTCAAGTGAGAAACCATCATCGATGGTTCACCCAACTCATGCAAATACAAATAATTCACATTCTGTCATATATAGCACAACCAGAAAATCATATATATTCAATTTCACCTTTATAGGGCGTATCGTCCTTCATACATTTCACATTTTATCAGTCATATACAAAATGCAAATGTGACACTTTTCAGTTTATTACGTTGTTGTCACCGTGCGCCTGAGCTCATATACGTTGAGCCATTGGCTCTGAAAACATTGGGCTCAAAAGCCCTAATACGTTGAGCATAAAGCTCTGAAAATCGTTGGGCACTAGGCCTGCGCGTTGAGCTTAAAGCTCTGAATACGGTGGCTGCACTGGTCACAACTGCCTTTATCTAATCATACTGTTATGCATGTATGCACATGTCCAATTCACAATTATTGTGTCACAACCTATCACACTATGTCCAATTTCAAATTTAAACCAATTAATTGCAATTTAACACTTCTATAATAATTCCAAATATTTCAGACACCTGTGGTCCGAAATCAATCAAAAGTAATCACATATAATTCTCCTTTTATCTCCACATGGAATAGGTGCATAAAATTAAACACATAAGGATTGAGAAACCATCTAGGTTACTCACCTCAGAACTTCCGAAGCTCGCGGGAAGTCTCGCCACGCCGAGATAATCGGTGGTCTCATCGACCTCTATAATAATCAAAACATAGATAACATTACTAATTGTATCAATTCCACTGTTCAATGATGCATATGAATCGAATAATGTACGTACTATACATGTTATGACATTTCCGACCCAAATCCAAAATTATCTCAATACCGCGAGTTCACTCTAATCCATAGCGATTCATAATACCATAATTCAATTGACTATATTCCCATCAATCACTAACAAATCCCAATTTAACCTCAAAATTCTCCAATTAAACACATCATTTTTGTCCTAATTAGGCGCCCTCGTTGCGGCTCCTGATCCCTCACCGCGGCGTGAAATCTTCTACTCGTCGCGACGTGCGCTGCTGCTCATCACGACGTACAGATGAAAATCTGCTCGCCGCGGCGCACACATCCACTCGTCACGGCGTACGCCTGAAATCAATTCGTCGCAACGTACAAATTAATATTCGTCGCGACGTACAAGAAGATGGGGCTCGCCGCGGCGTGTTCATCACACGTCGCGACGTGCGAACCCAGATTTTCCCAGATTTTTGACTGATAACAACTCCAAATCCAAATTTTCTCCTTTCAAACCACTCTCAAATAATTCTATACATATCATACAACTAATCCTTAACCTCTAATTCATCAAACAACCAAAATCTCTAAATTTCCATATCAAATTCAACGAAAACTACCGTCGGAAACCCTAAATGCCAAATCCTCAATTTTTCAAGTTAAATCATCAAACTAACTCAATCAATTAACAAATCTGACTATATAAATCATGAAGGAAGCAACTTACTTGATTAGAAACCTCAATCTCCAAGCAGAAATCCTCAAAGGAGAAGGAAGAAGAAAGCATCATGACTGGCAAATTTTCAAAGGAAGAGGTTTATAAACCTAAAGGAAATAAGGGCTTGTTTGGCAAATCTAATTGCCACAAGTCCAATCCGAACATCCTCAATCCAATTTCAAATTCTAATTTCTCCTGAATTCCAATAAATCTAAACCCTAATTCCTCAAATCGAAATTCTAATTCCCATTACCATTAGTTAATCAAATTCGGAACCGAAAATTCACATAAATCAGTCATTAGCCAATTTCCCGGTCCGGACCTATGACTCCGAAAATTCCAGAAAAATTCCTATAAATCCTCAAAAATAGAAAACTCATAATCATATACTCCAATTTCAAAATTCAAATTCCAAAATCTCATTTCTCACTCCAAATCAAATTCTCGAACCTAATTTGACCTAATTATCACACTTGCCCTAATCATCTCCAAATCCAAATTATCCAAATCAAACTGGAAATATGTCATACATGCATGTACGTACGAATGCCAATACAATAATTACCAATTATACATAATTCAATAATGCATGCACATGCAAAAATACGTATGCAGTGAACTGTACCCATCCCATCGGTGACGGGATGTTACATGCAAGCTATCTAAACCAAAATCTCTTTAAAAATTCAAAGATCAAAATCTCAATCTTACCTTAATCTTCACCCAAATTCGGATTTTCTTGGCTTATAATGGAGCTCTCATCTTCCTCCTCCTCTTTTTTTCTCTTGAATCATCTCTAAAATCTTTCTTGAAAACCCATAAAAATCGAACCCTAGCTTCTTTTCTTCTTTCTCCTTTCTCTTCTCCACCGAAGCCACTCTTCTCCTCTCTTCTTTCTTCTTTCTTTTCTTTTCTTCCTTTCCATTTCGTGCTTCTCTTCATGATATACGAAGCCCACACTTCAGATTTACAAAAGTGCCATTAATGAATGAGAAAAGACCCATTTGCCCTTCCTTGTAAGCCTTATAACTTAAAACCTTAAGGATTCTTCCAATTTTGCCCCTTATGCATTCTTAACACTTTAATACAATTTAGTCCACTCAATCTATTCCATATGATCTTACTCAAACTAACATGCTAATTAATTTCATCAACATGCTAATTAATTCCTCTAAAATCATAAAATATAACTAGGTCTCAAAAGATCATTAAATCATGCTTAACTTAGGACATTTTTCAAATCATCAAATTGAAGAAATTTGCTAAAACTTCCTTCTAGAGAAATGTTCCTCATTGTCTCAATTTCATAATGATACCAAAATCATTAAATTTGGATCACTACTCCAAAAGTTATACCTCAAACATGTCTATTGGGACCGAAACCCAACTGCTTAAACTTAACACTATCACTCTTGCTCTGATACCATAACTGTTGGGACCGAAACCCAACTACTTAAACTTAACACTATCACTCTTGCTCTGATACCACATCTGTTGGGCCCCGTTTCCAGAGCCCAACTTCTGGAGTCCTGAAGTCTTGTGCTTATTACCATGCAGGGTCATTAGCTGTCACTCCAGCATCGTGGTGAGCGCACACTAATTATGTACCAAAATCATAAGTTGACTTATTCATACAAATTGTAGCCTTAAGCCTCGAGTTCGTTTTGAAGCAACAATCACCTCAAACGGAGATATATAACTTAAAATATGCTTAAAAAGCTTAAAATAGCTCATACTTTAAACATGCTCTCCTAACCGACCTCTCATTCACTTTAATGCAAACTTCCCCAATTCAACTCCAAATGGTACAAATGTTTATGGAGAGTAATATATATGTCTTAGGAAGCTATTGGTCTAAGAATCACCTCAATTGGAGGTTGGATGCGAGAGTTATACCTAAAAGAATAGACTATGTTCACACCCAAAAACAAATTGAACCACTATTGGCGCGATTACCATAACTTCTAATCTGGATCTTGGATTGAGTTTATTTTTTGACCATCAGAAATAATACATCTAGACCTACAACTCTCATGAAGACCAAAAAATGAGATTCAGCCTCAAACTATGTCAAAAATCACCATCTTTCCCGTAGATGGATGTCCGTTTAACGGACATAAATCGAGTGCAGGACGCCAAATGACCTGAGAAAGTCCGTTAAACGGACATGCATGTTCGTTTAACGGACATTGACTAGCTAAGAGGTGTTTTTCCACCCGAGAATGTCCGTTTAACGGACATTGGGGCTTCCCAAAGCCCCCAATGCCTCACCAATGCTTCCAATCTTCAACCTTACAACATAAACACTTTCACATTTCCCAAATTCACTCATTCTAAAGCCTAAACACTTCATAACACATCAAACTCCAACTTCAACTTAGCATATTCTCAAATTCCAACTTAATTGGTTCATCAAAACTACCAATGCCAAACATTTATCATCAAAGGTATCATAAACACAAACCATATAAACAGCATAATGAACAGTAACTGTTATCTTCCAATTCCCATAACCAATATTACTAACTCATAATAAATTTTTTTATAACGACCAATTCATACAGTTTCATTGATATCTTTTTCCAACTTTGAGTACACCTTGTCAAGGTGTTACTCACAAAAACACTTAATCTCTTTTTCGACACTTCACTATACTTTGGTGCTAACACATTGACACTTATGTCCATTTCATTATAACAGGTGTTAATTCACCTAACTCATTTATCTTTCATATATCATTTGCTCTTATTTTAGATTCATCTCTCCTTTGACAATTCACTGTTCTTTAGTGTTCATGCACTAAATTCGTATATTCACTTAACTATATTACATCTGTCCGATTTTGATCCACCTCATCTATCCCATTCATCTTTCACAAGTCACTTTCCTTTGTCTCACTAATCGCACCATTGTTATATCTATCAGAACTATACAACAACCTCGTATTCCCATGAACTCCAAAAAATAAGTTTTAAACACTTCTCACTGTTGGAAATTCAAACATGTAATCACGTACTTCTCTAACAAATTCTTTGCTCAATCACTTTTGTCGGGTACACATACTTCTTATTTCCATCACCAAATATCATTCTTTTGATTTCACTCGAAAGTTCAGATTCATTATGAGACTAACCATTTTGAATCCTTAACTCATAAACTTTCTAACCTCTTTCCAGTGAAACTGAATTTAAAACTTCAATACACTAGTAACGCTTCATTTTACCCCATATTCGACTTGACATTTTGCACAATCTGCTCTATTCATTTTAGAATTGTCTGCTCAATGTTTTAGACTACACTCTATCTTTACCAGTATAGAATTCATTTGTGCATGCCTTTCAAGATGAATAAATTTTTCTCGAACTAAACAATTTGTGCATTTATGGAATGTCTTAGCATATCTAATGTCTCAAAGACTTCAAACAATAGTACCGATATCACTTATCAAAATCAACTCATATTATACTGTTATCATATATTGTATCATACTTTCTGATGTGAAATTTCATCATACACTACAAAATCTCCAAATGATATGCTTATCATCAGTATCAAATTCCTCAATTACTCATATATCTCTTTTTACTTTTCAACACTTTCAAAATACCGTCTATGAGCATAGTCACCAATTGATACCATTTGCTTACATTGCATAAATCTCTATTGGGGTACTGTTGATTTCAACAGACATCATTCAAATCTTTTCATTGATTCCACATTGATTTTTTTAATTCCCCTTTTATTCTCATCGACATATTCACATGCCTATTTATTCGTACTTGTACCTCCATACATTCCACTTCATTTGAGTATTTCACTTTGTGAGTTTGTATTATTTTTCTTAGATTCCATTTAAGATCTCTCAACATTTTTTTGTATCAAATCTTATAGAGACCTGTTATCTTCACGTGGCAATAGGATCACTTTAAATTGAAAATCCACTCACGTAGTTGGATACTTTACATTACCTTAAACACAATGCATAGAATCTCAGTAGTACATTTCACTTGCTATGCTTGAGTCTCCTCTTGAGATATAACTCCATTATTCACTTTTAATTTGGTACTTATTTATTTTCGATTTGTTCCTGTCATGACCACTATTAACTTGAATCGTCTGTTCATCTTAACTCAATGTGGGAAATTCTTCTTTAAAAGAAGATTTCTTGCTACAATCATCAATACTATTCACGAAATTCTCATCAACCAACTAATTCCCATAATTGCGTTTCAACCATTATGAGTATCTCAAGAAGATCAATTTTAACTATACTCAATATCCCAATAAGAGCAATTTTATGCCCTAACTGTATGATCGGAACATCTTTTGCACTAAGGCTCTGTGAGGCACTAAACAATTTCTTTTACTGTTGGGACCCGATCCGGAAACTGAATCCCAACTGGAGGAACAAAAAATGAAAACGAATACGAAGTGCGGAAGCAAAGCAAAGTCGAATACGAATACGAACCAATATGAATCGAATCAAAGCAAGGAAACGAAACATAAGGCGAAATCAAATCAGATACGAATCAATTGTCAAATCGGATAAATCGAATCCGAAGGTGAATCGAATAACACAAAGCAGAAGCAAATCGAAAAGAAGCAAACTTCGAATCAAAACGAATCGAAATCAATTTCCGACATCCGTGAACAAATATCAAAGAAAGCGTTTGCGTTGGAAACCTTAAGACTATTAGTCTAAACTAATCCAAATCTGTGTAATTTTTTTTTCATTTCCATTCCATCTCTTACAAAGTGACTTCAATATCTAATTGAAATCATTCGCACTCAAACTCAATTTATTTGCTTCTTCATATACAATCATATCTCATCGATTTAAACTCTCACTTTTCATTTCCATAAAATCGCGCACATTCCAATTTAAATACCATCAATTCTCAAACGATTAGCACTTTAAATATTTTAGACCAACCCACAATCATATACCCAATTTTCGTACACAAAATCCATAACTCAAATCATAATTCACTTTACTATTCCATATACAAATCCATAACTTAATCCAATACATATGTCCAGAATTCAGAATACATTCTCAAAATGAATACACAACAATTCTAAATTTCTTAGCAATCACTTAGCTAAACAAATTATACCATATGAACACATACAAATGAAAACCTTCATTTGCTTTGACCCGATCTTCTTCTCATCACCTATGGATAGGGATGAAGGGGGTGAGCTTATAGCTCGTGGATAATATGTTTATAAAATGAATAGATAAGCAAAACCTTTGAAATCTTTTTCCTTTTTTGGTCTTAGAAAAAACATTTCTTTGAAATCCGTAAAGCACGTTTTTAAAAGTTCTTTTCTTGCTGTAGTCAAACTCGTAGTTTGTAAAACGTATGATTCTTAGGCTTTCAGCCATAAATCCATAGATTGCAAAACATGAATGCATCAACTTGACAATTCATAAATGCAATGTCATATCACATATGCAATGCACACAAATGGCTCGAGAGTTCCGTAAAACGATCCGGATAAACCAAAGTTTATTCCGTAAACTATCCGATTTTGATTTCTCAAAGATCTCGTTGCCTCAAGCGGGCAGCCGGGAGAAGGCTATACTATACGTCAACGTGCACGTGACTCCATCCGTAACTCTCTTACCCAAACAAAACACATAACCATTCGTTTCATGCTCAAAGCATTTTATCAAAGTTTTCAGAATTTTCATTCTTTCCATTCTTGCCATGTAATATTTCGAGGCATAACACAATGTATGTTGCAATTCATCCAAAGTCCATGTATTGAATCAAAAATAATTTTTCAAATCATTCATACAATGATGCAACATTTATGATGCGATTGAAATCAGAAAATTTCTTTATTTAAAGAAAGCAATAGTGGCTTATAAATTCAAATTATAAACACATTACCCACCTCGAATCGATGCTAGAAACTTGTTCCTCGCTCCAATTTGTCCATTGATTCCTTCTTTCTTCCAATTTAACTTTACCTAAAGCAATTCCACCCAAATTCAATATCATAATTAACTTAATCCTCAAATTGAACTTAGAAACACTACTTCCTCATATATTCAAGCTTCCTAAATCATAAATTGCCAAAATCCCCAAATTCTAAATTTGGGCATAAACCCTAATTAATTTCCATCCAACATAAAACCCATAATACTTAGCAATCACCGAAATTGACTTCATACTCCACAAACCCATACCATTTTCTATAATTCTAAACCAAAACTTCAAGAGAAACTCAAATCTTAAAAATTGCTCTTACCTCATTTCTTCTCTATTTTCGGATTTTCTTGGTTCAAGATGAAGCTCTCTCCATCCTCCACCTTTTTCTCTCTTGGAATGACATCAAAATGTCTCTTCAAGTGGTAGAAAAATCAAACTCTAGCTTTCTCTCCTTTTCTTTCTTCTTCTCTCCCGAAGCTCCTCTCATTCTCCTCTCTTCTTATTCTTTTCTTCTCTTGCTGATTTTCTGTCTAAGTGTCGTGCATTCTCCTTATATATACTAAAGCTCACTCTTCTTATTTACCAACTTGCCATTAATGAGTGCATAATGTCCAATTTTCCCTTACATGTAAGTCTTATAACATAACAGCTTAAGTGATCTTCCAACAATGTCCTTCCTAAGAACTGACATCTTGTCTGATCATTTCGACCAGGTAAATGAAGTACTTTCACAAGACTTTATTTTTAGGAAAATGTCCCTCTATGTCTTACGAATCCATCGCTTCAAGAATCAGATCGATCGGAGCTCTATAGCTCAAGATATCTCTAAAATACTGAAGTTTGTTCTTCAAACCCGAGGCTGAACACTACACCTAATTTCCGACACATTTGGAAGTCTTAGAGGATCAATTGTCAATCGGCTCCTTCATAAAATTTGTAGCCCCATCTCTCTAGTTTAATTTTCAAAAAGAATCAACTCAATCCGAGCTCTAGTGATCGAGATATAGCCAAAATACTGAACACTGTTCAGCCACTACAACATCGAGACTGAACACTACTTCGAACTTCCGACCCGTATTTGGAAGTCTTAGAGGCTCAATTGTCGATCGACTCCTTCATAACATTTGTAGATCTATGTCTCTAGTTTAATTTACAAAAAGAATCAGATTGGTCGAAGCTCTAGCAGCCCATATAACTCCAAAATACTGAACACTGCTCATACCATTACAAAGCTGAGACTGAACTCTATACCTAATTTCCGACCCATATTTTAAAGTCTTAGAGGCTACATTGTCGATCGACTCCTTCATAACATTTGTATCCCCATCACTCTAGTTTAATTTGCAAAAAGAATAAACTCAATCTGAGCTCTAGTGATCGAGATATATCCAAAATACTGAACAATATTCAGCCACTACAACACCGAGACTGAACACTACTTAGAACTTCCGACCCGTTTTTGGAAGTCTTAGAGGCTCAATTGTTGATCGTCTCCTTCATAACATTTGTAGATATATGTCTCTAGTTTAATTTACAAAAAGAATCAGATCATCGGAGCTCTAGAGACCGATATAACTCCAAAATACTGAACACTGCTCATACCATTACAAAGCTGAGACTGAACTCTATACCTAACTTCCGACCGGTATTTGAAAGTCTTAGAGGCTAAATTGTCAATCATCTCCTTCATAACATTTGTAGCCCCATCTCTTTAGTTTAATTTCCAACAAGAATCAGATCGATCAGAGCTCTACCGATCGAGATATCTCCAAAATAATGAACACTGTTAGGACCTTTTCCATAGGTCAGCTCATTTAGATCAGGTCGATCTTTTTCCATTTAATGCTAAAACCAATAAATATAATATGGAGAGATAGAAAAATGTCTTAAGGATCCAACGCTTCAAAAATCGGATCAATCGGATGTCGGACGAAGAAGTTATGGCCAAAACAAGGAAGAGAGGTCGGTCGGCTGGAAATCCACCCATGATCGATCGCCATCGCTCGAAGCGAGGCGCTCGTTGCCGAAGCGGTTGCTTTCATTCGCCGAAAGCGATCAGCCGCGCAATCCGACCTATCAGACTTCCAATCTTCATAACTTTTGACTCCGAGCTGCAAATTAGACAAACTTGGTACCGTTGGAAAGATAAAAGAGAGATCTACAATTTTCAAGAAGGACTCACAAACAAGCTCGGTCTTTAAAGGGGTCAAAAATGAGCTTGAAGATAACCGATCGATAATCACCTCAAAACTTTACACAACACCTCAACTTGAAAACATCATAAATTTTGAACCAGAACTCCAAATTTGACAAACTCGGTGTCTATAGAAAGGTAAAAGAGCCCTCTACAACTTTTATGAAGGCCTTAAAAATCAGATCGACCTCTAAATGGGTCAAAAACTCCACACAGAGTGACTGGTCGATCGGCTTCACACTAAACAGCATCAAAACTTCTAACAATCATAACTTTCTACTCCCTTGTCCAATATTTTCGTTCTTTATACCAATAGAAAGATAAAACAAGCTCTACAATGTTCATGAAGAACTCCAAAGCAACTTCAACCTCTAGCTAAGTCCATTTTCAATCAAAGTTTCTGCCCTGATAGCAATCACCTAAGCAATATCCAAATTTCACATTATCATATCTTTCAACCTCCACAACCAAGAATCGCATATTATACATCATTTTAAAGCTATTCTAATTCTCTATAAATTTCACATAAACCATTTACTCTAATTAAAACCACATCAGTACGGAAATTGCCTCAAAACACAACATATACAATCCTAAACTTAGAGCATTTTCCAAAACCAAAGCAAAGTACACTTAACTTTCAAAGATCATAACTTTCAATCCAAATATCGAAAAATAACATACTTTATGGCTACGGAAAGCTCTCAACAAGCTACAATTTTCATTAAGATCATTTTCTCAAAATCTTCCTAAATCAAAAGTCAACTCTTTACTCCAAAAGTCAAACTTTCTAATTTCTTCAAAATTTTACACTTTCACTTTCCATTTCTTGATTTCAACTTCCATTTCAATCATCTCATCCACCTAAACTTTCATAACCAAAACTAATCTTCAGAGTCATCAAAACCAATCACTCCATTTCTCATCAATTTCCTTTAAGTACAATAACATCTATAACACAATACCTATACAAACACACTCATTTAATTCCATTTAATATTTCTAATTTCTACCGAAAGTTCAGGGTCCAACATTTACACCTAGACTTTGGTATATATATATATCACCAAAAATCATTTCATCACATATGATACATCATTTGAAATCTTAATATCCTCCCACGAGCACTATAAGTACGCTTGTGTCTTACTTTAACCCATTATAAACCTTGAACTATAGGAACTATAATTGGCACTTATTCAATAAGTTACCGATCGCTTCCTCGGTTATTTCCACGTATTTTTTTTCACATACACTCAATTGTTTCACTAATCATGATGAACGCAATATCCAATGTATACTCATAAAGGTGAATCAACCTAAACTCGCCAATTCTTTCCATATAGTACTATCATTGTTTCATTTTTCACTTGTCATTGAATTTAATTTCAGTTATTCCCATCTCAAACCATAATTCTATATCGATAATTCACACATCCCTTCTAAGTCCAAGCTAGACCCTTCAAGGTCATATCAACTTGGCTTATACACTTTAATCTCATCATTTCTACTTATCTCATTATTATTATTATTATTATTATTTTCCTCAAACAATCCATGATAGGGTATTCACATTTATATCACAATCAAGGATGTATCATCAAAACACAACAAAATATTACATTCATTGATGCAGTGTGTTCAACCAATCCAGAATTTTCGATGTGCAATCATTAAAAATTTTCAATCTTGATTTTCCTCTAATATCCCCTTATACTGATTTTCAAACTCTTAGCACAATATTTGCATAACCATTTTGGTTCCAAGCTCATGCTTTCATGATTATAACCACTTCACGATTTCATTTCATTCCATCTATACACTTTAGTTTCCCTTTTTTCTCATATACTCATCTTCCTCAATCAATCCTCAATAACATACTTATTCACACCGATATCACCTCAAAGGATACATATCCCAATTGAGGTGAACCTTTTTCCATCATACGAGACCAGATACATTTCTTATTTCCCAATTATCCATAAACCTCTATTTTCTCATAATCACCAATTTCCTGCTCCAACTCTTAAGGAAATTGTAACATCCCATCTCCCATAGGAAGGGTTTATTGGTAATTTGGGACGGGTTAGGAGAATTGGATTATAACTCGGCATGAACATACATTATATAGCCTCTATAACTGATGATTGTTTTGCACTTGCACATGGTATACATGCATTCATGACATTTTCCGGCTTAGGTTTCAAATTGAGTTTTTTTGTAAAATTTATGGGATAATTTTATTTGAAAAATTATTTGGAGTGCGCCATAAATTATTTTACATTTTTAGGAATTTATGAGAATTTTTCGGAATTTTCGGGTTCGTGCTTAACCGGAAAATTCAATCGACCTATTTGAGTGAGCCTTTTTGTACTGAAAAGGATTGCCTAATGGCATTAGATTATTGGCTAAATGGTGTTAGGGAATTATTTTAGTGCCATGATTAGAGTTTAATTGGGATTAGTGCTTAATTAACTAAGATTAACTAGTTTTTTGTCTTTTCTCATTTTGAATAGCCATGTGTCCCTTTTAATTAATTAATTTTGTCTTTTCCACTCATCACCTACAACTTATGCTTCTTGTCTTGGATTAAAACAAAACCAACTTACTTTGAAAGCCTAAAACACCTCTCACCCGAAACTTGCTTCATCTTCTTAGAGTATTTCTTATTCTCCTTCAAATTTGCTTCTACTTATTCCATACAAGAAGGTCTTCTTTGGAGCTTTGCTTGCTTCTTCCTTGCACACCTAAGACCAAGCTTGATCCTTGAGAAGATGATGATATGCATGTGTAGTGGAGATAGTCGTGGGTGAGGTATCAAGGTAGGAAGTGTGGAGAGTTTAAAGACTTGAAGATTTGAAGCAATTGGAACTTGCAACTTGATTGGCGAGTAATTGATGTTTGTTTTTATGCTTTTGGTAGTTAGAAGCATTCATGGAGGTCCTTTATACATGTAGTTGATCATCATAGTAGTAGGGTTGAATGGGTTTAAATGTATACTTGGTTATGGATGAATGAATGCCTATAGTTTTCCTTGATTTTGGCTTGGTTTGGATTGAGTTTGTAAGGTTAGATGAATGGAAAACTTAGGAAGATAATTTGTGTTAGTGCTGCCAAATTTTGTATAATCATGTAAATATATGTTGTGATGAATTTGTGGTTGAATTAGAGGTATAAATGGGTGCTTAGTGATGTGTTATTGATGTTAGAAGTGATAGGAGTTAGGTTGTAGTTGAAAAGCTGGAAAATGCAATTTGACCTATTGTAATGTTTTGATCATAACTAATTGTGTAGGCGAGTAAATGAGATGAGGTTTGTGGCCACTTAAACTTTGGGATGTTGGCTACAACTTTGTGTGAAATAGGTGTTGTTAAATTTTAATGCTAGAAGAGCGAAATTTTGCATGGAAAGTTACTGTTTTATTGTCTGTGAACAGTACCCGCAATTATGACCTGATTACTTTGTTGATTTTTCTAAATTAATTGGTATGGAACTAGAAAAAATGGTCTTTATGAAAGTTGAGGAATATTGAGTTAGCTTTCCATTTCCACTGATCTTGCTAATTTTCGAGTTGTATAGTGGGAGATATGAACTGATTTCTATTGATTGGTTTTATGCTTTTTGGAGAAACCTAGTCAAAGTGTTGATTTTGTGAGCTTTCTGCTTGGGAGAAATTTTAGCAATTTTTGTGGACTGAATTGGTGTGAGTGATCTTCTGTAAAGTTGTAGAGGAAGAAATTATCTTGAAAATGATTTATGGTGTGTAATTTTTAGAGGTCAGAGTTGGAAGTTATGATTTTGCAAATACTGACCCTGCATTAGGTTGTGAATTGCTGATAATGGAAGTAATTTCCATAACAGTTTTGAAATTGTTAGAAATCTAATTGGAGTTTGAGTTCTCCATGAAAATTGAATTTTGAGATCTTATCTTTTCAGGGATATAAGGTAATGATTTTTGTGACATTTGTGCTAAGAGAATTACTGTTTGGAAAATTACTGTCCAGATTGGTTGATTTCAGAGGGCTGATGCTTTGGTGAATTGTTTGACCTAGTTAGTAAGTAAATTTGATTTTGAGTTGTTCATGAAAGTTGTATATAACATTGTGAAATTACTGACCATATTTATTGTGTTATTTTTGACTGAGGAAATGAGTAGTTACTGAATTTGCAATGTACTGCCCTGTTTTGATAGGTTTTGAGTGGGCAGTAGGTTTGGATGGATTTTTGACACCCTTAGGGGTGAAATTGATTTTTATGGTCTTCATGAGAATGGTAGAACTTTTCATGATCTTTCCAACAAGCTATGGTTTGTATTTTTTCGATTTGTGTGCAAAGAGTTATGAGTGTTGGAAATTCGGATTGGAAATAGGAAAAAGAAAGGAAGGATGTGAGTGAACCTCGCCGGATCACTAGGGCGACGCCTCGCCCCAGCGAGGCGAGGTTGGATGGCCCGGTCACTAGGGCGACGTCTCGCCCTAGTGACGAGGTGAGGCGAGGCAGGCGCAGATATATATATATATTATTTGGCATTTAGTGACCTAATTGTTTCTTTTGTCAATTTCTTTTCCGTCCGACGTCCGATTGACCTGATTCTTGAGGCATCGGATTCGTAGAACATTTAATTTCATTTTGTGAGAAATTGAGAATTTTTGGACGAGAAATTGACGTGGCCCCGGGTAACGGAGCCTTTAATCCACTTTTGTTTAATTGGGGACCTATAGAGGTCCAATTGCATGCCGTCGTCGCGCCAATAGGTTTCTAATTTATGGCGGATTTTATTATGGGAAAATTTTGGATTAGGGCCGGGAATGCCATGAACATGCGTTATACACGTTTTACTTATTCCATGTGCATTGTTTGATATTTTTAACTATTCAGTTGGTAATGTTTATTTATTTTAATTGTTATAGAGGCTCAGTTGGAACGTCATCCCACGGACGTTGCGAGACTTCCGACATTAGCTTCGGA
This sequence comes from Erythroxylum novogranatense, assembly GCA_029891385.1. Taxonomy (NCBI): domain Eukaryota; kingdom Viridiplantae; phylum Streptophyta; class Magnoliopsida; order Malpighiales; family Erythroxylaceae; genus Erythroxylum; species Erythroxylum novogranatense. The sequence continues at coordinate 256,739 of CM057227.1, read as the reverse complement.
AGTTATTAGGTGAGTAACCTAGATGGTTCCTCGGTTAGTAAGTGTTTATAATTCTGCACTTAGAACCCTGTGGAGAATAATGGTGGGAAAATTGTGTTTGTTTGTGCCTGGATTGCGGACCGGAGGTCCGAGGGATTGGAGAATTCTGACATAGAAGTGTCATATGTGATTTTCTTACGATTACCTGTGCGAGACTTATGTGGATATGTTGGGTTGGGATCTGATATGATGTTGGTATTGTTTTATTTGGATATATGCATTTCATACATAATTGCATGATCGATGAATTTGATTGTGACAGAGCGATAGCAACGAGAGCTTAAAGCTCAACGTGATTGGGCCTTGAGCCCACAGTGATTCAGAGCCTATGGCTCACCGTTTAATGTGCCCTTAATGGGACAGTTTCAGGCGCTCAGTCACAACAACGTAATAAATTGGAAAAGCGTCTCATACACATTTCATGTGCATTTGAATTGGTTCTTTGGATTGTTATGAAAATTATGTGGTACTACTAAATGTGATTTGGTGAGAAAATTATGCGATCGTGTTATGTATGTGTATATGCATGAATTGGGTGAACCATCGATGATGGTTCCTCATTGAGTTCGCAAACTCACCCAAAATTGCAAATTATTTTTTTCAGGACCGAGAGAGTAGACTTATAGCTCCAGAGGGACTTTTCCTGCCGTGTAGATTGAGTTGGCAAGAGAAGTCATGGCACACAGGTCGGTCAGTTGGCACTTTTTGAGGGATGACCTAGCTAGCTTTTTGTTTGATTTTCTTTTGGAGTAATGTACAGAACATACCAGTTGTGTAAATTTACTGCTTTGAGGTTATGAAATGAGAATTTATAGTTTCAAAAATTAGTGGATTTCATATTAATGCTTTAAGATTTTTGATGCCATATGGAGTGTTAGCGTTTGTTCGTAGCGCACCCTTATCATAGGGTGTGTGTCGGTATGACCTACGGGCGTCCCAATACATATCCTAGGGTAAGGGGGTGCTACAGAAATGCTCATGCATGTGACTCATACTGGGGGATCAGTCACAGTTGTCTGCTATGACACAATTACTATGCATATGCATATCACTTGACCCCTATGTCAGAATGCCCATGTAAGATTGTACTATTGGGCTCTGATACTACCTAATGTAGCACCCCACTCCCGCGCGACCCAAACCCAACATCGACGGTGATATCCGAGTCCGTGCCCCGCGAGGGTGACGTGCTAAAACACTCATTCAGTTATCGGTACATTTTTTTCCATACAATATATGCGGAAATCAATGCTCAAGTTGGGTCCTCATTTAATCATATACAAATTCATTATATACAAATTCCAATAGCCACTCGGGCCTATTTTCCAAATACAAATATACACTTCAATACATAAATGAAGACATGCAGTGCAGACGCGAACTGATCCCGATTCTAATCCTTCATTTGAATCCTGCAAATATACTCCGTTATTTAACGGGTATTATTCGATCTGAAAAATAATTGCAAATTTTGGGTGAGTTTTGCGAACTCAGTGAGTGACCATCATCGATGGCTCACTCATCACATATTACATAAGACACATATATTTCATAAATCACATTTCATTATACATTTTTCCAACGTCGCACATGTTCATATTATTTCACATTCAATCACTGAACCAGTCTCACTATATTTCCTATATCACAATATTTCCCATGTTCATATCATTTCGTTAACAACCATATTGAATCACATAAACTTTTTCAGTTATTTCACATTCAATATCAATTAATCATTTATGTCATGCGTACCCGGTGTATATGAGACTCACTTTCCAATTGTTACTCTATTGTGATCGAGTGCCTAACTGTTACATTTAAGGGCTCATTAGTATCTATCCCTTATCTAATAGTGGATACAGGGCTCATTAATACATTGAGCCTGAGGCTCTAAATCACTCATGAGCTCCAAGCTCATCTTTACACGTTGAGCTAGAAGCTCTGATCGGGGCAACTCTGGTCAACAACCATTATAATTTATACAACATAAGGCATATCACTATTCTCATAGTCTCGTAGTTATAAAAATACCCCATGATTGTTATCACTTCAACAGATGGCAATTTGCGGTGCATTCAATCAACTATCAATTATATCAAACAAAAGCAGTATGTAACCCTTTTCCAATTTATAACAGTGTCGTGATCGAGCACCTGTACTGTCCCTATAAGGGCACATTTATCGTTGAGCTATAGGCTCTGAAACTGTCCCTTTTTAGGGCTCATCAATCATTGAGCTAAAAAGCTCTGAAACTGTCCCCTTTTGGGGCTCATTAATCGTTGAGCTAAAAAGCTCTGAAACTGTCCCCTTTTTGGGGCTCATTAATCATTGAGCTAAAAAGCTCTGGAACTGTGGCTGCTCTGGTCACAACTATCAATTTTCTGTTCATGCATTCCTATAAGAATTTCATATACCACAAATTTATCAAGACATTTACTCGAGTAATAAATCCCAATTTGCGGCACAAACATGTTACTTTCACTCTTTCAACACCTTCTACCCATAAATTTTAGGAATTCACATTCCCTATCTTTAATTCCTAGCAATAATCAATGAATGCATGTATCACTTAAAGAGCCGGTAATCATTATGTAAATGCATGTATGCTAATAAGATGCATGAGCAAAACTAATGCATTTCCTTTGTCTCTCCTTGAGCACACTTGTACAATATTTCAGGTCCTCACCCTTCGTTTGGGGACAGGATGTTACATCACGTTCGGGGATATATCACCATAATGCCATACATTGCATCCCCCCCACTTCACTTACATTGAATCATTTTCTGTCATATTACCCATATGCTATTTCGCATTTCCATTTATCCAATGAAAAATTATCATTTTTCTCACTGATTCGATCATCCCAAACTCTTAACAATTGCTTATCTGAGCAACTTATACACATGTGCCCATGTAAGATCTCAATTCCGACGCTCTGATACCATATCTGTTGGGAACGAAACCCAACTGCTTAAACTTAACACTATTACTCTTGCTCTGATACCATAACTGTTTTGGACCAAAACCCAACTACTTAAACTTAACACTATCACTCTTGCTCTGATACCACATGTAGCATCCCACTTCCGCAAGACCCGAACCCGACATCGACGGTGACATCCGAGTCCGTGCCCGTGAAAGTAGCATGCTAGACCCGTCAATCATTCACAAATTGGTATAAATTTTTTTTTGAAACACTAACATAGACAGAAGTCCTTTTTTTTAATTTGGGCCCAATAAGATAAAAGGTTGCTAGTACATTGCTTTCAAGACATTACAGTCCACAGTTGCATGATTAAATAGAGCCCAATTTCATTTATCCCCCTTTTTAAGCTAGAGACCAATCCACTTTGGGCCATTCAAGCCCATTCAATACATAAAACATTTACAAACATTTTCAATTGATATATAGCAATATTAGCATTTAATCAATCCCATTTACAAATCCAGTAAAAAGATTCTCATTCTGTAACACTTATTACAACAGATTGCATTCTAATCCCTAATAGAAAACGTCTTTATATATGGCGAAATCTCCAAATTGAAGCATTATAATTAACACTAAGGTTCTAAGTGTCCTCAAAATTTCATTCTACACTCATCCTTGATACGGCTTCCATCGCTTTAAAATAGTCAAATTTTATCTCACTAATTCAAACACTTTCGTATTACCATTATCCTCGTAGTCACTAGTTGATACAATTTTGTTTGGATCAATTGAACCTCCAATAACATAATATTGTTGACGACAGTAACTCCAACAGATATAACCGAAAACTCTTTATGCCCATAATTTTGTTTTCCAATGGCTTTCAGTAACTAATTCCTCATTGCAGTAATCTTATCACATGATATTCTCAATTTCCCAATAAATTCCCTTTTTCAACTAATTTCTTCAGTTCATTCGATTTCCTGTGATTTCACATTGACTTATTCTAATGTCCGTTCATTCATACCAATTTCTCCACACATTTTAATTTATTTGTAAACATAATTTCATGCGTTAGTAACACCTTCGTCATATAAGGTGACTTGCCCAAACATATTTTTACCTTACATTAGTAAGGGTGTCCTCTCGAATTCAAAAATCCACTTACATAGTTGGTACTTTACATCAACATAAATATCCATTGCCAACAACATTTTCTATCTTTTATACTTGAGTCTTCACTAGAGATGTAACTCCAACATTCACTTTTGACTAACTCTTTATTCATTTCAGTTTGATCCTTCATTAATCATCATAGAATTTGTCAACTGTTCAGTTCTTTCTTATCAATGTCCACATTTCATAAGATCTGAATAAAATCAAAATGGATTGAGAACATATATTTATGGATGATGGGATAAAGGATAATAGAAAAGAAAAGAAAAGAAAAGAAAAGAAAAGAAATAGTCATAAATACGAGGCGGATGATGGGTAGTAGGAGAAAGCTAGAAATGCATATATTAAGAAACACACAAGGGTGAGTAACCTAGTTGGTTTCTCAACCTTGTGTGTTTCTTAATTATATGCATTGTGGAATGTTGACTGATTTTCTGTCATTTGTGGAAACCTAGCCTAATTGTCGATTTTGTGATCTTTCTGACTTGTGTACAGGGAGTTATGCTTGTTAAAAGTTTACTGCTCAAATTGAATGATTTCAGGGACAGCAACATTGAGTGAATTAATTGACTTGTTTAGCAATAGAATTTGATTTTGGGTTGTTCATGAAAGTTGTAGATGACATTGTGAACTTATTGAGCATATTTATGTGGTAATTTTTGGCTGAAGAATCTGAGAGTTATGGAAATTTCAATATACTGTTCTGTTTTAATGGGATTTGAGTAGGCAGTAGCTTTGAAGGGATTTTTGACACCCTTAAGGATGAAATTGATTTTTATGGTCTTTATGAAAGTTGAGGCATATTGAGTTAGCTTTCCATTTCCACTGATCTTGTTAATTTTCGAGTTGTATATTGGGAGATATGAACTGATTACTATTGATTGGTTTTATGCTTTTTGGAGAAACCTAGTCAAAGTGTTGATTTTGAGAGCTTTCTGCTTGGGAGCAATTTTAGCAATTTTTGTGGACTGAATTGGTGTGAGTGATCTTCTGCAAAGTTGTAGAGGAAGACATTATCTTGAAAATGATTTATGGTGTGTAATTTTAGAGGTCGAGTTGGGAGTTATGATTTTGCAAAACCGACCTGCATTAGGTTGTGAATTGCGATAATGGCAATAACTAGCATGATAGTTTTGAAATTGTTAGAAATTAAATTGGAAATTGAGTTCTTCATAAAAATTGAAGTTTGAGGATTTATCTTTTCAGGGATATAAAGTTATGATTTTTCTGACTATTATAGAGGCACATTTGGAGCGTTGATCTACCGACGTTGCAGAGGCTTCCCGGCATTAGCTCAGAAGTAATAGGTGAGTAACCTAGTTGGTTCCTCAATCTTTGATTGTTCAAAATTTTGTACTGATAGTTCTGTAGAGAAAAATTATGGATATGTGAGACCTGTTATGACTGAAATACCGGACCGAAGGTCCGAGGGAATGTGAATTTCACATTGAAGTGTTAATTCCCTGTGATTGAGAAACTTCTATGCTTTCAATGTGATAGTCTGTGACTGTGAATTATTGTGAATAATTTAGAATGAATTGTCTGTTTCGATAAATTGGATTTGACTTTCAATGTGTTTTTGTAGTGGAAAAGGTGGTTTTTGTGTTTGAAAAATTATTGGGAGTGGACTGTCTTATGTTTTACAATTTTGGGCAATTTAGGTAATTTTCAAAAAAATGATTCGGGAAAATTTCCAGAAATTTCCGGACCGGATAAATCGCCAATTGACTAACTGGTTGATTTTCGGTAGCGAAAATTTCTGTCCAATGGCATTGAAATATTGGGTACATTAAATTGGGACTGCAATTAGAGCCATTGGCATTGGATAAATTAAAATTTTCAATTTTTTTTGTTACAACCTTATTAATTTCAATTTCTTTCTTTCTTATTAATGCCAAGTGTCATGACACTCTTTAGCCCTTTAAATGAGTCTCGATTCTTCCATTTGGGGAGAACAAAGTAAAAAAAAAAAACTTGGCTTGCTTCATTTCACCGTAGCTTTCCTCTCTTCTCCTTCAATAGTTTCTCCTTCTTGGCTTGTTGGAGTTGCTACTCTCTTTGTTCTTCCTTGCATGCTTATAAGCTTAAACCTTCTCCCTCCTTACTAAGATGATAACCATGCATGGGGTTGAGAAGTGAGGAAGTAGAGTGGTCTTGGTGTCTTATTAAAGAAAAGAATTGAAGTGTGAAGGATTGATTAGTGGAAGCTTGAATAGGTAAGTGTATGGTTTAAGTTTTCCTTATGCTTTGAGTATGCATTAAATGAATCATAGTAGTTAGTTGCATTGATGGGAAGTTATTATTCATTATATATGATGTATAATGCATGGAGGTCATGAAACCTATGGTTTAAATTGTTGGGTTTAAGACTAAGTGTAAGTATGACTTGAAAGTTGTATGATTGAAGTGTTTTTTTAGCTTGATTTTGGATTGTGTATTGCTGACTAAACTAGCATGAAATGTAAGAGGTAAGTGCTGTCAAATTATGGTGGTTATTCCTAGTGAATGTAGGCATGATATAGGGACTGATTTTGTGTCCAATTGAGATGCTTATGGATGTAGGAAGGGTGTTGGAATGAAAGGAAGTGAATAGAGAAGTAAAGCTGGAAAATTGATATTTGACCTATTGTAATGTTTTGTTCCTAACTAATTGTATAGGTGAGCAAATGAGGTGAGGTTTGTGCCCAAGTAAACTTTGGGATGTTGGCTTCAATTTTGTGTGAAATAGGTGTTGGTAAATTGTAATGCTAGAAGGCGAAATTTTGCATGGAAAGTTCTTGTTTTATTGCTGTGAACAATACCCATGATTATGACCTGATTACTTTGTTGATTTTTCTAAATTAATTGGTAAGGAACTAGGAAAAATGGTTTTATATTTGAAAATGTGTTGTTATAATTGGGCCAAGTCAATGATTGTTTGCGCACTCTAATGTTTTTGAAAGAAAAAGAAAATGTCATACGATTTTCATTACTAAGGTAATGAATGTTCTAGTACGCCACCCTCGCGGGTCACGGGCTCGGATATCAACATGGATATCGGGTTCGGGTCTCGTCGGGAGTGGGGTGCTACACCACATCTGTTGGGCCCCGTTTCCAGAGCCCAACTTCCGGAGTCCTGAAGTCTTGTGCTTATTACCATGCAGGGTCATTAGCTGTCACTCCAGCATCGTGGTGAGCGCACACTAGTTATGCACCAAAATCATAAGTTGACTTATTCATACAAATTGTAGCCTTAAGCCTCGAGTTCATTTTGAAGCAACAATCACCTCAAACGGAGGTATATAACTCAAAATATGCTTAAAAAGCCTAAAGAGCTCATACTTTAAACATGCTCTCCTAACCGACCTCTCATTCACTTTAATGCAAACTTCCCAAATTCAACTCCAAATGGTACAAATGTTTATGGAGAGTAATATATATGTCTTAGGAACCTATTAGTCCAAGAATCACCTTAATTGGAGGTCGGATGCGGGAGTTATACCCAAAAGAATAGACTATGTTCACACCCAAAAACAAATTGAATCACTATTGGCGCGATTACCATAACATCTAATCTAGATGTCGGATTGAGTTCGTTTTTGACCATCAGAAAGAAGACATCAGGACCTACAACTCTCATGAAGACCAAAAAACGAGATTCAGCCTCAAACACCATGTCCGTTAAACGGACATCCATGTCCGTTTAACGGACATAAATCGAGTGCAGGATGCCAAATGACCCGAGAAAGTCCGTTAAACGGACATTGACTGGCCAAGGGGTGTTTTTCCACCCAAAAATGTCCGTTTAACGGACTCCCATGTCTATTTAACGGACATTGGGGCTCCCCAAAGCCCCCAATGCCTCACCAATGCTTCCAATCTTCAACCTTACATCATAAACACTTTCACATTTCCCAAATTCACTCATTCTAAAGCCTAAACACTTCATAACACATCAAACTCCAACTTCAACTTAGCATATTGTCAAAGTCCAACTTAATTGGTTCATCAAAACTACCAATGCCAAACATTTATCATCAAAGGTATCATAAACACAAACCATATAAACAGCATAATGAACAGTAACTGTTATCTTCCAATTCCCATAACTTTTTACTCCTAACCCTAATACTTGCATATAATACCTCAATGGAAAGATAACAAAATGATTTACAAATTTCATGAAGGCTGGAAAAGTCAATTCCCTCATTAAAGGAGGTAGAAACTCACTCAAAGGTACTGCTCCTATAATGACCAATGAAACAGTGAATAGAGCCATATGAACAGTAACTGAACTAGGTTTAACCCCCATAAGTTTTTACTCCTAACTCCAAATAAGGCACATTATACACCATTAGAAAGCTCTAAACGTATGCTACAATCTTCAAGAAGATCTCCTAATCCAATTCAAACATTAAGAGAGTCAAAATCACAAGCAAAGTTGCTGTCAAATTTTCACAAAAATTGACAGCACTTCCCTTAAAAGACAACTAACCAAAATTGTCAACTTTTCAATCCAAACTCAAGTACCTGCATAAAACCTCAATCTACACAATCTTCAATCTCCCATATCATCAACCAATCCATATAAACCTATGATCTAACTAAAAAATGGCAGCAAACACAATTATCCTCTTTTGTCAAAATCAAACCATACAACAATACCTTGATATACAAAACATATGCAATTTGCACAAAGTACCTTAACTCTTAAAACTCTTGCATTTACATGAACAATATGAGTCATTACAAAGCTTTAGAGGGCATTTAGCCCGATTACAATCCAAAATGTCAAATGTCAAAGTACAAAGTAAATCAATTCTTCAAAATTCAACCTAATGCTTTGATTCCAAAAATGACTTCTAAAGTAAAAACATCGGAGTGATGTCTCAATCCCAATACTGTAACTCGGGTTCTCGCTCGTCACCTGTGGAGGGGAAAAGGGGTGTGAGCTCGACGGCTCAGTGGGTAACAACTTAATAATTAAGAAATAAGCAAAAACATTCTTTATTTCTCATTCTCAAAGTAACTTTCAGATTGATAAAAACCTTTCAAATTTATCAAAGCCAATTTACATTGATCAAAACACTTTCAATTCATCAAAACCTCTTGTAAAACTCATTTCATCACACCAATTACACATCAAAATCACATAAGAACAGAGAAAGTGGTTCAGGTAGATCCGAAACGGAACGTATTACACATTCCAGCAAGCGGTCATGTGTAGCCGTGAACTTATGGGAGTTCGTAAAGAGCTTCAATGCCACTAGCGGGCAGACGGGAGAAGCCTATGGTTAGACAGGTGCACCTGACTCTTATGGAACCACCATAAACCCAAACAAAGCATGCATATCACATAATTCACACAATTCATAAACATTAGCCACAAATGGCTCTTACAATATTCACTTTCATATGATTTTCACATAATCGCCGAAATAACATATTTGAATCTTTTTCACTTGACAAAACAAGGTAACAAATATTTCCATAAGGCATTTACATCAAAAACATCTTATACAAGATTAAACCATCATAAAAAATAACTCATTCACAAATGAAAGGTCATAGGCAAAAACAAAAACCTTCAATGACATTTATTTCAAAACAATCGAGTAGCTTATTATCTTAATCATTAAAATATTACCCACCTTAGTTCCTTTATCTAGGAGCTTGAACAATTGGTCTTTCCTTTCACTCCAATTCTCTCTCTTGACCTTCATCAAACACAAAATCATCCCATATAACATGATATATCAAAATTGGCCATTCTTAGGAGATAAAAGCATGAAATTTAACCTATCTAACTTTACCCTTCAATTTCCTAAGCCATTCACACCAAAACCTACCTATAAATCCAAAAGATTTCACATTTTTTTACCTTGGAGATGATACCCACGAAAATCCCCTTTTGCTTCTAATGGAAGCTTGATCCTTTCCTCTCTTTTTTCCTTCTCCTTTCTAAAGAAAGATGAACTAAAGCCCTAACCTTTCTTCTTCTCTTTTCTTCGTCTTCTTCTTCTTCTTCTTCTTCTTCTTATTCTTCTTCTTCTTCTTCTTCTTCTCCACTTAGTCGAAATCTCCCTCTATTCTTTTCTTTCCTTGTAAATTTCGTAGGTTCCCAAAATGACTTAGCAAAGTTAGATTTTTAACTTAAAGCCTTATATCAAAACTAGGTAGTTTTGATATCTATTCTTCGTACTTGCCATTTGTCTCTTCCTCCTTCACATAAATGACTATAAGCTTTGCTTCTTTCTTTTTCTACTTTCCTTTTGTTTTTAAAATTACTCTACAAAGACTAAAATAGCCCTCCTTACAAGCCTTAAGCCTTAAAAACATTTGTGATCTACCCAAAATGCCCTTACACCACCTTATTCCTTTAATATCTAATAACATACTCCACTCTAATTTAAACGTAATCCCTCATTAAAATTTCATTTTCTTAATAGCTAAAACCTCAAAATAATTTAGGCAATACCTCAAAATAATTTAGACATGCTTAATTAAAAAAAAATTAGGGGCCAACAATGTCGGATTATTCTTATGCTAAAATATTTTCCAGTACTTTATTTCCATCCAAAAATTGATATCCTTAGAGACTAAATTGAAACTCCATTTCTTCAGAACATTTGTAGCCCTATTTCTCTAGTTTAATCCAAATTAAGAATCACCTCATTTGGATGACTAAAGCAAAAGTTATAGCCAAAATACTTTCAGTTCTTACTAATCCAAGACTAAACACTAAACCCAACTTCAATTAAGAAATTGAAAGTCTTAGTGGATAAATTGAAATTCAATGTCTTCATATGACTTGTATCCCCATGTCTCTAGTTTATTTTTCAACAAGAATCAGTTCAATTAGATCTCTACAGACCAAGAATTCACCAAATTACTGAACCATGTTTAGAAAATTTCCCAACTCACTTTGATTTAATCAATCTCTTTTAATTTAATCAAAAAAATTCACAATTTTCCATGGGGATATAGAGGGATGTCTTAGGAATCCAATTCTTCAAAAATCAAGTCAATCGGACGTCGGACGGAAAAGTTATAAGCAAAAGATTGAAAAGGATCGGATTGGAAAAGAAGAGGAACCAAAATGGCAAAACGGCGTCGCACAGAAGGAAAAGAAACAGAGTGAAACGGCATCGCACAGGAGGAAAAGGAACAGAGCGAAACGATGTCGCACGCGGGTTTCCTTTTTTTTTACTTAATAAAACTGATTTTCTAAAATTCACAACTCTTGATCTAGAACTCCAAAATTTACAAATTTGGTATCAATAGCAAGCTCCAAAGAAGCTATATAACTTCCATTAAGAACTCGAAAACCAATTCCATCTCTAAAGGGGTCAAAAACCCAATCAAAGTTACTGCCCCTACTTGTCATCCCAAAACAGTAACTCAACTTCTAAAAATCATAACTTCCTATTCCATAGTCCAAAATTTCCATACTTTACATCAATGGAAAGATCAAAACATAACCTAAAACTTTTATGAAGCACTTAAAGGTAATTTCAACCTCTAACTAGGTAAATTTTTCAATCAAAGGTTCTGCCAGAAATTTGCCATCTTAACACAACATCCAAATTTCAAAATTCCATATCTTTCAATTTCCACAACCAAGATTAACATATTATACATCATTGTAAGGCTATGCAATTTCTCTATAACTTTAATGTAGGCCACTTACTCCAATTCAGATCACATGAGTACAAAATTTGCCTCAAAGGATAGTACACACAAATGTACACTTATAGACATTTTCCAAACACAAAGCAAAAATAATGTAAATTCGAACGACCATAACTTTCAATTCCGATATCGAAAAATATCATACTTCCTGGTGATAGAAAGCTATCAACATAAACTACAACTTTTATGAAGATTATTTTATCAAATTCTGCCTAAATCAAGCCAGAAAAATTTACAAAGTTTCAGCTCAAAAAGTCATCTATGCTACTATTCATCCCCAAAAAGTCAACTTTCTTAATTCTCCAAATTCTCACACTTTTACTATTTATTTCTTGTTTTTCAACTTCTATTTTAATCAACTCATTCACTTTAACTTTCATAACCCATACAAATCTACTCAAATATCAAAGTCATGAAAACCAATCAATTCTTTTCTCATCAATTTCCTTAAAGCACAATAACATTTATAACACAATACATATACAAAAACACTCATTTCATACATTTAATATTTCTAAATTCTACTAAAAGATCAGAGTCCAACATTTCTCCCCCTCTTAAAAGAATTTCGCCCTCGAAATTCCTACTTGAGTAATCATCAAGTAACTTATTCTCTTAAATAATTTCTTCCTAAATGATCATAGTCAAACTCTTTCTTATCTAATTTCTCATTATACATATATCTTAACTTATTCACAATTGTTTACTTATTGTGTCAAGAACTGCCATATCATATCAAATCACTATATCCATAAATCATTGTTTCTTAACATATTTGACTCAAGTCAATGGTCCAATTCTTAAGGAACCTTAATATGGACCAATCATCATTCAAAATCAACCGTTTGAACTTCTATACATATATCTCTATCATTAATCTCATCTTTCAAGTATTCCTTATTTTATCTCACAAATGTATATTCAAAATCAAATCAACAAAGTGATCGAAGAAGCCTAATCGTCATGAAATTCTAACCTCAATATCATACACATTCTTATGATCGATCATATAACTCATCACCTCAATCAAACAATCAATTAGGTTCTTCAAATAATTCATGACAAAGACAATCACATCATGTTCACATTCTCACTAATTCAATCTATCTATTCAAACTCTTATCAATTTCTCATACATATCACTTATACACATGCGCCCATGTAAGATCCTAATACCGACGCTCTGATACCATAAATGTTGGGACTCGATCTAGAGACCGGAGCCCAACCAAAAAACGGAATCCTAAATGAAAATAGAAAGCGAAACAAAGAGGACGAAAGCGAAAGAACATATTTACAAAATCTCGGAAACAAAGAAATCAAAAGGATCAATCACACTGAAAGCCAAATTTTCGACATCCGATACGCGGACCTTAAAAAAACATGCGTTGGAAACCCATAAGACACTTTTGATCTAACCATATCCAAAACGATATAGATTTTTTTTTCTTTTTCATTTTATACACAACATTCAAAGCAATTTCAATTTCCAAAATGGACTTCAATATCCAATTGAAAATCATTCCCACTTGAAATTCATCAATCCCTCAATCCTCAATTCATTTGATTTTTCACATTCATACATATCTCATAATTCATTTTTTAACCAATTCTTATTTTTCTTTAAACATCTCACACATTGCTATACACAATCAAGCCATACATATAAAGCACTTCTATATTCCCAGCTCAATCAACACAATTCATCGGACCTCCTGTCTGGAATCCCAACACCAGCAAACACATCCATATGCCATAGCACTTCAATAATTCTCAGTCAATCAACATCATCGGACCTCCTATCTGGAATCCAAACGCAATCAATCATAATCATTACACAAACCATAATTCATCATACACAATTTCATAATTCAAGTCCTTATACAAATTCATAAATCATTCACATCACTTCAAACTAAATGCATTTCTAAATAATAGTGGCATTTTCAAGCCACAAATACAACATTAATTTCGTAAACCAAAATACAAGGATATACAAATCTCCAAAATACACAACATAAGCCCAAGCTCTCATTTTTATAACAATTTAACTTAAACAAAAATACAATCACAAACATGACGAGCGAACGTCTTGTCTTTCTTTCATCCGATCTCCTTCATGATTACCTGGAGATGGGGATGAAACGGGGTAAGCTTTACAACTCGTAGATATCATGTTTATAAATCAAAAAATAAGCAAAAATCATTTTTTTTCAAAACTTTTGCCATTTTATAAAAATTTCACATATGAAATTCATCAATTACTTATTTCTAATTTTTTTTTCAATTTATCGAAGAATTCATGAACATTTCTTAAAACATGTATGCAATCACACTTAGAAACAAAACAGAAACACATAAACACATCAGAATGGTTTGGGTCGGTCTAGAAATATAATGTACTGCATATTTCCGCATAGCGGTACTGTGCAGCTGTGAACAGAACGTACTACACCTTCCCGCATAGCGGTTCGGTGTAGCCGTGAACTTATGGGAGTCCTTAACGGGGCTCCAATGCCACTAGCGGGCAGGCGGACGAAGCCTAGACAAGTGCACTTGACCCTCTTATGGAACCTAACCAAACCCACATAACAGACAATTCACACTTGAAAATCGGACTGCTCGAAGGCATATTTCGAAAACTTAATTTTTATACACGTATCATAATTCGAACATATTTCCATTCACATTGCACATTCTTCATCCAAATTCACATGGCAATTTCACATTTATTCAAAAACAATGAAATCATCAATTATAGGCATTTATCAAATTATGCAAAAACAATGCATTTTGCAATTTATCGAATCATTAACAATGAAATTGAAAAATATTTATCTCCTTCTTGATTTTTTGAAAACGTAAACAATGAATTTGCAAATCATTTCTCTTCTTGATTTTTCGAAAACTTATTATTAGCTTATAATTCAAATTATAAACATAGTACCTACCTTAATTCCATGCTTGAAACTTGTTCACATTCCTCTTTCCTCTTTTGATTCCTTCACAATTTGCATAATTCCTACATCATTAGGAATCCAAAATTGAGACACCCAAAGAAGCAATTCACCAAAATTCAACCTAGAAATCACAAACCCATAACATTTGCAAGCTATCTAAACCAAAATCTCTTTAAAAATTCAAAGATCAAAATCTCAATTTTACCTTAATCTTCACCCAAATTCGGATTTTCTTGGCTCATAATGGAGCTCTCATCTTCCTCCACCTTTTTCTCTCTTGAATAATCTCTAAAATCTTTCTTGAAAACCCATAAAAATCGAACCCTAGCTTCTTTTCTTCTTTCTTTTCTTTTCTTCCTTTCCATTTCGTGCTTCTCATCATGATATACGAAGCCCACACTTCAAATTTACAAAAGTGCCAATAATGAATGAGAAAAGACCCATTTGCCCTTCCTTATAAGCCTTATAACTTAAAACCTTAAGGATTCTTCCAATTTTGCCCCTTATTCATTCTTAACACTTTAATACAATTTAATACACTCAATCTATGCCATATGATCTTACTCAAATTAGCATGCTAATTAATTTCATCAACATGCTAATTAATTCCTCTAAAATCATAAAATATAACTAGGTCTCAAAAGACCATTAAATCATGCTTAACTTAGGACATTTTTCAAATCATCAAATTGAAGGAATTTGCTAAAACTTCCTTCTAGAGAAATATTCCTCATTGTCTCAATTTCATAATGATATCAAAATCATTAAATTTGGATCACTACTCCAAAAGTTATACCTCAAACATTTAGGACTATTCTTATGCTAAAATATTTTCCAGTACTTTACTTCCATCCAAAAATTGATATTCTTAGAGACTAAATTGAAACTCAACTTCTTCAGAACAATTGTAGCCATATTTCTCTAGTTTAATCCAAATTAAGAATCACCTCATTTGGATTACTAGAGCAAAAGTTATAGCCAAAATACTTTCAGTTCTTACTAATCCAAGACTGAATACTAAACCCAACTTCAATTCAAAAATTGAAAGTCTTAGGGGATAAATTGAAATTCAATGTCTTCATAACTTGTATCCCCATGTGTCTAGTTTATTTTGTAACAAGAATCAGTTCAATTGGATCTCCACAGACCAAGAATTCACCAAATTACTGAACCATGTTCATAAAATTTCCCAACTTGTTTTGATTTAATCAATATCTTTCAATTTAATCTCAAAAATCCAAAATTTTCCATGGGTAGATAGAGGGATGTCTTAGGAATCCAACGCTTCAAAAATCAAGTCAATCGGATATCAGACGGAAAAGTTATAAGCAAAAGATTGAAAAAGGTCGGATTGGAAAAGAAGAGGAACCAAAATGGCAAAACGGCGTCGCACAGAAGGAAAAGAAACAGAGTTGAACGACATCGCATAAGAGGAAAAGGAACGAAGCGAAACGACGTCGCACGCGGGTTTCCTTTTTTTTTAACTTAATAAAACCGATTTTCTTAAATTCACAACTCTTGATCCAGAACTCCAAAATTTACGAATTTGGTATCAATAGAAAGCTCTATAACTTCCATGAAGAACTCGAAAACCAATTCCATCTCTAAAGGGGTCAAAAACCCAATCAAAGTTACTGCCCCTACTTGTCATCCCAAAACAGTAACTCAACTTCTAAAAATCATAACAACCTATTCCATGGTCCAAAATTTCCATACTTTACATCAATGGAAAGATCAAAACATAATCTAAAACTTTCATGTAGCACTTAAAGGTAATTTCAACCTCTAACTAGGTAAAATTTTCAATCAAAGGTTCAGCCAGAAATTTGTCATCCTAACACAACATCCAAACTTCCAAATTCCATATCTTTCAATTTCCACAACCAAGATTAACATATTACAGATCATTGTAAAGCTATGCAATTTCTCTATAACTTTCATGTAGACCACTTACTCAAATTCAGACCACATCAGTACAAAATTTGCCTTAAAGGATAGGACGCACAAATATACACTTATGGACATTTTTCAAATACAAAGCAAAAATAATGTAAATTCGAACGACCATAACTTTCAATCCCGATATCGAAAAATATCATACTTTCTGACTATAGAAAGTTATCAACATAAACTACAACTTTCATGAAGATTATTTTATCAAATTCTGCCTAAATCAAGCCAGAAAAATTTACAAAATTTCATCTCAAAAAGTCAACTCTACTACTATTCATCCCCAAAAAGTCAACTTTCTTAATTCTCCAAATTCTCACACTTTTACTATTTATTTCTTGTTTTTCAACTTCCATTTCAATCAACTCATTCACTTTAACTTTCATAACTCATACAAATCTACTCAAATATCAAAGTCATCAAAATCAATCAAGTCTTTTCTCATCAATTTCCTTAAAGCACAATAACATCTATAACACAATACATATACAAAAACAATCATTTCGTACATTTAATATTTCTAAATTCCACTAAAAGATCGGGGTCCAACAGAAGGACTAGCTACCTATTAAGTCTTAACACCAAGATAAGATCTTGTGTGTTAATCACCATATAGAGTGAACCTGGAGATCTAGAAGGAAAAACCAATTAAGGGCAAAACGGTAAATTTACCCTTTATTATGCGGATGACTATAATATGGTTCATAATAGAGTTTGCAATTGGACATCTAATTTGAAACATGTATTCTCATAATATTTAGTAATTTAAGAGTTCAGCTAATTGTCTTTATTGGAATGACATTTGGTTAATAAGTTGGAATTAATTCTAATGAGATTAAATTAATTCCAGGCTTATTGGAGTTTGAATTATATAAGTCCAATTAGATTTCCTACTTGGCTTTTAAGAAAGGTTATCAAGCAAAGTAAGAAAAATAAATAGAGGTTATCAAAAAGAAAATAAAAGGAAAGGACCGAATTAGATTCGGAATAATAAGATCGGAACAATTTAATTAAGAGTTAATTAAATTGAGTTTTAAGTCTATGATTAAATGTTAGGCTTACACTAATTAATTGTTAGTTAGAAGCCAAAATGAACATTTAATATTGGGCTAGATTTTGGTTTGATTTGATTAATTAGAAAATTGAAACAATTTTTATAAAGACAAAAGGAGGACAAAACCGAAATTTATAATGATGTAGATTTTGATTTTATATAGCTAAATGAACAACTACACATTTGGCATTAAATTGCTAAATGTAAGGTGGATTTTTATTATGCTTCATCATCATTAAATGGTTTAATGGTTTCCTCATTAAATGGTTTAATGGTCTTATCATTAAATGATTTAATGGTTGTCATTTAATGTTGGCATGTAGAAAAACCTATAAACCTTTTATCATTCATTTGATTAAAGAAGTAGTGCATTTGTTGCTCTTTCCCCCTTCTTTCATCATATAACCTAAAATGAGAATGTCTCATTTATTGGCCTCTCTTTCATTTTGATTAAAAGAAGGAAGTAATGCATTTGCTTCTCTCTCTCCCTTCTTTCATCATATAATTGAAAATTAAAGTGTCTTGTTTTGGTTTTTTTCTCTTTTCATATAGCCATACTAAACAAATGAGAATGTCTCATTTATTGCCCTCTCTTTCATTTTGATTAGAAGAAAAAAGTGATGCATTGGTTGTTTTTTATGACTCCCCTCTCCTTTCTTTCATGATCTAGCTGAAATTAGGAATGAGAGTGTCTCATTTTGGTTCTTTCAACTAGTTGATCATAAAGGGAAAACCTCTACAATATTTCTTCTCCTTTCCCACCAAAGGTTTTTATTAACCAAGTTGCCTAAGAAGAACAAGTGGTAGATCGAATTGGTTGAGGATACAATAGCAAGGACAGGAGAGGAAACAATAGCGTGGAGAGGATACAATAGTGAGTAGTCAAAGCTGTAGCAAAGGACTCGGTAAAATTTTGATCTTGTTCTTATGTTATTTATTTTTCTAATACCGTATCATGTATAGATTAAACATATTGATTTGGTTATCATGCTTTCGGTGCATTTTCATTTTAGGAAACGTTTTAAAAATATATCGTTTAGCCAAATCTAGTATGTTTTTGTTTTCGATCCAATAGTTCATATATGATATTTGGTGTATTCGAAGAATAGAAAGGAAAATTCTAATCACTTGAGATTAGTCTTACAGATAATGAGAGAGAAGTAATTGTATTTCAAGTTCAGTAAGTGTGAATTTTGGCTTGATCAAGTAGTATTCTTGGGTCACATAGTGTCTGGACAGGGCACACAGGTAGGCTCAAAGAAAGTTGAAGCAGTGATGAAATGGGAAGCCCCTAGGAATGTGTATGAGATTTGGAGTTTTCTTGGGTTAATAATATATTATAGGAGGTTTATTGAGAGGTTTTTATTAATCTCAGCCCCTTTGACACGTCTTCTAAGGAAGAATGTACCTTTCAGATGGATTGATAAATGCCAAAGGAGTTTTGAGGAATTAAAACATCGATTAACTATAGCATTATAGTTAGCTATTTCATCAGGATCTGGAGGATATGTAGTATACAATGATGCTTCACACCAGGGATTAGGATTTGTTTTGATGCAATATGACAGAGTGATTGCATATGCATCAAGACAATTAAGGTCTCATGAATTTAATTACCCTGCTCATGATTTAGAACTTCCTGCAATAATGTTTGTTTTGAAGAATTGGAGACATTAACTATATGGAGAGACATTTCGGGTATTTATTGATCATAAGAGTTTGAAATATTTATTGAATCAGAAGGAGTTGAATATGAGACAATGGAGGTGGATTGAAATACTTAAAGATTATGATTGTATAATTAAGTATCACCTTGGTAAAGCTAATGTGGTAGCTGATGAATTAAGCAACAAATCCAGTAGTAGTGTAGCATAACTTCAGACATCAAGGTTACTAAACTTAGTACCTAAACTTAGTACAACTAAGAGCATTAAATGTTGAGTTGAATTTGGGGCTGCATAAAACACTGATGTCTAAATTGAAGCTTAGACCGGTATTGCATAAGAGAATAAAAAAAAACAAAGTAAGGATCCAGAATTAGTAAAGCTTATTAAGAAGTTGAAATAAGATTTGAGTTCTAAGTTTGAGTTGAGGGATGATGCACTGTGGTTGAAGCAGAGATTCTGTGCACCTAATGTTGATGATCTGAGAAGAGAGATTATAGAGGAAGCATATATGACGGCCTATGCTATGCATTCTAGTACTACCAAGATGTACAGTATGCGAAAACAACATTTTTGGTGGCCAGGTATGTAACACCCCACTCCCGTATGACCCGAATCTGACATTGATGGTGATATCCGAGTCTGTGCCCTGCGAGGGTGGCGTGCTACATCACTCAGTCAAAACTCAGTATAATTTTTTTATATACATAAACATACATTAGCGTAAATCATTAATGACATAATCACTGGTAATTTTAATGGCCACGGGGGCCCTTTTCATAAATACAGTTTATTTCAGTCTGTTGACTTTACAAATTGTCCTAATCATTAATACAAAAATTCAGAATAACGCAATTTCTATCAGAGACTAATGCAGAAGCAAACTGATCCTAACCAGTGAGTTTGGCAAACTCAGTGAGGTAACCATCATCGATGGTTCACTCAATTCGTGCAACACATCAGATCACATAACATATATTCACATTGTTGCATATTTGATCACATTTCACAATTTCACTTGAACATAGACAATTTTGATACTTTTTATTCGATTAGACATCCATAACCAATTGAATTTATATAACATTCAAGCATAATACAGTTGTTTCATAATTCACATTCAGAAGTACCACACGATTGGTACCATAGAAACATAAGGCAGTTAGCCTTTCACTCAATCAAAGAGACTAAAATCAGATACATATGACATACGCATGTGACACATTTCCATTATATTTTGGTGTTGTGACTGAGCGCCTGAACTGTCCCAATATGGGCACATTAATCGTTGAGCCTGAGGCTCCGAACTGTCCCAATATGGGCACATTAATCGCTGAGCCTGAGGCTCTGAATCACTGTGAGGCTCGAGGCCCAAATATAAACGTTGAGCTTATAGCTCTCAGTGGCTGCTCCGGTCACAACTGTTATTAACTGATCATGCATATTGGACCCCGAACTTTCGGTGAAAATTAGAAATATTGAAATACAAATTCAATGAGTGTTTTGTATATGAATTGTGTTATAGATGCCTTTTGCCTTAAGAAAATTTATGAGAAAAGAATTGATTAGTTTTGATGACTTCGATAATTGAGTAGATCTGTGTGGATTATGAGAGTAAAATGAATGAGTTGATTGAAATGAATTTGAAGAATATGAAGTAAATAGTGAAAGAGTGAGAATTTGAAGAATTGAGAAAGTTTGACTTTTGGAGTAGAGAGTTGACTCTTGATTTAGGCAGATTTTGAGAAAATGATCTACATGAAATTTGTAGATTATATTGAGAGCTTTTCGTAGTCATAAAGTATACTATTTTTTGATATCGGGATTGAAAGTTATGATCTTTGAAAGTTAAGTGTATTTTACTTGATTTGAAAAATGCTATTAAGAGTAAGATTGTGTATGACTTTTGTAAAAGAGAAATGTATATGCGCATATCCTTTGGTGTTGAGTTTGATGTAGAGAAATGGCTTTGGAATAGTTTATTGGAGAGTTAAATTGTGTTTGAGATGAATTAGTTGAAGAGTTTGTGGTAGTGGGTGAATATGTGAAGTTGATGTGTTGATATGGGAAGTTTATGTGTTGGAATGGTGTTTAGAGACTTCTATGGCAAATATGTATATTTATTTAGATGGATTTAGCCAAAGTGGTCTTAATGAAAGTGGTAGATTATGTTTTTATCTTTCCATTGATATAAGGCACGAAAATATTAGACAAGGGAGTAAAAAGTTATGATTTTTAGAAGTTCTGATGCTGTTTAGTGTGAAACTGATCAACCAGTCAGTTTGTGTTGAGTTTTTGACCCATTTATAGGTCGATTTGATCTTTAAGTCCTTCATGAAAGTTGTATATATTTCCTCAAGCTTTCCATAGACACCAATTTTGTTAAATTTGGAGTTCTAGGTCAAAAGTTATGATATTTACAAGTTTTGGTACTGTTGAGAAATTATCGATCAGTCATCTTTGTGTAAACTTTTGATCCCTTTATAGTCCGAGCTTGCTTATAAGTCCTCCTTGAAAATTGTAGATCCGTCTTTTATCTTTCCAACGAAACAAACCGTGTCTAATTTGGAGCTCGGAGTCAAAAGATATGAATGTTTGAAGTTTGGAGGTCGGATCGCATGGTTGATCGCCCACCCGCGCACGCCCGCACGAGCGACTGACCTGGTGCGAGCGACCGACCTGGTGCGGGCGACCGACCTGGTGCGAGCGACCGACCTGGTGCGAGCGACCGACCTGGTGCGGAAGACCGACCTGGTGCGGGCGACCGACCTGGTGCGGGCGACCGACCTAGTGCGGGAGACCGACCTAGTGCGGGAGACCGACCTAGTGCGGGAGACCGAGCCGACCGACCTCCCTTCCTTGTTTTGAGCATAACTTCTTCGTCCGACATCCGATCGACCTGATTTTTGAAGCGTTGGATTCCTAAGACATTTTTCTATCTTTCAATACTAGATAGATCGGTTTTGGCATTAAATGGAGAAAGATAGCTAGGATTATAGTGAGCTGATCAGTTGTAAAAGTTTGAACAATGTTCAGTATTTTGGATATATCTCGATCGGTAGAACTCTGATCGATCTGATTCTTTTTGTAAAGTAAAATAGAGACATGGGGCTACAAATGTTATGAAGGAGCCGAGCTATAATGTAGCCTCTAAGACTTCCAAATATAGGTCGGAAGTTCAGTGTAGTGTTCAGTCCCGGTGTTGTAGTGGCTGAATAGTGTTCAGTATTTTGGATATATCTCGATCGGTAGAGCTCCGATCAATCTGATTCTTTTTGGAAAGTAAAATAGAGACATGGAGCTACAAATGTTATGAAGGAGCCAAGCTATAATGTAGCCTCTAAGACTTCCAAATATAGGTCGGAAGTTAGATGTAGTGTTCAGTCTCGGTGTTGTAATAGCTGAATAGTGTTCAGTATTTTGGATATATCTCGATCGGTAGAGCTCGGATTGAGTTGATTCTTATTGCTAGTTAAAATAGAGACATGGGGCTACAAATGTTATGAAGGAGCCGAGCTATGATGTGGCCTCTAAGACTTCCAAATATGGGTCAGAAGTTAGGTGTAGTGTTCAGCCTCGGGTCTGAAGAAGAAACTTCAGTATTTTGGAGATATCTTGAGTTATAGAGCTTCAAACGATCTGATTCTTGAAGCAATGGATACGTGAGACATAGAGGGACATTTATCTAAAGTTTTTAAGGCAAAAAGGAAGGGGCAATTTTGGAAGTTTACTTAAAGGGGTTAAGTTTATAGGCTTAAATGGAGGGGCATATGGGTCATTCCCCATTCATTAAATGACATGGCAATATAAAAGACAGTGGCTGTCGTATAAGGCATAAGGAAGCACAGAAATGAAAGACTAAAGAAAATAGAGAGAAGAGAGAAGGGAGAGCAAACTTCGGAGAAGAAAGAAGGGAGAGCTTAAGGTTTCGGATTTTTGGGAGTTCAAGCTCAGTTTTTCGTTAATTCATGAAGGAAAAAGATGGAAGGAGAAGAGAGCTTCCTTCCAAGCCTAATAAATCTGAAAATGGTGAAAAGTTTGAGGTAAGAGAAAAGTTGAGCTTTGAGCTTTTCTTCGATTTATGGTTTAGAAATATAGAAAATGGTATGGGTTTGTGGAGTATGAAGTCAATTTTGATGATTGCTAAGTATGATGGGTTTAATTTGGGATTTTGAGAATTAGGGTTTATGCCCAAATTTGGAATTTGGGGCTTTTGGAAATTTGTAATTTAGAAAGCTTGAATATATGAGGTATTTATGTTTTCTAATTTGAAATTGAGGATTAAGTTATTTATGATGTTGAATTTGGGTGAAATTGCTTTAGGTGAAGTTAAATTGGAGGAAAGAAGGAACCAATGGACAAATTGGAGCTAGGAACAACTTTCTAGCATCGAATCGAGGTGGGTACCAGTTTATAATAGAATTTATAAGCCCTACTGCTTTCTTTAAATAAAGGGATTTTCGATTTCAATTGCATCATAAGTGTTGCATCATTGTGTGAATGATTTGAAAATCATCATTGATTCCATACATGAGCTTTTGATGAATTGCAAAATACATTTGTGTTATGCCTCGAAGATTCCATGGCATTTCGTATATTCGAAAGAAAGAGCATTCAATAAATGATATTGAGCTTGAATATGATAAAGGTTTGAAAAATTATGATTTCCGATTAGTTTTAAAAGCTTTTATAAAATATGATTTTATGTAAAAGTTTGAAAACTTGTGATTTCATAAATTGAAGTGTATAGAAAATATTGTTTATGGAAATATTTGAAAGTTTTGATTCTTAAAATGCTTTGAAATTGTCTAGAAAATGGTTTATGCAAATGTTTGAAAATTTTGATTTAGAATACTTTGAAATTAGTTAGAAAATGTTGTTTATAAAAGTGGTTGGAAGATTTCGATTTTGAATGTCTAATGTTTATAAAAAAAGTATTTGAAAAATTATGATTTCAGACATTGTTTATAAAAGTGTTTGAAAAGTTCTGATTTCCAAGCTTGTTTATAAAATGTTTGACAAAGTGTGATTTCGAAATGCATTTGAAATTGTTTAAAAATAAGGTTTATTTAAATGTTGAAAAATACGATTTTGAAAGGCGTTTGAAATGGTTTTAAAGCAGTTTTAAAATTTATACAAGTTTTAAATGTTTGATAAATTAAGAAAATTTCGAAGTTTGAAAAATGACACAAAGGCCCAATTTCTTGTCTTCAAATGATTTGGGAGATTGATTGAAAAATTGAGAAAGTATTGAATTTTATTGTTCCTGAATATTTTTGGAAAAGGGTTACGAGTTTTAAAATGAATTGAGAAATGAAGAAAGATTTTGAAATTTATTTCCGTGATTTGGATTTAAGAAATTGCGTAAATTGTTAAATTCGTTATTTTCAACGAATTTGATAAGTTATGAAAATATTTTCAGAATGTTTTTAAGAAAATACAAGATTTATAAATAAAAATAAAAATAAAAATAAAATTGAATAATGTGCTTTATGAAGCTGCGTACGTTGATTTATGTCCTAAAGAAATCACTTGCATTCATTGTTCTGATGTTGATCCATATGTGATTACATTGTTGAATTGAGATTGAATATGTTTATTGATGTGATAATGTTATGCCATTGGAGTGTGCCATGGCATTTTGATTTGAATGGAAAGAAGAAAAGAAAATGGAAGCATATCATTTTGATAAATGATCTTGAGCATTGCTTATATGCTTTTGTGTGGGCGAGAGAGTTACGGATGGATAGTCACGTGCACGTCGACGTATGAAAAATTATAGCCTTCTCCCGGTTGCCCGCTTGAGGCCACGAGATCCTGAGAAATAGGACTCGGATAGTTTACGGTATAAACTTCGGTTTATCCGTTGTGTTTACGGAACTCTCGAGCCATGTGTTGTTGTGCATTGCTTATGTGATTGCCATTGCATCTATGAATTGTCAAGTTGATGCATTCATGTTTTATAAACTTATGGGTTTATGGCTGAAAGCCTAAAAATCATATGTTTTGCAAATGGAGATTTTGGCTACAGCAAGGAAAAGAACCTTTTGAAAATGTGCTTTACGGATTTCAAAGAAATGTTTTCTAAGACCATAAAAGAAAAAGGATTTCAAAGATTTTGCTTATATTTTTGTTATAAACTGTTACCCACGAGCTATAAGCTCACCCCCCTTCATTCCCATCCACAGGTGATGAGAAGGAGATCGGGTGAAAGAAAATGAAGATTTATGTTTGCATGTGTATATTGTAATATTGTTAAGTTAGATGGTTGCTAAGAAGTCTAGAATCGTTGTGTATTGTGTACCTTGGTTTAGGGTTATGGGTATTGTATAAGGCTTGAAAATGCCACTATGATTTGTATAAAGCTTTGATTTATGAAATTGTGTATGTAATGAGCATAAGGTGAATGAATTATGGAATTATGTATTGATTTAAGTTATGTTTGGGGTGTGTGTATGATTATGAGTATGATAAGGTATTGTGGTTTGAGTTTGGATAAGAAAGAAAAGAAAAAGAAAAATTTATATCGGATTTTGGATAGTTTAAGTCTAAGGTTTCCAACGCGACCCTTTTGAGGCTTTTCTAAACTATTTGTGTGGATGTTAGAATTTGTGTTTCAATTCGATTGGACCGTTTGTTTGGTTTGTCTTCGAGCCAATTCGATTTGACATTGTTCGTATGCTTTGCTTCCAAGCTCGTCTTCGATTAGTTTATGATTTCGTTCACTTTGTGATAAATCATTTTATTCATTCCATCTTCCGTTTTTGGGTTGGGGCGCCGGTCTCTAGATCGGGTCCCAACATTTGTGGTATCAAAGCCTAGTAATATGATCTTACTTGGGCGTATGTGTATGAGTAAGAAATCGATAAGAGTTTATGTGGATAAGATTGATCTTGTGATAATGTGAGCATGATGTGTTTGTCTTTCATGAATTATTTGAGGAATCTAAATGATTGTATGATTGAGGTGATGAGTTATATGACTGAATTAGTGAGAGTGTGATACTGATGTGAATAAGTGTTCATGAATTATTTGAGGAATTACAGTGACTATTTAATTTAAGTGTCAAGAGTATGATTGATTTTAAGATTATGTGTATGGAAATTAAGATTAGAAATTCATGATGAGTTTGGATGATTTGACTTCGAATGTATAGGAGATGCAATAACAGAATATTTGAAAGATGAGCTTGATGATAGGAATATATGTATTGATATGGTATGGGTGCTATGTGAATCAAGAATTGAGAGATTGTGAAGAGATTGAGAATATGTATGATCGGAGCATTAGATAAGAAAAGTGATTGACTATGATCTTTGGAAGAAATTATTTGAGAGAATACGTTACTTGATAATGTCTTAGTAGGAATTTCGAGGGCGAAATTCTTTTAAGAGGGGAAGAATTGTTGGACCCCGAACTTTCGGTGAAAATTAGAAATATTGAAATACAAATTCAATGAGTGTTTTGTATACGAATTGTGTTATAGATGCCTTTTGCCTTAAGAAAATTTATGAGAAAAGAATTGATTAGTTTTGATTACTTCGATAATTGAGTAGATCTGTGTGGATTATGAGAGTAAAATGAATGAGTTGATTGAAATGAATTTGAAGAATATGAAGTAAATAGTGAAAGAGTAAGAATTTGAAGAATTGAGAAAGTTTGACTTTTGGAGTAGAGAGTTGACTCTTGATTTAGGCAGATTTTGAGAAAATGATCTACATAAAATTTGTAGATTATATTGAGAGCTTTTCTTAGCCATAAAGTATACTATTTTTCGATATCGGGATTGAAAGTTATGATCTTTGAAAGTTAAGTGTATTTTACTTGATTTGAAAATTGCTATTAAGAGTAAGATTGTGTATGACTTTTGTGAAAGAGAAATGTATATGCGCATATCCTTTGGTGTTGAGTTTGATGTGGGGAAATGGCTTTGGAATAGTTTATTGGAGAGTTAAATTGTGTTTGAGATGAATTAGTTGAAGAGTTTGTGGTAGTGGGTGAATATGTGAAGTTGATGTGTTGATATGGGAAGTTTATGTGTTGGAATGGTGTTTAGAGACTTCTATGGAAAATCTGTATTGATTTAGATGGATTTAGCCAAAGTGGTCTTAATGAAAGTGGTATATTATGTTTTTATCTTTCCATTGATATAAAGCACGAAAATATTGGACAAGGGAGCAAAAAGTTATGATTTTTAGAAGTTCTGATGCTGTTTAGTGTGAAACTGATCGACCAGTCAGTTTGTGTTGAGTTTTTAACCCATTTAGAGGTCGATTTGATCTTTAAGGCCTTCATGAAAGTTGTATATCTTTCCTCAAGCTTTCCATAGACACCAAGTTTGTTAAATTTGGAGTTTTGAGTCAAAAGTTATGATGTTTACAAGTTTTGGTACTGTTGAGAAATTATCGATCAGTCATCTTTGTGTAAACTTTTGATCCCTTTAGAGTCCGAGCTTGCTTATGAGTCCTTCTTGAAAATTGTAGATCCATCTTTTATCTTTCCAACGAAACAAACCGTGTCTAATTTGGAGCTTGGAGTCAAAAGATATGAACTTTTGAAGTTTGGAGGTCGGATCGCATGGTTGATCGCCCACCAGCGCACGCACGCGCGAGCGACCGACCTGGTGCGGGCAACCGACCTGGTGCGAGCGACTGACCTGGTACGGGAGACCGACCTGGTGCGGGCGACCGACCTGGTGCGGGCAACCGACCTAGTGCTGGCGACCGACCTAGTGCGGGAGACCGACCTGGTACGGGCGACCGACCTGTTGTGCGACCTTTGCGATCGATTTTCAGCCGACCGACCTCCCTTCCTTGTTTTGAGCATAACTTCTTCGTCCGACATCCGATCAACCTGATTTTTGAAGCGTTGGATTTCTAAGAAATTTTTCTATCTTTCCATACTAGATAGATCGGTTTTGGAATTAAATGGAGAAAGATAGCTCGGATTATAGTGAGCTGATCAGTTGTAAAAGTTTGAATAGTGTTCAGTATTTTGGATATATCTCGATCGGTAGAGCTCCGATCGATCTTATTCTTTTTGGAAAGTAAAATAGAGACATGGGGCTACAAATTTTATGAAGGAGCTGAGCTATAATGTAGCCTCTAAGACTTCCAAATATAGGTCGGAAGTTCAGTGTAGTGTTTAGTCCTGGTGTTGTAGTGGCTGAATAGTGTTCAGTATTTTGGATATATCTCGATCGATAGAGCTCCGATCGATCTGATTCTTTTTGGAAAGTAAAATAGAGACATGGGGCTACAAATGTTATGAAGGAGTTGAGCTATAATGTAGCCTCTAAGACTTCCAAATATAGGTCGGAAGTTCAGTGTAGTGTTCAGTCCTGGTGTTGTAGTGGCTGAATAGTGATAAAAACAATTAAAGTAAGCGAATAATTAAACAAATCCATAAATAAATAAATAAAAAATTTTCGGGCCCAACAATTCTCCCCTCCTAAAAGAATTTCGTCCTCGAAATCCTTACCTGAGTCCATGAAGAGGTAGGGATACTTCTCCTTCATGGCTTCCAAAGGTTCCCAAGTCGCTCCCTCGGTCGAATGGTTCCTCCACAAGACCTTAACCAGCTTCACAATTTTATTCCTTAACACTTTTTCCTTTGAATCTAAGATCTTTACTGGTTGTTCCTCATAAGTCAAATCCTCTCTCAACTGAACCTCTGAAGGTTGAACTATGTGCGAAGGATCCGATCTGTACCTCCTCAACATCGACACATGGAACACATTGTGAATCTTAGACAACTCCAATGGCAAATCTAACTTATAAGCCAAAGGCCCGATCCTCTCAATGATCTCATATGGGCTTATGTACCTCGGGCTAAGCTTGCCCTTCTTGCCAAACCTCAAAATACCTTTCCATGGAGAAGCTCTAAGAAACACCTTCTCACCCACTTCAAACTCCATCTCTTTCCTATGGGCATCTGTGTAGCTCTTCATCCTATCTTGAGCTGCTTTAAGCCTCTGTTTTACTAACTTCACTTTATCCACAATAACTTGCACTAACTCAGGTCCTACAAGCTTCCTCTCACCTTCCTCATCCCAACATAAAGGAGTCTTGCATCTCCTGCCATACAAAGCCTCATAAGGTGCCATCTGAATTCCCGAGTGGTAGGAATTATTGTAAGCAAACTCAATCAAAGGTAGGTGATCATCCCATGAACCTTTGAAATCCAACGCGCAAGCTCTCAACATAGCCTCCAAAGTCCGTATCGTCCTCTCCGACTGTCCATCAGTCTGTGGATGGAAAACTGTACTGAAATGCAATATAGTCCCTAGAGCCTTCTGCAAGCTTTCCCAAAACCTGGAGGTAAACCTAGGATCCCTATTAGAAACTATCGAACTCGGAATCCCATGAAGTCTAATTACCTCATCCACATACTTCTTAGCCAAAACATTCAAAGAATCCGTCTGTCTAATTGGCAAGAAGTGCGCTGACTTAGTCAGCTTATCCACAATCACCCATATAGCATCATGCTTCTTGCTAGTCTTCGGTAATCCCATCAGAAAGTCCATAGTAATCTTCTCCCATTTCCATTCCGGAATCGGCAAAGGATTAAGCTTGCCTGAAGGTGCTTGGTGTTCAGCTTTATCTTGCTGACACACTAAACATCTTATAGCATACTCTGCCACATCTTTCCTCATTCCCTTCCACCAGAAATGGTCTTTCAAATCCCGATACATCTTAGAACTCCCTGGGTACATTGCATAAGGAGCGTTATGCGCTTCATCAAGGATCTCATCCTTCAGCTCTAACACATCTGGAACACACAATCTGTCACCCATAACCATCAATCCATCTTCCTTTATCTCTACATCAGAGGGCTTGCATCTTTTATTTCTTCTCTAAGCTTACTTAAGTACTCATCCCGTTCCTGCAATTCTTTGATCTTCCCCCTCAACACTGGTCTCACTCTGAAATTTGCCAAAATACAGTCAGGCTCAACTTGCCTCAATGTCACATCAAGTCGGCTAATTCCTTGACGAGGAAGGTACACTATCTCCACATGAGCCATAGTGGACTTCCTACTCAATGCATCAGCTACAACATTAGCTTTCCCCGGATGGTAGTCTATCACCAAATCATAATCTTTTAATAACTCCAACCATCGCCTTTGCCTCAAATTCAGCTCTTTCTGAGTCAACAAGTACTTAAGACTCTTATGGTCCGTAAATACTCTAGTAGTAACTCCATATAAGTAGTGTCTCCAAATCTTCAATGCGAAAATAATAGCAGCCAATTCCAAGTCATGAATAGGGTAGTTCATCTCATAAGGCTTTAATTGCCTAGAAGCATAGGCAATCACTCTCTCTCCTTGCATCAATACACACCCTAAACCCTTCCTAGAAGCGTCACTGTACACAATGTATCCATCATCGCCATAGGGTAATGTCAAAATTGGTGCAGTAGTAAGCCTATTCTTCAATTCCTCAAAACTACTCTGACACTCCTCAGTCCACTCAAATTTCTGATTCTTTCTCGTCAATTTGGAAAGTGGAGCAACTATCAAAGAAAAGCCCTCCACGAACCTCCTGTAATATCTAGCTAGTCCCAAGAAACTTCTCACTTCAGCCACATTCTTAGGTGCTTCCCATTTAACCACAGCCTCTATCTTTTGTGGATCCACATGAACTCCACGCTTTGAAATCACAAGCCCGAGAAATACTACTTCCCTTAACCAAAATTCGCACTTATCGAATTTGGCATACAGCTCATTCTTTCTCAAAGTCTCCAAAGCAACCCTCAAATGATCCCCGTGCTCCTCATCTCTCTTAGAATAGACCAATATATCATCAATAAAGACAATGATAAATTGATCTAGGAAAGACTTGAAAACTCTATTCATCAAATCCATAAAGACTGCAGGGGCATTCGTTAACCCGAAAGGCATAACCAAAAACTCAAAGTGACCATACCTCGTCCTAAAAGCAGTCTTTGACACATCGGTCTCCTTAATCCTCAACTGATGATAACCCAATCTCAAATCTATTTTGGAAAAGACTCTTGCCCCTTGCAATTGATCAAACAAATCATCTATGATCAGGAGCGGATATCTATTCTTAATGGTAGCATGATTCAGCTTCCTATAATCCACACACATCCGCAACGATCCATCTTTCTTCTTCACAGAGAGAACCGGAGCTCCACAAGGCGAAGATCTTGGCCTAATGTAACCCTTCTCTAAAAGATCCTCCAATTGCTCCTTAAGCTCCTTCAATTCCGCCGGAGCCATTCGGTAAGGCGGAATTGAAATCGGTCCAGTACCTGGAAGAAGCTCAACGGGAAATTCAATTTCTCTAAGAGGAGGTAGTCCTGGCAACTCCTCGGGAAAGACGTCCGGGAATTCCCTGACTACAGTAATGTCTTCCAACCTCCCTCTATCTGCCTCCGTGTCTAACACATAGGCCAAAAATGTTTCACAACCCGTACTCATCAGTCTCTCGGCTGTCATAGCCGAAACAATCCGAGGCGGACTGACTTTCCTATCTCCCATAAATACCACTCTGCTGCCATCCTCTAGCTCAAATCCCACTGTCTTCTGCTTGTAGTCTAAGTTGGCATGGTACTTCTCTAAGGTATCCATACCTAGGATCACATCCAATCCTCCCATCTTCAAAGGCATCAAATCCACAACAAACATTCCTCCACTAATCTCTATCTCACACTCTCTATACACTTGGTGATAATAATATATTGGTGATCAAGTACTCACCATCGTGGAGTATCCAATGGGCTCAAGACTCTACCACATACAATTCTGCGATGACACAAAAAGTGGGTAGAACCGGATCAATCAAAGCAAGAACATCAACATCAAATAGTTTAATCATACCGTTACCACTTACGGGCGGTCTCGCCTCCTCTCGAGTCATAGCAAACACTCTAGCTGGTGCTTTCCCCCTGGATTTGTCTGGAGGATAAGCTCTCTTAGGTACACCAGAGCTACCCACTTTCGTCATAGCTTTACGTCCCCTTGCCTCGTCATACGGAAGCTTGCATCTGTGATCCCTCTCTGTCCGGGCAGGACACTACTTAGCTATGTGTCCTTTCGCCCACAATTGAAGCATGCTCCTATCAATCTGACATTCTCCTCTATGGAGATACCCACAGTGCTCACACTTAGGAAGAGGTGGCCTCTCCCCATCTTCTCTTCTACTGTCGCCCACCGTTGAGGCTTAGTAAGAAACAGTAGAAGTCCTCATCGGTCTAGGCCGGCTCCCACCGGTGCTCCTCTCCTCAGATTGCATAGGAAAGGTTCTGGCACTTCTCTCAGGTATAGAAGTACCACCTCCCCTCCTGAACTGCTCTCTTCCCTTCCTCTTTCTGCTAACTGCACTCTTGATGTTTTCAATGTTCTCAACCCTCAGAGCCACTTCAACCAGCTGCTGAAAATCAAAAAAATTCTACACCACTACCTTCTCTCTGATAGCTAGGTGCAGACCCGATTCAAACCTGCGGCACTTAGCAGCCTCACTGAACATCAACTCTGAAGCATACCTCGACAACTGCGTGAACCGGCGCTCATATTCAGCAACAGTCATCTCCCTCTGGGTGAGACTCAGAAACTCTCTCTGCTTCTGCTGAATGTACACCTTAGATAGATACTTCTTCCTGTACACAGTCAGGAAGTCTCCCCATGTCAATCCCTCTTGGTCTCATCGACTCCACAGCACGATCTCCCACCAATGCAAGGCATCACCACAAGCAGGTGGCGGATAAATCACTCTCTCATCATCCTCGACTCCATCGATCCAAGACCCTTTCGGTCTTCCTCGACCAAGTCTCGGCTTCCTCGGGATTCGTGGTCCGTGGAAATCCTTGCTCCATACTTCCTCGACTTGTCAAAGCTGTCTCCCCTCTTAGTGGGGCGAATCGAAGCTTGTGGTATTTGACCCATGCTTTGAACAAATGCTTGGGTAAATGCAGAACAATCTCGGATCGAAGCGAGCACTTGCTCGGATCGACTAGGTGATTCTTGATGCGAGATCGAAGGGCTCTTTGCTTTGCCTAGAGGGGCCTCAGTCACTCATTCTTTCGACAGCGATCTAGGATCCAGTGGCTTGCTCTGGGCGACCAGAACACTAGTTTTTTCCATAGATCCTTGATCCATCGCCAGGTCAGAGGCCGGGTACATGGGTTGCTTGATGGGACCGGTACTTGTATCACAGATCAGGGAGCATTGGGACAGATGGCGGTTGATTATTTTCAGGGTATCCTTTGCTCTCCCCCCTTGCCTCCTCCAGCTGATGCTGCTCGGTTCTTCACTCGTCTTATCCCTGAGGATATGGTCCAATCATTGGTGGGTCCAGTTTCAGATGAGGAGATCCGTCATGCCTTATTTTCCATTCCGGAGGATAAGGCCCCAGGACCTGATGGTTATACCTCTTTCTTCTTTCGGAGGTGTTGGGATATTATTGGAGCAGATTTCAGAGCAGCGGTGCGGTATTTTTTCTCTACCACAGTGTTGCCTCGCTACATGAATTCTACTAGGATTACCTTGGTTCCCAAGGTGGAGAGCCCACAGACTTTGAGCGACTTTAGGCCGATTTCTTGCTGCAATGTCCTTTACAAGTGTATCTCCAAGGTCATTGCAAATCGGTTTAAAGTTGTTCTACCAGAGGTGATTGGGAGAGTTCAGATGGCGTTTGTCCCGGGGAGGCAGATTGCAGATGCAATTTTTCTTACTCAGGAGTTGATGCACGATTATTACCTCGATCGTTCACCACCACGGTGTGCTATCAAGGTTGATATTCGTAAGGCTTTTGATACAGTCAGCTGGGAGTTCATTTTATTGGGATTGAGGACTATCGGAGTTCCTGATAGCATGATTGGATGGATTGAGGTATGTCTCCACTCTGTACATTTCTCGGTTGCTCTTAACGGATCACTTCATGGTTATTTTGCTGCCACACGAGGGGTGCGACAGGGAGATCCTCTTTCTCCTTATTTGTTTGTTCTGGCGATGGAGGGACTAGATGGGATATTGCGTGAGGTGACAGCATCTCCGGACTATGGCTATCATTGGAGGTGTCGGCAGCTTTCTCTCACCCATCTCTGTTTTGCAGATGATTTGATGATTTTTAGTCATGCAGATTCATATTCTCTTGAGATCATCCGCCAGGCTTTGACTATTTTTGAGAGGGTTTCCGGGTTAGCCATGAACTCGGATAAGAGCCGAGTCTTTTTCTTAGGGATCCCCGAGGTAGAGGTTTCCTCTTTACAGAGTATCCTTGGGATTCAGATTGGTTCCCTCCCGATCCGGTACCTGGGTGTTCCACTTATCACTACACGCCTGAGGCATGCAGATTGTCTTCCTCTGGTAGAGAGGATATTTTCCCAGATTCGACTGTGGACTTCGGCGTCTCTCACTTACGCGGGTCGGCTGCAGCTTATTAGATCTGTACTCTTCTCTATCCAGGTCTACTAGTCAGGTATGTTTCTATTGCCTACTAGCATCACTCGCCGCATTGAGAGTATTATATTCGCTTTTCTCTAGAGGGGTACTTCATTGTCCCACACCGGGGCTAAGGTGGCATGGGAGTCAGTTTGTTTCTCGAGACAGGAGGGAGGACTTGGAGTTAAGAGGATCAGGGACTAGAATAGGGCAGCCACGCTTAAGTATGTATGGCAACTATTCACAGAACGATCTTCTACATGGACCACGTGGGTACATGCAGTGTTGCTGCGAGGTAGATCTTTATGGCATATTCGAGTCTCGTCGAGCTCTTCCTGGGTTTGGCGGAAGATTCTGTTGAGCCGAGAGTGGTGCAGAGGCCTTATTGTAGCTTGTATTGGTGATGGGCGAGATGTTTCTCTATGGCAGGATTATTGGTTACCAGATCAAGGCCCCCTATGTGACCGATTCTCTTTCCGCGAGCTATCTTCTACTGGGCTCTCTTGGGATGCTCGGGTGTCGGAGATTATTCGTGATGGGGAGTGGGCTTTTCCGGGGGGGAGTCATGAGCTGCAGCAGATTTGGGACTCAGTTCGCTTTCGACCGCAGCCTCAGTCTGATAGCTGGGTTTGGAGAGGTCACTCATCTGGAGACTTCTCTGTTGACTCAGCCTGGGACCTTCTCCGACCCCGACGTCCAGTAGACCCGATTCACCATTTGTTGTGGTTTCCAGGTCACATTCCTCGGCACTCTTTCATCCTCTGGTTGGCATCACAGGAGAGACTTCGGACCATGGACAGGCTCCAGTTCTTTGGCATCCTGACATCCTCGACTTGTGTGCTTTGTGGTACTTCTGTGGAGACACATGATCACCTTTTCTTTCAGTGCTGATTCTCTGCCGCTGTTTGGGGTTCCCTCTTGACGAAGACCCACACTTCTTGGCATTCGACCTCTTGGGTTCCCCTTCTTCAGTGGGCTTGCACTCATCTCCACCGGCGCAAGGATTACCGGCACCTTATTTCACGATTAGTCCTCTCAGCCACTGTCTACTTCCTTTGGTGTGAGAGGAATAACCGCATTTTCAGTAGACGACACAGTTCTACCCACGACATTATTGGGGACATCTCTGAGCTTATCCGTTCCCGACTACTCGGGCTTGAGACTCGTCTTCAGATACCTGTTCTTCAGCGACATATCTGGCGACTTTCTACCTAGTTATTTTGCTTTGCTTTTGCTTTGTTTTGCTTTGTTTGCGAGCCGTCTAGGGTTTTGATTTGTTTTGAGAGCCGCCTGTGGCTTATTTCATTTTGAGAGCCGTCTGTGGCTTATTTGTTTTCTATTTTGAGAGCCGCTTGTGGCTATTTTGTTTACTTTGTACATAAACCCTCCTTTTAATTAATATATATGTTACTTTCTTTAGGGTTTAGGATTTAGGGTTTAGGGTTTTAGGGTTTAGGGTTTAGGGTTTAGGGTTTAGGGTTTAGGGAGGAGGGGGGGTTTTAGTGAGAGAATTTTCTCTGCCTTCTCTTTAGCACAATGACCCGGAAAAACCGAAAATCTACTCTGACCACCATGAAACACTCTTCAGCCACTCTTGCTTCCCCAACCACCACCACTAGCCCACACAAAATAGCCTACCCATGGGCCGCGTCGCCACTGCCACAGCCGTCGCCGGAATCTGCTTCGGTGACCTTCTTCCCTCCCACCACCCATCATCTTCTTCGCAATCAACCGATCTACACATCCCCACAACCCATTTGGTCAAAAACACAACCAATTTTCCTAGATCTAAGGCCAAAATTTCGGTCATCGCTGCGCACGGTCTCCCCGCCGTCGGAGTTTCTGCGCCACCAGTTGGGTTTTCTTCGTCTTCGACGTCTCCTGATGCTTCGGTGACGCTTCTCCCACGCTCCCCAGCCGGATTTGCTGCTGTCGCCCCCCTTGGAGTCACGGATCTGCCTCGACCGCCAGCGCTGCCCACGGGGAAGGAGGTGCTCACGTCCGACGCCTTCCCTGCCTTGTCGACAACCCATGTGACGCCGCCGGTCCTTCCATCGGCTGCCCCCCCGACGTCTCCTGCCCTGGCCGGTGCTGCTCTCGTCGGCGTAGAGATGGCCATCCCCTTGAAGCCCGACGCTCCATCGATGGAAGGAAGCAAGTCCCATGGGTCTCATGCTCATCCCATGGGCCTTTCTGATGGGCTTCAGCATCTTAGAGGCCAACAACTTGGAGGCCTACTTCCACACAATCAAGAAGGAAAGGCCTTAGGAGGAGGCCCACCAAGTCCAACCCATGGGGGAGGGCTTCCACTCCAAGGTCCACGTGGGCTGAAGCCTACACTGCCCCCGCCTGCAGGAGGTAATTTTAAAAACGCCCTTTTAAGCAATTCATTAATTGCCCCTGTTCCTAGTATGCATGCTAAACCTAGGAAGAACTCTGGTAAGAAACCTTTTGACTTCTCTTGGGCTGAGAAAGTCAGTGTCCCCACGGATTCCAATACTGGATTCTGCTTCCCAAAAACTGGGAAGCCTTCCGAGGACATGTTTGACCTCCCGGATGATTGTATTGATGAGAGTCTGCAACAGTGGACTCGGTGCTTGGTCGGATTTTTTTCGGGGCATAACATGCCCTTTCCTGCTATGCGGACCCTCGCCACTCGTACTTGGAAGACCCTCGGCCTTGAGGATGTTCTCTCCACAGGCTCGGGGTTCTTCTTATTTTGTTTCCAGTCTGAGGCAGCCTCACAGACTATCCTAGAGCGGGGCCCATGGCTATTTGGCGGGAAAGCTATCGTGCTTCACCAGTGGCACCCACACTTTGAGTATGACAAATCCCGAGTATCCCGCATCCCTGTTTGGGTCCGCTTATATGGGCTGTCATTCCCTTTATGGAATGAGCGTAGCCTTCACCTCCTCGGCCACCGGATTGGGCAACCTCTCCTCAGTGACAGACACACTTCTGCCCGTACCCGGCTCACCTTTGCTAGGCTCTGTGTGGAGATTTCTGCTGATTCAGAGCCGATCCACGAGTTCAATTTTCGTTGCAAGTTGAGTCCTGAGCTGATCCGCATTCAGTTAGAGTATGAGTGGACGCCTAAGCGCTGCTCCACCTGTCATGTATTTGGGCATTCATGCGCCCCTCCTGCTGCTGCTGCACGTTTGATACCTCCCCCTGCCTCTAAGATACCAGTTGCCCCACCTACTACTTCCCTAGTGCCTCGGGAGGAGATACCGGCCCCTATAGCTCCCCAGCCCGTGGTTGAGCCCCTTTTGGTCGCACCTCCAGTTACGGACCCCGTTCAGCATCCAACTTCACCCCTAGCTTCCCCAGTGACCAGGGCTGTGACACCGACCCCTACACGTGATGATTCGGGATCCTCAGCCGCTCCGGACACCGCAAGTCCAGTTCGGACTACTCCACCTCCATGTCGACCCGAGCCTACACGGGTTAGCCCACGATGGATGCCTAGCCCACTGATCTCTACGGAGATGCGGTCCACCCCCTAGTAGGATGCCTTGTCTCCTCAGTACTGAGGCCTCCATTCCTAGTAGTGGCCAAGGCTCTCGTTTCGCTTGCCTCTTTGGAGATTTCTTGATCGGTGACTCCCCAGTTCCTATTCAGGGGTTGATCAGCGATGGTATGAGTGAGGGGACTTACCCCTCTCCTTGATTTCTGCCGTTTTGATTTATATTCCATTTCCTATGATCGGAAGTTGGAATATTAGGGGCCTTAATGGTCCTCACACTCAGCGAGCGGTTAGAGACTGGATTCGACATCACGACCTTGGTTTGGTTGGCCTCTTAGAGACCAAGGTAGCTTTTCCCTCCTTAACAGGTGTAGTTTCGACTACTTTTCGTGGTTGGGATTACTTGAGTAATGTGACGGATCAGGTAGCTTGTCGCATTCTGGTATGTTGGGACCCCAGTTTATTTGAGTTGCGGAGTTCGGTTTCTACTCTACAGGGCATTAGCTGTGAGGTGACTCGTAGACGTGAGGGTTCTGTTTTTGGCTTTACTGTTGTCTATGGCTCCACAGACCCGGGCACTAGACGAGAGCTTTGGGATTTCCTCCATGGTCGCTGGCGGTTTCATTCTATCTTTGTTGGACTCATTGTTTGAGCCCAACATCGATAAATGAGCGTATGGAAACATCTGATTTATACATTTAAGGAAAAGACGCGGAAGAGTGATGGGCCTCTTGGAAAACATACTTGAAACACCTTTCATATGATTTAATAAACAAGGCTAAACATGTAAATTAAATGGTTGAAAGGAGACCATCTAAGTTCAATGGACCCATCGTGAAACTTTCATGCTTTAAAACAAACATATCTATAATTCATGCTCCAAAGATGAGTTTCATAAAGCTTTACGAAGATCTCAAAACAAATTACAACTTTGAATTCAAGAGCCAAAAATATAAAACACTCTTGAACCAATGATACTTGAAATGAAACTAAAGTCTTGACTTCCAAAAATATAACATTTATAAATAAATGTAACAAAATGAAAGCGAGAGTCTGTGCCGTACTC
The DNA here is from genome assembly GCA_029891385.1 of Erythroxylum novogranatense. NCBI lineage: Eukaryota > Viridiplantae > Streptophyta > Magnoliopsida > Malpighiales > Erythroxylaceae > Erythroxylum > Erythroxylum novogranatense. The sequence goes on along the minus strand of CM057227.1, from coordinate 217,355 downwards.
GTGACTCACTCGATCTCTTGCTCGTCACCTGAATGGGGGAGATTAGAGGGGGTGAGCTATAAAGCTCGTGGGAACATATTTATAATATAGCAATAAGCAAAATTATTCAAAATAACTCAACGCCGTGATACTTGTTGAAATCATAGTCATTGATCATGTATATGTCATTGTCTTGAAAAATGCTTGATTCTTGAACAATTCATGATGCATGTCACATAACAAAACATAACACATAACATAACATAATGGTTTAGGTTGTCCCTGGTTCGTGACGTACTACACATGCCATTGAAATGTTGATGTGTAGATGTAGTTTCGTGAGGGAATCCTTGTAAGAAACCACATGCCCACGGTCAGGCAAAGGGAGAAGCCTTTTCGTGAGTCAATGTGCACTTGACTATTCGTGAGGGACACAAAACCCACATAAGTATGCATGATTAGTATTCTTATAAACTTGTTTGCCAAACCGGCACTTGCTTGTAATCTTGTTTGTAATCTTGCTTGTCATATATTTCGTAAAACTTGAATTCATGTACTTGTATTCGTGAAGGGAAGAAAAACCCCTTTTTGGAAATCATTTTCATAATTTTATGAATGCAATTCATATAACAACATATAATCATTCATAATAGTATGTAATGCAATCGTGATGATGCAATTTCAATGCATTAATTCGTTCTTGATTTGAACAAAACAATGAGTACTTATTTACTTTATTATAAACATGAACCCACCTAATTTTCTTGCTTGTTCTTGCCTAGTAATGAGTTTCCTCTTGAGCCTCTTGATCCTCTTGCCTCACTTGTTCTCCTAAAATAAGAATTAAAAACCCATTTAATAACTCATGCTGAAACAATATTTCCATTCTTAACTTCCATCCAAAATTTCATATCCTTAGAAGCGATTCATAACTTCATCACTTCATAAGACTTGTAGATCTATGTCTCTAGTTCACAATGCCTCAAAAATCACCCCAAAGGACTTCAGTAGCAAAAGATATGAGCAAAAACTAAAATATCGATTCTGGAAAAATTGGGCTCATTGCTGACGAGGTCTGCTCGTCATGACAAGCGGGCTGACTTCAGCCATGCGGCGACCTACATGTCATGCGTCAAGGTTCGCTCACGCAGGGTGCGGCCCTCTTCTGCACGTCATAACGTATGGACGGAGGTTCGTCTTCCGAACCCGCCGCCATTTGCAACCTTAAAACCTTCCATTCTTCTACTACAACACATCTAAGCCATAAACCAAGTCATATACTACCATTCTGAACTTATTCTAGCACCAAAAACATAAAAAACACAACAACCCATGCAAAACTACAAATCTTTCCCATAAACCCTAACTCCAACGATTTATACTCATACAACCTATTCTAGGTTTCCAACTATCTCAAACATAGATAAAAGAGTTAATCTTACCTTAAGGATGCTTGAAATCTGTCGGAAAACGCCTGAAACTAGCTTCCTCTTCTTCTCCCTCACTCTGTCGACGATGCTCTTCTCTTCTCTTCTTTCTATTTCTTCTTCCTTTTCTTTTTCCTTTCTTTCTTTCTTTAATTTCTTAAACCTACAAGATAGGGCAAAGACTATAATGCCACTCCATGCAAGCATAAAACCTCTTACCCTTAAATGTCTTGCCCATTTTGCCCTCAACATTACTACTCTTCCAAACACTTATCCCACACTAATCTCAAATAAATCCTAATTTTTCATGAATATTTCCAATTAATCAAACTATGCCATAAATAACACAATCAAATAAATTCATACTTAATAACTTCAAGAAAAAAAAAATTGGGGCCCGACATTTCTCCCACTCTTAAAAGAAATTTCGTCCTCGAAATTTACCTGAATCATCGAAAAGACCTAGATACTTCTCCTTCATAGCGTCCAAGGGCTCGCACGTGGCTTCTTCCACTGAATGGTTCCTCCACAGAACCTTAACTAGCTGAACTGTCTTGTTCCTGAGGATCTTTTCCTTTGTGTCTAAGATTGCTACTGGAATTTCCTCATAACTCAAGTCATCTCTTAACTGAACCTCTGAAACCTGAATGACATGAGAAGGATCTGATCTGTACCTCCTCAGTATTGAAATATGAAAAACATCATGGATCTGAGACAACTCTGGCGGCAACGCCAACCTGTAAGCTAGAGGTCCGATCCTCTCAAGAATTTCATAAGGACCCACATATCTTGGACTCAACTTGCCTTTCTTGCCAAACCTCAATACTCCCTTCCAAAGAGACGTCTTGAGAAACACTTTCTCACCAACTTCATACTCCATCTCCTTCCGATGAGAATCAGTGTAACTCTTCATCCTATCCTGGGCTGCCTTAAGCCGCCGCTTAACTAGATTGACTTTATTCACTGTCAACTGAATCAACTCTAGCCCTATCAGTTTCCTCTCTCCTTCTTCATCCCAGCATATCGGAGTTCTACACCTCCTTCCATACAAAGCCTCATATGGAGCCATCTGAATGCTCGAATGGTACGAGTTATTGTAAGCAAACTCGACCAATGGCAAATGCTCATCCTTAACCTCCTTGCTATCTGGAATACAAAGTCTGTCCCCCACTGTCATGAGTCCATCCTCTCTCACTACTACCTCAGAAATCTTACCATTCTGAATTTCCTCCCTAAGCTTGCTCAAATCTGCATCCTGTGCCTGCAACTCCCTAACCTTCTCCCGGAGTATAGGCCTTACTCTGAAATTAGCTAGAAGGCAATTTGGTTCCTCCTGCTTCAAACTTATCTTAAGTTTGGCCATCTCTTCCAATAAAGGAAGATACACTGTCTGAACATGGGCAATAGAAGACTTTCTGCTCAAAGCATCCGCCACTACATTCGCTTTGCCTGGATGGTACTCAATCAACAAATCGTAGTCTTTGAGTAACTCAATCCACCTTCTCTGTCTTAAATTCAACTCCTTCTAGCTCAGCAAGTACTTGAGACTCTTGTGATCTGTAAAGATCCTTGTCTGAACTCCATAGAGATAATGCCTCCAAATCTTCAAGGCAAAGATCACTGCTGCCAACTCCAAATCATGAGTCGGATAATTCAACTCATACTGCTTCAGTTGCCTTGAAGCATAAGCTATCACCCTGTCTCCTTGCATCAATACACCACCTAGACCCTTCCTCGAGGCATCACTGTACACTGTATAGCCTTCATCACCAGAAGGCAAAATCAGCACTGGAGCACTTGTCAACCTATGCCTGAGCTCCTCAAAGCTCTTCTGGCACTCATCAGTCCAGTCAAACTTCTGATTCTTCCTCAATAGCTTGGTCATCGGAGCAGCTATCATGGAGAATCCTTCTACAAACCTCCTGTAGTAACGCCGCACCCGTAAAACTTCTCACTACGTCATTTGTCTTAGGTGCATGCCAATTTACTACTGCTTCAACTTTCCTCGAATCCATATGAACACCATCTTGCGAAATCACATGTCTAAGAAAAGTCACCTCATGAAGCCAAAACTCACACTTGCTGAATTTGGCATAAAGCTCTCTCGCCCTAAGAGTCTGCAATACAATCCTGAGATGCTCCTCATGCTCTTCTTCACTCTTAGAATACACCAGAATGTCATCTATAAACACTATGACAAACTGATCCAGAAACTCCTTGAAAACCCTATTCATGAGATCCATGAAAGCAGCTGGAGCATTGGTTAAGCCGAATGGCATAACCAAAAACTCATAATGCCCATAACGGGTCCTGAATGCTGTCTTGCTTACATTAGACTCCTTGATTCTGAGCTGATGATAGCCTGACCTGAGATCAATCTTCGAAAAGACTCGTGCTCCCTGCAGCTGATCAAACAGATCATCTATCCGTGGCAAAGGATACTTGTTCTTAATTGTCACCTTGTTAAGTCTCCTATAGTCAATGCACATGCGCCATGATCCATCCTTCTTCTTAACAAACAGAACTGGTGGAGCCAAGGAGACGAACTAGGCCTGACATACCCCTTCTCTAACAGTTCCTCCAACTATTCCTTAAGCTCCCTCAACTCAGCTGGAGCCATCCTGTAAGGCGGGATAGAAACAGGCGCGGTTCTGGGAATCAAGTCAATGGCAAACTCGATTTCCCTCACCGGCGGCAAACTTGGTAAATCATCTGGGAAAACATCTGGAAACTCCTTCACGATCGGGAAATCCTCTAACTTCCCTTCATGCACATCGGCATCTACAACATGTGCCAAGAAAGCTTCACATCCCTGGCCCATCATCCTTTCAGCCAACATAGCTGAAATCAATCTTGGTGATGGTGTCTTCCTGTCCCCTCCAAAGATCACCTTCTCACCATTACCCAAATCAAACTCTACCTCTTTCTGACCACAATCCAGCTTGGCCAGATACTTCTCCAAAGTATCCATCCTCAAAATAACATCTAATCCTCTAAGGTTTAGCGGTAGTAAATCGACTACCAACCTAGTACCATCAATAAAAAGCTCACACTGCTCATACACCTGACTGATCACCACATTCCTCCCTAGAGGAGTACTAACAATCAAAGGCCTATCCAACGGCACAGAACTCACACCATGCAATGCTATGCTAGCAGAAACAAAAGAGTGCGTAGAACCAGAATCAATCAACACAAATACTGCTGAATCAAGTAATCGAGCCATACCCGTGACAACCTCAGGTGTGGCTGCAGCTTCTTCCCTAGTCATGGCAAACACTCTTGCCGGCGCATGACCCCTTGGCCTTCCTGGAGGAATAGCCTGCCTTACAGTCCCAGAGCTTCCTACCTCGAGAATCGGCACGGTTCCCACTGCTTCGCACGCCTGAGCTCAAATCGACCCTCTTGTCTTTGTGCCTGTGGACAATGCTTGGCTATATGTCCCTTCTCTCCGCATTTGAAACAAACTCCAAGAGATCTAAGACACTCTCCCTGATGATGCTTCCCACACTGGTCACATAAGGGATAAGTGAACCCGCTCCTTCCGGCTCTAGGGTGCCTCCCACATTAGAGGCTTGTCTCAAATGTTTCGACTGCTTGTTCTGGTAGCCCCATTGCTACCCACTTCATTCATCGATTAGCGCTCCTCGTGCTCCTCTCAGGAAATGGAGCACTAGTACCCTTCTTGAAAGTCTGCTCCCTGTTCTTCCTCTTCTTGTTCGCTTCATTCCTGATATTCTCCAGTTTCTCAGCCTGGAGAGCAGCATCCACTAACTGCTGGTAATCACAGAAATTGTGAATCAGGACTTTCTCCCCGATCCCCAGTGAAGACCTCCTTCAAACTTCGGCACTTGTCTTCCTCTTGCCCAATGTTTCTTTGCATATCGTGAAAGCCGTGTGAACTTCAGCTCATACTCACTCATACTCATGTCCTCTCTCGATAAGATTCAGAAATTCCTGGCCTTCTCTTGCACATACACCCCGGAAAGATACTTCTTTGAACACCTCAAAAGTCCCTCCATGTCAACCAGAAGGAACAACTCGATGTGAGGCCTTGATCGCCACCAATGCACAAGTCGTCACCTGCAACAAAATGACAAACATAATCGAGCTTGTCCTCATCCGAGCATCTCATCGAACTAGAACCCTCTCGGTCCTCTTCAACCAGCTTGACCTCTTACTCGATTAGTAGTCCCATTGAAATCCTGACCCCAAACTTCCGGAGCTTATCATACCATCCACTCGCTTCTCTGGCGCTTGCATCGGCATCTGAGATCTCTGACCCATGGCATACGTGAAAGCCTGAACAAAGGCTTGAAAGAAACTCGGATCCATGGGAGTTCCCTGAGGCATAGGAGGAGGCACTTCTTGCTGCAAACTAGGTGCCTCTGAAATCGGAACAGAATGTATCCCAAAATCCTGAGGAATATGGGATTCATCCGTACTCCCCTGACGAGAATGAGATCGAGTCATAGCTCCCCGAGTTCTCCTTCGAGGTGGCATGTTCACTCCTTGAACAGAAAACCATTGAAAACTTTAGTTCACGTAAGACAAGTTTCAAAATATGCAAAAACAGTTCCAATCGTGTAAAACAATGCAAGTTATTTCTTGAAAGCAATGTCATGTAGCCCTAGATCAAAAACCTAGACGCTTTGATACCACAACATGTTGGACCCCGCTGCCGGAGCCCAACATCGGTCGTGAGAGCGTGGCGGGAAACATACGGATTTATACATTTAAGGGAAAAGACCTGCGGAAGAGTGATGGGCCTACTGGAAAACATACTTGAAACCTGCTTTCATATGATTTAATAAACAAGGCTAAACATGTAAATTAAACGGTTGAGAAAGGAGACAATCGGAAGTTCAATGGACCCATCGTGAAACTTTCATGCTTTAAAACAAACATATCTATAATTCATGCTCCAAAAGATGAGTTTCATAAAGCTTTACGAAGATCTCAAAACAAATTACAACTTTGAATTCAAGAGCCAAAAATATAAAACACTCTTGAACCAATGATACTTGAAATGAAACTAAAGTCTTGACTTCTAAAAATATAACATTTATAAATAAACGTAACAAAATGAAACTGGAGTGCTTCCGTACTCGTGACTCACTCGATCTCTTGCTCGTCACCTGAATGGGGGAGATTAGAGGGGGTGAGCTATAAAGCTCGTGGGAACATATTTATAATATAGCAATAAGCAAAATTATTCAAAATAACTCATTGCTGTGATACTTGTTGAAATCATAGTCATTGATCATGTATATGTCATTGTCTTGAAAAATGCTTGATTCTTGAACAATTCATGATGCATGTCACATAACAAAACATAACACATAACATAACATAATGGTTTGGGTTGTCCCTGGTTCGTGACGTACTACACATGCCATCGAAATGTTGATGTGTAGACGTAGTTTCGTGAGGGAATCCTTATGAGAAACCCTATGCCACAGTCAGGCAGGCGGGAGAAGCCTTTTCGTGAGTCAATGTGCACTTGACTATTCGTGAGGGACACCGCAAACCCACATAAGTATGCATGATTCGTATTCTTATAAACTTGTTTGCCAAACTGGCACTTGCTTGTAATCTTGTTTGTAATCTTGCTTGTCATATATTTTGTAAAACTTGAATTCATGTACTTGTATTCGTGAAGGGAAGAAAAACCCCTTTTTGGAAATCATTTTCATAATTTTATGAATGCAATTCATATAACAACATATAATCATTCATAATAGTATGTAATGCAATCGTGATGATGCAATTTCAATGCATTAATTCGTTCTTGATTTGAACAAAACAATGAGTGCTTATTTACTTTATTATAAACATGAACCCACTTGATTTTCTTGCTTGTTCTTGCCTAGGAATGAGTTTCCTCTTGAGCCTCTTGATCCTCTTGCCTCACTTGTTCTCCAAAAATAAGAATCAAAAACCCATTTAATAACTCATGCTGAAACAATATTTTCATTCTTAACTTCCATCCAAAATTTCATATCCTTAGAAACTGATTCAGAACTTCATCACTTCATAAGACTTGTAGATCTATGTCTCTAGTTCACAATGCCTCAAAAATCACCCCAAAAGGACTTCTGTAGCAAAAGATATGAGCAAAAAACTAAAAATATCGATTCTGGAAAAATTGGGCTCGCCGCGACGAGGCCCGCTCGTCGCGACGAGCGGCCTGGCTCGCTGCGGCGTCTCTTGCACGTCGCGACGTGCGGACGGGAGGTTCGTCTTCCAGAACCCAGTTTCTGCCATTTGCAACCTTAAAACCTTCCATTCTTCTACTACAACACATCTAAGCCATAAACCAAGTCATATACTACCATTCTGAACTTATTCTAGCACCAAAAACATCAAAAACACAACAACCCATGCAAAACTACAAATCTTTCCCATAAACCCTAACTCCAACGATTTATACTCATACAACCTATTCTAGGTTTCCAACCATCTCAAACATAGATAAAAGAGTTAATCTTACCTTAAGGATGCTTGAAATCTGTCGGAAAACGCCTGAAACTAGCTTCCTCTTCTTCTCCCTCACTCTGCCGACGATGCTCTTCTCTTCTCTTCTTTCTATTTCTTCTTCCTTTTCTTTTTCCTTTCTTTCTTTCTTTAATTTCTTAAACCTACAAGATAGGGCAAAGACTATAATGCCCCTCCATGCAAGCATAAAACCTCTTACCCTTAAATGTCTTGCCCATTTTGCCCTCAACATTACTACTCTTCCAAACACTTATCCCACACTAATCTCAAATAAATCTAATTTTCCATGAATATTTCCAATTAATCAAACTATGCCATAAATAACACAATCAAATAAATTCATATTTAATAACTTCAAGAAAGAAAAAAAATTTTGGGGCCCAACATATGCCTTGGCTCGTATTAGGTGATTTTAATGCCATCCTGAGTTATTCTGACAGAGTCGGCGAAGACACTGGGTGGTATCGCCATATGGATGAGTTTGGGGAATGTTTACATGATTCTGAGTTGCTTCGTCTACCTTACCGGGGTCTGCGATATACTTGGCATAATGGTCAGGACGGATCGGATTCCATTCTGCGACGGTTGGATTGGAGTTTTGGCAACTCCGCATGGCTTTCTTCATGGCCTGGTTCCTTTACAGAGGTCCTGCCCCGAGATATTTCTGATCACAGCTCTTTGGTTGTTCAGTTTGGCGCCTTGCGATCTCGGCCTCCCACTCCTTTCAAGTTTCTGAAATGTTGGGCTGACCATCCCCATTTCTTAGAACTTGTTAGGAGAGTTTGGGCTACACCAGTGAGAGGAGACCCGATGTTTTGCTTGACTTATCGGTTAGGTCTGCTCAAGCGAGAGCTGAAGTCCTTCCACTTTCGGGACTACAGCCATATTTCCAGCCGAGTTAGGGAGGCGCGGACCCAGTGGGCCTCCGCTCAGGCAGCTTTAGATGCTTCCCCACACTCGCCCGATCTAGGTATTGCAGAGCGCAACCTTGCTAGGCAGTACTATAGACTGATACAGGATGAGGAGTCATTCTATCGACAGCGATCTAGGATCCAGTGGCTTGCTCTGGGCGACCAGAACACTAGTTTTTTCCATAGATCCTTGATCCATCGCCAGGTTAGAGGCCGGGTACATGGGTTGCTTGATGGGACCGGTACTTGTATCACAGATCAGGGAGCTTTGGGTCAGATGGCGGTTGATTATTTTCAGGGTATCCTCTGCTCTCCCCCCTTGCCTCCTCCGGTGATTTCGGTTCTTCACTGTCAGATCCACGAGGATATGGTCCAGTCATTGGTGGGCCCAATTTCAGATGAGGAGATCTGTCATGCCTTATTTTTCATTCCGGAGGATAAGGCCCCAGGTCCTGATGGTTATACCTCTTTCTTCTTTCGGAGGTGTTGGGATATTATTGGAGCAGATTTCAGAGCAGCGGTGCGGTATTTTTTCTCTACCTCGGTGTTGCCTCGCTGCGTGAATTCTACTAGGATTACCTTGGTTCCCAAGGTGGAGAGCCCACAGACTTTGAGCGACTTTAGGCCGATTTCTTGCTGCAATGTCCTTTACAAGTGTATCTCAAAGGTCATTGCAAATCGGTTTAAATTTGTTCTACCGGAGGTGATTGGGAGAGCTCAGATGGCGTTTGTCCCGGGGAGGCAGATTGCAGATGCGATTTTTCTTACCCAGGAGTTGATGCACGATTATCACCTCGATCGTTCACCACCACGGTGTGCTATCAAGGTTGATATTCGTAAGGCTTTTGATACAGTCAGCTGGGAGTTCATTTTATTGGGATTGAGGACTGTCGGAGTTCCTGATAGCATGATTGGATGGATTGAGGTATGTCTCCGCTCTGCACATTTCTCGGTTGCTCTTAACGGATCACTTCATGGTTATTTTGCTGCCACACGAGGGGTGCGACAGGGAGATCCTCTTTCTCCTTATTTGTTTGTTCTGGCGATGGAGGGACTAGATGGGATACTGCGTGAGGTGACAGCATCTCCGGACTATGGCTATCATTGGAGGTGTCGGCAGCTTTCTCTCACCCATCTCTGCTTTGCGGATGATTTGATGCTTTTTAGTCGTGCAGATTCAGATTCTCTTGAGATCATCCGCCAGGCTTTGACTGTTTTTGCGAGGGTTTCCGGGTTAGCCATGAACTCGGATAAGAGCCGAGTCTTTTTCTCAGGGATCCCCGAGGTAGAGGTTTCCTCCTTACAGAGTATCCTTGGGATTCAGATTGGTTGCCTCCCGATCCGGTACCTGGGTGTCCCACTTATCACTACACGCCTGAGGCATGCAGATTGTCTTCCTCTGGTAGAGAGGATACTTTCCCGGATTCGACTGTGGACTTCGGCGTCTCTCACTTACGCGGGTCGGCTGCAGCTTATTAGATCTGTCCTCTTCTCTATCCAGGTTTATTGGTCAGGTATGTTTCTATTGCCTAGTAGCATCACTCGCCGCATTGAGAGTATTCTATCCGCTTTTCTCTGGAGGGGTACTTCATTGTCCCACACTGGGGCTAAGGTTGCATGGGAGTCAGTTTGTTTCCCGAGACAGGAGGGAGGACTTGGAGTTAAGAGGATCAGGGACTGGAATAGGGCGGCCACGCTTAAGTATGTATGGCGACTATTCACAGACCGATCCTCTACATGGACCACGTGGGTACATGCAGTGTTGCTGCGAGGTAGATCTTTATGGCATATTCGAGTCTCGTCGAGCTCTTCCTGGGTTTCGCGGAAGATTCTGTTGAGCCGAGAGTGGTGCAGAGGCCTTATTGTAGCTTGTATTGGTGATGGGCGAGATGTTTCTCTATGGCAGGATTATTGGTTACCAGATCAGGGCCCCCTATGTGACCGATTCTCATTCCGCGAGCTATCTTCTACTGGGCTCTCTTGGGATGCTCGGGTGTCGAAGATTATTCGTGATGGGGAGTGGGCTTTTCCGGGGGGGAGTCATGAGCTACAGCAGATTTGGGACTCGGTTACGCTTTCGTATGACCTCGGTCGATATTTGGGTTTGAGAGGTCACTCATCTGGAGACTTCTCTGTTGACTCAGCCTTGGACCTTCTCCGACCATGACGTCCGGTAGACCCGATTCACCATTTGTTGTGGTTTCCAGGTCACATTCCTCGGCACTCTTTCATCCTCTAGTTGGCATCACAGGAGAGACTTCGGACTATGGACAGGCTTCAGTTCTTTGGCGTCCTGACATCCTCGACTTGTGTGCTTTGTGGTACTTCTGTGGAGACACATGATCACCTTTTCTTTCAGTGCCGATTCTCTGCCGCTGTTTGGGGTTCCCTCTCGACGAAGACCCACACTTCTTGGCCTTCGACCTCTTGGGTTCCCCTTCTGCACTCATCTCCACCGGTGCAAGGATTACCGGCACCTTATTTCACGGTTAGTCCTCTCAGCCACTGTCTACTTCCTTTGGTATAAGAGGAATAACCGAATTTTCAGTAGACGACACCGATCTACCCACGACATTATTGGGGACATCTATGAGCTTATCCGTTCCCGACTTCTCGGCCTTGAGACTCGTCTTCAGATACCTATTCTTCAGCGGCATATCTGGCGACTTTCTACCTAGTTATTTTGCTTTGCTTTTGCTTTGTTTTGCTTTGTATGCGAGCCCTCTGTGGCTTTGATTTGTTTTGAGAGCCGCCTGTGGCTTATTTCATTTTGAGAGCCGTCTGTGGCTTATTTGTTTTCTATTTTGAGAGCCGCTTGTGGCTATTTTGATTATTTTGTACATAAACCCTCCTTTTAATTAATTTATATATGTTACTTTCTTCAAAAAAAAGGTTTAGGATTTAGGGTTTAGGATTTAGGGTTTAGGGTTTAGGGTTTAGGTTTAGGTTTAGGGTTTAGGGTTTAGGGTAGGGTTTTAGGGTTTAGGGTTTAGGGTTTAGGGTTTAGGGTTTAGGGTTTAGGGTTTAGGGTTTAGGGTTAGGGTTTAGGGTTTTAGGGTTTAGGGTTTAGGGTTTAGGGTTTAGGGTTTAGGGTTTAGGGTTTAGGGTTTAGGGTTTAGGGTTTAGGGTTTAGGGTTTAGGGTTTAGGGGAGAGAATTTTCTCTGCCTTCTCTCTAGCACAATGACCCGGAAAAATCGGAAATCTACTCCGACCACCATGAAACACTCTTCAGCCACTCTTGCTTCCTCATCCACCACCACTAGCCCTCACAAAATGCCCAACGGTGGCTCCTCATTGTCCCCACCGCCAGACCAACCACCGTGGGCGGCAAGATCGCCACCGTCGCCGGAATCTGCTCCGGTGACCCTCTTCCCTCCCACCACCCATCATCTTCTTCACCATCAACCGATCTACACATCCCCACAACCCTTTTGGTCCAAAACTCAACCAATTTTCCTAGATCTAAGGCCGAAATTTCGGCCATCGCTGCGCACGGTCTCCCCGCCGTCGGAGTTTCTGCGCCACCAACTGGGTTTTCTTCGTCTCCGACGTCTCCTGATGGTTCGGTGACGCTTCTCCCTCTCTCCCCAGCCGGATCTGCTGCAGTCGCCGCCTTGAGTCACGGATTCGCTTGACCGTGGCTACGCCCACGGGAAGGAGGTGCTCCCGTCCGACGCCTTCCCTGCCTTGTCGACAACCCACGTGACGTCGCCGGTCCTTCCATCGATCGCCCCCATTGCTGTCTCTGCCTGGTGGTGCTTTGCTCGCGGCGTGGTGCCGGTCATTCCCTTGAAGCCCGGCGCTCCATCGGTGGACGGCAGCCAGTCCCATGGGTCTCATGCCCATCCCATGGGCCTTTCTGATGGGCTTCAGCATGTTAGAGGCCAACAACTTGGAGGCCTACTTCCACACAATCAAGAAGGAAAGGCCTTAGGAGGCAGCCCACCAAGTCCAGCCCATGAGGGAGGGCTTCCACTCCAAGGTCCACGTGGGTTGAAGCCTACATTGCCCCCGCCTGCAGGAGGTAATTTTAAAAACGCCCTTTTAAACAATTCATTAATTGCCCCTGTTCCTAGTATGCATGTTCAACCTAGGAAGAACTCTGGTAAGAAATCTTCTGACTTCTCTTGGGCTGAGAAAGTCAGTGTCCCTACGGATTCCAATACTGGATTCCGCTTCCCAAAAAATGGGAAGCCTTCTGAGGACATGTTTGACCTCCCCGATGATTGTATTGATGAGAGTCTGCACCAGTGGACTCGTTGTTTGGTCGGATTTTTCCCGGGGCATAACATGCCTTTTCCTGCTATGGATCCTAGCCACTGCGTGCTTGAAGACCCTCGGCTACTGAGGATGTTATCTCCACAGGCTCGGGGTTCTTCTTATTTCGTTTCCAGACTGAGGCAGCCTCACAGACTATACTAGAGCGGGGCCCGTGGCTTTTTGGCGGGAAAGCTATCGTGCTCCACCAGTGGCACCCACACTTTGAGTATGACAAATCTCGAGTATCCCGCATCCTGTTTGGTTAAATTATATGGGCTGCCATTCCTTTATGGAATGAGCGTAGCCTTCACCTCCTCGACCACCGGATTGGGACACCTCTCCTCAATGATGCACACATACCTCGCGCTGCTCGGCTAGCCTTTGCTAGGCTCTGTGGAGATTCTCATGATTCAGAGCCGATCCATGAGTTCACTTTTCGCTGCAAGTTGAGTCCTGAGCCGATCCAAGATTCGGTTGGAGTATGAGACGCCAAGCTACTGCATTCCACCTGTCATGTCTTTGGGCATTCATGCGCCTCCCTGTCTTGCTTACACCTTTGATCCCTCCCCTATCTACGAGACACCGTGGCCCCACCCCACGCTTCCCTAAGTGCCCGGGAGGAGATACTGCCCCTATAGAGATTCCGCCCTATAGCTCCTCACTGTGGTGGGCCTCTTTGGTCGCACCTCCAGCTTATGGACCCTGCTCCCGCCCACTGTGACTGTGGTGGTCATCGACCCCACACGTGATGGTTTGGGATCCACCCAGCTTCTGGACTACTCCACCTCTATGCCGACCCGAGCCCACACCGCTAGCCCACTGCGCACGCCCAGCCCACTAGCCTCACGGAGATGCATTCCACCCCTAGTAGGATGCCTTGTCTCCTCAAGATCGAGGCCTCCATTCCCGAGAGTAGCCTGTGGCTCTGCGGGCTTGCCTCTTTGGAGATTTCTCGACGGGTGCCTCCCAGCCTCCTATTCGGGGTTGATCAACGATGGTCCGAGTGAGGACTTACCCTCTCCTTGATTCTCTTTGTTTTGATTTATATTCCATTTCTATGATCGGAAGTTGGAATATTAGGGGCCTTAATGGTCCTCACACTCAAAGACG